>OZ024887.1:9991243-11191243 GCA_964017195.1 Siderastrea radians | reverse complement strand
AACTACGTGACATCCTCTCGATTTCCAACGAACTTAATGGTACCTACGCAAACAGCTTTGTAAAAGTTCTTGTCAGCTCACGTTTTACTAAAAGCCTAAAAGCTTGTTAAGGCGGGTAAAGGAAAACAAGAAGTTGGTAGCAAAACACTTAGTTTACCACAGTTTTACATGTTTGTCTAATTGATGTTAGAAGCGGGACAGGAAACTCGTGTCAAGACAAAAAGCTCCTCTATTATAAATCCGGCAAGAGACAAGTTTCCCGTGTCAAACTTATACATTTTATACATCTTCTCGTCGTTTAAAAGGGAAGGTTAGACAACAACTCTTCTTAGACGGGAAATCCGTCTTAAATCACCACTGAACAGACGAGTGAACCAGGGCGGATTTAGCCTACATCTCGATTAACAGCTGCAGTTTATACGGTATCTTCAAGTTATGCTAATGGTGATTCTAAGACGGTTTTGTCGTCCTCAGTAAATTCATTTTAGACGGCCTTGCACTATCAGATACGTTTCTCGTCGTCTAATATGAATTCGGCAGTTTTCGTAAGTAATGAATATAAAGAGGGCTCGCTGTTTTGTGATAAGACATGCCCATGATATCTTGTGTGTGACGTTTGAAGTCCACATCACTGTAATGAATACGCTTAACATTATTCTCAAAATGTTGCTCAACACATCAGTATATATTGCTGACATGGTATGCCACAGTTCCCAGTCTTCAGTCCGCTTAAGACATCCAGTCTAGAACGTACGGATACTTTCTTTTGCCCAATTCAAAAGAGTCTTAAGCAAAGACGGGGCTATACGATTGTGTAGCAGTACGGAATCCTCAGTTCAGTTGCACTAAACTGTTTTCCGGCACTACATCAACGAACAGCACTTACACTGAGGGGAAGAGAGTCCTTTCTTCCCCTTCTTTCTATCTTTCTGCTTATCGACGTTATCCTCGTCGTCAACATCCAACAACCCTTGCTCGTCCTCTGCAACGGGTAACGGCTTTTCGGCATCTTCAGGTTTTTTTACATCTTCGACTTCTTTCCTTTTGCCTGGAATGAGCTTTTCCTCATCTGGAACATCTTTGTAAGGTTCTGGCTCCGTTGAAACAGTCTCCGGTTTCCTTGCTTGTGACGTGTCTTCAAGTGGGACGTGTTCTTTCGAGTCAAGGATTCCACTCTCTGATGGTGCCAAAGGCGCCGAACCTTCCTTCTCCTTCTCAGGAAGTACTTCTGGATCCGACAGCCTCTTTCTAAGAACCAGACGTAACAGCTCGGTTTCGTCGCTTGCGTCATCTTTATGACCAAGTTTGGTGTAAGACTTTGATTTCAGTGTTTCTTCCGTCGTGGTCGCCTCTGTAACAACAATCGTTGGAGCACCGGCTACTTCTTCGGTACTGGTTTCAATCTTCTGGGCTACTGTTTTGGTTGTAACAGTGACTCTGGAAACTCCCTCCTGCGTTTTCACGACTTCAGCGTGTTTGGCTTCCTCTCCTGTTTCGACATTTGCGTCTTCAGCCTCTTTAACACTGTCTTCATCGTCTAGAATCTCTGTTTCACGGACATCCATCTCTTCAGCCGCATTTTCTGGCTTGTGCTCATCTGTGTCCAATGTTAGTAGCAACTCATGATGAGTTTCGGACGCCTTTCTCTCCACTACAGGAGGAACATTTTCTTGCACAGTGTCCTCAACGTCCTTCCTTCTCTGTTCTGGTTGTTGTAGAGATGTGTCATCTATTACGGATTCGATGTTGACAAGCAAGGACTCAACCGTAGCGCTGTCGTCTTCGGGACTTTCTTGTTCAACTAGCATCTCGGTCTGAAGTACAGTTGGTGGATTTTCTACCACCGCAAACTCGGCCTCCAAGATAGGTTCACTCAACTCTACTGGTTCACTTTCTGTCGTTCCTTCGGTTTCGTCTACATCCTGTTCATCTTGGTAAGCGTTCTTTTGGTTTTCATCTCCATCCTGATCAAGCATCTGCTGAATATGAAGCGAAGCAGGCCTCTTCTCTACGACTACAGGAGCATCTTCTTCAAGAGCTTCAGCTTTGTCTTCATCAGTTGGTTCCTGAGCTTGCTTTGGAACTGGATGGTCAATTACAGATCCAATTTGCACTAACAAGGAATCAACTGTAGCATTATCATCTTCTTCAGGAATTTCTTTTTCGACTAATATCTCCGATTGGAGTGCTGGTGGAGTCTTCTCTACCACCACAACATCGGCTTCTTCGATTGGTTCCCTCGACTCAGCTACTTGTTCACTACTCTCGTCTTTCTCAGGAGCATCTTTTACGTCTTCTTTTTGTTGTTCGGTATCTTCCTGGCCAATTACGTGTTCCATGTGAACTGAAACAGGCCTTTTTTCTATGACCACAGGCGCATCTTCTTCAAGGGCCTGCGCTTTGTTCTCATCTGCTGGCTGCTGAGGTTGTTCTGGCGACGTATGGTCTATTACTGATTCAATGTTCACAAGCAAGGACTCTACCGTAGCCTCATCAGATTCCCTCGGTTCGTCCTCAGAACTTTCCTTTTCTACTAGAATCTCTGACTCAAGTGCTATTGGTGACTTTTCTACAACAACAACCTCGGCTTCTGCGATCGGTTCCCTGGACTCAGTGACTTCAATGCTTATTTCATTGTGATTAGCATCCTTTGCGTCTTCATCCTTTTGTTCTTCTCTTTCCTCCTGACCGACCACATGTTCAATGTTAAGTGACACAGGCCTCTTCTCTATGACCAAAGGTGCATCTTCTTCAAGTGCTTCCTCTTTGTCCTCATTTGGTTCCTCAGTATGTTCCGGAGATGTAACATCTATTGCAGATTCAATGTTTAAGAGCAAGGACGCCACAGAAGTGTCATCTTCCTTGGGTTCGTCTTCAGCGCTTTCTTTTTCAACTAAAATGTCCGACTCTAGTGCAACTGGTGTCTTCTTCACAACGAGAAGTTCTTCTTCGGAGATTGGTTCCCTCACTTCTTCACCGCTAACCTCTTTTCCATGAGTATCCTTTCCTTCTTCTTCTTTTTGTTCTTCGGTGTCATCTTGAACAATCAACTGTTCCATGTGAGGCGAAACAGGTCTTTTTTCTATCACCACGGGTGCATCTTCTTCAAGAGCGTCAGTCTTATCCTCGGAGGGTTCCTGGGTACGTTCTGGGGATGCATAATCTATTACGGATTCAACGTTCACAAGCAAGCTCTTCACTGTAGTAGAATCGTGCTCCTTGCTTTCTTCGTCTTCATTTTCAACTAAAATCTCCGACTCAAGCGCTACGGGTGTCTTCTCTACTACCACAACATCGGCTTCAGTGATTGGTTTCCTTAGATCCTTGTTTAATTTCACATCACTTTCGTCCGTGACCTTCACTTGTTCAATATGAAGACAAACAGGCCTTTTCTCTATGACCACAGGCGCATCTTCTTTAAGAGCTTCGGTTGTACTCTCATCTGCTTGTTCCTCAGGACGATCTAGTGATGGATGATCTATTACAGATTCAATGTTTACAAGCAAGGTCTCTACTGTAGTAGAATCTTCTTCCTTGCTTTCGTCTTCTTCCTTTTCAACTAACATTTCTGACGCAAAAGCCACGGACGTCTTCTCTATCACCATAACGTCGGTTTCAGCGATTGGTTCCCTTTCGTCTCTATCTTTTTTCTCAACCCTTTCGTCCTGGTCAATCACTTGTTCCATATGGAGTGAAACAGGCCTTTTCTCTATGACTACAGGCACATCTTCTTCAAGAGCTTCGGTTTTGTTTTCATCGACTGGTTCCTCAATACGATCCGGTAATGGGTGATCTATTACAGATTCAATGTTTACTAGCAAGGTCTCTACTGTAGTAGAATCTTCTTCCTTGCTTTCGTCCTTTTCCTTTTCAACTAACATCTCTGACGCAAAAGCCACGGACGTCTTCTCTACCACCATAACGTCGGTTTCAGCGATTGGTTCCCTTTCGTCTCTATCTTTTTTCTCAACACTTTCGTCCTGGTAAATCACTCGTTCCATATGGACTGAGAGAGGCCTTTTCTCTATGACCACAGGCGCATCTTCTTCAAGAGCTTCGGTTTTGTTTTCATCGACTGGTTCCTCAATACGATCTGGTGATGGGTGACCTATTACAGATTCAATGTTCACAAGCAAAGACTCAACTGTAGTATTATCTTCTTCCCTGGGTTCGTCTCTGGGACCTTCTTTTTCAATTAAAATCTCCGACTCAAGAGCAACGGGTGTTCTGTCTACCACCACGAGCTCGTCTTCCAAGACTGGTTCCTTTAGTTTATTTTCTGGTTCACCGCTTACTTTTCTGTCATCGGAATCTCTTTCGTCTCTATCTCTTTGCTGATCTCTTTCCTCCTGTTCAATTACATGTTCCATGTGAAGTGAAACAGGCCTCTTTTCTATGATCACAGGAGCCTCCTCTTCCAAGGCTTCGGTTTTGTTGTCATTTGCGGGTTCTGGAGATTGGTCTGGTGTTGGATTGTCTATAACAGATTCAATATTGACAAGCAAAGACTGAACCGTGGCATGATCATCTTCCTTGGGTTCGTCTTCAGAACTTTCTTTTTCAACTAAAAGCTCAGACTCAAGTGCTGGTGGTGTCCTTTCTACAACCACAACCTCAGCTTCTGAGATGGGTTTCTGCGTCTCACTTTCATGTTCATCGCTCATGTCTTTTTCTGGAGCATCCTTTTCGTGTTCATCGCTTTCTTGCTCGGTATCGTCACGATCAAGTACATGTTCCATGTGAAGTGAAGCAGGCCTCTTTTCTATCACCACGGGTGCATCTTCTTCAAGGGCTTCCCCTTTATCCTCGGATGGTTCCTTAGTGTGTTCAGGCGATGGGTCATCTATAACAGACTCGATTTTAAGAAGCAAGTTCTCTACGGTGGCGTTATCATCTTCTGTGGGTTCTTCTTGTGCTATGATAGTCTTCGTTACTACCCTAACCTCGGCTTCCGAGGTTCTGATATCATTTTCATCAGCTCTGTCGACATGCACAGAGTCTTCCTCATGTTGCAAGTTAGAATTGTTCTCGATATAAAGAGACGTCCCCTGTTTTGTACCCGTGTGTCCCACATTCAGAATAATTTCTGTGGTTTCGTGTTGTCCAAAACTTACTTCACCATTTGCATTCACTACCAGAGAGTCGTCCTCCATTGTTCTTCACTGCTTTCTCTCCCAACGGCTCGTCTATTCTGTAGGTTAAATAACATTTTTAAAATATAAAATAACGTTACCATCAGCGATCTTTGTTTAAGGGGAGACGAATGCAATATATATTTCAACTAACGTTGGTTCAGGTAGCAAGTCGTTTATTCTATATCTAACTGGAGACGAATTATCCTTGGTCCTCTATAGTCTATAGGGCACGACACCAAAATAACGCCATACAATGCTACACAGTTGGAGCATTGCGTGACGACCACTAATAACGCCTGTGTAGGAAACGAGCGACACAGCTACTCTGGCACACAACGCAATAAAGAAAAGAGCAGTTTCATCCTTATGTCGTTATGTCTGTGTGTGGCCTTATTATGTCGTCATGTCACTGCCTAGCTCACACTGGTGACATAATAAACATCGATGTGAAGTGGTTTTTTGCGTTTGTGTGACCGGGTTGTTATGTGGTCTTATGTGAGCC
This sequence comes from Siderastrea radians, assembly GCA_964017195.1. Classification (NCBI taxonomy): domain Eukaryota; kingdom Metazoa; phylum Cnidaria; class Anthozoa; order Scleractinia; family Rhizangiidae; genus Siderastrea; species Siderastrea radians. The sequence goes on along the minus strand of OZ024887.1, from coordinate 11,185,606 downwards.
GGAACCAAGTGTACGTAATCTAATCAAACGGCTGAGCATGAAGCGTGACGGAAAATCTAATATAGCGATAATGAAAAGAGTGTCCGGCAGATATGTGGTTATGCAACAGCAAGGGCAATACTCACTCAAGGAAACGTGCTAATAAACAATTAATTCATTCATGGATGGTCTCGTTTTGGTGAACGAAAGAAAGTTAAAGCTTTCTCAAGGAAACAGTCTTACGTGTGTTATCATGTGTACAACCAAGGCAGTGCAGTATGACTAAACCAATTAACAATTAATCAACACGAATAACAGGTTGGCCGTAAACATAGCAGGGGAGAAAAATCGATAAGCTTAAAACAATGGACTTTGAGTTCATATCAGGGATCATGGTGCGAGAATTTATACACCGGTAAAAGAAAATACAGATAATTTATCGGGTAAATATTTTAACGAAAATTTGCTTGTGTTTTTAACCTGTTGTTCAAAACAACTGAATGACCTATAGCATCTATTAAAGTATGTGTGGAAGCTGAGAAATTTGATAGACATAACATTCGCCCCATGAAAACAGCGTGATGTAAAAGAGGTCATTGAATATTTCGAATTGTAAATAGACTGGCGAGTTGTTTTCAAAACAATACTTTAGTTAACTCTTCAGCATGTCTCGGAAGACCTTCATGTTCAACTGAGAATTATTTTGAAAATACATAGGCCTTACCTTTTGGTATGAAAAGGACGTGCAGGGAAATGTAATATGTGTGCGTTCCGCCAAAAATTTGCGACGTTTCATCTGATATCAAAAGGCCGCAATATTTTTAAAACCACAAACGTGGTGTTCTTCAATACACTTTTAGCTTTGAATTAAAAGCCTCACGTAAAGTACGTTGAATAATTCACATCAAAAAATAAAAACTAATTAAAGCTAGCGCCAACATTTCTGTAGTGGATTTTTAAATATCAACCAGACATAATTTCGAATATAAATGAACAGACCAAACCTCTCAAAATGTCTCAAGAGGAGAGATCTCAGTACAAAAATTGCCTCGAGTTAATTGTGCACATCTGTTACTGTCAGCGGAACACACGATAGAAACCACAAATTTCTGCTTTTGATTTCCTTTCAAAGTATAAAATCGTGAAAAACTACAAGTTTTATGGACTGAATGGCACATTCAAAGAACTCCATAACTGGAGTTAGTGCACAGCTTTCCAGATGATATTCTCCTTTATTCAAAACAAAGGATAACGCATGCAACGAGTCTGTCGAGAAATGTATTTCCCTAAACAGCATCACCGGGGTTTTATAGTCACTCACCTTTACACTTTTCAACCTGAACGCGTGTTCCCGGCCAGAGAAATAATCAAGGGATGTTCGCAGTGCGAGATTGTGGTTTGACAGTGATAGACACTCGCCGCAAAAGTGAAACACGATTATGACAGTCGATGCCCAAAACAGATAATTACGGCTTCTTCAATTTCAGTATTCAAATTGGCAGTTCGGTTTCAGCTGAAAATTATCATTGACATTCTAATTTTGCCAGCAGCTATAAATTCACCAGCATGCGATGGAAGTGTAACATATCCAGTTTCCGCCTCTACTTCAATTCTCGTCATATTTTTAAATTCCACTTCAATAAACCTTTCATGAAGAGCTCAGACAGGATTATCATGCGCGCGCGGCGTAGTGTCCACGCGTGTGCCATATGATTAAAAACGCGCGTGTTTCATGTGGCTATGTTTTCTTTAAAGAAAAAGGAAAAGGATATTTTGTTTCAAATGTTTCTTTTTTTCCATTAAACCTGATTAATCAACCAAAATCTGTCTCAAAAAAGTAAGACTTCTCATGATAAACGATTTTAGATTGTTTGGTAAACTCTTTCCCTCCAAGAGTCTTATTTTGGGACGTTTTCGACCCGGAGACATTGAACCACTTGTGACGTCATCATTTTTGACGTCACCATATTGTTTTGATAAGCGGATAACACAGCAAGGACAGATCCATCCATACGTGTGTCCATTTTAATAGCCTGTTCCAGGCGTTCAGATAGTGGAGCGCGAGCGAAAAATGAAGCGAGCGAAAGAGCGGGAAAAAAACGAGGGGAGACTGGGGGAGAGGACAAGGGATCCCCTCGTTTTTTTCCCGCTCTTTCGCCCGCTTTATTTTTCGCTAGCCCTCCACTATCTGAACGCCTGGAACAGGCTACCATTTTAAATATTGACCAAATTCTGGCAGAGCTATACCAGTAAAAAAGTGTCCAATTTTGGGTGCAAACATGGTGGTAAAATAGGCCAAGTCACCTAGTTGATCAATGTTCGATCGATTTCCAGGTTTTTAGAAGCGCTGAAGCCAAAACTTTTCCAGTGGATAGAAAGGGAATAAAGGTTAGAAGATAAAGAGAAAAGAAAGGGAGAGAAAAAGGAAAGCAAAAGAAGCTGAGAAAAAAATTGGAAATCAATCCGCCCAAAAAACAAACGTCCAAATTTTGGCTTATGCGCATGCGTGAAAGCAAAATATTATACAATTTACAACAGAAGCTGATTCAAAATCTAGCTAAAGTGTAAGAAAACGCTTTTGTAGCATAGTGTAGTGGCATTTGGCAACACAGCACTTAAAAAACCGCTATAACGGTAAAAAATGCGTTTTTTTGAGTAAAAAAGGCTGGTAAGCCTTGACAAAAAATCATTATCATCCGATAACCGCGACAACAACAACCGTTACCCTAGTTGCTTTTCCTTCGCCTATCCGACCACCCGCGAGTTGCGCTTCCAGCTCGACACTGTTGTCAGGAATAAAACACAAAATCCCGTCTCCTCCTCTCCAAACAACATAGAAAAGCAATAAGAAAATATAGAGGACTCAAAAATCGCCCAATATCTTAGCTCGTGCAGCAGGTGAATCATTTATTTCAATTCCGTGAGTTTTTCGGCGCGTTGGAAACTTTCTCCTTTTCTTGACCGCGCAGACTTTGGGAGGAGTGTTCTCCTTCCTTCTTTGTTCCAGGGGTGCGTGCAGGCTCACTTATTGAGTCATACCCGTGAGCAACTTGCTGATAAAACGCGGCGGTGAGCCTGCTCCTCTTTTTGATCGCTGATGGGCTCCTGTCAGGAGCATATCAAGGGGAGGGGGGGGGGGCACGCTTCTATCTTGTCCAAAATTTTGCACGGTCACTGCAAAAAGAGCATCCAACGCACAAAAGAACCTTCGGAAACGTTTGCCAAGCTGGACACCAATTTCTAATTCTGCTCTAGTAGGCTGTGCGCAGATGTCTCCTGTTTCTTTTCTCCCCTCCCCTTTTCTTCCTTTGATGGTAGACAGATTTCAGTTTTTCGAATGGACCCGACACGAGTACGGTATTTACCGGTATTGGGCCTTTTTTCGATCTTCGCTATCGACGTCACACTCAACATTTATATTGTGCCGTCATCTTGAGAAGAAAACGCTCAAGGCCCGGGCAAATGCCGAATATTGCATTGCCAACCTCGACTGGTAAAATAATTGCGAATGTACCACAAAAATGTTTCTTGTAAAGAATGCTATCAAATGTTCTTGGTTGAAAAGGATTCCGCTTCGCTTCAACGGAGTAGACCTTTCCGACAGCACAGCGTGGAATGTTCACACAACTGTTTTTTCCTAGTGGTGGCACGAATATTCGGTATCGAACAGCATCGAAACGTCTGCAAGTACCAATATTTAATTCCACCCCAAATATCGATCATATCGAGTATTTGGTATCGAAAAAAGCCCACCCACGCAAAGAAAGGAGACAGGAGTCGCTTATTTTATTGATATGCATATGGAATTGTGATTACCATTATTGTTATTTTCCTAAATGTGCCCGTAGTATTGTTGTATTAAAAGCGCAAACCCGGAATCTCTTGATGCCACTCGTTTATTGATCTCTTATATAAGCCATGTGAGGGGTTTGCGCTCAAGCTAAGTTATAGTAAGTTACCTCAAAAACGTCCTTAGGTGTGGTTTCTGACGGGAGGAATTCCTTGCCCATCCACGTTCTTTACTTAAACCGTTCTTCAAAGTACAACAAGAGCTACAAACAGCCTTGCTTTGCAGCTCAGCACAAGATAGAAAGAAGAAGTGACTAACAGCGTTGAATACCCTCAGTGGAACACTTTACGGCTAAGCCTAATATTCTATTTGTTATCCTAGTGAACTAGACAAAGCAATTCTTGGTAAAAGTCACGATATTTTGGTTAAACAGTAGATGTGTCTTAAAATCTTAATGTTTTCAAATGTGCGCTAGCGTTGACCTCATGATCAGCACGTTCAACGTCAGAACTAAACATGCCTTCGAGTGTGCCTAGAATTACGGAACGACAAAATAAGAATTTTACTTCGCAACAGTATGTTGCAAACAAGAGTGCAAATATACCCAACTTTATTTCGTATGTTGCAGGGATGTGAAAAAATTGTATTTACAATGTTGAGAACTACTTTCTCGGCAAATAAACCTATCCTATAACAAGGCAAATTAGTATTTACCTAATACAAAATGTTACTATCTACATACTAGAAACAGTTTAGTTTTGTAAACTAAATCCCTTGAATTAAATAAAAGTACTGAGGATTACCCACCCAAGACACATCCGCCCCACTGCAAGCTCACCCTGCTTGATACCGAACGGCTCTTGAATGAGACAACTTTCAAGAATCCCACTAAGCTCAGACGCTTGGCGTCCACGCTTATACATACATACTTTACATACTTTGTTAGCGTAGGTCTGATGTGGACCTACCTAAAACAAGCTAAAACCTTCATTAAAACAACATTTATAAAAATATTTAAAAGTAGAAGAAATACTAATTTACCTTTACTAATAATTTATATGTTCTAATATCCCAGCCAAACATATAATTCGTCTATCTGTATGTAGTCCAGCACCATCTGCTCCCATACAACTGTTAGCAAACAGCCTTGTACAGCATGAAAACTGTACTGGACTGAACTAAAATGCCAACAGTTCATTTATCAAAAGACTGCAGGTCACAAGACCTCAGTATGGTCAAGTCACACTAGCACAACAGGTGAACCCCTCAGGCCAGTGCTTTAAGTGATGGCATCATTATTCAAATTTCACTGAGTAACAATTGGGAGAACTTGTTAAGACATCAAGGTAATTCATCTTTGGTGATCATTTCCCCAATTCTCATGACCTTTATGCATTAAAATGCACTGATATGATGAGGAGAAATTTGATGCTGATCACTACTGGGGCTTAAAGGGCTAACTCCAGTTTCTGCAGCATGAGGCAACTTAAGGACCATTACTACTCCCTCCCCCCCCCCCCCCCCCCAATGGGATGGTAGTCCAACACAGGGTACCCAGCATTTTGCTGGGTTTTCCTAGCAGTTTGCTGATACCTATTTGTATACACTCGATTAAAAAAAAACATTGATGTATGATAAGTATTAACCATAAAATGTGAGACCCAAGGGCTTTCTGGGAAGTGTTCATACAATAACTTCATTTGCATAATCAGCAAGTGATACAATACTGGAGCAACATATTATTTTCTTATTTCTGAATAGTTTTCTGGCAAAAATTATTTTTGGTTTGTGAACGGATGCAATCTTTTGCCAATTTCAGACTGTACTTTTCTGTATAGTGTCCAAATTGGCCCTTATTCAGTCAATATGGCTTCTTTCAGGCTTGCACCGCTTCCATTACCACGTGCAATTCGATCACTGCAATCAACATCAGTCACAAGAAAACAGTTTTATTTTGAATATGCAAATGCTATTATACATTTGCGCATAAATCAATTAGGGCCTGGCTGAACTTGGAAACATTGTTACGGAAACATTGTTTCCAGACAAGTTTCCTTGGGTGGCTAAACTGGAAAACATACGTTTGGGAAGCAAAATTTGTGTCTGTGAAGCAAAAATGTTTTGACTTGATTCAAAAACATTTCCTTGCTTCCAAGATGTAAAATTTGCTTCCGCAACAAATGTTTCATGCGCGGCTAAACTGGGAAACATTAGTGCCTGCAACAATGTTTCTGCAACAATGTTTCCTAGTTTAGCAAGGCCCTTAGGTGTCATCTTTAATGACGTATACTTTCATAATTATGACGTTTTTTCAATCGAGTGTACTTGAGTAGAAAGAGTCAACAAACCACTCAACCCGACCTTGCGACCTTTATCACAAATGAAAGTTTAATGTGCTGACCACTACACTGTCATGCACCTCCTTATAGTACAAGTCGCCTATTCTGATATAATTCTTTGCGATTACAGTTAACAACTAACTACTAGTTATCAGAGTATTAGTTGGTTAATGAATTTTAACTACATAATTTTTACATAGACTGTCAACAGACAAGTTTGCAGTCTAAACATCATCATCATCATTATTACTATTATCATGATTAATTTATAATTATTTAACTTAGATATAAATATTTTTTCAGACTAGTCCAGTTATTAATTACTACCTCAAAGTTCACACTATTACTACATTACTGTACTACAGTTTATCTGTTTCCTTGCAGTGAAAATATACAATTCTTTCAGATTATTATTAATAACCTTGTGGTATCTTTAACTACTATATTATATTCATTTTTGCTGACTGTGAAAAAGATGGCCTCTCAACAGTGATCAAGATCAACCTCATTCCCAGACTCTCACTTCACTGAGAGAGAAATGGGAACAAGCTTGACAGGTCAGGAGATAATTACTTAATTAATCACTTAGAACTGTCAAACTGCTAAACATTTTGTGAATCATGTACAGAATATAAAATTACATACAAAACTGGGGCACTCAATGAGAAAATGTTGGCAAAACACTTCTCAAACTCATTAATAATTCATAAAGAGAAAACAAAGGAAATCACTACCATGACGGTCGTTTGGATACCGGATCTTAATTAGCATAAAGTTTTGCAAACTTTTGCTTTGAATTTCTCCAAGAATTATGAATGGTTTGAGAAACCATATCAAAAACTCGAAAGAGTGTTTCATCAGGTACCCAAACACCTCGAAGTCGGTAAAAAAAACTCGGCTGCGCCTTGGTTTTTCAACCCACTTCTCGGTGCTTGGATATCCTGATGAAACACTCTTTCTTGTGTTTTACATATTACTTAAAACATTGCTTTCTGCATTCTCAGATTGTTTTAGGTCCTTTTAAAGGGATATTTATGTACATAGGCTAACACAGGCTTTTCTGTTCAGGTTCTTCAGCTGACAATTCAAGTTGCACAACATTAATTTTTATGGAGCACTGAGGCCTATTTTCTCAATTTCTCAATTTCTTTGCTGCCCTTGGTAATTGGCTTCTCAAAAATGTTAGCTGACCTAACATGTTGTGTATTTGACACTCTAAAAGTCATGTTTTTGCCTCCAAAAACAAAAGGAATTGATTTACAAAGTGGTCACCAAAGTTTGAGATGACATTTTGCCAAAGAAAACTATGTTTTAATTTATCACAACTATAATTTGGAATTGCTAAGGTGGCTAAGGTGGGGGCAGAGTGGTGTAGTGGTTAGCGTGTTGGACTTAAAGGGGCATAGTCACGCTAGCTATTTTAATTCACTTTAAAAATAAAAAAATATGTCCTCACATCAATAAACGCCCACAAATAATGGTCTAATTTTGTTACCAAAAACTATTTTCTGTTGCCTGTTGCTACAGATGGCACGGATGGAAATGGATTGCAGTTTGAAAAAAATTAGGCTAAACTTTTCAAATTCTTTCAGCGTGTTGACATTAAATCGATATTTAATGGTCATGGTTTGTTTCCTTTTAATGAAATTAAGTTAATATGTTCCTTTAAATGTTCAAACACAATGTTGGGCATGGAAAAAGTTAACTACCGATAATTTTAGCACAGTTTTGACCAGAAGTCTGCGAAATCCTCGTGACCATGCCCCTTTAAGATCTGAAGGTCGGTGGTTCGATGCCCAGTCTCTGCCATCATGTTGTTTTCTTAGACAAGAAACTTTACCCACATTGTCTCTCTCCACCCAGGTGTATAAATGTGTACCGGCGACATACTGCCGGGGGTAACCCTCCGATGGACTAGCATCCCCTCCAGGGGGGAGTAACAATACTCTCAGTTGCTTCATGCTTTAGAAACCGGGATGAGCTCCGGCCATGTGGGCCTCCTGGCTCATGTGCGACTTTACCTTACCAAGGTGGCTAATGCTTTTTGAACAGATATTCTACCGAAACAAACCACTAGGTGCTCATGACCATCCACATGGAAACTCTTTTTATGAAATTATGATAAAAAATAAGATGACGGAAATGAAAACAAAAAGAAACACACTTCCAATACCAATGGCTGTGTAGGCAAAGTTCCTAGCAGAAAATGAAGCAATTCTGGCAGAGTTGAAATCTCCACGCGCAAGGGAGTTACGCACCTAAAAGTAAACAAAAAAAAGTCATCAAATTAACCCTTTCTGCATGAGTTAAATGGCCGTGTGTTCTTTTTTCAGACTTGTTAGTACAAACTCAGTGTCCAAGACAAGTGAGAGAGTAATGCCTTTGACAGACACGACTTTGAAATGTTAAAATAAAGAAATAAGAAAATTCTCTAATGCACTATGGATTTATAGGTACTGATATCCCCAAACTTAAAAGCACTGCTTATTTTGCAGCTCTTTATTAAAGTGTATAGAACAACATGTATTGACATGGGGAGGTATATTAATACAGGTCACAAGAACAGGACACAGTGTGTTGCTGACACATAAACACATTGGACAGTGTCCTCTGGCAATTACTAGGTACTGTAATGTTTTAGCCTGATTTAGGGCTAGGGGACACTGTTTAATTTGCTTAATATATATCGGTAACACAGTGACCAGTATGGATGACCTGTGGAATTTGGCCTGTAAAAGAAACCTGCCTTCATTGAGATACGTCTTCAACCACGAATGTTTTTGACAAACAATTCTCATAAACTGTTGGATCAGAGTTTTTAATTTTATTTAATATGAAGAGCCATATTACAGATATTATGTTGGGTATGATTTCCTCGATACTAAAAATAAAAAAAAAGTACCTAAGGCCATGCATTTTGGTGACAAAATTTCATTTACACTGACCAACAAAGAAAACTTGGAGAAAGCTACTTGAGACAAACAAAAACCACAGCAAGTCAAATTTTTCAGGGGAGAGTGCGCATGACTCCACGTGGGTAGGAAGGCTTTTCTGAGCTCTGCCATTTCTGCATATTTCTAACAATCAATTTCAAATGTTTTAGTCTTTTTTTGAAGTAAATTCATTTATGAGTATAGTAACGAGGTTCCAAGCTCGAAAAAACGAAATGATGAGTGATTCTGCTGATTATTCGCGTAAACTGGACGACATTCTTGCCAAGATGGACGTGCTCATCACAGCGAAGACTGAAATGTTGAGCAAACTAAACAACTGAAGCTGGAGAAAGCGCAAAGTACTATTATCAAGGACGTAGAAGACCTGACGAAGAGTGCTCAAGAGACACAGCTGGTAATTATTCAAGAGTCTAATTCCAAGTTGTTGCTGAAGGCGGACAAGACGGAGGTTGAGACTCTGAAGGGGAAGATCGACGACCTGGAAAACCGCTCCAAAAGAAATAACGTGATCATCTGGGGCATTCCAGAAAGCAGTGAAAATGATTTTTCCTTGATGGAGGAATTCATTGAGAGCGAAATCTTTCAAAGCCACATGAATTTTGAGCGGAGAATTGAAGTGATGAGGGCGCACAGAACCGGCATTAAACGAAATCCTTCTGAAAACGACACGCCAAAGCAAAGACCGATCCACATGTACCTCCTTAGGCACACCGACAATTGCAAATTAAAGTCCTTCTTCTTAAACTGGCAGCAAGCAAGTTAAAGGATAACAAATATAAAGAATCAATGGTTTTCATTTCAAGCGATGTCGCGACGAAAGGACTCGAAGTTGAGGAAAAATTATCTTAAAGAAGTCAAGGAAAAGCCTAGAGTACAATTTGCAGTCATACCGTGGAGCGTTCCGGCCAGAATTGTGTACAAGGAAGATGGATCAGAAAAGCTCAAGTCATTTCATTTACTGAAAGTCTAAAAGATATTTTAAACTGGACAGTGCTTTATTCTAGAACCCTAGACTATTGTTTGTTTATAATTTCAAAAGCTAGTTTAGGTAATAATTTAAATTAACGATGAAATTGACAAGAGATCTTGGCGAAAGTGTACCTGATACCAGGCAGCCAAAGCATGTATGTTTGTGTGTGTGTTTGTTAGTTTTGCTTTGTGTTTCCAAAATTCCACTTTTCTAGTAGTTCTGTTTTTCAGATTGTGCATAAGAGGTTCAAAATATGTAAATTTTCATATCCAATTCTCAACAATACCAAATCTCTAGGGATAAGATGACAAATTCCCAGGCAAATTCTAAGCCAAAGCCGTGTAGCCTGAAATTGCTTTCACTCAATGTGAGAGGTCTGAGTAACTACCGAAAATGTAGAGCAATATTCACTTGGTGTCGTAAAAAAGTGGACTTACTTTTCCTTCAAGAGACACACTCGCAAAAAATACTGAGAATCAATGGAAGAAAGAATGGGGTTCCCACATTATCTTTTCGCACGGACATCCTATATGCCAGAGGTGTTGCTGTGCTAATTAGAAATGAATTAATAGATATTGTAAATGGTTTGAACCCAGGAATCATATCATAATTCGGTAAATTGTGAACGTCTGGGTGAGTGTAGTCCTGAGAAGGACTGATTGAGGTGACATTGACTGACGTTTCCATAACCTGAGTGGACGTCATAATCAAAGTCAAGTGAACTGTGAATTGTCAGTAGATGTTATAAGTCTCTGGTTGTTGTCCTGATTGGTCGACGACCTTGTGATGTTAATGGTCGTCTGTCAGTTAAGCCATGATGTTACTGGCTGTGAAGACTGTTAAACGTGATTGGTGCATTTCGATCCATCTTTTGTTAGTCAAATGTCCGTTGGTCTATTGTTAGTCAAATAAGTCGGTTTGTCTATTGTTTGTCTGTCTTGTTATCGTCGGCAATCAGTCGTTTGTAAGGTGCAGATAGCTGTTGGCAACGGTTCAGTGGTGTTTGTTCTAAACCCAGCTTTCCAGAGTGATTCGTTGATAGTAGTCCATACTGTAGGCAACACATTCATGAGAGTCCCGATTCTGTGGTTTGTTTTTAAATGGTGCTCGGCAATGTGATATCACCATTTCTAGTCGCTCGTTTGTGTTCAGTCAGTCGGACGTTCAAATTTCTGCCGGTCTCACCATTTTAAGTGGCCTAGCAGTCGCAGCATTTGATTTTATAAACTGCTCCCTGTCTGTCGCTAATGGTTCGTCTTTGTCTTTAACGTTCGTCAGTAGCTGTCGTAAAGTAGTGATAGGTTTGTGAGCAACGCGGATGTTGTAGGGTTATAGGATTCGTGTGATAGTTTCAGAAGTCGCTTTGATGTAAGGTACGGTTGCAGTAGTGACAGGTGTCACGTTAGTGTTTGTAGCGTTTGGGTCGGAGTTTCTGTAAGTGTTGTTATTCAACATGAGCTGTGAGATCCAAATGGGAGATTGTTATAATTGTTAAAAGCGTTAATTAACAACAAAACTTATACCCTGATTAATGTTCATGGCCCAAACAAAGATGCTGAGGCAATTAAATTTTTTCAGTCCCTGTCAACAATGTTACGTAAGTTGGAGCTTGAAAGTAATGATAACATAATCATCGGAGGAGATTTTAATTGTCCGTTGGATCCGACAAAAGACAAAAAGGGAGGCATTTTAATTCCGCGTCAACATCTGATTAACTCGATTGAAAATGTTCAAAGTGAATTTAGCCTCCATGATATTTGATGTATTAAGAACCCTACTACTCTTAGTTTCACATGGAGCAAATTAAAGCTCCCCTTTTATATTCTGCAGACTCGATTACTGGTTAATTTCAGACACTCTAGTCTTCATGATTTAGTCACGCAAGTTGATATAATTTATAGCTTTGATAAAAACCGATCACTCCGCCGTAGCATTAGAACTGAAGGAAATCGAAGAGAGCTGCAAAGGTCCAGGCTTTCGGAAATTAAATACTTATTTACTCACCAGACCAGAGTATGTGGAGATGATAACAAAGGAATTACCCAGTTGGATAGAAGAAGCGAAGGATTTACCAAACAACAGGGTAAAATGGGATTGGTTAAAATTTAAAATTAAGACGAATTCAATTTCTTTATCCAAGAAAATTTCCCGGGATCGTCAAGATCTTAAGGGAACAAACTTAACACCAAATATCAAGATGCATTAAATAACTTTCAGGAAAATCCTTCCAATGTAACAAAACTGGAAATTGAAAAACTAAAAAGTGAAATGGAAAGACTGTATGAAGAAAAAGTCGAGGGAATATTTGTTCGTTCGAGAGCATGCTGGCACGAGCATAGGGAAAAGAACAGCAAGTATTTCCTAAATTTAGAAAAGCGCAATAGTGTCAAAAAACACATAAGAAAGCTATACATAAGTGGCACAATTTCAACAGATCCTTTCCAAAATAATAATGAATGCTCCAAAGTCGTTTTACAGCAAATTGTATGAAAGACAACAAATGAATCACAATACTGATGAAGTCAAGGGCTTTCTGGAAAATCCTAATATCTCAAAGCTTCCCGAAGAATTGAGGACAAGCTGTGAAGGTAAAATCACTTTTGATGAATGCAAGAAAATCTTGGGCTCTTTTCAAACGGGCAAAACTCCTGCTAATGACAGCATTCCAATAGAATTTTACAGAACTTTTTGGCCCCTCATTGGAGCATTTATGGTTGACTCGTTCAATGAGGCGTATGATAACAAAGAGATGTCTTCGTTGCAAAAGCAAGCTATTATCACTCTTATTGAAAAGAAAGGGAAAGACAGGAACTATTTAGAAAATGGAGACTGATATCTTTAATTTTATGCTAAAATGTTTAAATGTATTCGGTTTTGGCCCCAGCCTTATTTGATGGATTGAAACATTCTATTCAAACATATCCAGTTGTGTGTTAAATAATGGACTATGTTCACCGTAATTGCGAAGTACAAAGGGGAGTAAGACAAGGCGATCTGTTAGCTCCTTATTTATTATTGCGCAGAAATGTTAGCAATAAGCAATGCGGATATTCAAGGCCTCAAAATTGGAAAGGAAGAGTTTAAGCTAGTTCAATATGCGGAGGATCTCACTGTTTTCGTGCCTTATAATACTGAGTGCACACAGCTTGTTTTTCATCTGCTTGATTAGTTCAGGGCCTGTTCCGGTTTGAAAGTAAATTACACTAAAACTGAAGCCATCGTGGATTGGCTCTTTAAGAGATAGCACAGCAACACCTCTGGGGTTGACATGGTGTAAGAGCATTTATTTAAAGCCCTAGGGATAGTTTATACTTATAATGCAAATAATCAATTACAAAAAAACTTTTATGACAAATTAAAAGACATCCAAACTCAGATGCGGCTGTGGAGCTGTAGAGGCCTGTCGCTTTACGGTAAAGTTACAATCATTAAATCTTTTTTGCTTCCAAAAATGTTATATGTATTCTCGGTATTGCCTACTCCAGTCAAATTTATCAAGCAACTTAACAACATCATTTACAATTTTTTATGGAAAGGACCTGATAAAATAGCTCGACTAGCAACAATAAATGATATTAAGTATGGAGGCCTAAACTTAGTAGACCTGGAAAGCTCAATTAAATGGTTGAGATTAGCCTGGCCTGGCTTGGCAGACTTTTTGTCGAAGGTTCATCTCCATGGAAGGCATTTGTTAACTATCTGCTCAAAGACTTTGGTGGAAGATTCCTATTTAAGTGCAATTATGATGTTAATGAATATAATTTTAATTCCATATTTTACAAAGAACTCCTCCAGTGGTGGGCTAATTTAAGAGCAGACTTTTCGACAAAACTGCCAATTTCTGAATGCATTATTTGGAACAATAAAAACATTAAAATAGATGGTAAAACCATATACTATCCACATTACATAAAAGCCAGGATATTAATTTGCAAGCATATGCTATTTAATATGAATAACTTAGATTCCTTTAACAGAGCAAGAAGAGAAGGTTTGAAAAATACAAACTTCTTAGTTTGGACCGGAATTCACCAGGCTATCCCACCTGAATTATTAGAACTCTAGAGGTTAATGTGAATTAACCTCTAGAGTTCTAATAGTTCACATTAACCTCTAGAGTTCTAATAATTCAAACATTTTCATGGGATTGAATTACTTATTAATTTTTGAAAAAAGCTAAGGTCTCGTGAGGCTTTATTAGGTGGAAGGAGGAATTTGCCCTGGATGATGTAGCTATTTCCAAAGCTTTTCTGAATGTTAGATCTAGCTCGTCTGAAACTTTTGTAAGGAGTTTTCGGTATAAGATTTTGAACGATATAGTTTTTACTAACAATCGCCTAGCCAAAATAGGTTAATATGTTCCAAATGACCTTTGTACATTTTGTGGCATAGAATCAGAAACAGCGTATCACTTACTTTACGAGTGCTTTTTCACCCGCTTAATTTGGAATAAATTTTCTTCTTTCTGGTTTGTGATTTTTGGTAAGCAGGTGAAACTGACGCTACAAGATGTGTTACTGGGTATATTAGATACATATGTAGAACTACATGTACTAAACTACTTCATTACAATTGTAAAACTACATATTTGGACAAGTAGGAAACGAGGTGTAGCTCCTAATTTAACCGCTTTTAAGGAAATCGTTAAGGCGAAATTCAGAATAGAGAAATACATTAAGCCATTAAAAACAATACTGAAGTTAAGTTTCAGGCTAGATGGCAGCTATATATAAATAGTAGTCAGGAATTATAACTTGCTGAGTTTGCTTTATATTTTTACTTTATTGTATATTAGGTCACAAAATCTTAATGATAGGAATGTTAGGTTATTATTAAATGTTATGTAATTATGAACGGCATAATGTTGAAATAAAAGTGGAAAATGGAAAAAAAAAGTCAAATTTTTCTGTTCCCCTCCATTCAAGAAGCCACACAATAGCAAGAATGCTACTTATCAATCATCCCTCCCAGTAGTACTTTTTAATATTGTTTACAAGTTCACACAAATCTTGCACAACGTACAGCATTCACAGCAGAACAACACTGATTAGCAAGGGATGGGAGAAGTAAAATAGGTGATGTAGAATTATTATGTTTGATTTATTGGTAATCATGCTAGGATTCTGTCTCAATACATATTTTTGGCAAGGGTTGTAGGTGAAAGGTGAAACATGTAGAGTTGTAGGTGAAAGATTGTGAGGCTGTAGGTGAAAGAGAAGAGAATTTTAAATTACAGAATTTCTTTCATCCAGAGGGGTGTACATCACAATTTTGGAACAAAATTAAGGAACAAAACTTAACAACTTTTGACAAGCAGTGTGGGTTTTGTTTTAATGAATCCCTTGTTTGTTGTCATTTAAATTTCACCTAAAACCAAAACTGACAACAATCTCCCCTTATAGTAAAATGCCCATAGTATTTGTACTTGTCATTTACCTCTGAGAAATCTTCATAAAGTTACCAATTCTGACAAAATCTGCAGTGCGTGCAAAACTTGGCCCAGTTTGTAGAGTTTCTTGGCTTTTTTGGAAAACTCACAATAGGCCTAGCTACAAAAATCTGGACTTTTTTCAGGATTCTTAGAGCTTCACGGGACTTTTAGAAAACTATAGGATTTTTAAAGATTTGGAGGGATTTTTAGAGGTTCTGGTGAATATTTTCAAGGTTTTTTTGTTACAAAAAAGCTTGAAACTTGGAAAAAATTGGTCACAAGCAATCCTGAAACCTTTGTTTGGAATGTTTTGACCCCCTCCCCCCCCCCCCCTCACAGTATCCATCAGTAGTTTTACCCATAATCCAGCATTCCTTGCTGTCAGTGAGTTCAAAATGGTGGGCTCAGCAGAGCTTGTTCGCCTTGTTGATTTGGCTGAGACTGAGGGCGCAAGCAGATAGCCTACCAAAGCCATAGAATTTTCACCACAGGTCACCCAGTTGTTTTAATATCATAGGCTTTTTAGAAATTTATATAGGATTTTTAGAGGTGAAATCAGAGATTTTTAGAACATTTTTGGAGAAATTCCGGAAAGATTTTTAGGCCATTTTGTGGGATTTTTGTACCTAGGCCTAACTCACAATATACACCCATTTGCATGAAGGTCTTCAACTAAAAGATTAGGTGTGATCAAAACTTCACCTCGTTAGACTTTAGTATTGCCACAATACCAAGAGGCCAGCAACAGCATAGGCAAGCAAACCATGAGAGGGCCTGGTAATCAGGTGGGGCTATGTCCATGATTGGCTGCACCACATAGGGGCCAGGTTGCTGTGAATGCATGGAAACATTTCAGATTATCTTAGTTTATAATCAAGGTCCCCTATTGGCTATTAGTTAACACTAGGTTGTCCCTGATAGTGAATAAACAACTTTACACCAAAACATTCCATCTTTTCCAGTGGGCATGTCTCATTATAAAATGACAATATTTGCTAATTTCTGATAATTTTCTCCTGTAAATGGACAGTACAACTGATTTTAATTAACACCATTTCTTAATACTCAATTTGCTAGCCTTAGAATTAATAACTGTTAAAGAAATGTACATGTACAGTGTAAAGATGCATCCATAAGCATATAGTTTGTGCTACAAAAAGGTCAATAAAATACAAGACTTACTGTGGCAACCATATAACCAGTAGAACCTCCTTGGTATGCTTGCTCTGTGTAACCATGGTAACCAGACATTCCTTGGTAACTGGGTAAAGGTTGGTAACCAGGAGATACTTGGTAACCTGGTGGTACTTGGTAACCAGGCTGCTGCAGATAAGGGGGTGGCGCTTCTGATGGATAGGGAGGGGACATCACATCTGCAATGTTTCCAGTGGATTGTGGAGAATCAGGATTGTCAGCTTTGAAGAAATATGCAGTAATACACGTATTATTATTATCATTATTATTAATTATTATTAATTATTATTTATAACTAATTAAAATCTGATAGGTATAGCCAGCATGGATTTTACTAGTTTGGTACTCTGGGTTATCCTTGTCATCATGGAAGAATGCAATAGTCCAGCTAAAATTTGTGAAGGGCCCATTGTCAATCCATAATTAAAACAATCGATCAATAACTTTATCATTATAAAGTATAGTTATCTTCTAGCACGCTACAAGTGGCATAATAATGATTGTAATAATAATGAAAATAATGGCTTATTATAATTATAACAATAATGATGATGATGATGATGATGATGATGATGATCATGATAACCCAGAACTACTGACTAATGGATGCCCTGTGCTTGTTTGTAATGATTTATAGCAGACAGTTAACCCTTTAAGCCCTGATATAAAAATGCATATTCTCATTACCGATCTCCATACATTTCGTATGAAACTAGTAAGGAGAATTTGTCTAAATATTAAGACATCCTATCGATATCCTCAGTGATCACTTCCTTTATTCTTGTCACTTGAATATTCATTTATAAGTAGTATTCATGTAAAGAGAAATTTCATTTTCATCGGGGCTTAGGGCTTAAAGGGTTAAAAGCATGCCACCCTTTTGATCTGAAGGTCACTCAGCTAATATATACAAACATGAGATCTCAACATTGTAGTGTGCTTTATTACATTGTATATACCCCGGTATATAGCAAGAATATTTGCTATATTTCACATGTGAAGAAAGCGATATGCCCAATCAGCTTCGTGTACAGCTTTCTTCACATGTGAAAAATATAACCAATCAGCATCTAGAGTGGAATCACTAGCCAATCAGAGCAAAGCACTCAAATGGCTTCCAAGGCGCGCGGTTTCAAAAACAGTGCCAGCTCGAAGTTTGTTTCGAAAACATGGCTTCGACTTCACGTTTTGTCCCTCTGCAATTGCCGTTAGATGAGTTTATTGAGGAGCAATCAAACAAAAATACGTTGAATAAAACAAACAGGGACGTCTCCTTGCTCAAAAAATTTTTAAGAGCGAAAGAACACGATAAAGAGATTGAAAACTTGGAAGCGAAGGAGCTTGATGAAGTACTGTGTGCATTTATTGTGGTAGTTAAAAAAAAGGACAGAGGAGAATACGAGCCAACATCATTGAGGTCGTTCATTTTAAGCTTCGACTGCTATTTACGAAAGAAGGGCTATCCACAACCATCACAAATGGACAGGAGTTCAGAAAAACCAGAGAAATACTAGTTGCAAAGCAGAAGGAATTGAAAAAGGCTGGCAAAGGAAACAAGTCAAAAGCGGCCCACCCTCTGACTAATGATGAGGTTGATATTCTTTATGGCAAAAACCTTTTGGGTCTTTCGTCTCTGGAGTCCTTATTAAACACTTTATGGTTGAACAACACCCAGCACTTTGGCCTGAGAGGATGCCAAGAGCATAGAGATATGAAGTGGGGTGACATTCAACTAAAAACCAGCAAATGTGCAGCGTTTTTTGACCAATTTATTTAGACCAATTACAAGCGCATTCACAACCCTGGCGGGATACGGCGGTAAATTGTTATAACTTGTTGTCGATAATATATGAAATGTCAGGCCAAGCACGACTGCCGCTAAGTGTTGAAGTTACTCCAGCCTTCAAAATAGCGCTTGCCCACGTACAATCGTAACAGCTTTGTCCCTTTGATCAAGATGATATGAAGGCGACACAGTGAAATTGTGCCGGTAATTTGCGTGGTTGACCTATTGATCCGGGAGAAACCTCAAGCTGTGATACTGTTTGGAGTGTTTGATGTTCTTAGAGCCATTTGAAATCTTTTTGCCTCTGTGTGTGCTAGTTCTTTGGCAACTAGTTAGGTTTTTGTGCTCAGTTTAATTGCAAGATTCCTAAAAGCCGCTTAAAAGAGTGACGTTTAATTTATGAAAGGATCCACGAGTTTCTTAATACGTAATTTGATGTTTGCTTGTGGTTACCGGCAAGACATGTAACTTTCTTTATCACGGATGTCAGATCCAAATTAATTATTCTGAGACTGTTGCCATCTCTTTTTATCGTAGAGAAGTTACAGCTTCTGGCGCTGTCGTTTTAACTCCACTTTCGGGGTTGTGGTTGAAATAGAAATAGAATTCTTGGAGTTAAAACATTACGCCTCTGTTGTCTTATGGCGAACTACTAGCATCCAACTGATAGATCTCCAGCAGCAATTCGGACAAAGGTTATTGTTTGACCTGCTTGTGATGGTCTGTTTGTGGTTCTTAACGATTTTCCATTTGTTAAATCCGCAACAGTTAAAATGCTGGTTCGTAAGACTCAAGGATTCTTCAATCTCGTGAATGTATTATGTTCTGCCGTCCCGTCACCAGTCTACCACGACGTCTCTTCTGATCATCCATTGACTAAAATGCCAATTTCGGCTGCTAAATCATTTTCAACATTATAAAAATCGAACTCATATTTACAACAGGAAACAGACTATCAAAGGTGGAAAGCGAAGAGCGGATGTGCAAAATTAGGGTGCGATTTCAACGGATTTTTCTACCATAAGCTCAGTTCGAATTTAGTGTCGACCTGTACAATTTATTTTTGAGCCGTTCCGCTCACGCATGCACTTCTCCGTGAACAGCGGACTTTAATAAGCAAAACTTCCATTGTGTATTCTCCACAGGCAAACACCGTTTTCTCCGTGGAATTTTCGTAATCACGACTACTTTTTTATGTGCCTTCAGTGGCCCTGGTTAAGTGAGCCAAAATTACGAGCGCATTTTTGGTGACCAGTTCATATGCTAAAAAGAATCGCTAACCTTAAAGGGGCACTGTAAACAATTTTTAGGATTGCTATAAAAAGCTAAAAGAGATATATTCCTTTAATTCTGTTAATGTTCTAGGAGCATTTCGTGTACGCGAAAAGATATATGAAATATGTTTCAGAACATTTTTCTACCGAAAACAGGACTTGAAAATCACGGTGACAGAGCCCCTCTAAATATGGTGCAAGCTTTAACAAGGCACCCCTTTACCCAAAAACTTAACAAACACTGTATATTCAATTGCAAAATATTGGTCTACCTTTTGAGTAAAGCCAACGGAGTTTACAGGGTTGAAAGTTTAATCTTTCGGAAGAATATACTGATGAGTTGGCTCATAGATGAAAATAAAATGATGAAAGAGTTAAGATCGTCTAAAACAATTGCCAGTAGGGTCAGTGGAGTTTGTTGAGTTGGTTGTTTGCCGAGTAATTACAGTGTTCGAGTCGTCGAGATGCTTTGCGTGTCAGTTGAGTTTGTCTAGTTGGTTCACGTGGTGGGGTTCGTACTGTCTTATAGTATGTATGTAAGGATTGTTGGTCGATTTTTTAGTAAGGCTCATTGTGTTTGTTGAGTTGTGTCGAGGTCTGGACATTTCGTCTGCCAGTGAGCGAGTGAGGTTTGTTGAGTTTGTCTAGTTGTTAAGGGTGATTGTGTTTATCGAGTTGTGTTGAGGCGTGGAGAGTTTGTCTGCCCATGAGTGCGGTTTGCTGAGTATGTCAAGTTGTGTGGTTCTTACTTTCTTAGAGAAAGTGAGCATTATTGAGTTTGCCTATTTGGTAAGCAGTTGCGTCAAGTTGCATCGAGGTGTGAAGTTTTAGTCTGCCTCAACGCATGACAATAGTCGAGTCTTTGTCGAGTTGGTCGCGTTGTGGGTTCGTACTGTCTTAAAATAAGTGAGGATTGTTAAGTTTGTCTGTTTGGTATTAGGGTCGTTTTGCTTGTCGAGTTGTGTTGAGATGAGGAGATTTTGTCTGCCAGTGAGTGAGGGTTGTGGAGTTTGTCGAGTTGGTCGCAGTGTGGGGTTTGTACTGTCTTAAGGTAAGTGAAAGATGTTGAGTTTATCTGTTTGGTAAGGGTGGTTGAGTTTATCTAGTTCTCTGGTGTAGAGATTGTCTCCCAGTGAGTGAGGCTGGTTGAGTATGTCTACTAATGTACAACTTTTACATAGACAGAATACTAGAAATGCTGAACTTGTCAGCAATGCAACACAGCACAAGGCAATGCAACACAATGGATCACAATGCAACAGAACACAACGGATCACAATGTAACACAATGCAATGCAACTCAACACAACAGCGACACAACGGATCACAATGCAACGCAGCAAAACAGACACACCACAACACAACGGATCGCAACACAATGCAACACAACATAATGGATTACAACACAACGCAACACAACACAACAGACCCAACACAACAGAATTCACCTCAACACAACAAAACAGGAAATAAAAACCATGCACATGTGTTAAACAAACCAGTCAAGAAGGTAACGTCGAGCTCGACCAAAAACTCCACAGAAAAAAACGGTCAAAAAATGCTGCAGGTATACAAACCAGTGCAGATGGAGTTGAATTTTTCAAATATACCGAGCGACAAACAAAAACAAGAACCGGCGCTGAACCCAAAGATATTCAATGTTTTCTGTCCCAGACAGTGATAGAGATCCTGTACAAGCCTATCACCTGTATGCTTCCAGAAGACCAGAGCAAATGAAGTCAGATGACAGCCCGTTTTACTTGGCCATAAACTACACCAGAGTAGCCAATTCCTCAAAACCCTGGTTCAAGGCAGTGCCAATGGGCTCCAACAAATTAAATTCAGTCAATGCATGAAAACCATGGCTGAAAAAGCTGGTTTGAATGCAAAAAACCTTACCAACCACAGTGCCCGGAAGCGAATGATCCAGAAGCTGAACGACCACGGGGTACCTCCGACTCATATTATGCAAATCTCTGGGCATAAAAATGTTCAGAGCCTCAATAATTACAGCTCACTTTTGGAAAAACAGCAGCGGGATATATCCAACATCTTGAGTGCTAGCACTTCAGCTTCAGGAATCGCTGGCCATTCAAGAAACCGAGGAAGTCAGTTTGTTGACAGGAAAACAGCAATCGCCTCAGCAAGCACTATCTCTTTTCCGAGGGGCCAACATACAAGGAGGAACATTTAACATTTCGATAAACAGTGTAAGTCAACAGAGCCCAAATTTGTCTTTGCACAGCACGAAGCGCCGCCATTACATGATTGAATCAGACAGTGATTAGGGACAAGTGAAAAGATACTACTTTTTGTATTTGCGAATTCACGCATATTTTTTATTTTTATAAAAGGAGCTTAATATCTCAACTTTATTCCGGATTTAAAGCTGGTTTTCATTACTCCCGGTCATTTAGATCAGTCTTGAGCTGTTTGCGTATATACGCCATTATGGTGTAGAGAGAGAAAAATAAAACTGATTTGAAGGCTATGTTTAATTCTCGTTATATATATAATAAATAAATTACAGCACAGAAAGTGCTTTGTACTGATTTTTATTCACGAGTTGCAAAACTTTGGAAAACAAACGAGTGAGCTGTGCTCACTCGTTCGTTTTCCAAAGTTTTGCAACTCGTGAATAAAAATCTGTACAAAGCACTTTCTACGAAGTAATCTGTATTTAATTTGGAGCATTATTACATTTGAGAAGAGGAAAGGAAAACCTTTGGGACCATGCAGTGGTACACTTTACATAACCTCATGCAAATTATAGTACACATCCAAATGCCATTTCAAAGCAAGCATTGTATGGTCACAATGATATTTCCATTAATTTGTAAAGATCTTGAACCATTTTCAGTGCCTCCTACCTTTATCTGACATCTTTAACTGAGCCCACCTCACTGATCTGTCAGAAAAGAATAGAATTAGACACCCAGCTGTTTAAGAAGCCACAAAATAATTTCTGCATACACTGTATAACACCCAACCAAGTTGCAAAGGCGAGCAACATGAACACAAGTAAATGCACATGCAAACACATTCGTGTAATGTGTCCACTGTCGACCATTATTCACGCCCACTTTCAACTATGGTACTGAGACGTCCAGTTTACTTCTGGCCAAAATGTGTTCACACACACAAATGCAAGTGTAAGCCAAGCTAAAGAAATTATGCATGCATTTGCACTACTAGGTAAACCAGATGTTATTTAACCCTGCAATTATATACAAGGTTCCAACAAGGCAATGTTAACTGTTTGCAGCTGTGACATAAAGAAGGTGTGACATTTGGATATTGATGCAGGATGTGCTGATGCCCCTAATGGGGTTTCGCTAATCTAATGGCATTAAGATTATTATTTTTAGATTAAAAAGCAGTAATGAACAATCAACCCTAGGGTTACTCCCTCATAATACCAAGCTACATGGGCATGTAGCAGGGTCGAGAGTTTAGGACTCCTGATCTAAAATGGGGTATCCGTATCCGAGACATTTTCAAGAATGGAGCGTAATATTGCAAATGGACAAAAGCTTCAAGATGTCAGCAGTGGTTTTAAATTATTTATAGGGAAATAAATAAATGGTTATATGTAATTAACTAACAGGGAAAAAGCACTACCTGGTATGCATAGAAACAGTTGTAGTTTGGATGGTATGTTTTAAAGTTGAACAAACAAAGAAATAACTTTTCTAAAGTGGGGCTTTGAAATTTAGTAAATATCTAGAATGGGGTATTAAAAAATTGCCTTTTTCTAAATTGGGGGCCTGGGCGGTACACAAACAACCCAAAACCTATTCGAGTATCCCCCACCCTGGGCTATTAACAGAGATTCAAATGATAATGTCGTGATTGTCATGTTGGTGGAACGAACGGAGCAACTACAGAATACAGGGCCATTTTTTGAGGTCTATTATTTGAGTTGAGTGTTTATCGAGTACGAGTATTAAGGTATATTATTATCAATACACGCGGCCAAATTGAAAACCGCCCTATCGTAAACACGCGCTTTGCGGGCCGCAAATGACTCCTAGCGGGCCATTAATGCATTAACGGCCCTGCAGCTGATTGGTTCTTGGTTCATCATCCGATTAATTTTAACCAATCAGCGTCGCTGACGCGGGAAAACCATTCGGCAAGTTCAGTTTGAAGCACAAAGTTTCCCAATCAACGGAAAGTTAAAGAAAGGTTTAAGCTTTCGAAAATGGAAGAAGTTAAAGATTCTAGTCAAAACTCGGATCTGGGAAAGGAAGAATTGGATAAAATCGAAGCACAAGCTCAAGCCGAAAATACCAAAAGAGCCACTTCTTGGGGTATTAAGAAATTCGAGAAATGGTGCGAGAAACGACAGCTCAACGTCGATCTGAATTCTGTTACTTCGGCGGAGCTCAACGAAGTTCTAAGGAAGTTTTATGCGGAGGTTAAATCGGAAAAGGGCCAACCGTTAACCCCTAGTACCCTCACTGGCATACGAGCAGCGATTCATCGAAAACTAACTTCAGCCCCATTCAGCAGGACTATAAACATTTTACAAGACAAAGAATTTCTTCCTGCGAACAAGATGTTCGAGGCAAAATGCAAACTGTACACTAAAGAAATGAATCCTAAACCTATGCATAAATCTGCAATTGCAGCTGGAGATATGACGAAGCTACGAGAATATTTTTCTGGAGGTTTAGGTTCAACTGCATGGACAGAACCAGAGCGACTTCTTGAGTTTGTGTGGTTTTCAATCTGCTTCTATTTTGGGCGCCGTGGTAGAGAAGGTTGGCGAGAACTCACCAAGCAGTCGTTCGGCATAAAAAAAGATGACTCAGGAGCACGGTATGTTACTGAAATGCAAACTGAACAAACAAAGAACTATCAAGGAGGGTCAAAGCAAAAAGACCAAAGTTATTCCGATGTGCGAATTATGTACGAAAACTCGTCGCCGCTTGATCCCGTTAGTTCTTTCGAGTTTTACATCCTCCGCCTTAATCCAAACTGTCAGGCTCTGTTTCAAACACCTAACAAGCACTTCAAGAAAGAGGGATCACAATGGTTTCGAAATGAGCCGCTTGGCAAAAACAAGATCGCCAAACTCATGGAAAACATTTCCTTGAAAGCCGAATTGTCAGAAAAATACACGAATCACTGCATTCGTGCCTCCACAGTCACATCTCTGTTTCAGCGCGGAGTTGACGCCAAACAGATTTGCGAGATCACTAAACACAAAGATGAAAGAAGCTTGACTCACTACATTTCTCAAACTTCAAGTGCACAAAAAAGGCATCGCTCCAGGCTTTTGCAAGAAGCGTTTGATGGCCATTCGTCCTCAGTAACATCTCAAGAGTCACACCGCTCATCAACAAATTCCGAAAGCAGCAACATCGCCGGTGCTAGTGCAATCACTTCAGTTTCTCAGTCACTGCAGAGTCAGTTTTTCTCGTTAGCCCAGCCATATCCGAACTGCACTCAGCACATTCAAATCGGAACTTTGAACATCTATCAGAGTGCAGGTCCTTCTCATTCAACAGAAAGCGAAACCGTAAAACGACGCCGAGTAGTAATCGAAAGTGACAGTGAGTAGAAACGTGTACTGACTAAGTGATTATCCTTGTATTTTCCATCTTTGTATCTTTTATTGTCTATTGCTGGATTTTTCGGGAGACTTTTAGCTGTTTTCAGCCTATTTTCTTTCAAACACAGCTAATTTATTGGATTGAATTTGCAGGTAACTTGTGCCGGCAATTAGATAGTTAGATAATTTTGAGTTTATTTGAAGTATTGGGTCAACTCATTCAGAGCAAATTGTATATTTATGGAAAAGCCTCATTAAATTTGTCAGATTTCTTAATATCATTTGGCCTTGTTTATTGATAATAAATATGATAATAAAATGACTTTTTTTCGGGAATATTGTTTATTTGCGCCCTTGTAGTGTCATTTGTGGCCCTCGCGCTTCGCGCTCGGGCCACAAATGACACTACGCAGGGGCAAATAAACAATATTCCCTCAAAAAGTCATTTTATTCCCTTATTATTTAGTGGCTCAGCAGCTCGTCGGCTCGCCAGTCACATTGACGGAGTGTTTATAGAAAGAGTAAGGTATATAATGTAGTGGCTCGGTGGCTCGTCGGCTTGCCAGTCGCGTTGAGTGTTTATAGAACGAGTAAGGTATATTATTTAGTGGCTCGGAGGCTCGTCGGCTCGCCAGTCGCGTTGAGTGTTTATCGAATAAGGTATAATTTATAATGTAGTGGCTTGGTACGTGGCTCATCGGCTCGCCAGTCGCGTTGAGTGTTTATAGAACGAGTAAGGTATATTATTTAGTGGCTCGGCGGCTCGCCATACGCGTTGAGCATTTATAGAACGAGTAAGGTATATAATGTAGTGGCTCGGCGGCTCGTCGGCTCGCCAGTCGCGTTGAGTGACGAGCCGACAAGCCAGCTGAATAACATATCTTAAAATCGACTGACGAGCTGCCGAGCCATCTCAATTAGAATAGCTACAAAAGTGGCCCTGTATTCTGTAGTTTAGCCCTTCGGGAGCAACAAAGTTCCAGTGAAAGTCACATTAAAGATATACACAAGCTTGTTACGATTATTTGAAAAAATTCATTGCAGACCTCATTCGGCTTCTCAGATTCGAAGCAAGGATAAGTTCTAGCTAACATTTCGAAAGTTGATTCAGGTCATTTCTGAAGAATTGCTCGTAGCTAACAACAGTATTGAAGAATGAACAACCATCTTCCTATTTCAACAAAAAAATGAAGTGAAAGACGAGTTTACTTACCACCAGAAATCAAGAATAAAGAAAGTAATATTTCCCGTGTTGTCACTCCGCTGAATGACAGTGCAGGGTACAGATGCGTCATGTAAAGGACAATAAAGTGTGCTTTGTTTTGTTTTGTTTTGTTTTTGTTTTGTTTTGTTTTGTTTTGTTTTTTCAAACCTAAGGACAGGAAACTTTGGGGCAAACAATTGTACAGGTATAAATCCTTTTAAATAAACGTACCTCGAATTTGATCAGTTTCACATCTTTTGTAGCAAAAATGTTTTATGCTCCAGTATGACAAAAATTAAACCCTACTCCACCCCCCTTGTGAACCAATTGGCCTGACGGGCCTCCTTCATTGGAACGTGTCAGTTCAGTTGCATCACGCATTTTTGCTTTCGTCCGCAAGCTATGAGGTTGTACGTCTATGTTGTTTGCTGCTTTATAGCAGCTTTAAGGGCTGTAAATGGAAAATTGCAGCCCATCTGCGAGCCTTCAAGTGCCAGCAACTCATCAGGCCCTAAGCTACCGACTTTACCCACAGCCTTTTCAACCCTCATGGAAATAAACATCGTCAACAAAAACTGTACTTTTGCGTTCAAGGAACACTACGACCAGAAAGGCGACAAGGGAAGGATTGAGTTTACCGGACATGGAAGAAGGCGTGTGGCTATTTACGACTACACTTTGAAAGAAATTATCCATGTGGACATGAACGCTAAAAACTGTACCGTGTCATCCACCCTGGACAGGAGCCATGGTGGCAGGTTTAGTTTTTTCGACGTGGGCCCCCATATAGAAAGTGTGTCCGAGTTGTTCAAGTTTGGAAAATCATTTAATGAAACCTACGTGGGTGTTTCATCCGTACGAGGAATAAGGTAAAGTAGCTCAAGTTGTAAGTCCACATTTTAGTTTGCTTAGTGTTTGGGAGCAGGCCCTGTTAAAAGCGTGCTTTTTGAGCTTGTGTTTTGAAAGTGTTTTGCTTACTCAGCAAATTAATTTTCCCTTTGCATGACGTAGTTACTCGTGACTTCCTCGCGTGCGAATGGCTTGATCACAAGGAAGCTCGATGAAAGAATTACTGCACGCGCACCCCTAGAAAGGAACAGATCAGAGCTGTCAAATATATTAGACCTTGTTCGACATCCAGTACAAATAAACGCGTGAAAAAACTACTTGTTGGGAAAACTCAGTGCTAGTGTGGATTTGATTAAGTTTTGATCAGTTTTTGTATGTGACAGTGTGTGTTCAAGATTTCAAGTTCTTTTCCAGCTCTATTTGTCGTCCTATGCGTGATCTGCAAAGTGGGGTCTATTACAAAACATAGGCCCGCAATGCGTGCAGAACCGACGAAGTGTTGGTTCGTCTCGAAAAGAAAGCAAGCGAGCCGTGCGTGTCTGCAGCTTCAATAACATTCAAGCATCTGTAACAGCAAGTTGCAGTAAAAGTGTGTAACTGTAACTAACGCTTAAATTTGACCAACTGAAAAGGTGACCAATACCCTGGAAAGGAGGTCAACTGAATTATTCACCCTCTCCTCACCAAACATAGCTCCACAGACTATGCATTCTTCACTCAAGATCATTTTTCGCTATCTTTTGGTCGGTCTTCCTCAAAACCTGGAACAAAAATTCTCAAAACAGACGCATTTCAAAAAATGGGCGACAAATTTCCCAATATAAAAGTAACCACATCTTCACGATTGATCAGTAGGGGCACCGTAACAGCCCAAAAGAATTGAACTTTTCTCCATACCTGGGAACCACGCTTTGTGTACAGTTTCCTTTAATCATGTCAAGGGCTCCTTAAGCCAAATTGTGAATGCAAATACGAAATAAATCATTGCTATGCTCCATCGTACAGGTTACAAGAAAGCGCATTATAGGCATTTACCAGTTGTTTTGACCGACACCACCCTCGACAAATGTTTTTACTTGGTTCAACGTGCTAACTGGCGTAACGAAAATTGTGACAGTATTTTGGCCTTTGCGTTACCGAATGACGTTATGTTTGAAATCTGATGACTCAGCTCATCTGTCTTATCGCTTTGAATATTTAATTTTGTTGAATTAAACTAAAAAATTAAATGTTGATATACATTTGTCCACAACCGAACATGCTTTTACCAAGAGTTGTGAGCAATGTATACTGTTGTGAATAGGGCACTATAAAAACATGATTATCGATAAAGACAAACACATCGTCAGAATCTTGTGACGAAAATTGTGACAGTATTTTGTCTTTTGCATTACCGAATGACGTAATGTTTAAAATCAGATGACTCAGCTCATCTGTCTTATCGCTTTGAATATTTTGTTGAATTAAAATTAAAATTTAAAGATAAATTTTGTCCACAACTGAACATGCCGTTATCAAGAGTTGTAAGCGAAGCATTTATATACTGTTGTCAAACATATACTATACAAACATGATTATCGATCTGGAGAAATTAGTAAAAAGCGAAGTCGTCGCTTTAACTCAAACACGTGACGTAATCGTTAAATCTGGTTTCCTCTTCCGCAGTCAGCAAGTCAGTGTCTCGAACTCTAAAATCGAACAAATCGGTTCAAAATCAAAAGTAAAGCAGAAAAATTAAAAAGACTAACTGGTATATCCTTCTGTGTCGCTTATAGTATACTATCCAAGAGGATCCCGACCAGCCTCGTGTCGTAATTCATTTCCCACCTGCCAATAACCTTTCTTAACGTTGGCAGCTAGACATTTTCAAGTAATAAACATAACCACAACAACATACACCAGAATTTTCCTTTCATAACCTTTACTGAGAACGATTCTATCCTTACAATGTCTCAGCAACACTTTGGTCCCACCAGCATCAACAGTGCCACTGGACTTCACCTCCTGTTATTATCAGTCCTCCTTGCTTACTTTCACTAGTATTGCACAGATATTTCAGTCCGGTCAAAACCAACACTGCTTGGCGGAAGCGTCCTTCTATACCTATGATTCTTTTTATGTGGATCCTTGTCCTATCGTGCGTGCGTGTGTGTACTAATCGATGGGCTTAACTGCAGAATACGTCATCCCATCCCGTGGGCCATAGCAAAATACACACCTTGTGAGCCTTACACGACGTATTTTGACCGACCAAACCAGTTGACGCTCTTGACACGACTGCTCTAACTCGACTTCGTCGGTTAATAAAAAAATATTAGGTCCAAACATTTAATTGGCTGAACTTCAGTGGAGTGCATAGAAGTCTTGAGGTTAAGCTTATAATTTAACCCTTTATAAAACCTGAGCGTGCATGTCTAGCTGTAGTAATATTTCATTTTTGTTTGGCTTAAAATATTAAATAAGCTCTAAGCACTTGTAAAGTTTCCGTGATCACAAATTGGTCAGGTGATTTTATGCAAATTAACACGAGCTCCATAAAAAAAAAATTGCATTAAATTAAGATTCTTCGTCTTACTTTAACTGACATCTTAAACACGAGGTGCCTAGATAAGATGCGTTTTCGTCTTGCGGCTGATTACATGAGGCGGGCTGGCCCGCTTAGCTGGGCTGGCTCGGTTTGCCGGGATCTCGGCACGTCTGTGAGATACACTAAAAATCAACTTCGCGATTACATGGAAAAATTTCAGCCCGGCTAGCTGGGATCCCAGCATCGCAGATGCCGGCTAGCCGGGATGAAAATTTACAGGCATGCAGTAATCACGATTGCCGGGCCAGCCCGGCTAGCCGGGCCAACACTTTCTTGTCACTAAATTTCGCTTCAGAGCAAAATGGCTCACCAGGAGATTGATAGTTCTCTTTCTATATAACACATAAAGGTTTATCAGACCATAAAGCTACATGAAACTGAAAATTATGCACCAAAATAATGGATTAGCGAAAATAAAAATACTTGATTCAGTCATGCTCTTCGATGCAGCCATCTTTTCACATGACAGCTTCTAAATTTAGCCGCAGGTGGGCTGGCCCGCCTCATGTAATACTGGGCTGAACAGTCATCTCGGCAGACAGAGCCAGCCCTTCTACCTAACCAGCCCGGCTCATGTAATCGGCCCCTTAATTTAATATTTCAACTCGTCTTATTTTTCCGGAGACCGTTAAATTTCAAAAATTGATTGCATGTATTCTTTTTTTCGCGTCGCGACTTGCCTGCTTAGTAAAATGAGAATGAACAAACGTAAGGCACGAATGAAAATCGCAACACATCGATTAGGATTTTTACTTTTTAACAGAAAACGCGCGAACGGAAGCGGAAAACGCATGCAGGTGGTAGGTGGGAACGCGATTCTGTTATTCGCTGGTATCCTTCTAGCTAACAATTCTACTTGGTCACCATCGTTATTTCTTCCAAACAAGTGTTACACTGCCGGATCACTAAAAGCATCTTTTCAAAGAACTCTCGAATAAACCCCGATAACTCGTTGCCAGACTCCTCTCCTTGATGGCATCTTCTGATCAAAAGCTCATCTCCCCTTTCGTGATGTATAAAAATGTGCACACAAGTTGATATGAAAATGTTAACCACTTCATGTATGAAACAATGATTTATTTGATGCATATAAGAGATCGCTTGAAAAAAATCACACTGACACAGAAGAAAATGTTTTGACATAAATATATGACAAAATGACACAAATACAAAATAGTTGATGTATAAAAATGTAACTTGACATAAAAGAATGGTAAACTTGATATTTTGTCACCTTCGGACTAGCATATTCCTCTCAGTAAACTTATCTTTATGCAGTTGCTTTGGACAAACTGTCTTTGAACTTCACAGACATTCTTTCAGTTTTATCGACCCAAGTCTTCAGCATTAAATAATGTATGAATTCACCAACACCAGTTGAAAAATTGTCACTATCACAACAATCTACGGGCAAAAGATTAAATGTCAAATTGAACCGAACGAGTCATGGAATCCATGCCTTGTTGGTCTGTTCAACAAACTGAGTCAAGCATGCACAAAAACGTGGCTGTTTCCTCTACAGTACGCATTTTGGATCAAAATTAACCAATCACGAGAGGTCAGCAGAACTTTCGATCCCCTTAGTTGAAAGCGTTGAAAGAAGTCTTTTCCTGTCTTAATTTAAGACGTACTGCATCTTAATTAAGATGAATTGCTCTTAACTATTGTCAAATCATCTTAAAATTTAAATAAGATCATGAACAATCTTATTTTAAGATGTTCCCTGTCTAATTAAGATAAGATATTTCAAAGTACTATACATAACTTAAAATAAGAAGTGTAATTCTTAAATTAAGATATGATAAGATAATGCGTCTTAATTTAAGGTCAATCAAGATATCCTAGTTTAAGATGTATTCAAAACCTTAAATTAAGACGGTAAGAATTTTACAAAGAAATGAGTGTGGTGATCTTGATTTAAGACGTTTTTGACTCACTTAAGGGTATATAGTCTTAAAATAAGATGATTTCGGTCTTAATTTGAGTTATTATCTATCTTATGTAAGATGCCTAACACCTTAATTTAAGATTTTAGTTTTTACGGAGAGGTCTTTGAATTCGTAAGTCGTTTGTGAGAAGAGGAGGTAGAATTTACGGAGGTTGTTGGGTGTTAATTTAAATTATAGATGAGTTATAATGCTACCTTTCTGTATCTTTTTACTTGTCAAGGCTGTGAATTTTACTAAAATTTAGACTCGTACGACCCTGAATTCATGCACAAAAGAAGTTATCAATAATTATTTAATTTATGCAATATAAATTATGTAAACTTACATGTATTACATAACCATTGTGTACTGTTAGGTCTCTTTAAGGTTTTGAGAAGGAGTGCAAATGTGTGTAATTTTTCAATAACATTTTAAAATTCCTTATTAAGAACATAGGTAGTTGAGAGACTTGTTATTAAACTTTTCAAGTTGCAAAGACCACACAAAGGTGCCTCAATTTATGTTTTGAAAACACCCCAACCGAGCACAATCTTTTGTTTCGCATTCACGCACTGTGGGTGAATAACTTAACAGAAATATTTGTTTTGACCAGTTAGTTGCTAACCAGCTATTGTCAGTGGTTCTTGTGCATGTGCATGGTCAAGGCTGAAAGTGGTAACAAAAAAATAAAGGAAACATAAACTTTGTGGGGCTTCACAACAATTTCCTTTTATTATAATGAGAAAATTTTTGTCAAGATATATACTCATAGCAGATGGAAAATCATGTTCACAGTCAGACTCTTTGTTTGCCTGAAATTTGAAATTATTTTCATTTTCAGAGAATTGCTCTACCTTGTCATATTAGCTGAATAAATTATTTCAGTGTTTGGCAATATAATAATTTTGAATTGATATTGGACCCATGCATGCAGACACATTTATATTGTCAACATGTAATGTCTCCACATAAGACCATTGATATTGTGAAAAACAAATTATGTTTCCTTTTTATAATTTGCTTAATGAGTCATAGTCAATCAATAGTTGGACAGTCATAACACACAAAATGACGCTGCAAATTTACCAAGGTTATGCTTTGTGAAGACCGGTCTGTTTGCTTTGTTATTTAAATTTTCAAACGACTTAAGAACTATTTGTTTCAATGTTGCAGTTAGGTGTAATAATTATTCATAGTCAGAACTTTCAATCACTTCTTTCAAGGTCTCGAGCAATTCGTAAAATACCTTGTTAGGTTCGTGGTGCATTTTAGGTCCCTGACCATGTTGTCAGAATTTAATGTTAAAATAATGATAATAATAAGATATTTAAATAGCACCACTATCACTAGTTACTCATGGCGCTTCACAATAAAAAGTTAATTATATTAGATGTTAAATAAAAAAGGTTGAAAACGGAAACTATCAATAAAAGCTCAACATTATAAATTAATGTATTTACATGTTTATGGACTGGAGAAGGAGGGGAGAGGTGAAGTTGTCAAATTTTTGAAGTTAGTCATTAATTGTGAATTAGCATGTTTTTTTTTTTGGGTTATTAAGCCTGACATGCCTGACATTTTTTCATAGATATTTCCTTGGTTGCTCTAAATCTGCTCTGTTAGGTGCACATTAAAACATAAAGTGCTCTTGTGTGGTAGTGTGTAAACAGTTTTTATCCCCATTTTATTTCTATCTTAAATCTTGTCCAGTATCTCATGAGAACTTATAGTGTAACACCCCCCCCCCCCTCTGATCAAGTCCTCAAAAGGGGGTCCAGTGGGTAGGTCTGCTGGAGCTCAGTGGAGCCCTGAAGTTTTTGCTCCATAGAGTCCAAACCCTGAATTAATGATTACGAGAAGCTTTTCTTTGCTTTAAGCTTGGACAAAAATTCCGACTGATTCATGTATGTAGTACATTCTGTACTTTGTAGACCTGTTGAAGTCAACAGAGTCTGATCCTCAGGTGTCCTATTTTTCTGTCTTGTAGCTCCACTCAGAGCCTTGTAAATGTTTAGGCTGAAGCAAAATATTACTAACAATCTTATGTATACATTTTTTTTCTGAACTACACGTTCATTTTTGCTTTGATTCTGTCCTAAATGTTCACAACATATAAAAGGTGGTGTCATAATACCAGTAATTATAATAACGGTTGCCATACCTGACACTGTACATTACATTTTTATTTTCTCCAAGAAGGGCTGGGGCAGTTAAAGTTTAGATTGTCCCTTTCACCACACCAACAATTAAGCTTTACACTCAAACTAAGAAAACCGTGAACACTGAAAATATTCCTGGAATGTGTGTTTTGACCAATCACATGTGAGACCTTGTAATTAACCGCAGAAAACGAATGGGTTCTCA
Organism: Siderastrea radians; assembly: GCA_964017195.1. Lineage (NCBI taxonomy): Eukaryota > Metazoa > Cnidaria > Anthozoa > Scleractinia > Rhizangiidae > Siderastrea > Siderastrea radians. Next base: position 11,151,397 of record OZ024887.1, on the reverse strand, counting down.
GTGACGGAATCAAGTTGGTTCTCAAGTTGTTTCGAAAGAAGTTAAGGTTTAATCTTCACCAGGCTATCTTACAGAAATTGGAAGTGCTATTCCTTTCTATCTGAGAGCCCCATGCACGCACTATGCAAGCAAAAATAGGTTTGAGCGCTTTTGCCGAATAAAATTTTTTGACAAACCGACACTGACAACGATCAGCGTTTCCGACATTTCAAATAAAACCAACTCAAGCGGCAGTTATTTCACCTTGAAGTAAAAACTGCAATTATGTTCTCTCTCCAAATTCGCCCGTTGATAGCACAGCTGACTCGATTTATTTGGGCCGAATCATCCGTGCCTTCGAGCCGGGCTTGCATCATATAACGTGTAGTTGCACATTTTGAAAATGACAAATTTTAACATTTAGCAACGGTACACCAGGCTGCTGAAGAATAACGAATGCTGGTTTCAACAGTCCGTGGTCGTTGCTACAATGCAGTTGCAACAAGTCAAAGACCACTCACAAATTTTTTGCTCTCGTAAGTGCAATTGTGGCTCTCAGATAGAAAGAATTAACAATTTAAATCCTTGTAAGTTAAGCTAGGTGAAGGTCTTTTGAAACAAATGGAGAACCAACTCGATTCCGTGACTGAGAAACCCACTCGTTTTCTGCGGTTGCAAGGTCTCGCATGAGGTTGGTCAAAGCACAATTAACATTCCAGAAATATTTTCAGTGTTCATGGTTTTCTTCGTTTGAGTGTAAAATAAATGTAAAGAATATTATAATAAGGCAAATAAACAAATATGCAATACAACACACCACATGCACAATACAATAATAAGAACGACTATACCTAATACAATGTTTACAATACAATACAACACTTTTAGTTTATTGATACACCTAAGAGCTGCCACGAGCTCATTAGTTCCTTTGTGAACACGGAACAAAAAGTTTAAAATAAAACAACAAATAACCAGAATCAGTTATACCTAACCTACGGAGTCTATGACTTGCTAGCGGTTCTTGAAAGTCCTTTTCAATTAAAATGTCGTGTGACATTTTACAAGTTAGCTTAATTGCCATCTAGCAGATTGGTTAATGTACAAGTCTGATTCTGATTTTGTAAGATACTGAGGGTTTCGTTTTTTAGGTCTTGTTTCCATTGTTTGGGAATGACAGCAACTAGACCGCGATATCGTGTGAACGGCGTATTTAAGTTGAATTTTTCACAAAACAAGTCATAGGATAAAAACTCTTTGTTTTCATTTAACAAATCTTTGATTCTTTTTATGCCAACTTGATACCAGTCGTGGTAATAAACCGACTTGCCGGCTATTGTTATATTTTATTGTTCCACAGGATAACATTATTTTGTTGTTATTAAACATTACTGTTAGCTGAATTAAGTGCTTTAACCTGTGACCAGGCAAGCAAAACTTCATAGTAAAAAGGTGGCAGCCTGCTTATATCCAGCGTGGTGATCTCATAGTCGCACTAAAATACCAGGGTGTCGCCAACATATCTTAAATAGCTAGTATAAAGGAATGGTCATCCAGTTGTTCAAAATTTATTACTCTCAATCATTGGTGTGCTTTCTTGCTGACTTACTCAGTGTCTTTTTATAACGTTAAGAAATAATTGTTGAATGCCATTAAGTGGCCAATGTACTGTAATTAATATTAACTGTTGTATTTTTATTTAGATGCCATCACTGGAGGACCTGCATATTGAACAACCAGTCCTCCTACTACCTGGATTACTACTTTTCAGTGCCGGATTGGAAAACAAGTGCAGGAATGTTGAATTCCACTGTAGTGCGTGTTGTTGTTAATGGCACTTCTCTTAATGTCCACTTCAACAGAAATAATCACACAATTAGTGTTTTGAATGGCACACATGATTTCTATTATGTTTGTGACTTTTTCGACTTCCAACCTGGCCCTCCGGATCCATCTAATTTTCAGCTACCTGAAGGATTGTATTGCAAAGGACTTAAAGGTGCCAACAAAACTGTACCTAAAGTGCCTCCAGTCTTCAGCGTGGAATTTGAATCAGTAGGGGGTTACAGGAATAACAATACTGTGTTAAGCGGTCAGGTCAGTGTACAACAAATTTGTTGGACAGTAGATTTATTTATCCAAGCCGACTAATAGGTCAAAACTTGCTCCAAGTTCACCTGCAGAGCACTCGCTTGCTTCTCTGGAAGAAGATCTAGAAAGGTTTCATACTCATGTGGATCAAGGAAGATATTTATATTGGGACTTTAAAGTGCACCTAACCTCAAAATATTTTTTGGCTTGAAATAAATCTCTGCACCTGTCTCAACTATATGTTGCCTTTTTCTCCTGGAAATGTCTCTTTTATTAAGCTGTAAAAGTTACTAAAACTTGCGCATATTTGATCCACAACAGAGCTAGTGAGGGGCATGGGACTATTCCTGAAATGACGTCACAAACTGCTTTGCATGGCTATTTTCAAAGGACTACCGCGTCATGCAAAACAGTTTGTGACATCAATTCAGGAATAGACCGCATGCCCCAGAAATGCGACCAGTTGTCATAACTTTATACATGTAGGCCCACTAAGAGTGGACTTCGCGAGAAATATGAAAAAAGGGCCTAAACTATCTGAAACAGGTGCAGAGAATTACCTGAGTGAAAAAAAAAATTTCAGGTTAAATGCACTAATTAAGAATCAAAATGGTGGCTGTCTGTGCACAGGACCAGGCAACTGTCATTGCCTATCTGGATACTATATTTAACTGTTTTATGCACCGTCCAGTTCATTGCCAGTTAAAAGAAGTCCAGATTTTTTGCCCCTTGACCTGCAACCCTGACCACAAACTTACATTGTACTATTCCAAATGACACTTTCTGTGCACAAAAACGTGATTCACAGAAGCCAACCAAGTGTTTAATTCTTGTGCTTCAAATAAACAAGTTTATTTTGTTCCATCTGTTAACAGGAATTTTATGATTTGGAGAAAAGGCTTACAATGTTCAAGTACCCAAACAGATGGTACTCCAGTGGGGCACCAGAGATCCTGATTCATGACTTTAACACAGGCATTAGCTACAATATCTCTGGAGGACAGTATGGTACCTCATGCAGGCTGTTCAACCTTACTCTGAGAGAAGAGGATGCTACTGATGATGGAAGTCATCACATTCGCATGAAGACAACTCAGGAGTTGTTCAGCACTCCGCATACAAACGGTTCATCTGCATTAGTATATAAGGGATCTACTACTGTACGTGGAATTAGTGCTGACATCTGGGTTGGCAAGGCAGTCTGGAAGTGGAAAAATAGAACATTTGAGGTACATGTACATAAAGGCCAAACTACACCACATTCTCTCCTAAAATCTTAAAATTTTTTGCTGAAGGGGATAGTCTCCAGGTGGGAGAAGTTTCCCACGTGCATGCTGTGGATATGAGGTGACAAATAGGTGTGAAGTACGTGCTGAGTTTGTTGTATCACCTCATCCAATAAGCTCAAGTACATGAAGAATAAATGCTCTGCTAAGTTGTCAACTTTGATAAACATTGCTCAATTTTTCCCATATTTTTGGACAAAATGTTTGCTTTGTGGCAAAATCTTTTGAACACCATAGCACTTGATATATTCGCATCCAGTTTCCATATAAAGCAAACAGCAGGGTTCTTCACTGATAATCTGATGTTAAGTGTGTAATTGAACACATGTAAACGAACGAGAAAGCTAGAAATCAAATTAACCTAGATTTTGAATGAAATAAAAGCTGTTAGTGCTCAGTGATACAAAAACGGGATGGATCAAGGCCCACCACCAAAAAATTAGCCAGCTGGTTCAATCTAAGCATCCATTGTAGTATTGGACACAGAAATAACATGTATCTTACAGTGTATACGTGTATCACCCTTGTCTAGCTAAATGATATAAAGTTAGTCAGGGGCAGATCCAGGGGGGTGGATTGGGTGGTTAGCCACCCCCCTCTTTAGGGTCATTTAAGCTTGAAATTAAGAAAGGGAACAAAACTGTCACTGAGGCGATTTTGTCACCAATTTTTCCGATATCAATAAGTGTGGTCAGCCACCCCCTATTTCAAAAATCCTGGATCCTGACCACTGGTTAGTAGAACATTTTGTGCAGTGTTATGATAGCATTGCTTGAGATTGTATTTGTAAAAGTCACTAAATCATCATTTTGCCCCTTTAGTTTGAACGACTTTTTTGTGTAGAATAAAACTGAGGCATTTCAAATAGAAGAGACAGGAAAGGTACCTACCTTATATGCTTCTCATCCTGCTGAGCTGCCACTTTTGTCTTTCCAGACTGTTGAAGAGTGGTACTTTTCGAAACCAAACTGGCGTGTTCGATCAGGGTCTTTAAACGATGAGCACCAGGTTCCTCTCGGTCTTACTGTGTATGGGCAAGGGGGACGCTCGCTCCAGGTAATGAACTTTTTCAACTTTGATGCCGAGGCAGCTGACCCAACACTTTTTGACATCAAGCCTTGCTTCACCTGGGAAGAACAACGCCTTGTGCGGTTCAGTTTGTCAGGTGATATTGCATTTATTGACTTTGTTATTGTGCTTGTTACGAGGTTGCTTGTTGCAGTAAGGCACAAACACTAAAATTTAGGAAATTCTTTGTTAGTGCCACCTGAAAGAAAAAAATCAGACTAGTTGGTGAGATACTGTGTGTCATTAAAACAGGTACAGGCATCATAAGTACATTATTCAACTTTCCACTGAATAAATTCTTTTATTAAAGTCCAAAAAGGGAAATATCAAAGGTATGGAGGTTCCAGAGAGTTCATACTGAGTCTCACCAGGACCATCAGTGCTGTGGCAAATGTGTCAATGATCAGAGTGAATGGAATTCGGGTAAGGACAGATTTACATGCATGTGAGGTGCTGATTTATTAGCTAGTGACACACACAAGCAAAGGGTTTGTAAGAAAGTTTATTTGTTGTATATATGACAAAATAACTATCGACATAGTGGGTAACATAGTGGGTAACTATAGTAGTGGTAACTGAGCAGTACTTTCATGTGGTTGCACCCTGAATGATGTTTTGCAACTCTGGTTTTGTAATTTTGTCTTGTATTGGTGTATGAGCTGTATGAACTTGATCACATATCGATCTGTGGATTGATCTTTAAGGTTCTGGATTATAAGGATGAAGAAATGGTTGTGACTTTCATAATGCTGAACAGAACCAAGCCTATGGGGGGTGATGTGGGGGTTGTGTACTCTCAAAAAGGACTCATGGATGCATTGGATGCCTTGAAGAAGTCAGTGAACTCTGAACAATTCAAAGTGCCATTTCAGAAGGGTACGTATTGATATACCTATAAAGAAGCAAAATTCTCAGTCTATTGACGACATCAAAAAGGGTGGACGAATTTGGGTTGCAGTGATAAAATGCTTTGGTAAGCAAAGGTCGTTTAATCTGGTCAGTAACAGGCCCCAAAATTTTCACCAAATTAAAGACTGAGGTTTTTACCATTTGTTTGTCAAAATAAAGTGGCCATAACAACAAAGTGGTGGTATACTAGTCATGTAAATGAGGGTCATAAAGGGGTTTAGGGCTCCAGGACTGTGGCCTGAAAAATGCAGCCTACAGGCCTCCTAGACGGAAAATTGGACTCTAGGGCTCCATTGCTTCACTCCAGGGCTCCATTTACCCTGAAATGATATTTTTGTCCAGGCTCCAAATAGTGGAAAGCTTTGGTCTCCTGGCTCCACAGCCTTTCTAACCCTTGTAAATGAGGTGGTACCAAGGCAGGGCAATGCCCTTTCCTCAAGCCTTGATGATCTCAATAATTTATTGTTTTTGTTGCAATTGAAAGCTTAGCTATAGTCAGCATTGCAATCCTATTGAAATGGAAATGGTCAAGGGTTAGTGTTCAAGTGGTTAGCACTTTCACTGTGACACTTTCTTTTGAAATTTTTGGCTCTGACTTTTGTTGACTATTCTTTGCCTTGACAGAAACCCTCAAAGCTGTAAAGTCTTCATTTTTTGTTGGCTTTAGACCAAGTCCAACTGACCATCCAACTGCCACACCCTCTGGCAAACCCCAGCCAGGAGGAGGGGGCAAACACAAAGGTGTCTCTAGTGGAGCTGCGGCAGGGATTTCTATTCTCATGCTAGTGGTGGGGATTGCTGGAGGATTATTGATTGCTCATTTTATCATGAAGCGTCGTGGAACTGGTCAGTTTAGTTACCAGAGACAGGAGTAGCAGGGTGTACCGTTCTTTTACAAATAAACTGCTAGTAGTTCCTTCCTGCATAGCTCACACAGGTCCTGGTAACCTGCGTAGCAAGTGTTTCCATAGCCTGGTTTTCCGCATGTTTAAAGCATATTTCACTTTTTGGGCATGCCCCTCCCCCCTCCTCTCAATTTTTTTACTTGCCCCAATTTTTGTGCATTTTGTTGTGGCATTTTTCAGGACTAGATTTCTCACGACTGGAAAGTTTCTTTTTTTTTTTTTTTCGCTCTTTTGGCTAATTTTAGATCTTTACGAGTCCTTGATAAGTCCTGAAAAATTGGTTCTGGGAAAGAGTAGGAAACCTGTATGAAACCAGGTAGTGGAGTAGGCAAGCTGGTCACGCGAGCAAAACAAGCTTGGCGAGACAAGTGCAAACCGAACCAGCAGAAGGCAAGTTTACTCGTCCAGTGTCATCCATTTTGCTTGCTCACATGATCAGCTTGCCCACCTGACTATCTAGAAAGGGACTGTTAGCAGTGTATTTTACAGATAGAAGAGATCCGTAGTATAGCTTTGAAATGTTGCATGTAAGTAGTTTTCTAATAGTGGTTTTGTAATGATTGTATAAGTCAACACTAGTACACATTAGGTAAAACACATAAGCTCAATCACAGCAAATGCGGATATTTGCGGTGATACACAGTGACACTGTAATTAATTTGGTTAAGAGAGCTAAAGATAGCTTTATTAGGAAGTAAAATCATTGCAGCCCGGCCAGGCCGGCTGAAATGTGACCTACTTTACAGTGTAAATATTAAAAATATATATGAATATATGATAACTACTATAAAAAGGGTAAAATATAACCTATAATATAATACAAAAAGGGAAACATCAATACTAATAATACTAATAATTAAAATTACTACTAATAATTAAAACTGTTTTCCATAATAAAAGTGTTTTTAAGGAACGAATAATAGTCCAGCTAACAGCCGGGCCTTGAAATCCAAAAATTCAGTTGTACATGTATGCTCATCCTGACAATGTCAACTGTGGAGTGGCAAAGAATGGTGGTAACTTTGGTGCTTAGTCTTGTGCTAAGTGAATTACAGTTATTGTCCAAGAAAAAGAAAATTACCTCGCTACGAGTCTTCCTGTAGCGCAATGGTTAGATTATCCGACTGGTGTACGGGAGGTCGTAGGTTTAGCTCCCTTGGACTGTGATTTTTTCTTTTGTTATACCATGCTTTGTAACAAACTAAATAGAGCTTATGAATTGTCTGTTGGTACTATGAAGTCGGCTTTATACGTATCATCGTTTCCAACAGTATTTACTGACTAAATTGGCTTATTTATAATTCGTAATATTTATAATTGGAATTTAAAGTTGTAGGACCGGTTGAGTCAGGGAAGGAAACGTCAATCCTTTCAATGACCCGTAGTTATTGAGAGTAACAGTTCTTATGCTTCTTGTTATTTAGTCTCCACTTTCATCCCAACTTAGCCAAGTCATGTAGGGTCTAAAATTGCAATAAAAATGGGGGGTCACCGTGCTCGTTTTAGTGGTATACTGCTGACGAATACAGCGTTTAAAGGCATTTTCAGGCAATAAACGTGCGAAGCCAACATGCTCAATATTTCCACTGCACATTGATATTTCATGTATAGGTTGACTTTGCACATATGTATGGTCATCTGTGTCAAACAAAACATGGCCGAAAAGCTTCAAATTTACTGGACACTCAAAAAGTAGACGGTGACGACGGTAGCTTGATGTGCTGTCCTCTACCCAAAATGGCTTTTTTCGTAGGATATTTTTAAACTGTGCAAAATCTGATCATAGATTTTTGCTAACTTTGTTATTTGGCTTTGGGAACACTGTGCTGATTGAGTTTATACAATAAAAAATGGGGGTCACCGTGCTCAATTAGGAGAAAACGACCATTTATTTCCCTGAGCAACTCAGTTTTCATAGAAAACCTAATATATAGATTTAGCCAAGCCTAAAAGCGGAACTCCAATTTTTATTTATTTATTTATTCATTAGTATTTATTTTATTTATTATTATTTTATTTATTATTATTATTATTATTATTATTATTATTATTATTATTATTATTATCTCAAGTGATACCTGACAGCAATATTATAGTTTAGGTAATTATTAGTAAATACACCTCTCATCAAATTAGAATCTGCATACCTGGCAACCTTATAAAATCAGAAATAGGGACCACCCCCCCCCATGCTTACCCCAGACCTGGGGTAGTGCCCTGCCCCCCCCCCCCCCCCACTGCCCCCCAACACTGAGCAGGGTCTAGGATGCTCTAGGGTTTTTGCATTAATTTTTAAAAATATTGCCTGTACTGTACTGTCTTAGCATTAGAATTCTCAGGTGTTGTTTAATGGTCTCAAGCACCACATGTATTGCACAAAACAAAAGAAAAGTCAAAAAAAGACCAATTGAAGGCCAATCTTTAATAATCCAGTTCCAAATTGTCTTTTTTTTCCTGGAAAATCGGAATGTCCCGATTTTTTTAGGTTTTGAAACTCCAAAATTGGGACAATTCCCATTAAATGGGGATGGATGGCAGGTATGAACCTGTTTTACAAAATTCTAAATAAGCCCCAGTTTTAGGTTGTAAACTTAAATATTGGGCACAATAATTATTTTTGTTCACCTTACCTCGGCCTTTTCTCTGCCACAAGTCTACGGTTTAATTTATTTACATTTTTGCAGAGTTGTCAAATTGCATAGACAAGGTACTAATTGAAAAATACCTCCACCTTATTCAGTGGTTTGACAGATAAGTTGTGTGGTATAGAGCGAGGAAAAATGCGAGCAATGAGTACCGGTAAAATGTCCTTGACCATTATCTGTAATACCACTGAATGATATTTATTATTCCACTACAATATTTGCCTATCATTTTAAATGATTTATTCAATGAGTGAATTGAAACCGGGACACTACAGTGCAATACACTCATACCCTCATGTATGTGTTTCCCCCTTATATGATAAACTGATGCTATAGTGGAATAACAATGTACCTTGTTTACTCTTATTGATGCCCAGGGACTATTATATTAAAATCAATCTCTTTAAGTACCCATCAGTCATGAATCAACCACTCAACCACTTAGTTGATAAATCGGTCAATCAGTCAATTAAAAATTTGTGACTAACAGTGTTGCCAACGCGAATAACAAATGGTCCAGTAACCACTAGTGACTTTATTTGATGCACAGATTATGACTCACTATGTTACTACCCCTGACTGTGATGGTAGTAAATCTTGTGGTTGAATTTGTTTTTGGTTTGATCATTAGCCTTTACACTGCATCTAATGTCACCAATGAGCAATGTTACTGATTGTCATAATCTGGTAGCAAAGAGAAACAAAAAGAAAAGCCTCTTCATAAATCATTTCAGGATAGTCAGAAACCTGTCATGTAATGAACTGACAAGAGGGGATCAGACTGTGGTGAATCCATCATTTGAAATAGTTTTCCCTGTCAAGTGAATTCAAGTAAATAAGTCTGAATCATTATTCCTGGGAAGTTAGTTGTGTGTGAGCTTGTGTGTGTGTGTGTGGGGGGGGGGGGGGGTAGGGTTACTCCCAAATAACTAAAAAATGCTACTGGTGTATGGATGTGTTACTGAGGGAACATGAAGTGTATGTGGATACAGTCAAACTAATCACCAACATCAAAATTTACCAAAAAAAAAAAAAACAAAAATATAAAACCTTATTTCAAAACTGCTCTTAAAATTTTTTATTTCAATTGATAATGTCTGCCTGGGAACATACATGTAGCTAAGAGTACAAATTTATTAACCAAAGCCTTACAATAAACTGCCATATTTTTTCTGACATCAGGTTGATGGAATAAAAACCTGTATGGGAAACAAAGCAGAGTTTAATTACCTCAGTTGCCAAAAGTAAGCCCGTGGCTTTAGGGAGGTTCTAAGGATATTTGCGCAATTTTTTTCTGCGCATCCATACTGCGCACACAATTCACAAAATTGGCATTATGTCATGCCATGTCATGCACTGAGCATGCACGCTCGCATGAAAAACTACCCCAAATGTTTTAAGACACTGTAAACTGCCGCTTATAAGCCCTAGGCTGATACAACTTTGTAAGGGGTTTTGGGTGGGCTTATAAATGGAGGGGCTTATATCCGGGGGGGCTTATAAGCGGGATAAGAAAAACGTTACAAAATGAGCCACAGCAGTGTTGATCGAAATACGTTTTTAATGTACCAGTTTGTAATTAACCTTTGAAATGTCACAATAAATCGAATTCACTTCAATTTTAACAACAAAATCAAAACTGCAACAACGCGAACGTAACCGGAACATAACAAAACAGAAGCTCAGAGTTAATCTTTGCAGTTTTCTGTGAGAGTGCTTAATATTAAGGAAACAGGGAAAACTAGAGGAGGGCTTATATCTGGGGGGGGGGGGTGGCATATTACCGGATGTATTTTTTGTTTACAGGTGGATGTGCCTATAGCCGGGGGGGGGGGGCTTGTAAGTAGGTGGGCTTATAAGCGGCAGTTTACGGTATTTGTTTTCAGTTTTGAGCATGTGCATTTAAATAAGTGGCATTGAAGCAATCCAAGTGGATGTAAGGTAAACTGTATTTTTCAAGATGGTTGGTCTCATGTAAATACTTATGCCAGTCTGAATTTCAGACTGGTCTCATGTAAACAAAATTGCACCAGTCTGAGTTTACACTGTTTTAATGAAATCAGGGTTTTACTGCCCCTGGGTATCTGAGGATGTTGTTAAACATTCTTGAGAGCTGCTCAACTTTAGTCTGAGGGGGTGTTTGCATGACACCAGTTCATTGTATGCTTTTCATTCTGCTACAAGTTCACCCCAGTTCCCTCTTGCTTCTCTGTATTTGTTATATGATTACAACACAAAATCGCGTAACAGTGCAAGCCATACCTGGGTGAGTTCATACCGGTATCACGTAAACATGGTGTACCTATTTGATTCATTCTGCATTAAGTTACCCCCCTGTAATTAACCATATTGCCATCCAGATAAATCTCACATCACCGTGAAAAAAGGATTTTGTAACTTGAGGAGGGGAGATTCTTAACTACAAATCTCGCATTGTTGCTTAGGGATTTTTGTGGATGGTATTCTGTCATACGCTGTTTTCAGCGTTTCCTGCCACTATATTGGTGAAGTAATGAAGAAGAACATATGAATTCCACAACTGAACATTGTGCACGCATAGCTACTGCCAGTCCCATGCAACTGCACATTAAAAAGAAAATCAGTAAAACTAAGAGGAAACTAGTAAAGTTCCGACTTTTTTGCGAATCGCCCCACCCTTCTTTACAATCTGAAGCATGCAATTACTGTTTTTACAAAGAATAGAAGAACTACAGCACAAAAATGTATAAAGATATGTGCTTGTGCCATCACAACTATTATATTCATAATAAAGCAAATTTCTAGAAACTGTTGCTTAAAATTTTGCATCCTGATAATCTTTAAATGTTCGCAATGTTTACAATAGCGAGAACTGTATGCTGTTTGAGTTTTAGCATTTTTTCTGTTCAGGTCAAATGACATGCTGAATATGGTTGTGACTTGAAAATCTTGAAAACCTTTCCCATAAAACAAACGTGGCCAAGCAGCTTATCTGTGGAAGTAATAGGGTTTCCAAGATATGATGGTTCTGAGGAACTTCCCACAGCAACAATATGGTGATTAAGAGTCTCCTCCCTTAAGTCCAGATGTAAAGGCTCTCATTGCCACCCAAATGGAAGTCTTGATGGCACACTCATGTAAATGTTGTGGTTCAATTTTATCCTTGGTTCAATTTTTATTTTCCATTGTGAATAATAGGATTGCCAAATAAAAATTGGAGCTCCACTTTTAGGCTTGGCTAAATCTATATACTTGAATGATTTTAAAACTGTTTAATTATGTTTGACTGGGTTCAGAAATTGAATGGAATCAAACACAGCTGTATATATAGGCATATTTTTGGTCATCAATTGTGTTCAACTACCGAACCCAAATTAACCCAATCACTGCATTCAATCCAGTTCAATTTACTGAACAATTAGATACGTAAGCTGGGCTAATTATATATTAACTGATATCTTCCACGTACCTTAACTTCACTGTAAGAAAATGCTGCATCACTGATCACTGCTGGCATATATGCCTAGAACAGAAAAAAAGGATCAGTGAAAAAAAAAAAACATTCAGGGCTAAAAAATGGCAGTCGCCCAGTCGCCAGTGGCGATTTAAAACTGATCAGGGCCACTAAAAGTCGAGGCTTAAATGCCTGATAGAGGACTGCAAATAAAAGGTACACTGTAGTTACAATTCAAATAAATTAGACTTTCATTGGAGCATCTTTGTTTTCTTTCCCCTCCTCAACTCTAAGTTCATCAATTGAAGAAAATTTTCAGTTCTTGGAGTGCAAAATTCATGAGAACGAGCGCCTGTCAAATTACTTTCATCCTTAAAATAATATTAACTTCATTGTTTTTCTTTTGACAACATCAAATAACTAATATTGTATGTAACATACATTATTAAAGCATTCACAACGCAATTTTTGACCAATGTGACATTAATGAACAGAAAGAATGGGTGAACAGAATAGTAATTATACTCAATGTCAATTATTAAGGGAGTCGTCATTCACTTTGCTAGCATTGTCACTTCCCGCTTTGAAATGTTGTTGCCGAAGCTATACTTTGCTTTACTTTTGTGATCCACCTGATTCATGAGACGTACAAGACCCATTGTTGGAAATTTTTGCATCCACCCGTGAAAGTGTTCTTCTTTCCAGCTTTTGTGGAATCCTAACAAATAATTAATAAATCATCGGCTGAACCCCTCATTTGCAGCTATCCAAACTCTTTTAGCCATTTGTCTAAAAAGTGGTTACATGTAATTGTCTTCCCCCCTTTGCACGGTTCATTGGGTAATACAGGTAAGGTAAAGCACTTGAACATCAATCGATCGAATGAGCAACAAAATGGCAGGACCTCATTTAAGTTTACTGGATGTTCAATCATCTCCAGTCTCCTTTGCTTAACTCAGTAAAGAGCCAATTGCAATTAATCAAACATGTTCTAACTAATCCCAGCAGACAATTGTCAGTTAAACAAGCCAGATTGCCTTTAGGAAGCAAAAACACATCAGTACAAATATGTCAATTGTATAAACAAATCCTTTGCTTACATCTGGATCCCCCCCCTTGGGAATACAATGATTTTTGAGAAAACCAAAAAATGCATGCAGTAATTATTTAAACTTTCTAAAACATGAACATTCCATTATGAGTGACAAATAGTAAGAAGCACTTTCCACAATGCAGTGCTTTTATTTCATACATGTAGGTTAACTGAGATCGAAAAAAAAATGGCAAATTGCAGTCGCCTTCTGAACTAATGCATGGTTCAATTTTACCTGTTACCATCCCCCCACCAGGCAACCCCGGGGACAAGTCCAGCCCTTCGAGCCTGGGGGTGGGGAATTGTTTGAAGTGGTCTTGTCCCGGGGAGTCGGGGAGGGGGGCAAATCGAAAATAACTTCTTGTTGTTCTTGTAAAGTACGTCACTTCTCAGTTGATATGATGGCCCCGGACCGCGTGGAGCCTATTTCCAGTGAAAATCTCTAGTATTTGTAGCAGACTGTTTAGAGAAGAGTAATCTCTCAAAATTAAAATCTGTGTTCGACGGTACGTTTATTATAAATTGTTGAAAGAATGTGCGTTTGATGCATACTCGAATGAATGGTGGTCGTCACAAACAAAGAAATATTTCTTCAGTGTGTTTATATTTATAATAAGACCACTTAAATAGACTCTATATCAAAACGGATGCACAGTTTTATGTTAAACAGAGATTTCAGTCCAGTGTTCTTATGAAACAAGGTAAGAAAAACTCCTTTAAATGCTGCCATCAATTTGTTCATGGGCCTCTTGTGCGTATGCGCTATATTTAGAATAAAACATGTGGCGAAGAAAATTTCTTTACTTGCCAGCCGTACGCCAGTGCAGGTAGAGTTTTTTCTTCAGTTTTCTGTTCATGTTTTTATTATATTATGCATGTAGTGTCCTTCTTTCAATACACTCTAGAAAACCATTTAAGTTCTTGTCAAAACGTCTGATTTTGCTATTGTACGGAAATCAATATCGTCATTTAGGTTTTGTACACAAAACAACGTATTTGTGGTCGATGAGGAGTCCCGGAGGTGGGGAATCGTCTCTTTCTGTGTGCCCGGGGGTGGGGAATAGACTGCCAAGTGAGAAAAAAATTGCAAATCCCGGGGGGTAGGCCCGGGGAGGGGGAGGATGGTAACAGGTAGAATTGAACCATGCATAATATTGAGTGATAAACAAAAAAAATTCACACATACACATGTAAGCTTAACTTGAGCTTAAGTGAAGCCAAATAAAATTATTGAAATTCAAGCAAACAATTCATAAGTGATAAAATTAATTCACACATAAGCTTAAGTCTTGAGCTTAAGTGAAGCCCAATAAAATTATTGAAATTCAAGCGAACAATTCATAAGTGATAAACAAAATTAATTCACACATAAGCTTAAGTCTTGAGCTTAAGTGAAGCCAAATAAAATTATTGAAATTCAAGAAAACAATTCATAAGTGATAAACAAAATTAATTCACACATAAGCTTAAGTCTTGAGCTTAAGTGAAGCCAAATAAAACTATTGAAATTCAAGCAAACAATTCAGAAATCAGAATAAGGGTTAAAAAATATTTAAGACCTACTTCAGTAGATACATAAATGAGGATGTGCTTTTTCGTCGATTCGTTACTTGCATGGATTTTGGTAGGGGTTTTGCCGAGGATATTGTAAACAATGACTGGATTCAGAGTTTAAAAGAACGAGGCATATATCAATTATGTCCTGTTTTGTTATTCTTTTGTTAGTCAATGAGTTAACATCTTGACGATTCGCGTTGGTACTTGTTTTCGCCTTTTACTTCATTGCATGCTTTCATAAGCTGTTTCCTCCTTTGCCTGGCTACACTTTGCTCCGTGAAAACAAAAGACACTGGTATTCTTCAAAGTTGAGAAAAGCGGGTTATCGTCGTAAAAGTAAATAACTGGAAATATTATATTTATGACCAAAGCCAAGACAAATTTCTCTTTGTTCGAGATAACGGGGAATTGGAGATAAGCGAGTTGAGATAGTGGAATCCTTCTAAATAAAAGCGAATTCCCCATACCGTAATATTCTGTGAAATGATTGAAAAATTCCGAGAAACTCACCCGGGAAACTCAGCAATCAGATCTTCACGCTGGTTCAATTAAAGCATCGGGCCAAAGCAATCCATATTTCTCCTCAATAAAGACATTCATATTCCACTTAACAGGCATTCGGGACCGGCAGTCGAGTTTCTTTAGCCTATCTTTTCATTTCTAACGCTGAAAAGGTATTGTGTTCTCGTTCTCACTCAGTCACGCGCGCGGCCATATTGTGAAATCTTGTAATATGATACCATCACCTTTGCACTACCCCCTCAAATTGTGTTCCCTTTTTTCGTTTTGTTTTGTTTTGTTTCTTTTCCTCTTTTTTTCACTTTCTACGAGTAGTATTAAATGACATACCGTAAAAGGTGCGGTTTAAGTTTTGACGAAAAGTTCCCTTTTGTAACAGTACATATTTTTTGTTAAACAAACTTTTCTAAAGCACGGAAATTGATTTTACCTTTTTGAACACCTTGTAACTTCATGCTATCCTTGGCGTAAATTTCTTCTCCGTTCTCTCTCTATTACGACTTCTTTCCCCTTGATGATCTGTAGAATAAAAAACAAAAACGTAGACGTAAATTATTCGGTGGTAAAGAATTATTTCCAATCACAAATAGATAAAAATCAAGAAAACTGTACCCGACATGTTTACAGTTCTCTGTCGGCGTCTCTCAGTTTTCCTCTGGCGTTGTTCTTCAGTACCGTTCCGTCTTATTTCTAGTTGCCTTTATCTCTCTGCTGTACTGTTCCTTCGTCTTTCTCGTTTTCGTTTCCGCTCTGCTTGACCGGGTGCTTGACGCTGTTCTTCAGTGGCGTTTCTCATCCTTTCCCGTTGTTGATCTCTATCTCCTTCTCTTTTTCTTCGTCTCTGCCCTTCCAGGGAAAATTGCCTCATGTAAGAATGTCATGAAATGCGATGTACGGACGTATGTATGGCGCACGCGCCCGCGAGCCATTCCGCTTGCCATGACCATAAAAAATCACCAGCATACCTCTGACAGAACTGAATAACGCACTGCGCATGTTCGTTACGTCACTGCTCTCCTCGTGGTGAATGAGTCAGTTTCTCGCTGATTTTGTGTTCCAAGCTGTGGGATTTTTTTTGTTTTTAATGCCGTTTTAGTACTGGGAGATGTTAAACGAAGAATTCGATGCCTTTGGCGATATCATTACGGTAAGTAAAGCTTTCATTCAGTAGAAATTGTGGTTTTATTTCAAGCTGTATAGCGGTGCTTTTCGGTCGTTTCGCCTACGGTCAACCTCTTAACGCGCTTTAGGAACGAGAAATAATGTAAGTTCTTATGTTGCACTTTCTTTTTCCCAGAGCATCCACTTTCATTGTGTCTTGAAGTCTGCACCTGTCGTGGGAAAGAAATTTGGATTTCAGGTGTAAACAGTACAATTTGTACTTGTAATGTTAATGATGATGAGAACAATTTGTGTTGCAAGTTGTGTTGTATTCATAACATTTCAAAATGATGTTAGTCATTTTAATGTGTTGAGACAACAGTAATAAAATGGTAGATAATTCTCAATAGTTATGTATCTCTTTATTTGTATCTATCAGCCATGGGTAAACCGTTTGTTCTTATTCAACCTCAACGAATTGGGCATAGGGGAGGGTACACAAGCAAATCCTAAATGTCTGAAAAATTTAAAAGTTATTTAAAAAAAGCCTTCCATGGTTACACTTACCAGTCTTGTCTTTGCCACAGTGCAGTTTTCATTTGAATCAAAGTATCAATCTAACTTTCTTTCCATTTTCTTACATTTGGTGCATCATTTGCAGCCTGGCTGATAATCCTGAACTCCCGCACCTATCTTATCTATTTGCTTGTAAAGATGCCTTGGTATTGGCACCAATGCCCTTGAATGTTGGGTTGAATTACGTGAAGGAAAAGAGCAGCGGTTGTTTGCCCTCATTACTTCGTCATGGTGGGAAATACAAAGATATTCTACGTTCACACCAGCTCCTCTCGCTAACTTCTCCTGTGCCTTATATAGCTTTCCACCTTTGCATGATACTTTGCTGTTTTTCTCATTTTCTTTGTTATTTCCCTTGGCACATTTATCGTTGGATATACTTGTTTTTAAATTTCCCGGCGTTTCCACATTTGGCCAATCGAGCTGAACGAGTTGTTGTCATGGTGTTGAAGTAGGAAATACCAAAGCCAAGGATTTGAACATTGTACTTGCATGTGATCATGTATAGTTAAGGGACAATCAGTTGATAAGCTGACCTTTTTTGACGTATTATCAGATGAAGTAATCTCTGCGCCACTGAGTGTTGGCAGATGCTATTGACCAAGAATCCCTATAATACACATCGTCCCTTGCAATGGTGTGAAATTAGGAATTGATTCAAAGGGGGTGTTTACGAAGTATCACTGCAACTTTCGTTCTGATTTGGCTGAAAACTTGTACTGTGTTAGCATAAAGTGTGTTTTCTGGTGGTTGGAGTTTTGTGCTACAATCAAATTATTGAAACAATAAGAATGATACTGTGTTTACATGATGCAAGAGTGAAAATCTCGATCTGGTTTAGTGAACCTGCACTAGTATGACTTATTCTAGTCTGAGATTTTGTGCTGGTACTGTATAAACAAATAAGAGCTACAAGAGAGAGTTTGGTGAACTCATACCAGAATGACAGTTGCACCAGTATCATGTACACACCCCTAAGACCATCATTGCTATACAATATCATTGCAATGTACACATTGTAAGCAGTTGGGTCCAAAGTTATACCCTCTGAGGCCACAAAGATTTCAATACTTTTCCACATCCCACCTACCGGAAAAGAGCACATCCTAACTTTCACATATAACATCCCTTCGTAGCACTCTTTCCCATTATACTCTGAAATTTCTTAGTGTGCCATCTTGTTGTTTTAAAGTTGTTTGCATGTTACCAAACCTTTGTTGGACCCTGATGATAAACCATTTTTTAATGTCCTTTCCCACAGTGATTACCGTAAAAAATTTAATGCTCTGTTAAGCCCCCTGGGGGCTTCTTTATTTTCAGGCATACTAGAAGGGGGACTTAATAGAGTGGCGGGCTTATTTAAAACTCTCCAGGAATGAAAGATGACAATCTTTTTTTTTTCTGCGGAGTGCTGGCCAGCTTTAATAGATAGCGATACAGTCTTCATGCACTTGCCATGCACAATCTTAAAACTGAAACCCATCCAAGCTCATACAAATGTGTTCTACTGAAGTGTAGCCCTCAAAAAAGTGATAACATGATTAGCCAGGAGTTTTGCATCCAAAATCAGGAACTAATCCTGAAATTTGAATGAACACAAGTCTCTTGGCATAAAGGCTCTTTTTGAGAGACTAGATGAGCAAAACCATCATTGATATACTGAAAACAGAACTTGATAGAAAAGTACTGAAACTGTCCCATATGAAATTGCAAGTTGGAAACGTTTAGATCAAGAATATAGTGCAATTATAACCCGACCTATGTCACGCCGTACCTTCTGTCATTTTGTGGCCATGGGGGGGGGGGGGGCTCAATAGAGAGGGGGGCTTGAAGCTCAAGATGGGGGATTATTGGAGATCTTGATTCTTACTGCCTACTACTCCCGTCATGTTGTTTGCTGCCCAAAAATATCTTAAAGGGACTGAATGCTGTTAACCAAAAAGAGGGAAATCCTCAGGCCATAAACAAAGTCATCAATCAAAACAATAAATGGTATTATTAAAATGTTTATTTTAAAATTCCACATTTGTTTGAACAATATTTAACATAATAATTTAATTTACATCATTGTTATTCTGATACCATGTAATTGAGCGACCGCTGGCCGCTCCATTGCCAAATTAGCATTATTTGTAACGCTAGTGGCAGCTACCATGATTAAAGATTAAAGACGTTCATGAGTATCATACACAAAAATGCAAAATGTAGGGCATTCCAGCTAAATAAACATACAGGGCTGCAATTAATTTTAAAGCAGCAGCTGTGCAAGGAACTAAGGTGGTAATATACTCAAGATAGCCTCCCACTTCCAAACGAGCAGGTACGGATACACCTGTACTGCCGATATTGTTTCTTCCCCGTATGATTCTTGGGAAATGACTATAGTTTTTGATGTTCCACTTGCGCGGTAAACTGTTCTAGCGATGGAACAATTTCAATCCATTACAAGCAACTTTGAATGTTTATAGCAAAAAGTAGAAAAAAAATCTCCACGGTAGAAAAGAGCATTACATAAAACATGGCAAGAACTACCTGTGTTATGAATGTTAGCTTTAAATATTCAGAAATGACGTTGAAAATCCGCTAAATGTTCACATACCACTTGCCCGGTAAACTGTTCCATCGATGGAACAATTTCAATCCATCACGAGCAACTTTGAACGTTTATAGCAAAAAGTAGAAGAAAACTCGTGAAGGTAGAAACGAGCATTACATAAAATATGGCAAAAACTACATGTGTTATGAATGTTAGCTTTAAATATGCAGAAACGACGTTGAAAATCCGCTAAATGTTCACACACCACTTGCCCGGTAAACTGTTCTATCGATGGAACAATTTCAATCCATCACGAGCAACTTTGAACGTTTATAGCAAAAAGTAGAAGAAAAATCGTGAAGGTAGAAACGAGCATTACATAAAATATGGCAAAAACTACATGTGTTATGAATGTTAGCTTTAAATATGCAGAAACGACGTTGAAAATCCGCTAAATGTTCACACACCACTTGCCCGGTAAACTGTTCTATCGATGGAACAATTTCAATCCATCACGAGCAACTTTGAACGTTTATAGCAAAAAGTAGAAGAAAAATCGTGAAGGTAGAAACGAGCATTACATAAAATATGGCAAAAACTACATGTGTTATGAATGTTAGCTTTAAATATGCAGAAACGACGTTGAAAATCCGCTAAATGTTCACACACCACTTGCCCGGTAAACTGTTCTATCGATGGAACAATTTCAATCCATCACGAGCAACTTTGAACGTTTATAGCAAAAAGTAGAAGAAAAATCGTGAAGGTAGAAACGAGCATTACATAAAATATGGCAAAAACTACACGTGTTATGAATGTTAGCTTTAAATATGCAGAAACGACGTTGAAAATCCGCTAAATGTTCACATACCACTTACCCGGTAAACTGTTCTATCGATGGAACAATTTCAATCCATCACGAGCAACTTTGAACGTTTATAGCAAAAAGTAGAAGAAAAATCGTGAAGGTAGAAACGAGCATTACATAAAACATGGCAAAAACGACACGTGTTATGATTGTTAGCTTTAAATATGTAGAAACGACGTTGAAAATGCGGAAAATGTTCACATACCCTGACGGTTCCCTACAAATCCCTTAAAATTTGAAACCATTCTGGACCCCAGACCTCTCCCAGTCTTGCACATGCGCAGACGTTGTTCAGCTCTGTCCATACCTCTTAGTATGGGTATGGGGCTCCACTTTTGCGGCCTTCGGCCGCAAAGGAGTTCCGCTATCAAGTTCTGAACATGCGCGCGCTCGTGCGCGCGCGCTAATCACGCAAAAAATCGTGCGCAGAAAGGATGCGCAATGCAATTGAATGGAATCACCTTAATGGGAACCTAAAGTTTTTTTGACCCGTTGGGTCAGAGAAGAGAACGTCAACCCATTAGAAGAACCAGTACTTGTTAGTCTCCACTTGAAGTTCAACGAAGCAAGTTGTTTCAAGAGAAATGTTTGTGAGATTATGAATATATGAAATTCATATATTTGAACTGCGGGATGAAGAAATCAATGTAAAGAAGATCCTCGCAGTTATTAACGCAACTTATGCAGTTGCGAAAAGAAAGCCTGAAAAAATCAGGCTTGCCGGGATTCAAACCCTGACCTCTGCGATACCGGTGCAGCGCTCTAACCAATTGAGCTAACAAGCCAACTGGGAGCTGGTCATTAAATTGGTTCGTAATATACCCGGGAAAGATGAATGACCAGCTCCCAGTTGGCTTGTTAGCTCAATTGGTTAGAGCGATGCACCGGTATCGCAGAGGTCGGGGTTGGCAAGCCTGATTTTTTCAGGCTTTCTTTTCGCAACTGCATAAGTTGCGTTAATAACTGCGAGGATCCTCTTTGCATTGAGAAATGTTTGT
Organism: Siderastrea radians; assembly: GCA_964017195.1. Classification (NCBI taxonomy): domain Eukaryota; kingdom Metazoa; phylum Cnidaria; class Anthozoa; order Scleractinia; family Rhizangiidae; genus Siderastrea; species Siderastrea radians. The sequence goes on along the minus strand of OZ024887.1, from coordinate 11,129,833 downwards.
CTTTTCAAGAAACTGCACTTGTTTTCAGTGGAGAAACAAAACGAAACAGTGTATTGCTATTTTCAGCTACGTCAGAACTACTGTCCATTAGAATATGAAAAGAGTCACTTCGCTTCACCCAGCGTCTGTAAACGAACTGAAGTTCACTTATGGCTTTGGCTTTCTAATTGGATAGCTGATCTTAGAACAGTGTTCGAAGTAATTTAAGGTAGTCACCCTTTTGCACTTCTCGCTAAAAAGTGGTTGCAGGTTCATTGTCAGACATAAGACCATAAATAATGCAAATCAGTTGAAGGTTGACGTTTTGTTTAACAGTCAAATTTGTTCAGCGGTTACAGTACAGTATTTAAACGTATACCCTTAGTGCCCGCGTCTAGGCCGCACCCTTTTGAGAAAAAAAAAACGGGGAAAAGTCCTAGTTGCAGCCTTGTAAATCGGGCAAGGATATAAGTTGGGGTTTCGGAGTTAAGCGCTTTCTTTTTGAATGAGACCAATCGTCTCATACTTGGGCTCTGATTTATGGTAAATATTTAATGCAGTATTTTAACGTGGCGTGTTCCAACGGGAGGATCAACATTCCTCACAGCGTTATTTGTTGATTTTGTTATCAAAATGGTAGAGCATTATATTTATTCGGCATTCATTAACGTATCGTCAGTGGGAAAGTTAAGACGAATTAATTTAAGTTGTCTTAATGTAGCCTACATAGGCCTATACAATCAGTTGAAACTGCAAGTACACAACGGTCTTGGCAACGCGTTTTTGTGGCGATTATCAGCCCAGTAGTACAGGATGCACCGGGGCGTATTTAATCCCGGGGTTATCGTTAGAGGACAAGCTGTCCAGCTTCTGCTATCGTGCCATTGAGACAGTAGTTTGGAAATTGTAAGTTGAAAGATTTTTTGTATTGTTGCATGTCGAAACCTGCATAACGCAAGGTCAAAACACTCAGAAATTTGTAATCTTTGAGTTTTTCAGAGTTTACTTGAGTGTTCCTCGTTGGCCTAAGACCTCCGTCATGCGGATTCAACAGTGTTGAAGATATCTGTGTTGAATTCATCATTGTCGTTCACACTTGAAAACAAAGAGAAAAGTTGATTAATATTATTCAAGAGGATGGGCCAACGGTTTTAACATGAATTAAACATGTGTTGAATGGAAATGTTGAACCCGTTTTTCCGAGGCCTTGGGGCAGCATTTATTGGATCAGTTTTAGTATAGATGATGAAATGTGACGGTTGACCAATCAGGGGGTTTGTTTCATCATATCCATGCTATTATTAATTTGCAATTTTGTATTCAAGTAAAATAATTAAGTTTCAAGCAGTGACGGTGGAAACGTATTTAGAACCGTACGGTATTTACAGCAAACATTAAATGTAACCTCGTGGTGTGTTTTAAAATAAAACTTGGCTCTAAGTCAAATTGTTTGTTGTAGTCTTCTGTGTTTGGGACGCTCGTTGTGTTAGTTGGTACGGTCTTCGTCTCTTGTACCATGAATCAACCAGAAATACGGAAGAACGCTAGCAAGTGTTCGACGATCCTCGATATAATAATAATAATAATTAAAAATACTTATACAGGGTAACCACTTCAGTTATGTGGGCCCTGTAAAATAACAAATGAATAGTAATAAAAAGAACATTATAATCATAATAATCGATGGTGAAAGTAGTTTTGCCTTGACATGTTTCTTTTTGACATTTCAACTTTTTATGTGGTGTATCTTTCCAAAACTAAAAGACACACTTGCACCAACGCGAGCCTTTAATAAGGAAATGGTCTTATCTCTTGTGTACCTGCTCATAAATAACGTTGCTCAAGGAGCCTCACGCGATGAATCCCCTGATTCACCGGAGGGTTAATAAGGATAGTTGATGCCGGTATAATAACTGGCAAGACAGGCAACCACGAATCCGAAAAAGGATCATTTGCTATGACAACTCAGGATGGAGGCCTCCCGCAGAACCATTAGGGAGCTTACGAATTGACGACTTTCGCACGACGACGCCGTTGGGTCCCGTCATAGTCCCGCGTCGCCGTCCTGCAGAAATTTGAATTTACGATTTTATTGAAGACGACGACGTTGGTTGGCGCGCGTCAGGCTTATTTTCCCGCCGTTTCTGAAGTTTGTTTTCTTCTTTTCGCGATTAAAGCAGTGTTGTGCAAACCAAAATGTCCAACTTCAGAGAAATAAGAGCATGTATTGCATACGCTTATGGAAACAGATTTATAAACGAGCAAGAGTTTGTACTTTTATACGATGCTTACAAGTCAACAAATCCAGACTTTCCGTACTGGAACTACGAAAGATTCGATTTAGACGAGAAAACGAACGACGAATGCAAGGCCGAGTTTCGTTTCGACAGGAAGGACATTTATAAACTTGCTGAACAGCTGCAGTTACCTGACGAAATAACAACTTACAATGGTTTAGTTGTAGCCTCGGTGCCTGCATTATGCATGTATCTTAAACGCTTTGCTTATCCTTGCCGATATGGAGATTTGGTTTGTCATTTTGCAAGACCGGTTCCTGAGCTTTCCATCATAACAAACCACATGATGGACTTAATTTACGGTCGGTGGCATCATCTCCTTACAAGATATAACCACGATTTGCTCTCCCCTCCCAAGCTTCTTCAATATGCTAATGTAATACAACAGGCAGGAGCTGCCCTTGATAACTGCTGGGGATTCGTGGATGGAACTGTACGTCCAGTTTGCAGGCCTAACGAAAACCAGAGAGTCATTTACAATGGCCATAAACGAGTTCACTCCATCAAGTTTCAGGCTGTCGCTTTACCTAATGGATTAGTGGGGAACCTGTTCGGCCCAATTGAGGGAAGACGTCATGACAGTTTTATGCTAGCTGCCTCGGGATTTTTGCAAGACTTGCAGAGGTTTTCCAACTGCCCCGTAACAGGCCGCCCTCTTTGTGTGTACGGAGACCCCGCCTACCCGATACGAGCACACCTACAAAGGCCCTACAAGGGCGCAGTGTTGACCCCAGCTCAACAAGATTTCAACACCTCGATGAGCACAGTCCGCTCTTCCGTGGAGTGGATATTTGGGGACATCGTTAACTATTTTAAATTCTTAGATTTTAAAAAGAACCTTAAAATCGGTTTGAGTGCTGTGGGTAAAATGTATGTAACGTGTGCGTTAATGCAGAATGCACGAAGTATTTTATATGGTTCTGTCACCTCTGAGTATTTTGGTCTAGATCCGCCATCCTTAGAGGAATACTTTATTTGATGCAATGTTCTTGAGATGCACTTGTAATAGTACTCTAGTTATACAACATGAAAACTCTGACTGCTTGAAATTTTCGAAATATACAAGCATTCAAGTTCAAAATAGAAAAACACCTAGCAGTGAAATAAGGAAATACAATAAAGTGTAAAAATCAACAACTCTTTACGAATGCTAAGGTGTACAGAATATCATAGAAAAACAACTACTTCAAAATTATTGCCCCTTCTTTGAAGCTCAATAACTCAATGCAAGATTTCAACGTCAAAATCAAACACAACGTACAAGTACATGTAGGTTTTACAATAAGCAAAGAACCAACAGCTATTTATGAATGCTGAGACGCACAAAATATTTTTTACGTCAACAATAACTGCTGCAAAACTATTTTTCCTTTTTTAAAAGTTCAATAACTGCCTGTGATTGTGCTTGCTGGCTGTTAAACATCATCTGCATCATCTGCATAAACTGCTGTTGTTGCTGTTGCTGTTGCTGCATCTGTAACTGCTGTTGATCTCGCAACTGAGTGAACAGTGCCTGCTGAGTAGTCATGCCAGCTTCATCATGTTTTCTCTTTGCCTCCAGCTCTTCCTTCCTTAACTGCTCTGACTTTTCTGCTGCCTCTCTTAGATAGTCAAGCGTGTCAGTGCTTTTTTGGCGCTTCTTTCGCGGCTCGTCCTTTCCAGTTCGCTTCTTAGTCTGAGCTAACCGCTCCATGGCCCTCTCCCTCATCTCCTCGCCTGTTGCCTTATCCTGGTCGTTCTTTTTCTGATCCTCAACTGATTCTTTGGTGTGCTTAGCTTCTTCCTCGTCTCTTCTCTCTAGATAGTCCCCCATTGCCTGGTCTATCTCTCTGAATTCGGGCGAAATTCCCGAGCCCCTCTCAGCCTCCCTTTTCCTGGCCTTTGCATCTCGTTCAAGTATCTTCAAGCGATCCCTCAAACTCTTTGGCGACACGAAAAATTTGGGCTCTTTGATGTTGTTTAGGATTTTACAAATCTCCTCTAAGCAGTTGCCCCGCTCTCTAGTGCCTGCACGAAACTTCCAGAGCTCCCAACTATGGATCTCACAACCAGGCAAGGAGTCATGTTTAACTGTCCATTTCATTTTAGGCATTCTGTTAAAAGATGATTTAAAAAATATAAATACAACTTTTAAATAAGATAATGTACAGCAAATATAATTTTTTAAAAAATCGGCAATAACGTCCTCTGAGACCGGCCACAGCCACAAATCGTTGGGCGGTGTTGGATCTCTTGGACAGCTGGGCAAGTGAATTGTTTAAAATGCGAAATATCTACCGCAGACTTAACAGCCGAAGCGACCAAAAATAGACAAAGCTTAGAAAACGAAAATTGCCCGACATTTACAAGCCTATGTAAGATGTCAAATGTGATACAGATCATCTGCTCGCTCGCATAGCAGAAAAGCCGAGACAAATTTGTGTTTCTACAACTTCAGGCTGGCTAAAAGATGACTCAGGACAAGAATAAAGAACCTCATCGAATTACAAGCTTAACTTTTTGAAATCTAGCAACGTGTATTGCTTTCAGTCCCGGCTTCCAGTAAAATATTTTCCTATTTTATTATAGACCCGACTATAAAATATACACCCCTTTTAATTTCTTTCAAAATTCGTTAAACAAAAGCAAATGTCTTATCCTTCAACAAGGTGTAATTAACATAAATGAGTTTTCATTCAGCAATCTCATCCTTACTTTTTCGTGTCACTTGGCGTTTCACTTGTCTCACTTGCCATGCTTCTACTCAGGGTATTTTGGGGCGTTACTTGAATGAAAACAGACAAAAAGTCAGAAACATTTATGTCAAGAACATATCCCTGATGTGATTCTTGAATTATCTGGCAGAATCCCCAGAAGTATCGAGAGAAAACTTCGAAAACTCACCTCACGTTCTTCTGTTTCGGCGACGCCGTAAATTTGCTCAAAACAACGTCGTCGACTTTGGCTCGACGCCGGCAACTGCCTACAAAAGCATGCGCAGTAGGCATGTCACGCAATCCAACGGCGTCGTCGTGCGAAAGTCGTCGATTCGTAAGTTCCCTATTGTTGTAATTATACAAAGACAAGATTTCCCCAGTTGCGTCCTTAAAACATGTGAAATAAAACTCAACAAGCAAATCCTCCTGATCCTCCCAAGAGATTAGTTCCCATCGTTCAAGGATCCCGATTTGGTAAGACTCAGATTCCGCCTTTCCCATGCACCCACTTCCCACCCCACCCCGCCCGAAAAAAACCACCCCAGGGCGACCCCGAGAGCGAGAACTGAAACGAGGCTTTGAGTCACGTGGTTTACGTTTTGGCGGCCATATCTAGCACTTCTGTAGGTTCGCCTTTTAGACTGATGATTTTGAGTGGTTTTTCCTTCGCCAATCGCTCTAGTTACCGCATAGAACCTTTTAACATCAGAATATGATATGTGTAAAAGCCGCAAGTAAAGTTAAGCACACCAGGCTTTACCTAGCAAAAGCTTAGAGCGAGGTTATAAAGGTCAAGGTAAGCCGCCGTACCAGGTTTGTGTTAAGAAGTGTGAGGAGAAATAGCTTATGTTATGCTTGTATTTTTCTCCAAGAATGGAAGGAACTGAAGAATCTTTCCATAGTTCAGTTGCCCACGAACATTCCTTTAGTTCTCCTGAAGGTGAGCTTAAAATTAAGTCACGTTCTGGTTTTGTTTTCGCAAAATGGAAATGTGTTGGTAGGCTTACGGACTAAAAATTCATGCTTGAGAATTTGGCTAAGGAGTCCTAAGTTTTGTCGGTCTTTGACGATGCCAATCGTTGAGGATTTGTCGAAGAGACGTAATATTTTACACAAGTTCTTGTGAGGACCTAATGCTTTGAATGTTACTCTTTATCAACTCATTCTTTTTTCCCGGGAAGGTGATCTCACTTCAACGAATGACACTACTTGTCGATCGCCAAATCAGGATTAAGGTGGCTTACTACAGTTTTTCTGAGACACAATTGCGCGCGCTGAGAAATTCTCTCTAACGCCATTTTTTTTCGCGCGTGGAATACTTGACGCCGTCAACGAGAAAAAGCTGAAAACACCTCTGAAATCTGGCTTGTAGAAATCGCTCGTGGTGTACTATTTAATAAGGTGTTTCGATACAGTTTTTTTGGGACCATACCTAACTTTTTGAATCGGCTCTTAGACAGTCTTCTCCTTGTCAGATCAAGGTGAAATTTGCAATACTTGTTAGTTTTGGATTGAACTTTGGTGTGGTTCACATTTTGTAAAAATCGATATTTCCATGGCAACGATAAACAAAAATCCTCGAAAACAGTAAAATTGAAATTTTGCACGATCCAGATTTCGCTTTGAAAAGCAAATACCAGCATCATAAACTGTGGTGTATGGCAAACAAAATATACAAGAACAAAAAAATTCTGTATGTTTGTTTTGAAGTAGATCGCAAAAACATTTTCAACCTTAGTTTTTGCTTAGTAATAGTAAATGCACCGAAAAATAATCAACGCTTTGATGAAATGGCTAATAAATACTGTTAAAATGTGTCTTTTACTTACTATTTTACGCCTAGAAAGTTTTGTTGAAACTGGTGTTCGCGATCTCGAGAACGACTTGTTTTTCTAAGATTATTCGCGTAATAATTTTCTGGTAATTTTTTAATTGGAGCGCTTTTGCGGAAATCTTAAGAACGGCTCGATAGATTTTTTTAAAACATTAAACATGCGTGCTTGACGATGTGACCGATTTTAGTTTGGAGTCTTATTAACATTGATTCACTGGAACACTTTTAGATTTAACGTTAAAGAGGGTGTATGAACCGACGGAAAGGCTTGCGTTATATATAAACAGTTGGCAAGTAAATGCTAATATATTCAAAGTAATGCGCAATGCATTCTTCCGTGATTTTTACTTTTCGTTGTAATCTACAGTGCAACAAAGAACAAAGAAACCAGATAAAAATCACGAGGTAATGAATATAACGCATTACTTTGAATATATTAGCATCTACTTGCCAACTGTGAATTTGTAACGCAACCTTCTGTTTTCGAGGATTTTTGTTTATCGTTGTCATGGAAATATCGATTTTTACAAAATGTAAACCACGCCAAAGTTCAATCCAAAACCAACAAGTATTGCAAATTTCACTTTGATTTGACAAGGAGAAGACTGTCTAAGAGCCGATTCAAAAAGTTAGGTATGGTCCCAAAAAAACTGTATCGAAACACCTTAACATTCTTTATCATGAATGGACGAAGCCTTGACGAAGTTGGTGAGCGCTACCGGTATAAAATATCTGTCAAACCTTGACAAAAACCTCGAGAAGTTGTTGTAAAAATTCTTATGTTTGTCGCACGCGCCATATTGCGTTATTTCAGCGCGCGCTTAAGTTGCACACATGCTCAGTTTTGCTCACGAAGGAGGTCGCAGAAAAATCGCAAATCGACTTTTTGACCCCAACCTACTCGAAAACTGACCGTATAACCCAAAGTAAAAAATTCAGAATCAATTCATAGTAGTAAGTTTCACCTATAGACAAACTATTAGCAAAATCTGTACGAGAGATTTTTAGTAATTCTCAAAAAAGCGAAAATTCTACATTTTCTTCATTAGCAAAAATTCTGTCTTACAGATTTTCATTTTCTTTTGCATAGTTGTTTATTTATAGCCACCTTTCAAATCCTGAAAAATTGAGGTGGAGTCGTACGGCTAGATTTTGAAAAAAAAAGCACTAAAAAAGTCTCGTTTCCAGTCCACTCCTAGCAGACGGTCTGCTATGTTGATATTTTCTAAGCTTCTCATATTTCTTTTCCAGGATAATGAGGGTTAATATCATTTCTTTAAACAGTTGTAGTAACAAATAACCCAAAAGAAAACTCCTGTTGGCTTTAAACTAAAGTTTTAAAAAGGTTATCTTTCTCTTCTGAAAACTGTAGTAAGCCACCTTAAAAATGTTCATCTAAACATGTCTCTGACGCAGAAACGGTGAGTTTAGTTTCCAATAAAAACAACCAGGTTAGCGCTCAAAGAAGTCGCTTTAATAGTACGCTTAATTAAGTTTTCAAGACCCACAGCAGTTGGGTGGGAAAATGCGCGCGAAACGTTTTTTAAAATCGCGCCACGGAACGTACGTTTTTTTTTTAGAAACGCAAGTATAAGCTAATTTGCGCATGGCTTTAATAGACCATTTTACAGTTGTGTGCTTAGTGACCTGGCCTTTGAGTGGAAGTGAGGCTGGAGTTGACCTTGTTTTGATAAACACCCTCTTGCTTTTCACATGTAAATCATGTTGTTCTCATGCTAACTAGTTTGTATTTACATATGAAAAGCAGGAGGGTTTGTAGCAAAACAAGGTCAACTCCAGCCTCGCTTCCACTCAAAGGCCTGGTCACCAAGCACACAACTGTAAAATGGACTATTAATTACCTAAGCTTTACAGGAACTGCAATTCTGTCTAGATTCAGATTTCAATTTTCTTACTGTTTTCTTTTTTGCTAGGATCCTGAAAATGCAGTGGTAGAAAATGTTCAAGATATTCCAAAGCAAGTATTTTTACCCACTCAGGAAACTATTGAAACCAGTCCTGAGATTTCAGGTATGACGTCTTTAGCTCTACCTTTACTGGCTGCATAGGTGATATATTTGTCATTGAAAACAACAAAGACCTTCCCATTTTCCCCTTCTTTACGTCATATGACCAACCGAGAATTTTTTCAGCTGTTATTGAAATCAGTGTTATCATTTTTCTTGCAAACTTCAAGCTTGCTGTTAATCATTTGTCCTTGAGCTTGGTGCTGTGAAAGTAACTTGTCATTTTTCAATTCAAAAGCAGCAATGCTTGGGTGCTGAAGTTTATGGATCCAGTCTTCCACTCTCTAGATCTCACAATTTTTTCTTTCTTTAAAAACTCAATGGAAGCATATCCCCACCACATCATGAAAGAAGATCATTTTAAGATCATTAAGCCTCAGTTTTGAAGGAGTTGATGACTTATATTTACTTATCTTTGAAATTGGCCTAATAATATTTTGGGTGCATCCAAGTATTTGCAATAATAATTCAGTCCAATAGTTGTCATGTCAGTATAATGCATTAAAGATACAACTTTAGATACAACATGGTTGATTTTAGATTATTGTTTGGATTTAGACAATTTCAATTGTTTGACAGGAATATGTAATGCACACGTGGGCATACCCGCATGGAACATGTGCAATATAAATCAATTTTATTATTATTATTATTATTATTATTATTATTATCATCATCATCATCAATGCTTGGGTGCTGAAGTTTATGGTTCCAGACTTCCACTCTCTAGATCTCACAATGTTTTCTTTCTTTTAAAAACTCAATGGAAGCATGTCCCCACCACATCATGAAAGAAGATCATTTTAATTAAGCCTCAGTTTTGAAGGAGTTGATGACTTATATTTACTTATCTTTGAGATTGGCCTAATAATATTTTGGGTGCATCCAAGTATTTGCAATAATAATTCAGTCCAATAGTTGTCATGTCAGTATAATGTATTAAAGATACAACTTTAGATACAACATGGTTGATTTTAGATTATTGTTTGGATTTAGACAATTTCAGTTGTTTGACAGGAATATGTAATGCACACGTGGGCATACTCGCATGGAACATGTGCAATATAGATCAATTTTATTATTATTATTATTATTATTATTATTATCATCATCATCATCAACATGTTGGGTCATTATTTATTTATTTATTTATTTATTGGCAGATCAAGAGGTAATACCTAGCCTGCATTAACTGCCATTAATATTCATTAGTGGCTACAAGTTACCCAGAGCACACGTGCAGGACTTGTGACTTGTGTCATTTTAGCCACATCCTACAAGTATTACACTTTGTCATCACTTGATTTACTTTTGTGGAAACCCTGAGCCGACTGAGCCTGTGTGTTTGACTTATCTGCTTTCTTGGCTAACATCTTATCTCCCTTAACAGGCAACTCAGTTTTCACGGTGACCAACTCAGCTCACTTGGTGTCCATCATCAGCAGTGAAAAGATTCAAGACAACGAGATCATGGTGTCCTTCGACGTAGAGTCACTATTCACCAACGTTCCAATTGAAGGTGCCGTACAAGCCGCACGACGAAAGTTGGAGAGCGGCCCCGGCCTTGCAGACCGCACGACGCTAACACCTGCTGAGATTAATTGCGGACCTCTTGGATTTCGTAATAAGATCCAAATACTTCCAGTATAACGGATCGATTTACAAACAACAAGAAGGCGCATCCATGGGGAGCCCGGTTTCCGCAGTTATTGCTAACCTCTACATGGAGGCGTTTGCAGAGCAAGAAATAGAGTCCGCACCCTACAAGCCCAAGATCTGGAAGCGCTACGCTGATGACACCTTCACCATCCTTGATCACGGTTAGTAATGTTGACAGATTCTTACACCACCTCAACAGTCAGCAACCCACCATCCGCTTTACCATGGAAACCGAGAAAGAGAGTAAGATCGCCTTCCTCGACACGTCAGTTTCTAGAGAACCGGACGGCCGCCTTAACACCAGCGTCTACAGAAAACCAACTCACACTGATCAGTACTTGGCGTATGATTCGCACCAGTAAAACGAGGTATTGTTAAGTGTCTGTACGACCGGGCGAAGCGCCTCGTGACCAAACCCTCAGTCATCTCTGAGGAGAAGAAACATCTGTCAGTTGTCCTTGTTTCTAACGGTTATCCCTCCTCCCTCGTGCAGAAGCTCACCAGGACAAGAAAAGCAGCCCCCAGGGTAGAGCCTGATACAGAGTTTAAGTCCACCGCGGTTTTGCCGTATATCAAAGGAGTATCAGAACCTCTTCGCCGCTGCCTACAACAACAAGGTATTCGCGCAGTCTTTAAGTCCGTCACGACACTTAGGTCACATTTAGTGCGACCAAAGGACACCGTCGATCCGGCTAAACAAGACGGCGTAGTCTGCAGGATTCCCTGTGAATGCGGAAAAGTCTATATTGGCGAAACAGGAAGATCTATGCAGGAGAGGATCAAAGAGCATGACAGGGTTATACAACTCTCCCGTACCCAGACCTCTGCCGTTTTTGAACACGCCAACAAGACCGGCCACCACCCGCTTTGGAACGAGGTAAAGTTTATTGATCGTGACTCACACTGGTACACCCGTAGGGTCAAGGAAGCTATCCAAATAAGACTTCACCCTGATAACATCAATAGGGACAACGGAATTGAAATTCTTGAAGCGTGGATACCAACGATCAAGAAACACAACAGGAGACCGGTACATCAGCGAACCGCCGAGGGACCAACTTCAAATCAGATCTCTCGGGAAACAACTTCACAGCGGAACAATGAGGATCGAAACGCACCAATCACAGCCGACCATCGTGATTCACATGGTGACGCGCAACCAGTCGACCTCATCGCCTGGTGACTAGCAGTAAGCAGTCGAAACGTTGCATGCGATCTACAACTCAAGTGACTACATCGTGAGACAAACGATATACACTTTATTATTTATGAGATCTCAACATTGTAATGTGCTTTATTGTATATATAGCGAGAATATTTGCTATATTTCACATATGAAGAAAGCGATACGTCCAATCAGCTTCGTGTACAGCTTTCTTCACATGTGAAAAATATAACCAATCAGCACTTAGAGTGGAACCACCTAGCCAATCAGAGCAAAGCACTCAAATGGCTTCCGAGGCGCGCGGTTTGAAAAACAGTGCCAGCTCGAAGTTTGTGTTTTGAAAACATGGCTTCGGCTTCACGTTTTGTTCCTCTGGAATTGCCGTTAGATGAGTTTATTGAGGAGCAATCAAACAAAAATACGTTGAGTAAAACAAACAGGGACGTGTCCTTGCTCCAAGAATTTTTAAGAGCAAAAGAAGTCGATAAAGAGATTGAAAACTTGGAAGCGAAGGAGCTCGATGAAGTACTGTGTGCATTCATCGTGGAAGTTAGAAAAAAAAAGGACAGAGGAGAATACGAGCCAACAACATTGAGGACGTTCATTTCAAGCTTCGACCACTATTTACGAAAGAAAGGCTATCCGCACAACCATCAAAGATGGACGGGAGTTCAGAAAAACCAGAGAAACACTAGGTGCAAAGCAGAAGGAATTGAAAAAGGCTGGCAAAGGAAACAGGTCAAAAGCGGCCCGCACTCTGACTGACGACGAGGTCGATATTCTTTACGGCAAAAACCTTTTGGGTCTTTCGTCTCCGGAGTCCTTATTAAACACTTTATGATTGAACAACACCCAGCACTTTGGCCTGAGAGGATGCCAAGAGCGTAGAGATATGAGGTGGGGCGACATTCAACTAAAAACCAGTGCTGAGCGACAAACAAAAACAAGAACCGGCGCCGAACCCAAAGATATTCGTGTAGTTAAACAAAAAATGTTTTCTGTCCCAGACAGTGACAGAGATCCTGTGCAAGCCTATCACCTGTATGCTTCCAAAAGACCAGAGCAAATGAAGTCAGACGACAGCCCGTTTTACTTGGCCCTAAACTACACCAGAGTAGCCAATTCCTCAAAACCCTCGTTCAAAGCAGCGCCGATGGGCTCCAACAAATTAAATTCACTCATGAAAAACCATGGCTGAAAAAGCTGGTTTGAATGCAAAAAACCTGACCAACCACAGTGCCCGGAAGCGAATGATCCAGAAGCTGAACGACCACGAGGTACCTCCGACTCATATTATGCAAATCTCTAGGCATAAAAACGTTCAGAGCCTAAATGATTACAGCTCACTTTCGGAAAAACAGCAGCGGGATATATCCAACATCATGAGTGCTATAGCACTTCAGCTTCAGGATCGCTGGCCATTCAAGAAACCGAGGAAGTCAGTTTGTCGACAGGAAACCAGCAATCGCCTCAGCAAGCATTATCTCTTTTCCAAGGAGCCAACATACAAGGAGGAACATTTAACATTTCGATAAACAGTGTAAGTCAACAGAGTCCAAATTTGTCTTTGCACAGCGCGAAACGCCGCCATTACATGATTGAATCAGACAGTGATTAGGGACAAGCGAAAAGATACTTTTTTTTGTATTTGCAAATTCACGCGTATTTTTTATTTTTATAAAAGGAGCTTAATATCCCAACTTTATTCCGGATTTAAAGCCGGTTTTTATTACTCCCGGTCATTTAGATCAGTCTTGAGCTGTTTGCGTATGTATAAGCCATTATGGTGTAGAGAGAGAAAAGCTCGTTGCAAAACTTTGGAAAACTCACTCGTTCGCTGCGCTCACTCGTTCGTTTTCCAAAGTTTTGCAACTCGTGAATAAAAATCCGTACGTCACACTTTCTATGAAGTACTCTGTATTTAATTTGGAGCATTATTACGTTTGAGAAGACGAAAGAACTCTCGTCAAGACGACTTTGACGCATTTGAAAGGTTACATTGCAGAGCAGCAAGGATCATTTTTAACCTACCAAAAGACATGCCATCTACTGAAGTCCTTGACCGCGGCTAAATGGGACACTTTAAGAAATACGTACAAACTTTCGATTCTGAAACTTATCTATAAGATCTACCATAATGACTCCCCCTCCTGCATGGCTCCACTTGTAACCAAGTTTCAACACTCGTACAATTTTAGAAAAAACATTTATTAATTCCCCCATCATTTAATACCAATTCCATGAAACTTTCAATATCTTACAGAGGGGCAGTGCTCTGGAACCTTTTACCGCGAGAGTGTCACGAAGCAATATCCCTCAGGAGTTTTATGAAAATGATGAACACGTCGAACACAATTAAAAATACCGATTTCAACAACCTCTATTGTAAGAGTTCTTAGTGCTTTTTATCTTTTTATCGTTGTAACAATTTTAGCAATTTATCTATTTTTAGCGATTAGTTTAGCGTTTTTTACCTCAATATAGTTTAATGTTTTTATCTACTAGTATTAATGTTTTATTTACACACGACCCCACAAGCTATGTAGCTTTTTTACCCCATCGTGTCTAAATAAAGGTTTTGTTGTTGTTGTTGGGACCATGCAGTGGTACACTTTACATAGCCACATGCAAATTATTCGAAAATTATAGTACCCATCCAAATGCCATTTCAAAGCAGGCATTGTATGGTCACAAAGATATTTCCATTTACATCTAAGGATAGGAAACTTTGGGGCAAACAACTGTACAGGTATAAAGCCTTTTAAAATAAACGTACCTCTAATCCGATCAGTTTCACATCTTTTGTAGCAAAAATGTTCTATACTCCAGTATGATAAAAATTAAGGGGGGATTCTACCTGAAATTGACTCCAAAAAGTGTTCTTTGTTTTCTTCATAAATGACAAGTTCAACTACTTGGCTTTACTTTGGTAAAAGTTTTTTTCGAATATTTTAAAGAATAAGTGAAATATAAACGTTTTTTAAAAAGGGAAATTTGGTTACCATGGCAACGGAAGTTCGCATATTTTGTTTTTTCCTTGTTTACACCTCTGTTTGCCCCCCCCCCCCGAATCCGTAAATTTTGTCTAAGCCCATATGGACTTAGAAAAAAAAATTTACTTTGTTGAACAAAAGGAAACAGAAATGCGCATTAGAAATACGCGCTATTGTTTTCTTTAAACAAAGAGCTGTATGCATAATGAAGTATGGGGCTGTGCGGAAATCTTGCCAAGAAGCTGTTATTGGAAAACAATGAAAAGAAGCTCTTAAAAGTCCACAATCTTCTAAGGAAACTCCTTCGAAAGAGACTGAAATCGAATCGAGACCTGGCACTTCGCACGATCTGTCTGATCAGTCAGATTCTGGCGAAGAGAGCGATCAGCCACTTAGTTCTTCAAGGAAGAAAATGAAGCTCCAGAGCTCTGAAGATGAGTCTTCAGATTTTTCCCAGGAAACAGAAGAAGTACACGAGGGAAATGGATACAGGCTCATTGATTTGGAGGGTTTATCGTCCCGGTGCTCTCGAATGTACACAAATGCAAGAAAGGTACATGTCAACTTGAAGCAAGTATATTGTGTTTAGTTTTCAGTTTTTTACTTTCATTTTTAACACATATGTATTGTTATGCATGCAAGTACTTCCTTGCTGAAGGACTTAAAATATTCAGCTGTAAATATATAGTTTAATTACACCGGAGTCTAATTAGACTCTTTATGTACCTTGACACTGATATTGAATAAATACTAATTTATGCACTCAACATTGTTTTTGTTAAATGTGTGCGTGTTCTGTTTCTGTAGCATATGTTTCTTATTATTTTTTAATTCAGGAAATCTAACTATTGAAGAAAATTCCTCTAGTCGTGCAGGATTGAAGTCAGACCTTTCTATTCACTGTCAGTAGTGCTTGTGGTGAAAACACTCCTTGGCAGACATCACCAAACATCACAAAAAAAGGAAAATCATTTGATGTCAACAGGAGAGCTGTATATCATGCAATAGAATCGGGAACTGGTTTTGAGGGGCTTTCCTCCTTCTGTGCAATAATGAACATGCCTTGCCTTTCAAGAGCTTCTTACTACAAGCAAGTGGATGTAATTTTGGAGGCCTTGGAAGATGAGGCAAAAGAAGAACTTGTGAGTGCAGGCCAAAGGCTTCGGCCACTGGTGATGGAGGAAAATGGCAAGCCAGACAGCACTGCAATAATTGACGTTGCGGTTAGCTTTGATGGCACATGGGCCAAGAGAGGATTCACCTCATTAAGAGATGTTGTTTTTGTTATCTCTGTGGACACTGGAGAGGTCCTGGGCTACCACGTCACTGATGTCAAAATCTTGCCATAGGTGTTCTTTAAAGAAGACACAATTTGGAGGGGATGATGAATGATTTGAAGAATGGAGAAGGGAGCATTTGGCAGCTGGTGAATGTGACATTAACTTTGATGGAAGTTCACCAGCTATGGAAGCTGAAGGAGCTTCTGTTCTTTGGAACAGAACAATCGATCTCCATAACATGAGGTATAAATGGATGGTGTCAGATGGTGACAGTCAGGTGTTTAACACAGTGGAAAATGTGTATGATGGTTGCAAAGTTGTTAAGCTGGATTGTGCGGGCCATGTTCAGAAAAGGATGGGTAAACATTTGATGAATCTGAAGGCCCGCACAAAAGGTAAGCTGGAGGATGGGAAGCCTGTAGGGGGGAGCGGTAGGCTAACGGAAGGAAAAATTAACCAGCTGAAAAGGTATTATGGTCTGGCAATCCAGCAAAACACCTTGGCTAAGGCAAATCCCTCGGAAAAGGAGGTTGATGTTGCAGTTTATGCAATGAAAGAGAATATAATTGCCATTCTTCATCATTGCATAAAATCAGATGATGCTGCTAAGCAACACCGCTTCTGCCCTTCTGGTGAAAGTTCGTTGTGCAAATGAAAGCAGGACTTAGCAACTGGAAGTAATACTTACAAAGGAGATGACTGTTTACCTGAAGTCTTCCAGGAGCTCCTGAGGCCAACATTTATGACTCTGAGTGACAGTAAACTTCTGGAAAGATGTGTGCGTGGGACAACCCAGAACCCAAATGAAAGTATCAATGCCATGGTTTGGGTGCGGTGCCCAAAGCACAAACACCATGGAGTGAAAGTTGTCCACTGTGCTGCAGCATCTGCAGTCTGCCATTTCCATGGAGGGGCTGAAAGCAGGCAAAGAGTGATGGAAAGACTTTCCATTCCTGGTGGTGAAGTTACTGGCCACTTATTCAGGCTCAGGGACAGGCAACGACTCCGAAAAGCTGATAGCCAGGCAACAGCTAAGGAGAAAAGACATCGCCAAGCACTGCAGCTTGTCCATATCCGCAGAAGAAGCGCTTAGAGAGAAAGAAGGCATCACATATGAAGCTGGGGCTTTCTAAATTTACTCTCTAGTATTAGTTCTATTAAATATGGACTGTTTTCTACTCACAGACTTTATTATTTGAATACAGCTGTTATTTAATTTTATTTCTTAATTTAAGGGCCTTTTTTGCTCAACACACAGTTTTCTAACACTTGAGAAAAGATATCTCAAGAAGGATTAGAGCAATGGACCTCAAATTTTCAGTGATAGTAGTTCTCAATGAGTTAATTGGGATGAGTGGAGGAATTTGTCATAGGATTCTTAGTGAAGAAATGGTCAACTGAATAGTTACCATGTTCTGGACATGTAACTTGAGACATATACTATTACATCACATTTTGAAATTTTTCAAAACCCTTCGCTCATCCCAAGAAGCATTCTTTATGCTTTAGAATGACAGTAAATTGTTGTTATTTGGTTGAGTCTGCATGTGTATGTGTGTCACGCACAGCTTGAGGTCTCTTGGAGTGCCCGGTGTCAGGTTACATTTGCCGATGGTACTTCGTAACATCAATTTTTGACATCTACGGTTCATGAGCATTGCAACGATTATATAGTTTGTTATGGTTTTGAATAAAAGTCTTTTTGTTACAGTTATCTGAAAAAATGCACACTCCACCCCCCTTGTGAACCAATTGGCCTGTACAGCCCTCGAAATGATCCCGACCCCGAAATGATCCCCAAATAATCTAAAAAAATAAATAGTTGAAAAAGTTTCGATTTCATTTATTTTGAATCCTCCACAATCCCTTGGTTTGAACGCCATTCCAAAAATTACTTGGGGATCATTTCAGAGTCAACATGGAAAAAATGGGGATCATTTCCGGGTCGGGATCATTTCGGGGTCGACCTGGGGATCATTTCGGGGTTGGGGGCTCATTTCGGGGTTGGGGATCATTTCGGGGGCTCTACAGGCCTGACGGGCCTCATTCATTGGAACGTGTCGGTTGTTTGCATCAGGCATTTTGCTTTCGTCCGCAAGCTATGAGGTTGTGCGTCTCCGTTGTTTGCTGCTTTATAGCAGCTATAAGCGCTGTAAATGGAAAATTGCAGCCCATTTGCGAGCCTTCAAGTGCCAGCAACTCATCAGGCCCTAAGCTACCGACTTTACCCACAGCTTTTTCAACCCTCATGGAAATAAACATCGTCAACAAAAACTATACTTTTGCGTTCAAGGAACTCTACGACCAGAAAGGCGACAAGGGAAGGATTGAGTTTGCCGGACATGGAAGAAGGCGTGTGGCTATTTACGACTACACTTTGAAAGAAATTATCCATGTGGACATGAACGCTAAAAACTGTACCGTGTCATCCACCCTGGACAGGAACCAGGGCGGCAGGTTTAGTTTTTTCGGCGTGGGCCCCCATATCGAAAGTGTGTCCGAGTTGTTCAAGTTTGGAAAATCATTTAATGAAACCTACGTGGGTGTTTCATCCGTACGAGGAATAAGGTAAAGTAACTCAAGTTGTTAGTACACATTTTAGTTTGCTTAGCGTTTGCAGGTGTTTGGGAACAGGCCCTGTTAAAAGCGTGTTTTTGAGCTCGTGTTTGGAAAGTGTTCTAAAGCTTGTGCGAGCTTACTAAGCAAATTAAATTTCCCCTCGTTGTTCCCGTTTGCATGACGTGTTACTCGTGACTCCCTCACGTGCGAATGGCTTGATTACAAGTGTGTTCAAGATATTTGTCGTCCTATGCGTGATCTGCAAAGTGGGGTCTGTTACAAATAAACAAATATTAGGTCTAATATTAGTGCAGATAAGCGTAAGTCTTGAGGTTATAATTTAACCCCTTTTGAAACCTGAGCGTGCATGTCTAGCTGTATTTCATTTTTGTTTTCAATAAGCACTCGTAAAGGCGGAGTGAAGTTTCCGTGATCACAAGTTGGTCAGGTGATTTTATGCAAATTAACACGAGGTCTTTGAATTCGTAAGTCGCTTGTGAGAAGAGGAGATAGGATTTACGGGGGTTGTTGGGTGTTGTAATTACAGATGAGTTATAATGCTACCTTTCTGTATCTTTTTGACAGTATCAAGGCTGTGAATTTTACTAAAAGTTAGACTTATTCATTTATTTAATTATTTAATTTATGCAATATAAATTATGTAAGCTTACAAATATTACATAACCATTGCACATATCTATTGTATTAAGGTTTTGAGAAGGAGAGCAAATGTTTGTAAGTTTTCAATAATATTAAAATTCCTTATTAAGAACATAGATAGTTGAGAGACTTGTTATGAAACTTTTCAAGCTTTAAAGACCAAAACAAAGGTGCCTCAATTTATGTTTTGAAAATACCTCAACCAAGCAGTCTTTGTTTAGCATTCATGCACTGTCGCTGAATAACAGCAAAAATACACATGTATTTCTGTAGACCAGTTAGTTGCTCCAATGCAAATGAAAACCTATTGTCAATGGTTCTTGTGCATTGGTCAAGGCTAAAAGTGGTAACAAAAAAATAAAGGAAACAAAAGAAATTTGTGGGGCTTCATAACAATTTTCTTTTATTATAATGAGAAAATGTTTGTCAAGATACTTATAGGAGATGGGAAAGTCATGTTTACAGTCAGACTCTTTGTTTGCCTGAAATTTGAAATTATTTTCGTTTTCAGAGACTGGCTCCACCTTGTCATATTAGCTGTATAAAGTATTTCAGTGTTTGGCAACGTAACTATGTGGAATTGATATTGGACGCATGCATGCAGACACATTAATGTTGTCAACATACAAGTACATGTAATGTCTCCACATTAGAGTAAGACCACTGATATAGTCAACACAATGTTTCCTTTTTAAAATTTGCTTAATGAGGCAAAATCAATAGTTGGACAGTCAACATAACACACAAAGTCAGACGCTGCAAATTTGCCAAGGTTATGCTTTGTGAATAGCCGCCTATTTGCTTTGTTATTTAAATTTTCAAATTACTTAAGAGAAGAACTCTTTGTTTCAATGTTGCAGTCAGGGGTAATAATTATTAAGAGTCAGAACTTTCATCTAAGAGCTTTAGAATCATTCCTTTCAAGGTTTCGAGCAATTCAAAAAAACCATGCTAGGTTTATGATGCATTGTAGGTCCCACCATGTTGTCAGAATTTAATTTAAGTCAGAATTTAAGTTAGTCATTAATTGTGAATTACCATGCTTTTTTTGGTTATTAGGCCAGACATGCCTGACATTTTTTCAAAGATATTTCCTTGGTTACTCTAAATCTGTTCTGATAAGTGCACAACATGAAGTGCTCTTTCATGGTAGTGTGTAAACAGTTTTTATCCCCATTTTATTTCTATCTTAAATCTTGTCCTATCTCACGAGAACTTATAGTGTAACCCCCCCCCCCCCCCGCTTCTGATCAAGTTCTCAAAAGGGGGTACAGTGGGGAGGTCGGATGGAGCTCAGTGGAGCCCTGAAGTTTTTGCTCCATAGAGTCCAAACCCTGAATTAATGACAGAAGCTTTTCTTTGCTTTAAGCCTGGACAAAAATTCTGATTCATACATGTAGTAGCGGTACTTTGTAGCCCTGTTGAAGACAACAGAGTCCTGGTGTCCTGTATTTCTGTCTTGTAGCTCCGGAGCCGTGTAAATATTTAGGCTGAAGCAAAATATTTTACATTTTTTTTTCTGAACTACATGTACACTAGAGGTTGTTTTTGTAATTTTTAGAAAAGACAACAATTTTGCTTCTGTCCTTAATGTTCACAACATTTTTTTTAATACTCTTTATTGGGCAATTCACACAGGTCTCCTAATTACAACATTGAAATATCAGAAATTAAACACACATATTAAAAGGAAAAATAAGGAAAGAAACAGAAACAATATTACTGAAACATAAAATTTTGAAACTGAAGAAAGAATACAATTTAGTTGTACATTATGTTTAAGTTAAGGCAAGGGCAGAAGAGATAAGGGAGGAGGGAGAGACATCTTCCTTTCACGTTAAGTTTCTCAAAAATATTTTAAAATTGTTTGATTTCTTTTGATGAAGTCCTGGAGTAGCAGTGCCTCTTCGTTTAACTTTCTCTTGTAAATGTAAATATAATGCATAAATAGAAGGGTGTAGTTGATTTTTTTGCAAGATGGTCCTGGGCTGTTGAGAATTCCAAAAAGTAGCTCTTTTGTACTTAGATCAAATTCTGAATGGTTAGACTCATTAAACCAGTGGATAAAATGTTCACAACGTAAAAGGTGGTGTCGATATTATACCGGTAATTATAATAACTGTTGCCATACCTGACATTTTACATTACATTTTTATTTTCTCCAAGAACGGCTGGGGCAGTTAAAGTTTAGATTTTCCCTTTCATCACACTAACAAGCTTGAAATGTAAACGATATTATAATAAAGCAAATAAACAGTAATGCAATACAACACACCACAGTACAATAATAAGGATGTAAATATTTAATACAATTAATTTACAATACAATACAACACTTTTATTTTCCTGATACACCTAAGAGCTAATACGAGCTCATTTAAGTTCCTTTGTGAACACGGAACTAAAAGTTTGAAATAAAATAACAAAGGAAGAATAAAAATAATATTTGTAAAAAATAAAAAGTAAAAAAAGTGTCAATACATTGAGAATGAAAATTGGGTTTAGTCAATTAAGTAGCAGTGCCCCTGATGTTATAAGTTGATCTTTAAACCTGCAGGCCAGAGTAAATTATATGCCAGCTGCCTCTCTTAAGTGTGCTTTCTTGCTGACTTACTCAGTGTCTTTTTATAATGTTAAGAAATAATTGTTGAATGCCATTAGTGGCCAATGTACTGTAATTAATATTAACTGTTGTATTTTTATTTAGATGCCATCACTGGAGGGCCTGCATATTGAACAACCATTCTTCCTTCTACCTGGATTACTATTTTTCAGTGCCAGATTGGAGAACAAGTGCGGGCATGTTGAATTCCACTGTAGTACGTGCTGTTGTTAATGGTACTTCTCTTAACGTCCACTTCAACAGACATAATCACACAATTAGTGTTTTGAATAGCACACATGATTTCTATCATGTTTATGACTTTTTCGACTTCCAACCTGGCCCTCCAGATCCATCTAATTTTCAGCTACCCGAAGGATTATATTGCAAAGGACTTAAAGGTGCCAACAAGACTGTGCCGAAAGTGCCTCCGGTCTTCAGCATGGAATTTGAATCAGTAGGGGGTTACAGGAATAACAATACTGTGTTTAGCGGTCAGGTCAGTGTACAACAAATTTGTTGGACAGTAACTTTGTTTTAACCACTCTGACTAATATAATACCTGTAGGTCAATAGTTGCTCCAAGTTCATCTGTAGAGCCCTTGCTTGCTTCTCTGGAAGACGATTTGGAAAGGTTTCACACTTATGTGGGTCAAGGAAGATATTTATGGGCCTTTAAGAATCAAAATGGTGGCTGTCTGTTGACAGGATGTGGCAACTGACATTGCCTAGCTTGGTACTATATTTAACTGTTTTTTGCACACAGTCCAGTTGATGGATTGCCAATTGAAAGTAGTCCAGATTTTTTTGCCCTTTGACCTGCAACCCTGGCCACTAACTTTCATTGTACTATTCCAAATGACACTTTCTGTGCATAAAAACGTGGTTCACAGAAGCCAACCAAGTGTTTGACTCCTGCATGTAATTATGCTTAAAATAAAGTTAACAAGTTTATTTTGTTCCATCTGTAAACAGGAATTTTATGATTTGGAGAAAAGGCTTACAATGTTCAAGTATCCAAACAGGTGGCACCCCAGTGGGGCACCAGAGATCCTGATTCATGACTTTAACACAGGCATTGGCTACAATATCTCTGGAGGACAGTATGGTACCTCATGCAGGCTGTTCAACCTTACTGTGAGAGAAATGGATGCTACTGATGATGGAAGTCATCACATTCGCATGAAGACAACTCAGGAGTTGTTCAGCACTCCGCATACAAACGGTTCATCTGCATTAGTATATAAGGGATCTACTACTGTACGTGGAATTAGTGCTGACATCTGGGTTGGCAAGGCAGTCTGGAAGTGGAAAAATAGAACATTTGAGGTACTTGTACATAAAGGCCAAACTACACCAAATTCTCTTGTAAAATCTAAAAACTTATTGCTGAAAGGGATGGTCTCTAGGTGGGGGAAGATTCCCAGGTGCATGTTGTGGATATGAGGTGACAAACAGCTGTGAAGTATGCACTGAGTTTGTTGTATTATCACCTTATCCAACACAGGGCATCTGACAGGATGCTGTGGTGCGGATCTGCATAATTCTCTAACTTCCGCATCCTCCGCATCTTTGGAGCATTTTCCACATAAAACAGAGAAAAATGCCTAATATTAGTGATAAAGCAGCTGCTTTCCATCCTCACAAACATAAAAGCCAAAGAGATCGATTATTTTGAAGCAGTTTTTCTCCTAAACATCGACGAAAACACGCCGCTTCGTTCACGAGTGATTTTAAACCTCCAGGCCGGCGGGTCTAAAACGCTGGTAGCTGGTAACTGGTAGCTGGTAACTGGTAGCTGGTAACTGGTAACTGGTAGCTGGTAGCTGGTAACTGGTAACTGGTAGCTGGTAACTGGTAGCTGGTAACTGGTAGCTGGTAACTGGTAACTGGTAACTGATAACTGGTAGCTGGTAACTGGTAGCTTGTAACTGGTAACTGGTAATTGGCAACTGGTAGCTGGTAACTCATGTTAATAGGGAAATGATTAGAATTTGGTTTAGGTGGGGGACCCAAACTAGCGCATTACTGCCAATTGTTTAGATTAAGTCTGACTCAAGCCTTTTATTCCAAAAAAATGAAAACCAATAAACAATTTCTTTTATTTCAACAAAATTAACGTTCAGTAGGTAACTTCTGTAACACTGTTTAATAAAAAAAACAGTAGTTATAGCTTGTTGAAATCGATTCCTGGCGGGCGGTTTTCTGCAGCATAAACTCGCTCTACGCGCAAAAATTATTCCTCTTTCTTATAAGAATCCTGCATGTATTTTCCGTAGAAAGGCAAGTCTATTGCGGGATGTGAGAGTTCCAACAGTCTAGGTCTTGCATGGGTTTTACATATAAATTGACCGCGCAGAACGGTGTTTTAAGATCATATCTCCCGGGGAATAAAACAAACGTTCTGGGAGCTTTAGTCTAGATAAGGACTTAATCCTTCCCTGTCAACAGGTAGGCTCTGGGCCTTCAATATCCAGGGTTTCCTTGAATAAAAGGGTGTTGCATAATACGGATGTAGTTCTTCACCAAAACAAACCTCTGCACCTCAACTGACCATTCCGGGGAGAGATTGGCGAGATTTTTAAAAGCCTTAATCAACTGATTCATTTGTGGCTTTTGTTCAAAACCCAAAACGTCCTGCTTAGGTAGAAATCGGGTCTAAGGGAAAAGAAATTATTGCTGAAAATAGTGTGCGATGGGAAAGTTGCAATCAGCTGAGCGGGTTTAAATCGACCGTGCGTGTGCGATGATCAATATTAATTAGTTAAATAAGTGAAAAACACAGGGGCCAAAAAATTAATCCTTTCTGGCATTTTAGTTTTGTAAAGACAAACTCTTTTCCTGCTCACATGTGAGTTCTGGACCTTACATCTTCAGGGGCTTTCTTATACACACAACTTACGATGGCAAATTTATTGCTCGCCACGGGGAAATTAGGTGATTTAAAGAAGTATTTTACTTTAAGGATTTGCCAAAAAAACTCGGACTACAAGGCGGATAGAGCTACAGCTTGCCTTAATAAAATATCTCTCCTTACCAGGGGAACCGCGGTAGCATATCAACTTTTTGCATTTTCTTTTTCAAATTCCCGCCATTTTTTCAAACTTGGCGCCTGGCGTCCGCTGAGAGTTCGCACATGTTTATTGCGTTTTTCCTCTCTGAAGCTCACAGTAGCTTTTAGTGTCGATCTCTCAGAAAGTACACGTAGCTCCTTAGGCCATACACTTCTGCTTAAGCATAATACATAGTCTAATAATTTCCCGATTACCGGTTACCAGTTACTAGCTACCAGTTACCAGCTACCAGTTATCAGCTACCAGCTACCAGTTACCAGCTACCAGTTACCAGTTACCAGTTACCAGTTACCAGCATTTTAGACCCGCCGCCTCCAGGCATTCCACGCATCTTTGGCAATGAACCTGGGTACTAGTTTTGTGAAAAGCGTTGCTCGTTCGGCTTCTCAAAGAATCATCTGCGGGTTTATAAAGTGTGGATAAATTTGTCCTCAAAGAGACAAAGAAGGATCCTCACTAAGCAGTTCACATAACAGCAAAACATCGGAAAGGCGCAATTATCAATTTTCTAAATTGTTTAAATTTCCGCATAATCCAGCGTGTTTTCCGCATAATCAACATATTTTTCCGCATAATATACACCTGAAAATTTCCGCATAATTTTTATTTTTTTCCGCACCCTATCAGATGGCCTGCCAACAAGCTCACTAGTACATGAAGAATAAATACTCTGCTAAGTTGTCAACTTTGATAAACACTGCTGAATTTTTCCCATATCTTTGGACAAAACATTTGCTTTGTGGTGAAATCTTTTGAACAGCATAGCACTTGATACATGTATATTGGCATCCAGTTTTCTTATAAAGCAAACATGTACAGCAGGGTTATTCACTGACAACCTGATGTTGAGTGTGTATTTGAACACTTGTAAACAAACGAGAAAGCTAGAAATCAAATTAACCTAGATTTTGAATTTAATACATGTAAATGAAGGGGTTGCCTGGAATATTATAAGCCCCAAGTGACTTGTGATGAACTGCTAAATTCTTCTTCCAATTCTCCTTGTGTATGTTTGTAAATCAAAGGGAGAATTTGTCATTAGATCTGGAGTGACTTAGGGTCTTATTCCACGCACCTCTTCATCAATGCTGTTACTAAGTGCTCAATGACACAAAAACGGGACCATTCGAGGCCCACCACCAAAAAATCACCTGGCTGGTTCAATCTAAGCATTCATTGTAGTGCTGGACACAGAATTAACGTGTATGTTGCAGTGTATATGTGTATCACCCTTGTCTAGCTAAATGATAAGTTAGTCAGGGGTGGATCCAGGGGTGGTGGATTGGGTGGTTAACCACCCCCATTGGGGTCATTTAAGCTTGAAATTAAGAAAGGGAACAAAACTGTCTTGTGATTTCGTCTCTGGTTTTTCCGATATCGTTTAGTCAGGTCAGCCACCCCCCTGGATCCTGACCACTGGTTAGTAGAACATTTTGTGTAGTGTTACAATAGCATATTGCTTGAGATTGTATTTGTAAAAGTTACTAAATCATCGTATTGTCCCTTTAGTTTGAAAGACTTTTGTGTAGAATAAAACCAAGGCAATTCAAATAGAAGAGACAGGAAAGGTACTGTACCTATATATGCTTCTCATCCAACTGTCACTTTTATCTTTCCAGATGGTTGAAGAGTGGTACTTTTCGAAACCAAACTGGCGTGTTCGGTCAGGGTCTCTAAACGATGAGCGCCAGGTTCCTCTCGGTCTTACTGTGTATGGGCAAGGGGGACGTTCACGCCAGGTAATGAACTTTTTCAACTTTGATGCCGAGGCAGCTGACCCAACACTTTTCGACATCAAACCTTGCTTCACCTGGGAAGAACAACGCCTTGTACGGTTCAGTTTGTCAGGTAATAGTGCATTCATTGATTTTGTGATTGTGATTGTTGCAGTAAAGGACAAACACTGAAATTTACAGGTAGGAAATTCTTTGTTAGTGCACACTTATGCCAAAATTTCATGCCACCTGGAAGAAAAAAATCGGACTAGTTGGTGAGATACTGTATGTCATTAAAACAGGTAGAAGCATTATAAGTATATTTCTCAACTTTCCACTGAATAAAGTCTTTTATTATAGTCCAAGAAGGGAAATATCAAAAGTATGGAGGTTCCAGAGAGTTCATACTGAGTCTCACCAAGACCATTAGTGCTGTGGCAAATGTGTCAATAATCAGAGTGAACGGAATTCGGGTAAGGAGAGATTTACGTGCATTTGAGGTGCTGATTTATTAGCTAGTAACACACATAAGCAAAGGTTTTGTAAGAAGGTTTATTTATTGTACATATGACAAAATAACTATCGAAGTTTGGACTTTAAGAAAAACTTACGGAGGCTTAATATTTGGCAAGGAAAGTTCTGTTAAGAAGAAGATTTGGCTTGGCATCAGAGGGAAGGTTATCAAGGAATTATGAAATCTCCAAACCTCACATAGTGTATGTAGACTCATTTGTCATTACATCAAGGAGTGCAGATTAGTGACTCCCTTAGAAGCAGCTGAGCAGTACTTTCATGTGGTTGCTCCTTTTTGTTTCTAATGATGTTCTGGTTTTGTAATTTTGTCTTGTATTGGTGTATGAATTGTATTGATTTTGTATTGATCTCATATTGATCTGTGGATTGATCTTTAAGGTTCTGGATTATAAGGATGAAGAAATGGTTGTGACTTTCATAATGCTGAACAGAACCAAGCCTATGGGGGGTGATGTGGGGGTTGTGTTCTCTGAAAAAGGACTCATGGATGCATTGGATGCCTTGAAGAATTCAGTGAACTCTGAACAATTCAAAGTGCCATTTCAGAAGGGTAAGTATTGATATTCCTTAAAAGAAGGAAGATTCTCTATTGACAACATCAAAAGGGTGGATGAATTTGGGTTGCAGTGATAAAATACTTTGTTAAGTGAAGGGCTTTCAATCTGGTCAGTAACAGGTCACAAAATTTTCACCAAATTAAAGAGGTTTTTACGCGTTTGTTTGTCAAAATAAAGTGGCCATAACAACAAAGTGGCGGTATAAATGAGGGTCACAAAGGGGTTTAGGACTCCAGGGCTGTGGCCTGAAAAATGAAGTGCTCCAGGACTCCTAGACAGAAATTGGGCTCTAGGGCTTCATTGCTTCACTCCAGGGCTCCATTTACCCAGGAACGATGTTTTTATCCGGGCTCCAAATAGTGGAAAGCCTTGGTCTCCTGGCTCCACAGTCTTTCTAACCCTTGTAAATGAGGTGATACCAAGGCAGGGCATGACCCTTCCCTCAACCCTTGGTAATCTCAATATTGTTTTTGGTGCAATTGAAAACTTAGCTGTGGTCAGTGTCGCAATCCTTTTGAAATGGAAATGGTCAAGGGTTAGTGTTCAAGTGGTTATCACTTTCATTGTGACGCTTTCTTTTGAAATTTTTGGCTCTGACGTTTGTTGACTATTCTTTGTCTTGACAGAAACCCTCAAAGCTGTGAAGTCTTCATTTTTTGTTGGGTTTAGACCAAGTCCACCTCCACCTCCCCCTGCAACTACCACACCCTCTAGCAAGCCCCAGCCAGGAGGAGGTGGCAAACACAAGAAGGGTGTGTCCAGCGGAGCTGCGGCAGGGATTTCTATTCTCATGCTAGTGGTGGGGATTGCTGGAGGATTATTGATTGCTCACTTGATCATGAAGCGTCGTGGAACTGGTCTGTTTAGGTACCAGAGACAGGAGTAGCTGGTTGTACCGTTCTTTTACAAATAAACTGCTAGTAGTTCCTTCCTGCAGAGGTCACACAGGTCCTGATAGCCTGCGTTGCCGTAGCAAGCGTTTCCGTAGTAGGCTTTTTCCGCATGTTTAAAGCATATTTCGCTTTACGGCCCCCTCCCCCTACTTGCAATGTTTCTACTCCCCCAATTTTTCCTTATTTTGTTGTGGCACTTTTCAGAACTGAATATTTCACAACTGGAAATTCCTAGAACATTTAAGATTTTGTTGCAGGTTTTGGAAAGCTCTTGAAAACTGTAAGTCCATGCATACAACTGTCTAAATTCGTGCAGATTTTCGAATAGTCCAGCTTTTGGGTGGGAGATCATCGGAGCTTTTCCAGACAAATTGTACGTTTTTTGGGTAATTTTAGCCCTGAGAAAACTTTACGAGTCCTTGAAAAGTCCTGAAAAATTGTTTCTGAGAAAGAGTAGGAAACCTGTATGAAACCAGGTAGCGGAGTAGGCGAGCTGGTCACGCGAGCAAAACAAGCTTGGCGAGACAAGTGCAAAGCGAACCAGCAGAGGGCACGTTTACTCGTCCAGTGTCATCCATTTTGCTTGCTCACATGATCAGCTTACCCACCTGACTATCTAGAAAGGGACTGTTAGCAGTGTATTTTACAGATAGAAGAAATCCGTAGTATAGGTTTGAAATGTTTCGTGTTATGTAGTTTTCTAAAAGCGGTTTTGTAATGATTTTAAAAGTTAACACTTAAAATACACATTAGGTACACATTAGCAAACCCAGATATTTGCTGTGATACACGTTGACAGTTCATATTTAGTATCAGAGAGCTGCAAGGAATAATAGTCCAGCTAATAGCTGGGCCTCGAAATCCAAAAATTCAGTGCTCATCCTGACAATGTCAACTGTAGAATGGCAAAGAATGGTGGTAAATTTGGAGCTCAGTCTTGTGCTAAGTAAACTTTTTTTTTGTCCAAGAAAGAGAAAATTACCTCGCTACGAGTCTCCCTGTAGCGCAATGGCTAGATTATCCGACTGGTGTACGGGAGGTCGTAGGTTTAGCCCCCTTCGACTGCGATTTTTTTCTTTTTGGGACCATGCCTTGTAACAAACTAAAGGCGCGTTTTTTTATTCACAATTCTGGAATGAGAATGGCCAGAATGTAAAATACGCGCGTTTTTCTATTCTGCATTCCTATTCCGGAATGGACAGAACGCCATTCCATCCATTCTGCTCCCAGGGGCAGAATGAACAGAATGTTGCGAATGAAAATCCAAGATGGCGGACGGCGAGATCAACGCTGCGGATTCAAATACGTCTCTACCGGAGAAAAAATCAGGTTACACTTTTGGACACAATGAAACATTGCTTTTAATTTCATTGTACCAAAAGTACGAGGTTTTTTTCAGTGATGTTTCGTACAAGAAAAAGGCAGGACCAGGACCGCGCATCTCGACGGGCGTTTTTTTTATGCAGACAATTCGAATTATTCCTAGCATTCCGTACCAACCATTCTTATTCCAGAATTGTGGATAAAAAAACGCGCCCTAAAAAGAGCTTATGAATTGTGTGTTGTTAACCAAGTCGGCTTTATACATGTCATCGTTTCCAACAGTATTTACGGACTAAATTGTCTTATTTATAATTCGTAATATTTATAATTGGAATTTAAAGTTGTAGGACCGGTTAGGTCAGGGAAGGAAACGTCAATCCATTCAAGGACCCGTAGTTATTGAGAGTAACAGTTCTTATGCTTCTGGTTATTTAAGCTCCACTTTCATCCCGACTTAGCAAGGAATATTGGCGTTGTAAGTATTTAAATGCTATTTTGTCTTGTTTATAATGTTTAATGATTATTTAAAGGAAACCGAAAGTTTTTTGATCCGTTGGGTCAGAGAAGGAAACGTCAACCCATTAGAAGAACCAGTACTTGTTAGTCTTCACTCGAAGTCCAACGAAGCAAGTTGTTTCAGGAGAACTGTTGGTCTTTTTAAGAGACACTGCACTCGTGTTCAGTGGACAAAACAAAACGAAAACAGTTTGTTACTGTTTTCAACTGCGTCAGAACTACTGTCCATTAGAATATGGGAATAGTCACTTCGCTTCACCTAGCGTTTGTAAACGAACTGAAGTTCACTGATGGCTTTAGCTTTCTAATTGGATAGCGGATCTTTCGACAGTGTTCGAAGTAATTTAAGGTCGTCACCCTTTTGCACTTCTCGCTAAAAAGCGGTTGCAGCTTTATTGTCAGACATTAGACCATAAATGATGCAAGTTAGTTGAAGATGGACGTTTTTTTTTAACAGTCAAATGTGTTCAACCTTCACAGTAACCGTATTTAAGTGCCCTTAGTGCCCGCTCTTAGGCCGCACCCTTAAAAAAAACGGAGAAAAGTGCTAGTTGCACCTTTGTAAACTAGGCAAGGATATGGGTTGGTGTTTCGGAGTTAAGCGCTTTCTTTTTTAATGAAACCAATCGTCTCATACTTGGGCTCTGATTTATGGTAAATATTTAATGCAGTATTTTAACGTGGCGTGTTCCAACGGGAGGATCAACATTCCTCACGGCGATATTTGTTGATTTTGTTATCAAAATGGTAGAGCATTATATTTATTCGGTATTCATTAACGTATCTTCAGCGGGAAAGTTAGGACGAATTAATTTAAGTTGTCTTAATGTAGCCTACATAGGCCTATACAATCAGTTGAGACTGCAAGTACACAACGGTCTCGGCAACGCGTTTTTGTGGCGATTATCAGCCCAGTAGTACAGGATGCACCGGGGCGTATTTATTCCCGGTGTTATCGTTAAGAACCGAGCTGTCCAGCTTCTGCTATCGTGCCATTTCGACAGCAGTTAGGAAATTGTAAGTTGAAAGATTTTTTTGTATCGTAGCATGTCGAAAACTGCATAACGCAAGGTCAGAACACTCTGAAATATGTAATCTTTGAGTTTTTCAGAGTTTACTTGAGTGTTCCTCGTTGGCCTAAGACCTCCGTCAAGCGGATTCAACGGTGTTGAAGATATCTTTGTTGTACGATGTTGAACAAGGTGACCAAGGGAATTCAACATTGTCGTTCACACTTGAAAACAAAGAGTAAGGTTGATTAATATCATTCAAGAGGGTGGACAAACGGTTTTAACGTGTATTAAACGTGTTGAATGGAAATGTTGAACCCGTTTTTCCGAGGCCTTGGGACAGTATACTGGATCAGTTTCAGTATAGATAAAGAAATGTGACGGTTGACCAATCAGGGGGTTTGTTTCATCATATCCATGCTATTAGTAATTTGAATTTTGTATTCAAGTAAAATAATAAACAAGTTTCAAGCAGTGGCGTTGGAAACGTATTTAGAACCGTACGGTATTTACAGCAAACATTAAATGTAACCTCGTGGTGTGTTTGAAATAAAACTTGGCTCTAAGTCAAATTGTTTGTTGTAGTCCTCTGAGTTTGGAGCGCTCGTTGTTTTACTTGGT
The DNA here is from genome assembly GCA_964017195.1 of Siderastrea radians. Classification (NCBI taxonomy): domain Eukaryota; kingdom Metazoa; phylum Cnidaria; class Anthozoa; order Scleractinia; family Rhizangiidae; genus Siderastrea; species Siderastrea radians. The sequence goes on along the minus strand of OZ024887.1, from coordinate 11,097,839 downwards.
CTTCGTTTCTAATATTGTTATGGTGAACCAAATAGAAATGCAGAAGAGCGCTAGCAAGGATTCGATGATTAATGGTAAAAGTACTTTTTGGCTTGACGTGTTTCTTTTTGAGATATCAACTTTTTATGTGGTATAACTTTCTAATGCTAATTGACAATTTGCATCAACGTAAGCCTTAAAATGGTCTTATCTCCATAAAACTCGTGTACTTTTTTTTGGAAAACATTGCTTAAGGAGCCCCGTGCGATGAGGGGGCTTCCCTGATTCACCCCGGGTCTTAATAATGTTAGTTGATGCCGCTATGATTAACTGGTAACATATGCCAGAGTTTGCTTCTGGCGGACACTTTCTTTTATTGGTCTCTTATTACCCTGTTAAGGATCGGCCATCCAAATGCCCTAAAACGCTATTTTTGGGAAAGGAAAATCCCAAATCAAATTGTTGATCAAAGATCATTTGGATTTTTTACCTTGGAAGAAACAACGAATCCGGAAAAGAATCATTTGCTATGGCAACACAGGATGAAGGCCTCCTGTAGGACGGTTGTTGATTATACAAAGCGAAGATTTCCCCGGTTATGTCCTTAAATGATAAGTGAAGTAAAACCCAACAAGCAAATTCTTCTGATCTTCTCAAGCGAACAGTTCCCGTCGTTTCAAGACCCTGATTTCAACCCTCCCATCCCGCCCGAAAACGAGAACTTTACTTTCACTGAAACGAGGCTTTGAGTCACGTGGTTTACTTTTGGCGGCCATATCTAGCACTTCTGTAGGTTCGCCTTTAGACTGATGATTTTGAGTGGTTTTTCCTTCGCCAATCGCACTTGTACCCCACAGAACCTTTCAACATCAGAATGTGATATGTGTAAAAGCCGCAAGTAAAGTTTAGCACACCAGGCTTTACCTTGCAAAAGCTTAGAGCGAGGTTATAAAGGTCAAGGTAAGCCGCCGTACAAGGTTTGTGTTGAGAGGTGTGAGGAGAAATAGCTTATGTTTTTCTTGTATTTTTCTCCAAGAATGGAAGAAACTGAAGAATCTTTCCATAGTTCAGTTGCCCACGAACATTCCTTTAGTTCTCCTGAAGGTGAGCTTTTTTAAGATTAAGTCTCGTTCTGGTTTTGTTTTCGCAAAATGGAAATTTGTTGGTAGGCTTACGGACTAAAAATTCATGCTCGAAAATTTGGCTTAGAGTCCTAAGTTTTGTCGGTCTTTGACGATGCCAATCGTTGAGGATTTGTTGGAGAGACGTCATATTTTACACAAGTTCTTGTGAGGACGTAGTGGTTTGAATGTTACTCTTTATCAACTCATTTTTTCTTTTTTTTGTTTTCCGTGAAGGTGATCTCACGTTAACGAATGACACTACTTGTCGATCGCCAAATCAGGATAAAAAATGTTCATCTAAACATGTTTCTAACGCAGAAACGGTGAGTTTAGTTTGCAATAAAACCAACCAGGTTAGCGCTCAAAGAAGTCGCTTTAATAGTAAGCTTAATTAAGTTTTCAATTCAACATAAGACTTACAGTAGTTGGGTGGAAAAATGCGCGCGAAACGTTTTTAAAAAACGCGCCACGGAACATGCTTTTTTAGAAACACAAGCGCAAGCTAATTTGCGCATTGCTTTAATCAATAACTAAGCTTTACAGAAACTACAATTCTTTCTATATTCAAATTTCAATTTTCTCACTATTTTCTTTTTGCTAGGATCCTGAAAATGCAGTGGTAGAAAGTGTTCAAGATATTCCAAAGCAAGTTTTTTCATCCACTCAGGAAACTATTGAAACCAGTCCTGAGATTTCAGGTATGTCTTCTTTAGCTCGACCTTTACTGGCTGCATAGGTGATATCTTTGCCTTTAAAAACAACAAAAACCATCCCATTTTCCCCTCTTTTACGTCGTCTGACCAACCAAGATTTTTTGCAGCTGTTATTGAAATCAGTGTTTTGATTTTTCTTGCAAATTCCAACATTGCTGTTAATCATTTGTCCTTGAGCTTGGTGCTGTGATCGTGACTTGTCATTTTTCAATTCCAAAGCAACAATGCTTGTTTTCCGAGCTTCATGGTTCCAGACTTTCACTCTCTTGCCATTTTTTCTTTCTTTAACTCAATGGGAGCATGACCCCACCATATCATGTAAGAAGATCATTTTAATTAAGCCTCAGTTTTGACGGAGTTGATGACTTGTATTTACTTAATAATATTTTGGGTGCATCCAAAAATTTGCAACAATAATACAGTTCCAGCACTCCAACAGTTGTCACTACAGCATAATGTATTAAAGATACAACATGATTGATTTTAGGTTATTATTTGGATTTAGACAATTTCATCGTTTAACAGGAATATGTAATGCACATGTGGACATACTCACATGGAACATGTGCAATATAAATCGATTTGATTATTATTATCATTATTATTATTATTATTATTATTATTATTATTATTATTATTATTAACATGTTGGGTAATTATTTATTTATTTATTTTTTGGCAGGTAATGCCTAGCCTGCTACCAAAGTGGTGGCCATTAAGTGCCTATTAGCAATAATTATTTATTAGTGGCTACAAGTTACCCAGAGCACACATGCAGGACTTGTGACTTTGTCATTTTAGCTACATCCTACAAGTATTACACTTTGTCGTCACTTGATTTACTTTTTTTGGCAACCCTGAGTCGACTGAGCCTGAGTGTTTGCTATGCCATGCTGATGAGGTGTAATAATAGTTGAAACAGCTGTCCAGGGCTTCTAACACTCAGGCTCACTAAATATATTTCTCTGTTTTTGGTAGATCAAGGGGTAATACCTACCACCAACATGGCCATAGTGCCCCTTTGTGGCTACAAGTTACCCATAGCACACATGAGTGGGACCTGTGACTTTGTCATCACTTGATTCACTTTTGTGGGAACCCTGAGCCTGCGTGTTTGCTATGCCAGGCTGATGAGGCCAATAAGGTCGAAACAGCTTTCTATGGCTGCTAACACTTAGGCTTACCATTAATTAATTAATTAATCAATGTATTTATTTATTGGTAGATAAACATCGAATGCCCACTACTAATGTGGCCTTAGTACAAGTGTCCATCAGTGGCTGAGTTGTCTATAATTTTTACTGGACTTTCAGAACTTATAAACAGTCATATTCTTGCATTAAGGCAAGCAGGCCAATGGTAATTCCAACCCTGCTGTATTTTATGTCTGTGTGTGTAAGGATCAAACACTTCATCTGTTTCTGTTTTGAAGATCACAACGTTCCATGTATTCTGCAAGAGACGCCTATCTCGCCATCCTCACCTAATGCTGGTTTGGTGCCAACAACAAACAGGGGTCCACTTACTCAACAACTACAAGAACAACTAGTGTTGCCAGACAAAAGAAATGTTAACTCTAGTGAAGAAGCATCTCATATCAATAACTCCTTCTCTGTTGGTGATCAACTCACGAACAACATCAGTGAAGAAGGGAAAATTAATTTTCACTTTGCAATACATCAAGACGAAGGTTGTGCCCTGTCAGATGAAGACTCATGTGATGCAGCTTGTGTGCAAAGTATAACTAATGCTGTGAATGCATTCAACCAGGAATACCAAGACAAGAGAGAAGAGGATGAGTCCTCAATAGCTGCTGTGGACTCTTTTTCACCAGAGGCATTCTTTTCATCTATTCCACTGTTTAAGAAGCTGAAGAAGAAAAGGCTAGCTGCTACACTTCCCAAGCATAGCACTACAGATGAACATTCAGATCAATATTGCAGTAATTTACCCAGCATACATGGGTTGCAGATCATGTCCAACAGTAAACCAGACTTTGCACTTTTGATGCATGACAGCAACCAAGGTGTACCAATTGCACCCAGACCAGACCCAGACAATAAGGTGTCCTGTTATGTGCTTGTGGTTCCAGCGCCATTGTATTATGAAACTGTTATTCCTCAAGAAAGCATTCAGTTACAGCAAGATCAGCCAGAAGATACATTGTCAGCCACTGCCTCTTCAGAATCTGAGGACAAAGTTAGGGAAGTTCAAGAAGCTACCCCTGAAGGTAAGGGCAAGTAAAATAATTTTGAGTCCTGTGATATCTGACTACATAATGTACAAGACATTGAGCAAGCAATGACCAGTCAAGTGATCTGTTGGCCAATGTTGGTCAATACCTTGGTTTGACTTTATCTTTTCTATTTCTCTGCCCTTTGAATTAGGGTTTAGCTTTGTGACCTTGACTGGCCCACAAAACTCTGTCAGGGAGGAATGTACATGGGATTTATATCTCTTAAGAAAACTCTGTTGAGAAGTCTTATAACAAAGACACAGGAAAGCTGAAAATGCGTAACTGACCAGATTGGTACAAAAGTGACAAGAATACCCATCACAATTTTTGAAAAGTGCTCTAAAGGGTACTACAAAATCCTTTTCGTGGATGTGGCCCAAATTCATTTTGTAATTTTTTCTGGGTTACATGACTCTAAACAAAGCAGGACAAAACGTAACAGTGGCTATTTTAGATTTAAACACGTTGAGGAGTACAAGAACATAAGTTTTAGATGCCAAAAGGTACATTCTGTTCCAGCGTGCATTTTTTTTGGGAGTCCCTCCATGCAGGCTTACAAATATACAAAGGTCTACTAGGTCTAACTTTAGACTCTGTTGTAATAATTAACTCAATTTTTGTAAATGATTATCCTTTGTTAGTGACCGTCCCAGTGCCAGACCCTTCACCCATGCATCCTCCAGACTGGACTCCAAAGCCTCCAAAACCAGCCAGAACACCCTTGCCGTCCACCAGGGTGCGAGTGTCACCAAGCCCACACAGAGGCAGTAGGAGCTCCCCTATTATTACTGTGTCCACCACCACAACTCCAATCCAGCCTTTACAAGGCAACAAACAGCAGTATGTGATCGTGCATGGAAACAACAGACACCTGAAGGGGCTTGCTAGTTATAAAGACAGCTTTTGTACTCCCACAGTGGAAGAAAGCCATCAGCCTATTTACCTGCAAGGTAACAAAAACAGAAATGAGTTGTGAGTTGAAGTTTAGTATCCGCGTTTTCACGCGCGCGGGTTGGAGGGGGGTGGGAGGGGGGAGGGGGGAGGGGGGCGCAACCCGTTTAGGGTTGTAAATTCTCACTTCAACAGAGATCTCAGTAAACAGTACTTTCATGGTGTGTGGTTACTTTCCAAAGGGAAATTTGGTGGACACTTCTTCTAGTTCTGACTTAATGTTCTAGGAAGCTAATAACTTATTTTATTATTAAATTGGCCACATGAAGCCCTAAATTATCTTTTTCTCCGTTTTTGCTTTTGGTTCCATTTTCTATCATTCTTTCTTCTTGATACCTTTTGCTTTCTTAACGCCTTGTCTTCATACCTATCTTCTGCCCACTGTTTTGGATCTCATGATGTCGTTTGCGTTTTCAAGGGAATCTTTGTTTTGGAGTTCCCAATTGTCGTTCCTGCCACTGTACGCATTTGCTATGATTAATATTTTAAAATCTTTCTGTCAGGCTTACCACCTCAGGGTTTCAGAAGACTCTGGAAAGCGAAAGAAAATAGTAATACAGAGAGAACCACAAAGGTGAGATTGCATTGACAGCAGAGCGATTTCTCCGATACGTTCACCAAATAAAATTAGTAAACTCACGTACTTAAAAAAACGTCACTTTTCCTAGAATGGTTAGATTTACTGATTTTCACCGCCCAAGAACAAACTTGAATCTAAAAGTTTAAAGTTACGCAGCGAACCTCTCATATCGCCACATGCAGGCAACTAACCACAAAGAAACCACATGCATTTTTACACCCTTGCCAAACGGAGTCGCAAGGTATCGCAAGTTGGAAGCTTGCATTAACTTGCGACTCCGTTTGGCCATGACTTGCATGTAGTTGCTCAAATTTGCACGGACGTGAAAGCAAGTTTTTTACCGTTTGGCTACTTACGCAAGTCGTTGCAAGTTAGTCTCAGCATTGTTTTCCTTAGTACCGGCGCGTGCACAAGCCTGCATTGAAATGGCTTTTTGGCAAATTGACTTCCGACTCCGTTTGGCCAGGACGTTAGTCTTCTTTCTGGAATACCAGTATCTTCTTTGCAGATTTTTTTCTGACCTAGAGAGAAGTCATCATGATCCATATACCTCTTTATTTTCACTTGGAAGTTTATGTATACCAGCAGTTTTTTACGTCCTGCTTTCCAGAGGTCGTTGGCACCGCTCTTTTCCCAAGCTTCAGAAATTGCTTATGAGGAGGCTACTGTGCCGCAGACGGAGAAATCCCCTCTGACGTGCATTAGAAGCAAATTACCCTGTGACAGGGAGGTACCAGAGACTGACAGCACGGTAAGGAATTCATTACCCTCAATTATTCATACCTGCATACGGTGAATTATCCCAAAAAAACAAACCGTAACGGCGAGTTCGTGTACGATGAGGTTATAAAGACAACCCCTGGAGAGAAAAATAGAAAATGTTACGAACCAAATGAAGCATTTATTTTCGATTTCTTTATCAACAATGGATGATGTCTTAGGTCACAGGATATGACCTAATATTCTAGGAGAAGGGAGCCAAAGAGAGCGTTTGCCCGCTCATATCCAGGCAATGTTTTTTTTTAATAGAGAACGTTTTTCCCACTTTCTATGATTGGAAAAATGTACTAATCCAAGAGATCTGGAGGGTAATGGGGAATAAGTAACAGCTGTTACCCGAATTTTGCACATTTCAGTTAGTAGGAACCTAAAAAAGCTAAAAATTATTACCATAAGTACCATTTCTTTTACGTTTGCTACTCTTTCTGCAGAGCGCAGACCAAAGACTTCCAACTAAAGACACCCCTGATGCCTCAACACCTGCTTCAGTTATCGAGGAAACAGGTATACTTTTAGTTAACATACAGTGTTAGCCTTACATTTGAACTTGCGTTTTCAAGCTCGAGTGATACTTGGATACAGGGGTTTCAATAAAATTTGAAGTAGGCAGCTGGTTTGAATAGAGTAACCGACTGTATCAACTAGGGGTCTGAAACAATCTTCCTTTAATTACTTTAATTTAGGGCAAAAGTAGCCGACTTTTCTGAGCGAATTTCCGACGCTTTTCGTCGGTTCTCGGTGCTTATTGAAAGCACTGTGGATACTTGATACAAGCTCGAGTGATACTTGGTTGTTATATCGTAGTGTTAACTTAGACAAGACACTTCCCTTCAACCAGGTTTAGTGAACAACTATTTCACGGGCGGGCGTAGGGTAAGAGGTCATAAATAACCAACATTGTTACAAGTGTGAGTGGACCAGAGAGAAAGCTAGAAATTTAATTACCGAGTTTGCGAATGTTTTAAAAATAGGTGCTAGCGTACCCTAAGGAAAAAAAAAACATAGCAAATCGCTGGCGTAATCCTGTGACGGACCACCACCCCTTCCAGAGGAGAGTGTTAACACTTGTCAGTTCATGTTACAAATAGTGGAACAATGCATTGGCACCTTTTTATGCTCCTCACCATACGCGTTTGAAGTAAACAATTATCACCAACAACATTTATTTTTAGGGTTACTCTCACCCGAATGATCATACAACACAAAGTGCTTCGACTCCTTTGTGTGATAAAAGTCTCCTATATACTGTGTACATCATAATACTTTATATTTACAGTTGTTACAGAACCAGCATGCCAAGAGAATAATGCAGATGTTAACAAAAGTGATATCATTACAATTACACCGATCTCGCATGCTAGAGGCAGAGAAGACAAGGAAAAGAAGAAACTCAGAGACAGGTTTAAAACGAGTTTATTTTCGTAACATGTTCACAAGTGAAGAAAACCTGCATCGCAAGGTTTTCATCTATATGATTAAACGCTGTGGGTAGTTGTGAACAACGTGGTTATGAAAATTTTTTCTATTTTATTTAATTATTTGAAATCCCTTTTTTCTGTGCTCTGTCAAAGCTTATTATATGTACAAATTAGTAGTTGTTCTACGCTATTCTAGTCAGACCTTGATCAGCTTGTAATCCTGTAACTCATCTGTAAACAAAAAAAAGAATTTTTAAAGAGAAAGCCCCCCCCCCCCCCAGTTATAGGCCCGTCTACCCGTATACCTGTAAACAAAAAAAATACATCCGGTTATAAGCCCCTCCCCCCGGATATTAGGCCCCCTCTAGTTTTCCTCGTTTCCTTAATATTAAGGACTCTCACAGAACACTGCAAAGATGAACTCTGAGCTTCTGATTTGTGACGTTCCGGTTACGTTCGTGTTGTTACAGTTTTGATTTTGTTGTTAAAATTGAAATGAATTCGATTAATTATGACGTTTCAAAGGTTAATTAAAAACTGATAAATTAAAAACGTATTTCGATCAACACTTGGAAACGTTTCATTTGGAAACGTTTTTTTATTCCGCTTTTAAGTCCCTCCGTTTATAAGCCCACCCAAAACCCCTTACGAAGTTGTATAATACCAAGGCTTAAAAGCAGCAGTTTACGGTACTCGGATACTGATTGTATTTTTGCTAAACACAATCTAATGCTGAATCTCACTGTTCGTTGTATCGTAGGAAATATGACGCTGACCTGAAGAAAGCGTTTGAAAAACTCCGACGTGTGGTACCTCGCATGCAGAAGAGCTACAGTCGAGTGAGTATACGCAACTTTTACTATTTTTACCGTTTATTTTAGATTCCAAGGCAAGCTATTTTGAGTTAAATCGCCATGTTTATTGGTATTCATGGTATTTAAGGGTCCTTTGGTATCATGATCCCAGCGATACTGAGCTTACACGATCTCCTTGATTTTATTTCTACTATACTTCTGCTGTTACGAAGTCATTTACAAGAAATGTTTCTAATTCAATATAGCTTGGTTGGCTTGTTAGAGGTAATACATTTGAGTCGAGACTCTTTAGAAAGGTAGTTAAGAATGTAGGTTTAGTTTTTCTGTAGGGCTTGTGCAGGTGAAGTTATCGCCGCCATATTGGTGTACCGTTAACAAAAGGTTTCTCATTACCTCAGTTATGGTACACCAACATGGCCATCAGGCCATTGTCATTTGATTACCTAGGGATTTGTTGCTTACGCTCCGTTGATAACAGTTAAATTCCTGTTCATCTGGGGCCAGTTGCATAACAGCTAACGTCTAACGTTCAGCCCAGTCAAACTCTTTATTTTAACGCCAGACGTTAGCAGTTACGGCTGAGGTTAGGTTTTATGCAACTGGCCCTTGAGAGTTACCTTAAAACATGTACTTGCACCTTTCTTACCAACATTCTTTCATTTTGATTTTACAGGGACTGGTTTTGCAAGAAACCATCAAGTACATTGGGGTCCTCGAAAACAAAACTTTAGGTTTGTATACTTATCAAGCAACTTCTTCGAAATTTTGTTTTTCACATATTTTTGCTCATTGTAATCTTGGATGTTTCTTTGGTTTGCTATAGATGCAGGATTATGGTCAACTTTGCAAGAACATGTTCGTACCGAGCATGAAGCTCAGTCAACAAATATTACTGAAGAAAAGCAAGATGAGACTACACAAGAATTAGTCACAGAAGTCAACATCTTGCCATCTCCTATGATCGCCACAGTCCCTGAACTGTGTGATAGCTTTTCGAGCACTGCAGAAAGGACACCGACGATGTTTTCCGAGGACGAAGGTGACAAAACTCCTTTAGATAACACGGCAGCTACCTTAACCTCTCCCATTATTTTGTCTTTATCAACTGAAGAAGGTCCATGTGCATTTGTTAGTCCTGAAGAAGCCATTGTCACCACTGATTATGAGAATGCTGATGGAAACACTGTAATAGTAGAAGAGGTACCTCTCACTATCCCAATCCAACAAATCCAGTTTCTCCCAGTGGACCCAAGCGACGTCAGCCCAGTATTGATCCCGCAGTCCTCAGACCAGCCCCTGTCACAAGAGCCCTATCCCAGATTGATCCCTCTCGTTGATCTACCTGGTCACATAGAGAGCAGCGAGCACCTTGGGATGGACCGCAGTGGGGATATTTCTCCTCAACGGGACGTGCTTCTGAGTGCCATGACCACTATCAGCCACGAGGGTCTGAGTGATCTCGGTGTCACCCTGTCACCCCTGTTATCCCCGTTGGGAATTTTGTTATCCCCCGGTGGGGATCACGGGGAAGAATCCACTATTACTGTTGTCGTGGAAGACGCGAACTCAGCTGCTGAGGAAAACGTGGTTGTATCTAGCGGAGTAATGTCAGATATTTGTACGGACATGACTTCAGTAGCTGCCTCGGTAGAAGTGACCACTGATCAGAGGAAGAAATGGTCGTCCCCGTCTAATGGCCGGGCTAGGAGAAGCCCTAGAACAAGAGCAGCGCAAACTGTGCCCTCCGTATCGCCTCTGCAAGTGGACAACTCTAAACAAAGCACTCCTCGCAGGAGAGGCAGTCGCGTCCTGCAAGATCACAGTAATTTTGAAGACGTAAGGTCGCCCGTTGTTGATTCTCGGAGAGGACGTCGAAGAAAGTTGAAGGACCGCTCTCCTCAGCAGTATGCCCAAGCTGCTGATGAGAATTCTGGTTTCGCAGCCAATATAAGCCGCACACCACCTGGGAGAGTATCGGGTGTTATACTAAATGGGGGAAGAAAGACTCCCAGTTCCCGTGGGGGAGAGGGCGCGAAGAGGATGCGTCGCATTTAGTTAGTGCTCTACCTGGATGTCACAATAACATACCGTATCATTCTATGCTAAAGTAAAATGTTTTGTAATGAGGGGATTTTTTTGACACCCGTTGCTCAAGAGTTCCATGAACAAAGCTGTTCGTGTACGATCTTCAAGCGAATCTAGAAAACGAAACTTCAGTAATTGAATGTGCACGATAATCGTCGAAAGCAGGATGCTAGTTATTTTTTATGAGAATTGTGGCTGGCTTTGTTAATAAATGATAGTTTTTGGAATTTGTTCTTTCATCTCCCAAGAAAATATTTCAACTACTCTATTAATTGATTCCGTTTGTTGTTGTATTTTTCCTCGTTCGCTTTCTTAACCTTTGCTGCATAAGACAGACAGCGTAACTTTTCCAGGAGGGTTGCTCTGATTGTCCAGTGGAAAAAATACCCCAGCTTACAGATCTGCCCTTTTCATTTCTTTTTTTTTTCTTGAACAATTCCATCAGGTTGTTTCTTCTCGGTGTATCTTCAATACCAGACATTATTGACCATCTCGTGGATGTTTTTAAGGTAGAAAAGATTTACTGTTTAAAAAGTTAATTTTGAATGTTTTCAGGCCTCTGCGTGACACAATGAACATAACAACGAGTAACACCCTTTTCAAACTTCTTGATTAATACATAGATTTAGCCAAGCCTAAAAGTGGAGCTAAGAAAAAGAAGAAGAAAAGAAAAACTTTAACTCCCCCCCTGGGATTCGAACCCGGGGTATTCGATTGGCAAGATTCCGCGATGATCACCGGACTGCCGCAAAAACCATGGATGTGGACAGAAAAAACAGAATGCACTAGCTCTGCTATATTTGGCGTGGGGACCGCTGCCAAATGCTGCAAACTCACCCTCCCCCAGAGTCTGTGCGGTGGGGCATACGTACGCTGACGTCACAGCGAAATTTTCTCGCATCGATAGGTTGCCAAATTTGCTTACCAATGGAGCTCCGCCTTAGGTCGCAGCGGAGCTCTGCTATTAATTAATTAACTCTTTCCCGTCAAGACTAGTATTTCCCCGACGTTAACGTCGGGAACCATTGAACCACTTGTGTCGTCATCATTTTTGACGTCACCGAATTGTTTTGATAAGCAGCTAATACAGCAAGGACAGATCCATCAATAGGTGTGTCCATTTTGAATATCGACCAAATTCTGGCAGAGCTATACCAGAAAAAACGTGTCCAATTTTAGGTGCAAAGTTGGTGGTAAAATAGGCCAAGTCACCTAGTTGATCAATGTTCCATTTCCAGGTTTTTTGAAGGACTGAGGCCAAACCTTTTCCAGTGGACAGAAAGGGGATAAAGTGTAGAAGATAAACAGAAAAGAAAGGGAGAGAAAAAGGAAAGCAAAAGAAGCGAGAAAAAAATTGGAAATGAATCCGCAAAAAAAAAAAAAAAGGAAAAAAAACAAGTCCAAATTTTGGCTTATGCGCATACGTGAAATCAAAATATTGTACAATTTACAACAGAAGCTGGTTCAAAATCTAGCTTAATGGTAAGAAAACGCTTTTGTAGCAAAGTTTAGTGGCATTTGGCAACACAGCACTCAAAAAACCTCTTTAACGGTAAAAAATGCGTTTTCTAAGGCAAAAAATCGGACGGGAAAGGGTTAAGTCTTTTGTTTGTACGGCTTGTTTGAGAGTAAACCACCCATGGCAAGATCATATTTTATTAAGTAATACCTCTTGATTAAAGAAAGAAGAAAGAATTATTATTCTTTTGTCTACTTTTAACCAATGAATTTTAATGAGAATTTTATTTTTTTTCAAATGTCAGATAATGAAGTCAATATTTAATTGTTACTTTATTATTCCAAAACGTCTGCTTCTTGCAGTTTTGGCGTATTCAAGTCGTGAAAGGCGTGGGAAAAAAATTTCTCAACCCAACTGAGATTCAAACCAGGGCCATTCTCTTAGCAGGCGTTCGCTATGACACGCGTTACGGTGATTGCAGTTGTAACTGCAGTGCTAATTTTTGTACTTTGCACGTGATATTACGCCTCGATCGAGATAAACACGGGTCTTCTTTCAATGTGTTCCAACCGGCGCAAAAACTATGGTTGTGGACGGAAGAAACCAGAACCCACTAGCTCTGTTAGGTTTGGCGTTGGGACCGCGACTGAATGCTGCGAACTCGAGCGATAAGCGTTTCTGCTTCGCCGGCCTCACAGGCGAAAGACAAACGGCAACGTGCATTTTTTCGGCTCTGTCATTAGCACTTGACGTTAATGACGTGACCTCATCGGCTAAAAAGAATTGAAATAAACCGTGTTTCTGTCAGGAGAGTGCGACACCAACTTATTTTGTTTTGAAATTTCGATATTTCTTGCAGCATTTTACCACTGACTTTTGTGGGTTATCAGTGAAATCTCACATAGCGTCCTAACAATGTCTATCCGGTGGTGAGCTATGCTATTTTTGAACAATTTAATGGACAGTTGTTCAACAAAAGGAAAGCTGAACAAACAACAAATGTGCAAAAAATAAAAAAAAATAAAAAAACCGCAATGAAGTGAAAAGCTTAAAATGCAAATTTTGGGAATAAACAGATTTCTTAATTTTTGAAAAACTTCGTATCAATAGGGTGTTTGGCAAGGTAGAGTGACTTCATGTTCCTTACAATCTTGTATCCGTAGCTTGCTGTTTGCATTCCAGCTGTAGATGATTGGGATGAGTCGGTAATGTTTTTAGCTTTATAACCGGCGTCAAAGCGGCAGCTCTGTTATCTCTTCCATTCCTGCTATCCAAGTCCATCGGTGCCTGCCTTCTAACACAACACAGACGCAGCGCCTGTCTATACTCAGGAATTCTTAATGCGTACACAACAGGATTGAGAAAGGAATTGGAATAACATAGCAATCTCCCTATCTCAGCAACACGCCAATGTATTGAGATATTCAAACCATACATTACAAAGTGAACAACAATTACAGGAAGCCACGATAGCAAAGCAACAATAGATACAAACAACAGAGTTTTCGTTAAGCGTTGGTTTTGTGAGGCCGCACTGTTTTCTTGGGTGCCGATTCGTCCGTGCTGAAACTTTCTCCAAATACCAATGTTAAGGCAGCAGGCTATGAATAGTAGAACGGGTGGCCGTAAAAAGCGTATTGACACCGGAGTAAAACAGTGCAAATAAGGATAGCACTGAATGTCCAAGCCGCAACTATGAGAATGCGATACGCTCGCATTGACAGTGTCCGGTGCTTGAGTGGCCAGTAGACAGCGTGAAATCTCTCAACGAATATCAAGGCCGCAGCAGTGAGGCCTGAGAGAAGCCAGTTTGAATGACACTGAAAAAAATGCACAAAGAATTATACCACCTTGTTGGCCAAATGGAAGCACGAGCCCCGAAAAAGTAAATAATATGGCAAAGGAACAGCTCCAATGATCACATCGGCAAACGCCATATTTATAACCAGAAACAAACTCTTCTTGCGAAGTTTCTTGTTAACTACAAAAAAAACGATTGTGAGCATGTTTCTTATGACAACAAGAACAGCTTCTAACGCAAAAGCACTACGCCAGGTGATTCCCTCTGCTTTGGAAAGAAGATCCTCCGTACATAAGGAAGACGTACTGTTCAAGCCAGTGGCAGTCGACGTGTTCTTCATTGTTTTGGCTTTTGAACGATGAAAACCTTTCCAGCTTGATGACTCGATGCGGGAACTATTTCTTTGTAATATCTTAGTAGCTTTAGAACCAAGCGATCTTATCTCAATTCTGTGGGCCGTAGTTCCAGTGTTTCCTAATTCTCAGCCAGTCATCTTTAACCAACCCGATCTGTTGTTAATCAGTGCCTTTTTTTGAAATCACAAATATTTTATCCAAATGAAAGGATGACCGCTTGATGATAATCTTTACCAATGTCACTTTTAAAGATGCGTTGCGAACTCAACCCCGGCGATATCTATTTGTTTTCAGCCATTAGAACTGTTCCAAAAAATTGTGATGTCAGTAAGGGCAAATTTCGTGGGATTGTAGGTGAACTTCAAACTAAGAATGATATACCTGATTCCCTGAAAAGTAGCAAAATGGATTGAGAAACAAATTACACTTATGTATAAACAGCTAAAGTACTATCCTTCATTCAATACAAAGAAAACAACCTTTTCTCTTTAATTGGTTTTACACCTGCTGCCCTTGCACAGTGATAAGTAATTGATTTTTGCTTTCTTCCACCGAATGATTTGAACGTTATGAGACCTCATATGACATCTTAACAATTTGATATCAATCCTTTGGTCATTTATTCCACTTAATTCATGTTTGCGGCAAAATCCGCGAGTGAAGATCTTGAAGACTTTTCTTTTAAAACGAAAAGGTAAACAAACAACAACAAAACAAACAAAAAAAAAAACGAAAAATGCAATCAACTCGGACAAAGTTAGAAGGAAGTTTGGAAGTAAGTCACTTTTTTAAGGATAGAGCAGATGGCTCATTCGTTGGCTGATCACAGCTTTGTGTCGGTAAAGTGCTGTTTAGACACCAGTTGAAGCGGAATGGAATCGACTAACAATGTTCTTCGCTGTGTCACTGGTGTCACTGTTGCAGCCCCGTGATCTCTTTCATTGCTTTCCATGTTCTGTACTATCTACCTTCTAAAACAGCACGAAGCAAGCGCTTGTCTAATCTCTGGCATTCGAATTCGTATCGCATACATGATCTCATTTAAAAAGTGAGTTGCTATCAGATACAAATTTTACCAGATCAAAACTCCTTCCCGACAAATAGTTCATAATGATCAAAGGGAGCCATGATAGCAAGGCAACAATAGATACAAACAACAAGGTTTTTGTTAGGCGTTGGTTCTGCGAGGCTGTGTTTTGCTGTTGTTATGGGGTACGAGTTCGATGCAAGAAAGATTGAAAGAACACTACAGAGACATTAGTCTTGCTCCCAACTAAACCTCCGCACACCAACGAAACTAGGCAGAGGAATAGCTCCACTCATTAGTTCGGTAAACACCATATTTACAACCAGAAACAAACTTTCTTACGAGGTTTCTTGTCAACTGCGATAAGAACGATCGTAAGCATGTTTTCTATGACAATAAAGACAGCTTCTAACGCGAAAGCGCTACACCAGGCGATTCCTTCTGCTTTCGAAGAAGGCTCCTCCGGAGATAAAGAAGAAGTATTCAAGGCAGTAGAAGTCGATATGTTCTTCGTTGTTTTGGTTTTTTATTAAAGGCGATGAAAACCTTCCCACTTGATGGCAAGAGGGAACTTGATGCGGGAAGTATAGATGTGTAATGAGTAAGCAGCTTTAGAACCAAGTGACCTAATTCCGCAGGGCGTTTCCCTTACCTTCGACCAACCCCATCCATTATTAATCCCATTTTTGAGATCGAAATGAAATTGGCTGCTTCGCACGAAAGGATGACCGCTCGTTTTGTTTAACCAATGGTATAAAAATGTTTCACCAACTCTTTGTGGTCCGGGTTAAAGAAGTTGAAATCCGCTGGGTTTAGCTACTCATATCACCTACCAGCTAATGTGTTCACGTGACTACAACGTAATGACATCAGTAACTGGATTTTGGAATGAAGCGTAATCAAATAAGCGTGATTTCCAGAGAACGGGCCTATTTCCTAAAAACGGCAGAAATTTCATGTGAATTGTAGATGAAGTTGAAATTGAGAATGCTTGACACCTGACGCAGTTCCCTGAAAGCTAGCTAAATATATTGAGAAGCAAACTAACTTTGATACATGCAGACAGCTTATGTCCTGTCCTTGGTTCAACACCGAAAAACTGAGAATTTTCTTTAATTGGTTTTACACCTGCTTCCTTTGCCCGGTACTAATTAATTTTTGCTTTCTTCTGTCGACTAATTTGGGCATTATGAGACCTCGTATGACATCTAAGCAAGATCAATCCGTTGGTCGTTCATGCTTCTTTATTATGAAATTAACAGCACTCAAAATCTAGAAGACACCTAAAGGTAAACATTATAATAAAAATCAAGTCGAACAAAGTTTAAAAAACGTTTGGAAAGAAATCACTTTTCATTTTCATAGAACTTCATAAAACTTCTAAGCGATAAGGCAGCTAAAAACTTATTCCTTGGCTGATTACAACTTAGTGTCGATAAATTGCTGTTTGCACACCAGTTGAGGGCGAATGGGATCGACTGGCAATGTTCTTCGCTGTGTCACTGGCGTCGCTCTAAGGGCCCTGTGATCTCGTTCATTGCTTTCCATGTTCTGTACTATCTGCCATCTAAAACAGCACGAACCAAGCGCTTGTCTGAACTCCGGAATTCGTATCGCATACATGATCACATTTAAAAGAGAGTTGCTGTAAGATACAAATATTGCCACATCAAAACTCCTCTTCAGTCCGAAATAGGTCAAAATAATCAAAGGGAACCACGATAGCAAGGCGACAATAGATACAAACAGCAAGGTTTTTGTCAAGCGTTGGTTCTGCGAGGCTCTGTTTTGCTGTTGTGATGCGATACGTCCCCGTTTGAACTTCGCCCAAATACCGATGTTACAGCCGCATACGATGAATAATAAAATCAAATAGAATGGCATTGTTGCTTTAGAAGCAAGTTTGCGTGAAAGAAAGTCGACACTGGCTAAGATAGCGAACGTAGAAACGATAAGGGATAGTGCCCAGCCTATAAAAATAAGAATACTGTATGCTTCCGTTGACAGTGTTCGGTGTTTTAACGGCCAATAGATGGCGTAAAATCTTTCACAGGATATTAAAGCAGCAGATATTAGTGAGGCCCTGAAGAAAATTCCTTGAATAATGTCGTAGAAAGTAATAAAAAATGTTGTTTGCGATCTTGCGGTTGTCCACAGCTCATACTTACGCCCGACCCGGAAGTAAATATGAAAAGGTATACTCACACATCCAACCACCAGATCAGCAAACGCCATATTGATCACAAGAGATAAAACCTTTTTACGAAGTTTTTTGTTAACTGCGAAAAGGACAATTGTGAGTAAGTTTCCTGCGATAATAAAAACAGCTTCCAACGCAAAAGCGGTGCACCATGCGATTCCCTCTGCTTTCGAATAAAGGTCCTTCGTATATAAAGAAGACTTGTTGTTCAAGCCAGTGGAAGCTGATATGTTCTGCATTGTTCTGTTTGTCTACTAAACGATAAAACCTTTCCACTTGATGAGAAAAGAATTTGTGGTAACTCGATGCGGAAAATTCAGTTGTGTAATGACTACGCAAGAGAACGTCGTGGCCATTTCAGGACAATGCTGTAGGTTTTTTTTTTGTCAGCCAATCATCTTCGACCAACCACACCTGCATGCGATAAATGTTATTTTTGAAAATGACAATTAAGTTTCTTTTTTGCTTGTATGATTTATTTAAGAAAGAATCGATGATGTTTCACTTCTAAAGGTGTGTTTGGACGAATCCATGTTCATTTTGTTGCCAACGCATTAATACTGTTTACAAAGTTGACTATTAAAAGTTGACGCGTTTTTTGGTAAGGAAATTGAAGGCCAAAATAACTACTAATGTAGCCTTCCAGTCAACGTATCCACGAATGACATCTTAAAAACGTAATAACACTATACAGATAATTTTCCAGATGAAGCCAAAAATATGGGAAAAGCGAACATTCTGGTGTAGAACGGATTTCATCGTGACAAAACTTCACAGGTGCAGTAACAATTAAAATCAACAAAACTGCAATGATGTTGTAACATTTTTTTTTATATTTACTAAAAGCATTGTTATAATTGAAACATTCTGAAAGTGGAAATAGCGGCACAAGCAATGCAAACAAGTGTGTTTTCAGTTAAAAGCTCTTACTACGTGCGGGAACACAGTCATTTCGAAATATACTTAAGTGATCGATAAACGGGAGGAGCAAGTGACCCAGTATCACGGCTGGTCTGATTCACAGCGTCTCGTCTCTCAACTACCCTAGGAGTGATCTTTTATCAAATTAATTTTAGGCGAGGTGGTACAAATGACGATATTGACTGATTCTTCAATCGCCTTTGACGTTCAACCTTTGAGACACATGCTTTGGGGCAGCTGGGGCATAAGTAAAGCTGGTCAGCAATGTACGTGGTTGTGTTGCTGAAGCCCTTCTTGGTGGGTGCTTTTCCAAAGCGACTTCTCTTCCCTAAACCCGACGAACTATTTTCCTCCAACCATCTCTGCTAGAGGCCATCTGGTCCCAGCTGCCGTGATCAGTGCTTCTTGAGGACAGCTGCCGAGTTGTGTTTCAAGCGTTTCTGATGGACTTCTCTGTAGCTTTCCCTTGGCCCAGCTCGCATTCTGGTGTCTCCTATTTGCGTTCATGCGTAGTATGGCTCAACTAGCGGAGCAGCAGAGTGGCCTCCATGCTGGCAAGATTGGCCCTTTCCAGGACTTCGTCGTTGGTGAGTGATAAAGTCGTGAAATTTAGGGTCAAATGAATGGATTTAGAAGTGGTTCCTGTGCAGACCCACGCCTCAGTGCCATACAGGAGAGTAGACATGACAGCAGCCTTGAACATTTGGAACTTGGTTTTCCGGCGTAGGGGGCCGCTGTCGAACTTTCCTTTAGACACAAGCGTCCAAAGGAAAGTTCGCTTTGGCGAGGCTACGTGTCATTATCAGTTGTGGTAATAACCTGATTTGAGATGAACCTGCCCGGCTGGTGAACCTCCCTGCTGCCCTGGGAGGGTTGCAATTGATGCTTATCCTGGTAAGTGACTAGAATCGGCCTCGAGGTGCCTTCCAAAAGATCATCAGCTCCGTCTTCTTATGGCTGATGGTCAACAGAAACGCCTCGGTTCCCACCGAGAAGGTCTGTAGAGCGTCCTTACTATGGGCTAAGAGCGCACAATTATTTGCAAACAGCAGTTCACGACTGAGCTCCTTTTATCCCTAGCTATAGACTGGGAAAGTAGTTTAAAGTCGAGGATACCGACATCTAAAAAAAATCTTATATAAATGATCTCTGTGACCTCCTCATTGGCTTAACGGAGCATCAGGCTGAAGAAGATACCGAACAGCGATGGAGCCAATCATCTGTAAACAGCGGTTCACGTCTGATCTCCTGCGTAAGCCTAGATTGGGCAAGTAGTTTGAAGTTGAACATACTGACGTCTATATAAAAGCGACCATAGGTGCTGTCTGTTATTTCCTCCTTAGCTTAGCGCAACAACAGGCTGAAGAAAATACCGAACAGTCACGGATCCAGAACACAACCCTGGTGTCGGGGGTCGGAGGGTGTGCACCGTTGAATTCTGTTTTAAGTGGTGCGATATGATCAAAATGAGGATCACTCGCATTGAGGTTACACGGCAAAATGGAATGAAACGAGATATATTTATTCAGGAACCTTTATAAGTTAGCTAGGTTGGCTATTACTGACTATTTACAAGTTTATCTACCACTGAAATCAAACCCTAGTAGCAACTAATTATTACTCTACGTTAAAGGTCTTAAATATGACGTGATATTGTCAAGTTAGTGTTTTTTGTTCCTGCAGGTCGATAGAGTTCCAGATTTGATAATCCAGACTGTTTGGATTTTCGTCCGGCTAGCTGAAAGAAAACAATCCAAGGTTTTTTTTTCATTTTTAAAAAATGAAGACATCTATGTTCTCAAATGTAACACACAATCTTAATCCTTTAGGCCTCAAAAGTGGCTGGTATCTAACTTCTCCTGATAATGTCAGTGCATGAACAAACATAAAGGTGATGAGAATGAAAGAAATGATCACCAAAAACAGAAGATTTTATGTTATTCTTTCAACTTCTACCATATAGAGCGGTTTTCAATTGTGTCGAAAGTAATTCGCGTTTTGCTTTGGTTTTGCTTTACTTCGCTCTGTGATTGGTTAAAACATCTCGCGCCACTTTCTCGACCAATCAGAAGCAAAACTCAAACCAATTGTGACTTGCTCGCACGAGTTTTCCCGCGCTTGGCGCTAGTGACATGTATTTCCTTCGAGTTCTGATTGGTTTATTGGATAATTTGTGTTTGTTGTGATTGGCTGGGATAATTACTTTGGTTTTGGTTTTACGACACTCATTTGAAAAACGCTCTATACATAGCAAGTATATGAAGGCCAATAGGAAGAATATGCAAGTTGATATTTCCCATACTTATAACAGCCTAGATGATCGACCTCTTTCAGTTGATCGTTCGTATCGATTGGTTTGACGGTCCCTAAATGGAACGGAAAAATCGAAATTTCGACCACAAAATCCCGACTGAGATCGGTGTTTAGATAAGAGGGGTTTAGCTCAAAAACTCGGTAAAACTTGGCTTCCGACCAGGCATATTTATTTACTGGTTAATAAATGAAGATTTGGAGAAACCCAGGTACATTGACCATTCAAATTCCTCATTAATTCCGTACTTAGAAGAACGTATCTGCAACACTGCTAACATTGGCCAAAAGGAAAGCTTCCTGGGCGACAGAAGCCAGGATCGCAACCAAGACTGAGTTTCACACGAGAACCTCCTATCCGTCTTTTCAAAAGAACCACCTCATTTAACAAAGAATCTCAGTCAATATAAATTATTAAAATCTACGAAAAAAACCGGAAAGCTTAAGGAAAATGTTTTTTTTTCATAAATGAATAAAAATGTCACTCCTTGAGGCTTCTAATAATGTCAAACTGTTTGGGGTGTTTTTCTTTGTTTGCCCCGCTTAAAAAAGTTACAAATAAACAATAAGCACAATAATACCAGCGACAAGTACTGTAACCAATAAGTTATCGAAACACAATATATATGTAACCTTTTCTCTGCGAATGAATACTATATACAGTCTTTACGGTATATGTCGGGAAAAACAGCACCTTTCCCGTCAAATCGTTGTAGAAGAACCCTAAAGCCCCGGCAAACGTTCCAACATAGTTGAACAACATTTTACTTGCCCAACAATGTTGGCAGCAACGTCGGTACGTTTAGCAATCCATATTGGGTGATGTTCGACCAACATCAGGTCGGCAAGTTGGAAAACGATGTTTGAACGTTTAGCCGGGGCTCAACAGGTGGAAACTTTTATTGCATAATCACATTTACGGAAGTTAACATTCGACCACGTAGTGAGCGAGATACTTCAAATAGGCTTCTTTCGATATATTAAAATTCAGCTTGGTAGCGAGGCCTAGAGGACACAAATAAAAGAATTTTACAAGCATGTTTATTCATTTCTTTTGTTTGTGTCCTCTAGGCCTCGCTACCAAGCTGAATTTTAATATATCGAAAGAAGCCTATTACTTAGTGACGATGATGTCGAAGCCTTGGGCTCATTCTTTTCGAACACAGGCTGAGTGACGTCATTAAGATTTTGCGAACTTATTTACGCTTTGTAAACGACAACGAAGTCTTTGTTCCCGACTGGATAATGGTAAAACTACACTTAACAACCAAGATACTACATCTACTATAACCACAACTGATTTCGATACGACCAGTCACGCTTTCCACTTAAAACCAGTCCAGCAGGAGGGTTTATGAGCGAGCGACTGCCCCTAGTCAATCTGGCCATCCATAATTGTTCGTGAAGGCCAAGTCAATATTTTCCTTTAATTTTCGTTCACTCTCCCAATACTCCAACGCGCAAAACCTTTGCAATAAAACTAAGAATACCTTTATGGTTAAAAAAACTAATGGAACGTTTACAAAGAGGTGGTAAATAATCACTATCTCTATACGATATGTTTCACGCAAGAAAATGTTATTCTAAAGGGGGTTGCTTGGACGCCTCAAACAGCTGATGCAGTCTGGAGTTTTCCTTTTGTTCTACCTCTAATCGACCACGGTAGGTCTCTGCTTCTTTCTGTGCACTCTCCAGCTCCGTGCGATATTTCTCGCTGTCTCTTTGCAGGGCTTCCAGTTTCCCCTCCAACTCTTTTCTCGCTTTCTCTTCTTCCGCTTGCCGTTGCTCCAGCAGCTTGCGAAGGTCTTCTTGGACCTGCAGTAGCACGTGAGGCCCGATCATCTGCTGTGGCTGCTGTTGTACTTGGGGTTGTTGTTGTTGTTGTTGTTGTTGTTGAACATCCACCGGCGTTGTTTGTACAGGAGTCTGACAACCAAAAGACAATCAAATTATAAATGCCCAAAACTGTACTATCATTGTACTGAGAAGAGAATTATGAAGTTTCACTAATTATCAGCAGTTGGTTTTTTATTAGCCCTTTCCACATTCAAGTCTGCGAATTAAATTATTAAGCATGACCATTCAAATGTGAGCTTCTGACAAAAATTGCCATGGTAATCGTTTTCAATATTTTTCTCTTCGTTTCCATAGTCCGAGTCCAGCAGTGATTACTAAAACCTTTAAGAATTTAATAACACTTGCTGGATGTGAGGTTATTGTAGCCACCACAAATCCAACGCGCCTTGGACGAGCAACTGTTCAGTAATGATATCTCACCTGCTGCCCAAGTTGTGCTACGTAATTCTGTGGTAGTAACGTCCTCTGTGGAATTGCCTGAGCAATTAACTGTTGAGCAAGGTTTTGCTGTTGTTGCTGTTGTCCTGTGGCTTGTTGATGTTGTTGTTGTGATTGTGAATTCTGATTCAGTTGAGGCACCTGGTTACCAATTTGTAACTGCGTATCTAAGAAAAAATAAGCACAGATGTATAAAAACAATTTTCTGGTGATTGTGACTGTCAGTACACTAACGTGAGTAGCGTTGTACCCTATTCAAGAAATTCAAAGGAATTTCCCTGTTTCTATCGAGAAACAATGTAGAGACAGGAGCAAAAGTTCGAAGATCGAAAGAGAAACTGTAGTGTAAGCTGGTTCGAGTTCTGTGGCTCAAATTATGGCACCCAGGGTAGTTTAGTCCTGATTAAGGCCGAATGTGTTACAGCTTTTCTTTGAAGTCGCTGGAGATGCTGAAACCTTTTTAACAGTAATTCACTTACTTGCTATGAGTTGCATTTGTTGAGGAGTCAAAGTCAAGGCGGGTAATGGTAACGTGCCATGGCCCACGTTCTGCATCAGATGTGCCAGGTTTAACTGGTCTTGAGGGAGCTGCAACTGGACAATGGGAGTCTGCGGTGTAGCTGAGCCAGTGGCTTGCTCCTGTTGAGTCTGCGTGGTACCATCATTTTGCTGAACAATAGTGACTTGGTTCTGCTGTGTCTGAGTTGCTGTTGATGTTTGCTGAAGTCAAGCAAATAGATTACAGCTTAGACAACTTGTAACAGAAAAATTAGAAACTGGGAATGGAGTATGTCAACCCTTCGATTATCAAAAGCATAGCTCCCAATTTTTGCAAACAGGACGAATTTTCTGAGCTTCTCTTCACGATTGAACAGCAAAAATTCCAAAAATCTGATGTTGCCGAGTCTTCTTTTAAGAGGATTGGCAAATTCCTCCAGTGAACCCAATTAAATGTGACCACCAAGGCCCACAAAATTCTGGCCACATCACAGTGCGACTAAGAAAACCATGGACACTATAAAGAATTATTTTTGGAGAGTTCATTGTGTCGTGACCAACCACCGAACACGGGATCAAACCACAAGAAAAAATTACAAACCAACAAAATCTTGTATCTGAAAATTTTTCTCCCAATCATTTAACGCTCGAGAAATAATTCGACTAGTTTTCATGACCGGGTTAAAGGGGTTTTTACATTAGAACATGACTGAGTGAGCATTGCTTTTGGGCCAAAATAAAGTGGCTGTAGTAATGCAGAGTTCCACTGGTGTTCACTGGACGCTCAACCTTGTCGTTTAAGGCACAGCTGCAAGACTGCTCTCCATCATCATTTATTAGCGAAAGGCTCAAAGAGAAAATTGGTGCGACGGAAAGCACCTACCGGTTGCGCCTCCTGTCCAGGGACTTGCTGGACAAGCTGCACCCCTTGAAGTGCAAACGCTGGATCTGCTAGCAGCTGAGGCTGTACATGCTGCAGTCCGCTGGCAGGGACTTGAAGTGTTATTAACACCTCTTGGGTCCCCTGAATGTTCTGTGAATTCACATCATCCTGTTTGGTTTCACTACTATCCTGCTGAAGCTGGGCGTGTGTTATTTCCTGTTTGGTATAAGAATGATTCATAATCATAGGTGAAACAAGCGGACGTTAGCACCATAGGCGCCAGGGCTCGACACTAACACTCACCCGATTTCCATTGGAAAGTAAATTTACTTGTTGGAAAGTGAAAAGGCGGAAATGAACCAAACTACCTACCCGATCTGGAAAGTAAATTTTGGGCTAGGATGCAAAGCAAATTTTATGCTTCAAAGGCTGTACTGAAAAAAATTGCGTAAATAAAATGATAAAATGACCGTCCGACAATGATTTTCCCTCTTAAGAAAAAAGACGAACTTGCACCATTCTCGCATTCTCCGCCATATTGGAGGATCAAGAGAACTCACGAGGGTCAGTATATATATCATGTAAGCCTCCATGTCTTGTCCCGAAATAGGTGATGCACACCCTTGTACGCTCTGTACGCTACAGCACATCCTGCATACTGTCTCTTGCACACCCTGTATGCTTTTTGTACACTCTGTATCCCCTTGTATCACCCCCTATGCTCTTGTATACCCCATATACCTTGTACACCCTGTAAACTCTTGTATACCCTGTATACACTGGTATACCCTGTATACTCTTGTACACCCTGTACACCCTTGTATACCCTGCATACTCTAGTACACCCTGTTTACCCTTGTCGATTTATCACGGTTAGCAACTATGATATTGTAATCCATTTTGGAGAATAAAATTTTGAGATGGAAAATAAAATTTGACATCTACTTTCCAAAGTGGAAAGTAATGTCAAAAGTTAGTGTCAAGCCCTGGGCGCGAACATGATTGCCGAAAGCACAAACTTCTAGGGGGGTCCAGGGGCATCCCCTGGGAAATTTTTCAAATTGGACTTTTTGAAATGCCATTTCCTGCATTTTTCCACTCACGCATAAATGTTCATAAATAAATCGGGACTACGGTGAAATTCGGGATAATCAAGGGTTGACTGTATGTAACACCCACCGTAAATGTAAGAAACTTTAATGTAAAAAATTACCCCATCATAAATGTGATGACTTTTAACATTGAATGTAATTAACTGTCCAACTGTGAGTGCATTACAACTTACGTCTAATGCTAAGATGCTCTGCATAGATGTTTTTCTTTTATATGCATTAGTTAAGCTATACAGGTACATTCCTTGCCAGAAGGGTTTGGGCAGTTTTCTAATAATGATAATTAGCTGGTGAAACAAAGTTCAAATATCAGTTGCAATCTTAGCATACCTGTGACTGGTTCTGACTTTTTAACAACTCAGCTGCTTGATTCTGGTCAACTTTGACTTGAGCTGCACATTTGAAGAAAAGGGTAATGATGAATCAAAGTGATTGTGAGAGAGTTTGTGGATGAGACAACGAAAAGCAAAAACAGTCATACAAAAGGGACAAGGGGAGGGGAGGGATGGGTGGACCTTTTTCTGGGACCCAGTTAGCCTGTGAACAGGCTCCGCAGAGCCATCTCTTGGCTGCAAATGGCTTTTCATGCTGATGTTATTTGAGCATCTGAGACCTTGACAATAATTTATTGTGGTAGTGTTTTGAGGAAATCAGTTTTGTTATGATCACGTGTGAAAAACTGAAGCCGTAAGACCTTCTTGAAAGGCCTGCATAGCTTGTTGAAAGACAATATCTGTTGGCAAAGCCTTAAGAAGTTTTGAAACCAACTTGAAGTACGCTAATGAAACAACAGCAGTGTGTGAAGTTACATGTAGATATTGTGATCACTAATGAACCCACATATATCATGACATTAATTTTATTCAAAGGGTTAATTAAATTATTTCACTGCGTAAACCAAGACATTGTCCATCCATGCCAATCCCTTATTAAAGTCAAAGGAATGCAGTGAATGTTGAACAGCTGTACAGAGATTTCTTCTATTCCTTACCTACTCCATCCTTGTTTGTAACTGCATTCAACTCAAGAACAACAGAGGGCTGCACCCCTTGCAGCATCTGACTCAATGCTAGCTGTGTTTGGAGCGGCGTCTGACCTGAACCACTTGGAAGCTGAAAAGGCGCCATCATGGTCTGTGGAAGCACAGCTGTCTGTGCTGGTGTGTGTGTGGTCGCTGTACCTGCACCACTAACACCAGAATTTGTGACACCTGTTGATGTAGAATCTCCTGCAGTTGTGGCAGAGGAAGGGACCTGTTGTACAGTCACACCAGCTGCACTAGTGAAGAAAGGGGCACCTCCAGCTTGGACCAGTGGCAGCAGTTGTGCTCCTGTTGACGCTACTTGCTGAGGTGTCATAATAGGCATCGAGAATGACAGTGGTAGAGGGGAGGTTTGAGCAGGTGATGATAATGACGACAGCGCAGACAGTGCTGCCAAGGGTGACGGCATGGGGAAGAGACTCGAAGGCGTTAGAGGAGTGGTAAAGGTGGGCGTAGTTGGTGGCAAGGTAAGAGGTGTTATGCCAATCGGTCTTCCAGGTACGGCTGTGACTTGCTGTGGTGTGGTTGAGGTTGACGATGAAGTGTGGCTAAACGTAGCAGTAGCAAGAGTTGCCAGAGTATCAAGAACACTTGAATCTTGGGCTTTAGTGGTACTGGAGGTGGTTTTGCCTTCAGAGTGCATTAGATAACAGATAAAAACAAAGTAGTACAGTGCAATTAGAATCAATGGTATCAAGTAATAGTAACTCCGAGAAAAATGGCTTCATAAACAGCTGATTGCATAACTTCATCATGCACCTGAACTCACACATCAACTTAATTCTTTACAAGCATCAGATCAGAATTATATAATTGTATTCATCACAATAATTTACTGAGGATTCATTACTCTAAGAAAGAGATAAAAAATGAATTTCTTTTCTTCACACACCAAGGTGTTGTTCAGGTGGTTATCTAAAATAATTAAAATATAATTTTTAATCAGTAAGCATCTTAAAATCTTAAATTTTCTGATTTCCTTCAAATTCACCACTGCCCCTTCTTTTTTACATACTAAAAATCACAAAAACTTTCTACTTAAGATTTCATGAGGCCTTACACTGCTTGAAACCTTGAAACATAAGGAAAACACAGAGCATTTAGGTGAAACTGCTCCAGCAACACTCCAGATATACATGTACAAATAAAGGTGCATGTAGCAGTGCTTACCAGTTGATGTTTGGCCCTCTCGTTCGCTTTCGGACTTTGCTTTTACTATAGCTGCAGCAGACACAAGGGAAGCAATAGAGTTATTTGTCGGACTACGCAGGGATGGTGAACCTGATAAAACAAAGACAGTACGTGTAAAACGTTTGGTACAATTACCTGTACTAATTCTAGCTTAAGAAAACTAATACATAGATTATGAAACAATATTGATAACTGACTTTCTAGTAGTTTGCACAGTGAAACTCCACATTACTAATTTTTTTTTAAAGAATTACTGGGAATCTTAGCTGGAAGGAGGCTGTATTGTACATTCCATCTAAAAGATTACAACTAAAGATAATTTTAAAACATAAATTCCAATTTTAAAAGTGGAAGGATTGGACATGAACCTGGGACTTCTGGATCTGAAGTCAAATGCTTCTAACCACTAAGCACCAGTCCTTTCAGATTTGACTAAATGATGCCAAAGATGGTATAAGGCTGCTTAAACAACTTGTTTATTATTGAAACAAAATCTAATGTACAGTAGATGTACAGTGTACCTGCATTAGGGAACTGAGGTGGCGCTGATACTCTTCTTCCTCCACCCACAGCAGATTTGGGTCCTGACGTACCTGGTGTTGTAGCCTTTCTTCGTGGCTTGCCGCCATTCTCTGTGATACAGACGTAATCAAACTTCAGTGTATTTACACAAACACCCACCACAAACAAGCGCTTCAATTATCACTATTGATCATTACACAGAAAGTACGAAATACATGTAGACAGGGACAGAGATCTCAAAGGGAGCTTGAGAAGATGCCCAGGACAAAGAGAGCCAAATTACTTTTAACTTTTAAGTATAAGTAGTATGTCTAATTATGTGACAACTGTGTATTAAATAACACTTAAATAGTGTTGCTTATAGTGTTGCTAATAAACTGTCATTACAGAAGAAAAGAGGACTGGAACTGAGGGAAAAGCAGCATTTGTAACACGGCAAGAAGCTGAAGGAATAACCAAACTCACAATGTGACTCAGCTTCACATTAAACTTTCAAATTCTTGCAAACTCCATATTGGGTTGCATCTCACCATTTTCTATTTCTTGATACACATGGACTCATTAATCTAGGAAATGGCTCAAGCCCAAAACACTACCATTATGTCCAAATGATCATCAGGGCAAGGGTAGTTCTGTTGTTAGTTATTATATGGACATAAAGGGTTTATATTTTTATGCATATGGTACATTTTACACATAATTCTGTAAATAAATTAATTATACCAAACAATTTTAATCCCCTGTCATTTATCAGCCTGGCTAGAACAGTGCAGCGTGCGACTCAACTTCAAAGGCAAGTGACTTGACATTGAAGATGACTCAGATTATGAAAACTGCCACAGCTAGCTAGCACGAGCTGAATGGCAAACAAGCCAGATGTCCATTACCTGTTGGTCCTTCAGGCCCTGTCCATGACCCTGCTGTCATGGGAAACTTTTTTGTTCTTTGCCTTTTCTTCACTGAGTTCAGAGACAGGCTATTACGGTCAGCTGGGAACAGAGAAAAGATAAAGAAAAACAAACATTCAGTCTATTCAAAACAAAACTTTCAACTAGTACATTATTTCCCATGATGGCTACTTCATTTGTAAAACCTTAGCTTCAAAAATGCACTCTCTCTCATTGATTTGTTTATTTATTTATTTATTTATAAAGGAACATCTGGTTTAGCATTAAAATAGAGCTAGTTTAAACAGAGTCCTGTAAAAACCAAATAAACAGATACAAGGAAAATCAAGGTGGATCAGGTGGATGTGGAATCAACATGGCGGCAACACGTGGCGTTCCAGCTCTGCAACATTTGTTTCGAAAGCTCTTGTTGCATTTTGTGCCTTTAATCATCCTAGTGGGATTCTTTTCTAGAGATGGGAGGAATAAATCTAAACCCATTTATTTCCATCTTGGCAAGGAATTGACGGTTAATTGTATTCCTGATCATCTGAAGACATGCTGTGCATTATGTAGTCAGCCATTACAGAGCAACGATCACTTGCCCTTACTGTGAAAACTCTTGTCAACTCTCATTTCATTTGGTTAAATCTTACCTTGTCTCTTTGGAGTCTTAGGTAATGTCAAGTCTTGATCCTTGTGAAAGAAAGAGAATCACAGTTAACATATAATTTGAAACAATCTTAAATAAATAAATACTTATTATTTATTATAATAATTGACCAATCCCCATTTAAGGGGCTTTTCAGGGACAACAACACAAATACTCCAAATTAAACAATCGCATAATGATGGGAAGCAGACCAGTAGGCTATTTGCAAGCATTGCTGAGAAGTTGAGCTCGGGTCTACCAAGAAACACTCCAGCTACTGCTCAGAGCAGGACCTGGGACCTCTGGATTTCAAGTCTAGCACCCTAACTGTAGGGACATGCTGCCTCCCCTATATGTACAGTGACCACTGTAAGTCTCAAACCTCAATATAAAGCTCTAATACATTACTAGGAGATTTAGAAAACAACTCACCTGGTCAGATGACAATGCAGCTAAGACTTCAGTGTAACCTTTAGCTCGTGCAATATCAACTGGTGTCTTGCCAAACTGAATAAACAAGATAAATTATAAGTATTGTTATGACACTTTGCCTGTGAATCTTCTGATTTATTAATTACAAATTAAACTGTTCAGTTTCTTGCTTTTCCAAAGGCACCCTGACTTTCAGTAAGTCATGATAGTCCTACAGTCTGCAGAACAGTGAGTAGAATCTAACATCTCAAGTTAAAAAGAGTACATGACATAAATTGTTCCAAAAAAGAAAAGAAAATTTAGTTTCTTTAACGTTGTTTTAATGATGGCTCCGAGATGCAAAGTTAATTCTATGGTCAGAAATCTCCATGACTGCCACCAATGGACAGAAGTTACTGGTCACTGTATAGAGGTGACTATTATGGGAAGGACACAAGAAATGTGATTGATTGGATGGATTCATCTTGGTGGTTAGGATAAAGAACAAACAGACAAACAAATGAAGAATGTATTACTTGTCAGATTTCAGTTTCGAGCCTTTGCAGCTAAGTTGAGAGGCCAGCATTAAAACACACACACAAAATAATCTGTCAATCAGTCTAACCTTGCTCTTGATCTCTATCTTGGCTCCTGCTCTGAGTAAAATCTTGACTATGTCGACATGGTTGTGTTCACAGGCCCAGTGAAGTGGAGTCATATTTAGCTGCAACGTTAACAAAGAGTTTATTAGTAACCAAACCTAAAACTGTCTAGATCACCTACATCAGGGGCACCCAACAAGAAAATTTTAGTTCAATACTTGAAATATCATTTTCTACTTTTTAAGATTGTTTCAGAGCCTTTTACAGGCATATTTGTACAAGCTGACACAGGTTGATCTGTTCGGAGTTTTTAGCTGAAAATTTAGGCCGCAGAAAATTTTAGGAAACAGAATCCTATCCGCCAAATTTCCGAGCTGCTGATAGCTCTCCGAAAATGCTAGCTGACCTTACTTTACACTTTAGACGACATATTTGACCCTCTGAAAACAATAGGAATTAATCAGTCTCCTTGTCATGAAAGTCTGAGGTGATGTTTCGCCAAAGAAACCTCTAGTAGTCACTGCAGTTAAATCCGAATGTCTCAGATGATTAAGGCCTTCCGAACAGATACTCCTCGAAACGAACCGTTGGGTGCCCCTGCTACATGTATAACCTATTTCAAGTTCCTATCAGGTACATGTATATTTAGCCATAACAGGTGTCATGGGTTATAGCCTTTAATAGCACCCCTGTCAGAATTACACTGGAAATTACACTAGGGTGTTAACTCTTTTAGCCCCAATATCAACTTGCATATTCTCCTCACTGTTCTCCATATATTTCTTAAGTTACTAGTTGGGAGAATTCAATGAAACATGAACACATTTCATGTCTGATGATCATTTCCCTTATTCTCATGACCTGTCAACTAGTGATATTGTAAGGAGAAATTAGATGCTTGTCACTCTTGGGATTTAAAGGGTTAAGGCGGAATAAATAAAAAATGCCAATAATAATTTATTGAGAGGTTTTAAAAGGTTACAGTACAGGTACAGGAGCTGCTCAGCCAGCCTCCCACATGAACACTGCTGGGCTTGGATGCATAAAAGACCCCAAACTTATTTTAACCCAGGCCAAGGATATATTACATGTTTTAGATGCAGCTTTCCATGAACCACTTATCCAAAACTTGGTTGACCAGTTAAAGAGACACTTTAAGAATCCAGGGACCAAAAATACAAGCAGGAATCAAACATTTCACATCTTACCATATCTGTATTATTTGCACATGATCCTGAGGAAATGAGTAGCTCCACTACATGTGTGTGACCGTGCTGTGCAGCCATGTGTAAAGGTGTTCTGTCAACCTAGAAAAATTTTTTTATTGATTGCAGAAAAAAAAAGAAATCCACTGTTAGCCTTATGTTAAGGTATCTAATTAAGCAATGTCTGTTGCATGGTATTTCGAAAAAAAAAAAAACAAAAACAAAAACAACAAAGCCTAAATTTTTGGTCACAATTGTTCCCAGAATGCAGGAAATAGCATCTAAGAGAACATAGAGTTTTAAATTTTCTAGGAGAGGGTCATGTCTCCCCTCCCCTCCCCAACTAGGTTGTCGACCCCTGTTTCTGAACATCCTGGATCCACCCTTGTTTCTTTAGGATTCCCGTATGGTTTCCAGGTACCCATTTATACACTGCGCTCATAGCCCTGATATGAAAATGCATATTCTCTTTACTGTTCTCCATGCATTTCTTATATGGTACTAGTAAGGAGAAGTTGTCTAAATATCCAGACATCTCATCCTTGGTGATCACCTCTGTTATTCTCATCACTTGAATGTTTGAACAAGTAGTGACAGTGTGAGGAGAAATAATATTTCATTTTCATCACTTTTAGGGCTTAAAGGGTTATTGGGGAAATAACATGACACAAAGACCCGCCTAATGATCCATCAACTTTCCAATTGAACGTCTGCTCAAAAGACCAGTTTACCATATCAGTTTGCATCATCAATAATGAAGTCAAACAACAACAACAACAAAACTTATAATAACTGCTAACACCTGAACATCATAACAAGTACCTTTGTGCGAGCATCTCGACTGACACCAGCTCGAAGCAACACCTCTGCTGTCTGTGTGTGACCATGCTGGGCTGCTAAGTGTAATGGGGAAGTACCAAGCTAGAAAGAATCCACAGATAAAACTCTTAACAGTAGTAAGCTTAGCTCTACAGTACAGGTGAGAAATATAAAATACACCAGCCCAGTAACAAATATTACACAGTTGTAATTCACATAACAAAAAGCCAAATGTCAAGCTTTGCGGGTGCATTTTTTGGAAAGTGCAGAATTTTTCTTCAGGATCAACAGAGAGTGCTTGTCAGAGGTACAATTTTGGCACATGAGTGTAAGTGAGGGATATGTGTGTACTGCACACATGAGGAAAGTGGAAATTTATCCTTCAACCATGTGCATGATAACAAGGAAAAAAACAAGAAGAGCTGTTTGCACCCAAAATTGCCCAGATCATGGAAACATCTTTCTTTTCATTTATTAATAATTAAAAAAGAATAATCCAAAATCTCGATCAAATCCAGATAAGATATTAACTTTTTTGACCCCCTTGCAGCCTCCTCCACTCCCTGCCTAGCTGTTTGTTCTATAAATCTATGCTACTTTGATTTTAAGATCACACCACAGAGAGTGGAAACAGTACTGCATTTATTTAGGGTGCACTTTTTTTGCAGGTGGGGGAACAAGGGGAGGATGTGTTTCAAAAAAAAAAAAAATTAAAATCTGGATTATTTAAAGATCAAATGAGCCTGCAAAACAGACACCATACCCAGTCAGTAGTAAAGGGTGCACCAGATGCCATGAGCACGCTGACTTCTTCTGCATGTCCCTTTCGAGATGCCTCTAGCAATCGCTTTCCAAGATCCACCAGGGATGACTTCTCTTTCTCTTTCATACTGGCAGTCTATGTTTGCAGCACCACAAACCTACTGTAGAATGTACAACAGAGAATCTTGTTAAAAAAAAATTCAAAATACCTTACTGCACTTTTTTTTAATTTCAACTTCTTGAGAGCAAGGGACAGTGAGTGTACAAGCATAGTGTTACAATGTTGGTTTATCTGTGGCTCATCTAGTTCTGCTGATGTGAGTGAGTAAGTGTGACCGTTCATTTTCTGCTTTCAAACATGGACCCATCCAATTAGTTGCAGCTAGGCAGCTTAGCCTGCCAAATATTAGTCTTAAAAATGAGAACGTTCAAAGGTTCAAAATTAGGTAGTCATCGACTTGACCCACAAGCAAACTGCTCACAACATAATTGCCTGTCTACAATGAAGTTAATGTTATTGAGGCATTCTTGCGCGCTTGCGGTTTTCGTGCCAGATCAAAACCAAAGATGGTGCAAGTTGACGCATGTGATACGCATGCGCCACTCTCCCCAGGCTACATGGTTTGGGCTACATGGTTTGGTTCTGGGAACAGAATTTGTTTTCAATTTACATGATACCAGAATGAAATGTTATACCAGAACGAGAATTTCATTCTGATTGAAAGCTGGAATGACCTGACATTCCGGAATGACTTGTGCGGGAATGAAATTTTGTCTTGGTATCATGTAAACAGATACAGACCATCCCCATAATATGGGGATGAACTCATTCTGGAATGAAAGTCATTCTGGTATCATGTGAACGGCCCCCAAGACACCAATGTAATATCATCGTAATAAAATGTAATAACAAGATTAATCAATATTAATTTGAAAGAACGGTTTCAATTGTTACTGCAGTTACTTATTTATCAAGTAACATGCAGGTACGTTTTAGTATCAGCCTTACTGTTAATAACGTTGGAGAGTGGGAACGTAGGCAAATTTGACTAACACTGAAATAATCAAAGAAAAAAACATATTCTTTAAATAAAATTTGATTCACCTCATGGATGCAGTGTCACAAAATTTACCTCTAGTTATGACTTAACAGTTTACATAACTATAGATATCCTCCGCTAGAAGTAAAGCCTGGTTAATTATAAGGAAAAATTGCAAGATGAGAAATTTCTGTTTAATTAAGGTTGATGGGTTAAAATAATTTATTGCGGAAAACAAAAACAGATTTTAACTTGAACCACATTTTATTTTGTACGCTACCATGTACATTCTAGTCTCATGAAAATAACTGAAAAATGAAAAGGCGTTTATTTCAATAATTTCATAGTATTAAAAGAAGCAATTTGGAAGTAAACGAAAGACCAACAAGGAAACTTCCATCGAAGCAAATGTCAAAAGCTTGCAATGTAACAGTTGTATTTACGGTTATAGCCTTCTACTGAATTCTTGATTTCAAGTTGCTACGAGCGCAAAAATATATTCGGAATATCGAATATTGAATTTTTGTAACTCAAAACATTAAGAAGGCCTAGGTCTAGCAGGGCACACAACAAAATAATCGTGTGCTATGCGCAAAGTTTGATTGTCCGGAAGTCAATTCCGCCATCTTGTCTCTGTGGACTAGCTACACATCAACGCCAAGCAAAACTTATGGAGGGCAGGATAAACAAACCGATAACAAAATACATACATCAAAGTTTAATTACTAGAGGGGAAAACTTTGAAATTCTATGAAATTTTTGTTTTAAAATGATCGATCATCACATTAAACGCAAAGATTAATTTCTTGAAATCGATTCGAAGACGATCTATCGCCATAAATACACAATTGACAAGTAACAACTTTCTACGGATTTCAGTATGAATATCTCGCGTAGAAGGTTTTCACAAAATTAAAATCCACAAGAAGGGTTATTTTTCTCAAAGGGTTCGTAGACAGGTGCAAGGTTGGGAGAAAGGGGCCGTGGAAATAGAAAACATACGTTATCCAACTTGCACATCCGGAGTAACTAATTTATGCAAAAATTGGAAGCGCGTCCACACAACACACAAACTACCGGTTTGCCCAACTTCCAATCGCGCCGAAGACTCGCAAAATCATGCGTTAAAAAAAAGGAAGAGCCTCGCATCCAGTGCAATGGACTTAAAAATCCAACTATTTTCTTTGGATACAAAAACAAACACAGTCCGTCACGCAGATTATAACAACCGAGGGAAGGAAAAGAACACAACACGGAAGCGAATTCAACCTTCAGACTTTTGCTCGATGGCTCTTCAAAACTATGACAGGATTTCACTCACCCTTCAGCACACCTCTTCCGAAATTTAATCCCTGAAGCAATCCACAATATCCCCGTAAAATCTGCGTTGAAAAAATCAGGCCATAAGAAGTTTTGAGGATGCAAAAATGGCCGGAAACTCGCAGCGGAAGCACATGGTTGGTTCTTGTTGCTCGCTCAGAACTTCCTTTGCTCCATGGACGCCGTTTTACGCAAGGTCACGTGATTTACTACTAACAAGAAAATACTTGTTGACATATCTGCCAATCATAGCAACACACTTGTTGTTTCCATAAACCTGAGCTACGTTTACTCTCAAGTCTGAAATGTAACGTAACAGATACAAAGCAACTCTTTTGCTTGAAGTTTGTACGTTCTGGGGACAAATTTCTAAAGTTATTGGGAAAAGTGCTCTGATGAAACTGAAGTTTCTTACCACCTCAACTAATTGAGTTATGTTTCAAGTACCCGTATGTCGAAAGTCTTCCCGCCAGAACCGACACCTTCGATCATTTCAGGCATAATTCAGCGCGTTTCAGAGTTTAAAAGAAAGGAAGTGTCGTAAATCAAGACAACAGACATATAATTTTGACAAATGCCAGTGAACGCTTTTAACCTTTCGTGATGGAAATTAACATTTTTTTACGATGCAGGTGCGCGTTTATTTGTCGGTCTTTCTCGGTTCCGAAAGAAATTTTCAACTATCAGTTAAGCACACTTTGTCTGCTGAGAAACCCCTTCTTGTACAAGGCACAATGTGAATTATCGTCCCCGAAATCGGCCCGAAAAGTCTTGGGCTTTTCGAGAAAATGCACGCCTGAAGACAGGAATTTTGAAGGCTGGTTTACATATGCGATTTTTGATGCAATTTTTTGTCGCGCTCTCCAATGCAACTTTTGTCGCAAGCCGCGATTTCATTGCGATTTCTCTGCGAGGCGGGTGCGACCTAAAATTGCCGCCAAGTTGGATCAAGTTTCTACCTGTGCGATATCGCGGCGACAAAATTCAGAAAATTATCGTACACAAATTGCACTGAACAGTCGTCCCTAGTTTTAATACACTTGCGATATATAAAGCGAGCGTTAATCGAGCGTAATGCACCTATCAATTTAAAGCCGGCGGGGGGGGGGGGAGGCAGGGCATGGGGTGGGAATTTGATTGTTATTGTTGGCCCTGGGGTGGGGCTTTTGACTGATCTTGCCTTCCCAGGGGAGGGGATATTTGAATTTGTCTTCGCCCAACGTGGATCTGTTTGAACGTCAACTTGAACGAAAGAAACTGGGACCGAAAATACTTTTCCCACGTCACGCATGCGCTCTACGTCCTTGAAATCATAATTGATGTCCACAAGATCGAGAATCAGATAATCAAAGAATTTGACCGTTTTATCTCCATATTTTCGATTAATTTAGAGTTTTTTGTTGTTGTTGATTTGAACGTTTTTAGACATTGCAGTATCGAAGTAAACAGGAATAAAGAGAAGCCAAGTCGATTTTTTGGCCAATGCAAATGATCAGTGTACGGGCCAGCCGCTGCAATGATGCTCTTTTCAAATGTTATGCTTTCTGCAGCCTTTGCAGAAAACACGAACTGTTTCAGACTCTGTTGATTTTGTAATTCGATATGCACAGTGTATTAAACGCAGATTGAATTTTTATTGAATAGTACCTTTGAAGACGTAGTAACGTTGAGAAGTGAAAATTATAGAGTTTTCCTGTTTTCCTTGCGTCTTTTTTTGCATCCAGCCTGGGAATGATTGACAGCAATATGCCACCCGGGGTGGGAAAATTTTTGTGCATTTGACTGGAGTGGTTTGCCCGTGGGCAGGGAATTTGACGGCAAATTTTTGAAAAATGTCAAATCCCCACCCCATGCCCTGCCTCCCCCCCCGCCGGCTTTAAATTGATAGGTGCATAAAGCAAGACAAGAATGTGGCTATGCCCGGCGACGCTCTGAGAAAAAGTTGCGTAGACTGACTAGACTGCGGTTCACGCCGTCGCCCTGCGGGAGTTTTCGTGTTGGTGTACGGTCGCTGGCTTTGCTTGATTAGTTCCCTGGATTAGTTCACCAGGGCCCGCGCAGCAAGGTTTTGAGTGGGGGGCTAAAGACGAACGCGGGAGCCAAATTGGGGGTGGGGGCATGTTTGAAAATTTTGATTTTAGTTCCTCTAAAATGACAGGAAATGCATTTATAACTAGCAAATTAAATTTTTATTTCCGAATGTTCAGTGCCGTTTCTATCGGATCTTTAAATTCGCTATCACTACATTGAAATATCTTTGACTGTAGTACCACTGATATCAACCTTTAATTACTATAAATAACCCAGAAATCCAACGATTTTACCTGAGCTGCCGCCAACTCAACAGTGTATAAAGAAAATATAAGAAAACGGTGAAGTAATAAGGTCCTTAAGGCAGTGGCTGATATTCACTGTACATCAGACGCTTTAAGGACAACAAAATTTCGCTTTCTGTTACTGTTGCGATCTGTAAATTCGTTTGCAATGTCAAGAAGAGAAAGTCTGTCTGTTCTTTCTTGATGACTGTTTAAAATCGTCAGGTTGCTAAATCGTTCTTGCCGTGGGTCATCATTGTTGAAGCCATGTTTGTAATCTCAGAGCAGTCGAAAACGATCTTTCACCAGTTGCACTGGTTGCCGGATTTACCATTCGTGATAACTTCGTTTATCATTTTCCGTTCTGGGGTAAGCAACTCTTTAATTTTAACTATGATGTCGTCAAAACACAAAAAAATCAGCATCCTTCAGAAGCACTTTCAAAATTTCCATTTGGGCAGTTAACATTTCAATATCAACATCATCACGGTACATTTTTCCATAAATTGTAGCTCTGTGGAGTTATCCTGCGAATTGAGGGCCTTAACTAAAAGAGGCTCCACCCTCACATAAGTATTAAAGCTTGGCTTGGCTGAAAACCCTCACAATAATCTCATTCAAATTTCATCTCGAGCTGAAATATAAACTTGGGCATACGCACCGCTCGAGTTTGCACATAAGTGCATTTTTTAACAATTTATTATTATTATTTAGTGTGTCCACAATTAGCACCCTGTCTTTACAGGGAGCAAGATCAATTTTGACACGTAAATAAAGTTATTATTATTATTATTATTATTATTATTATTATTATTATCATCATTTCCTGCAAACTTTTTACGCCTATTTTTATACACTTCGCCGGGACTGAAATTTGTCATGTAATCGGCCCCTAATTCTTTATGCAATGCCTGTTTGTTAACTCATCTGCGCGTCTACTTTGCCGGTACCTTTTGTCCCCTACGAACTAACGTTTTTGCTTCTTTATTTTTTATTGTTTTATTTCATTTATTTATTTACCTATTTATTTATTTATTTATTTTGAACAAACGTGGGGGTGGGGGGGGGGGGAGGGCCGTAGCCCCTCCTCTTCTCGGTCCCTGGTTCCGTTGAAAAGGGGTCTTCAAGCACGCGAGAGAAACCTCTGGAATGTGTTACCCAGCGGTAAGGCTCTGCTTGCAGTCCATCAAAAATAGATCTCCATGCCCCACCTTCCGCCACTGTTTAGTTTTATCCCCTTTGGCCCTCCCAGGGACATCCCTGACATATATATTTACACATATCCTGATTCCGCTTTGCAAGGTCGCAGACAAGACACATATTCATTACGTGTGTCATCTGTGACATCATAGTCCCATCCCTTGATTTCAGTATATACCTTGGCGGGAACCCATCCCTCAACCCGCCCCAATCCTACACTGTAGGCCCGAATCTCGCCAAACTTTCATTTGCCGCCAGTTCGCCGACCTCGTTTGCCAGCGGCTTCTCCCCGGTGTCCTGTGTCGAATACGTTTTGATACGGTTCGGGTCTTGTCGTTTCAGTTTCTATAAACTTCTTATTTGTTTCTTTTTAGACCTTTGTAGCTTACTGCACTGGAAAACAGTAGCAAAAGTTTAATAAGGATTCTTAATGTGGTTCTGATAGAAAAGCAAACGTTCCTTCACTCGCTTGTTCGAACCTTTGATCTTTATCGATATTTGTAAGCTATCGCTTGAAATATCAGCTGTCCATTCATACGCTCTCCTTGTAAGCCGGCCGGTGAATCTTGTAGAAAATTTGTAGGCCTGTAAAGAAAATGGCATCAAAACCAAGAGTGTTAGTACTCGGAGGTAAGTGATTTGTCAATACTCTGCTATTTGCCTTTAGCCTGGGGTCCGAGGTCGCTCGCTAAGATTCAGTTGGAGTGTCTGAGAATTGAGCTTATTAACAGCAGAAGGCAAATTGCCTTCTGCTGTTTCGATAATCACCATGACACAAACTACTGCCCATCGATTTGTAACCTCTGTTGAATTCCTGCGCCTGGAGTAACTGTTTCTGAGACAGGCAAATCTTTTTAGGGCATTGAGTAATGTCAAAATCCCTACTCAGGGGACAGCTTTCTTTGTCAATTTCTGGGGGGGGGGGTAACCTACCCTCCCCCACCTAGCGCTTAACACCATAACCGGTCGTTTCGTACCCAAGTCGATTTGTACCAAGTTTTTGGGTCATTTGTACCCAGTATTCAGTTGATTTGTATCCAGATTCTAGTCAATTCGTACACACACATACACACACACACACACACACACACACAGAGGGCCCACAATGGGGTTCTCAGATCCCGCCATCCCGCCTATTTTTTCCTGTTAATCCCGCCATCCCGCCCTTCTTTACGTCGAAATCCCAATCCCACCTAAATTTTTAAATAGTTTCTACTTTCATGATGAAAACCCCACATACCTTTATTCAATGGATAGACGACAAGTAAACACGTTTTTATGGTCGATCTAAAATTAAATATGGCCACTATAAATGACCGTAAAAAGTTTTTCGTTTGTTTTCTTCTGTTCTAGACCTGTTTTACTGTTTTCTTGTCCAGGTATGAGTGAAAGGTAAAAACTGACAAAGATTGTTTGCTACGATATTCTGCCTATTCTCGGTCGTTCCTTTTTTGGAAGACAACCTACCGAGTACGTAAGTGAAATGGTGGTTGTTCAAGTTGTGGGGTAGTAAGCGCACCTTGGGTTTGATCTGAAGGTCGGCGTTTCCTTAGAGACAAACGTTTTTTTCCACAATGTTTCTCTATTTAAATCCAGCTGTATATAAATGGGTTGTGTCCTTAGAGAAGGCTAGGAGCACAAAGGTCATGCAAGATGGGTCCAGCTTTGAGGTATGCAAAAATGAAACGTAGCAAAAGATTTATAAAAGTGGACTCACCTAACTCAGTTTATTTTGAAGCTTTCAGCATCTTTATATTACTCGCTTTCAGTAAATTTCTGCTTGGAAATGTTTTTTTTTTCAAAGAGAGGCATTCTTGCTCGCACTCTTTTCATGATAAATAGCAACAAAATTTATGTTGCCGAATTCCTTGTTTTTGGCGACCGCCAAAAACTGTTGCCTGGCTAGACTAACCATAGCTGATCATAGCTGCTCCAACAAACGCACAATCGGAAAGGGTCGGAAAAGTTAAGAACGCAGACCAGGCCAAGAAATGCAACACGACATGTGACTTGATATCTCTTTCCGAAATCAACACAAAACGTCACAAAAGGACTCATATTAGCTCGACCTTCAGGCTACTCTTCCTTAATCAATTCATTACTTGAAAGCCAACACACTTCATTCACAAAAGATCCATTTCTGTCAGCCTGAGCTTGTCAAATCATGCAGTCTCGTAAAAATTAAAATACCGTATCCTGCTACTTTCCCCTTGAGATTCTCGCATCCCGACCCCTTAATAACACAGAATCCCGCTCCCGCTCTCAATTGAAATTCCCGCTTCCTGCTCCCGTTTTCAGCTCTCATCCCGAATATCGCCACAAAAATTATCCAAATCCCGCTTCCCGCCAAACCTATTTTGGACCCTCACACACACACACACACAAAAAAAAAACAGAGTGAATACAACCCAATAACAATAAAAAATCAGTTCAAAGTGTTTTAAACTGGATAAGAGTCAACCGAAACTGGGTATGAATCGACTTCGATACGAAACAACCATAGAGCCTTAACACTGATAGGTGCATTACAGGCCATTAAGCAAAAGTTATTAATTTGCATACATTCATTGTGAACAACCACCCAAACAGAGTTTGAGAAATTTTCAGAAATATAAGATCATTCCTTAATCTTGACATGTTGTGACAGTGTTAACTGTAATCATCAATACAGCTCACAGTGCAAAGTGGCATTTACATTGTATTAAATTGCATTTGTTAAATTAGAATTGTTAATGACAAAAGCCTCACTGGCCCAGAACATTGCTACATAATGGCAAAAATCTCATGCCAGTTGGCTGGGATCCTGGTAACACACAGCTAACCAAGCTGAGATTTTTCAAAATAATCGTGGTGTTGGTATTCGGTAGGGTCAACAGCTGTTCTGAGGTCTTGGCAAACTTAGCAGATGTGACTCATATAATGTATTGTTCCAGAAAATATCCATAACTCCCCCAAGGATGTTTGTTTTTGGTTTGATCCGCCACATCCTTCCAGAAATCCCAGTTTAGCCTCATACTTTCCTTTCGAAATTTTGGCTTTTGAGACCGCCACCCACTCAGAATTTCCACTGACCGTCTATGGGTTACAGGGGTGTGGGTATGGAACCACACAATAAACCTCAAGTGACAGAGATGATGATGATGATTTGCATGCCTATTCAATTTCATTAGAACTACTTCTGGTACATAAAGGTAATATATCATGTACATGTTTGTTGCAGGTCTAGGATTTGTTGGTCGTAACCTTGTCTGTTATCTTGTTGAGAATGAGTTGTGCTCTAAGGTAAGAATATGCATGTTACCTGGCTTTTGGCTAAAGGTCAGACATGTGTAAGAGTTAGTTAAATCAGAATTTTGTTGTTATAGTAGTCTTCAAAGTCTAGCTGTTCTTGCGCAAATGGGCTCAAACCAATCACTCATTAGCTGTTACACGTGTAGCAGGGAGAAAAGTTGTCCTAGACAACAGCATGCCTTCTGGTGGCCATAGAGACTAATCTTTGAGACACACAGGCTTTGAAGCAGCTTGGCAGCTAGGCTCACATTGTATTTCTTTATTTTTCTAATGAAATTCACACAAATATACCCTGGTCCCAGA
Source organism: Siderastrea radians (assembly GCA_964017195.1). NCBI lineage: Eukaryota > Metazoa > Cnidaria > Anthozoa > Scleractinia > Rhizangiidae > Siderastrea > Siderastrea radians. The sequence goes on along the minus strand of OZ024887.1, from coordinate 11,054,734 downwards.
AGTTTTTTTTATCAACTAAACTCGAGCCGTGAAGCGGCAATGGTGAGTTGCGAAGCAGCGAGAAAAACCTCTGGTATCAAACCCCTTGATTCTCACTTCCATGCAGACGCCAACTGTCAAACTCTTTAAATTGCTAATAAGCGAAATGGCCAATGGCAAGCGGGCTATCACATGCTGATCAGCCATTGATCAGCCAGTGTTCTCCTTATCAGGCGGTAACTGGTAAAATTTACTGCTTGTAGCACCGCTTGTTACCTGTTAGCCAGAACCAGATAAAGGCCTGGATTAGAAACATCCAACAGTTTGGGATGGTGAAAGATTTACTATTGGATTGTATTATGACAAGATTTGTGTCCGTTGTGCTGCGTACCTAGCCTGCGCCGCAGACGGAATATGACTGTTAGATTACGTCTGTGACGCAGGCTACTGAGTACCACGTAAGTGTAGTTTTAGTAACTTTTCTCATTGTCCATGCGTTTGTACAATATTAGACGTAGTCTTATCATCTCGACATTTCTAAGTTCGTTAGATAACAGTCTCATCTTTTCTACGTTTCCCCGCATGTTTCTACCTTAGTAAGATGTTAGTCGTATCTTTTAAACGTTTCTTCGTATGCCAGTACATTCTTAAGGTATTAGTCTTCTGGACATTTTCCATGCGATAGTGTGTTCGTCAGTGGTGTAAGGCGCGGTCTTATCTTCTCAACTGTCGACATTTCTCTGTACGTTAAAACATTCGAAAAATATTATTGTTATCTTCTCAACGTTTGTTCGTGTGCTAGTATATTCGTAATTTAGATGTTGTTAGTTGTATCTCCTTAACATTTCTCCGTACATTAGCATTGTTGTGAGATACTAGTGTTATCTTCTTGACGTCTATATCCGTACGTTGGTTTGTTCAGGTTTGTTCGTCATTTACTCTTAGTATTGTCTTCTCCTCGAAGTTCTTCGTTTGTGCCTTTGTAAAGAGTATGTCTCATCTTCTAGGCGTTTCTCAGTATGTTTTTTAGGTTGCTGTAAGCTTTTTCTTCTCGACGTTTATCTGTACATTAATACGTTCCACGTGACAGGAATTACAAACGTCGACCGTTTTGAAGGGTTTTCGAGACGTGTGTTAGCCTAGTGTCATGCCGGCAACATTTCTGGTCTCATGACGACAATTCCACACCAGGGTAGAAAAAAGATTTTCAACAGAGCTGCTTTACCGGTCCAAAAAACTGACTTACCTGTTACCCTGAAAACTAGGGAGAACACTGTGGGGTAGGCGCGGGGAAATTGTATGCATGAACTTTTTTCCACTTGGGTGGCGAGGAGTCGTTAATTGTCCATTGACCTACCCAGAAAGGCTAAAGGATCATTACCACCAATCTGTTGGCACTGCTTTGCAAAGATGTTTCCCGTGAAAGAAAGTCCTTGCAAAACTCCCTTAAAATCGATTAAAATTAGTCCGAATGATTATGTTGTTGAGAGTTGCAGGATCAGTGTTAAAACAATGGTGCAAGAAGCCATAGCACCTCTATGATCAAAGAAGCCTACAACAGTCATGAAACCACTTGGATCTTTTAGACAATGATGTCCGTGATAAAGAAAACATCTTGTCTTGCAAGCTAACTGCAAACAGTAAACATCTTCAGACAGTATCACAGCTTGAGACATCCGTTGATCAAAAGGTCAACACAATTTACTGACACACTGTGATTTGTGTTGCCTTAAAATCGTTATTTTTCAATTGATCAAAGAGGCAAGACTTAAGTGGAAAAACAACCAATATTATGGCATGGCGAGGGTATGGATCACCTCTCAGTGCCAATCCGTTGCAGACATTAGGCAGCCATTGAAAAATTATTGACTTCCCATGCCCAGTTAGCAAATGCACTTCTGATTTAGCACTGCAAACTAGGCTTTCTTTTGATGATCCAGGAGACTTTCGATCTCCAGAAACCGCTCTTCAAGAGCCCTTAGTTAATTCCTCTTCCAAAACTCTTTCAGGGACCGTATTCATGCCGAATTAATGGTCTGTGATCTCTAGTTTGACTTTCAGAGTGCAATGTGATCTTTCACATTCACCACGTACAATTATTTGATTCCGTCAATAATTCACTTCCTGGGTTGAGCGAGGCAAAATTTACCTCACACGGTGTTGAGACAAATGTGTTCACTCACTCCTTGGTATTTTTATCAAGCGAGCCAATCTGATTAATTTGCATGGTCATTAAAATATCCACCAATCAGTGCCTGAGGGTAAGTCCCTAGGGTGTGGATGGAAGTGAGAATCAATGGTTTGATACCAGATGTTTCTTATACCGCTTCGCAGCTCGGAGTCACCGCTTCAAGGCTCAAGTTCATATCAGAAAAAGAAAGAAAAACCTCTGGAACCTGGGTAGCACAAATAAAGCTGCTGGTCAGGCCACAGTATCTACTAGCCTTGTTGCCAGCATGCAGCTCTCCCTCATCACTTTGCTAAGAGATCCACCTGAAGCTTGTCCCCAGGACCTCCTTAGTTTTCAAAATGGCATTAGGTGAAAACCAAGCAAACCTCAGATCACATGACCTTAAGATTATCCACTAGTCAGCATAAAAAGGTCTTCTGAGCTGCTTTTGGTCAGTGCAGATCCTTTGGAGCTGCATGCAGTCATCAGTGGCACAAGACCAACCATCAGGGAAAACCTCAGCCTGCATGTGGGTTCACTATCCCCAGGGTTCAACATCTCCACTCGCCCGGTCGCCCGAGGCGAGTAAAAATCAAGCAGGGCTTGTAAATATTGTGCGTTCGGTAGTCTGTGGGCGAGTAAAATCTTGCGGATTTTTTTAGTATACCATCAAAACTCACTGAAAAACATTGGAACCACACTGTGAAGTTGTTATCATTCTTGCTGGAAACTGTTCTACATGTAAAACAAAACCGCAGAACCGTGGTGTATTTTCCTCAGTCTTTCGCACATCCATCCCAAGTGTTGGACTTCGTAACCACACAACCTCCGGCTTTTAAGTTACTAAGTTAGGCAAGATAGCGGGTGTCTTGCAACTGTGTTGTCATTTACGTTCATCTCTTTCAAGTAAATTGGGATTTAGGGTCGCACAAAAGGCCTCTGAAAGTAACCTTAAAGGTACAGTGGAACCTCGATTTAACGAAGTGCCAAAGGACTGGGGAAATTGGTTCGTTATATCAAGGGTTTGTTATATCGAGGGTCTTTGCCATGCATTACACTATTACTGGGCTGAAAAATATCGTTCGTTATACCGAGGACTTCGTTATATAGAGGTTCGTTAAATCGAGGTTCCACTGCACAAGGCTTGTTAAAACTGAAACATTTCTGCCGAAAGCCGAGCTACGAATTTTCGACCTGTTTTACCTAACTCTCGTAAACGTTTACGTAACATTTGCCACTTGGTCACTGAGATAAATATAATTTTGTTCCTTCAACTTGTTTAACAAAAATGGGCGTAAAGCTTGCAGCAAATACACAGCTGTCGCTTAGATATTTAAACTTTTAAGGTCCTTCACAGTCTTAAGCTCTACTGCCAGGGTCTAGGAGATATGGGTGAAGAAAGACATTGGTAAGGAACCTGGGCGACTGAAATGTGCGGTGGGCTAGTAGATTTTTGAAGCTCACTTGCCCGGTGGCTAGTGAATCAACTCAACAGATGTCGAACCATGTATCCCTTGTTTGGGTTCTGCTTAAAAATCTTGGTGGTGGAGCTGCAAATTGTGTTTGGGTTTCAAACAATAATCATGGCTGCATGCAGAGCCTTTTTTTGTAAGCTGGCAAGAAGTGTGAGGCTGAAAAAGGGACTTTATCTTGCCCTATTCTTCTTCCTGACTTAAAAATTTTGGCTCCAATGCCAAGATTCTTACACAAAACCTATTAAGTAACAATATTTAACAAATATTGAGCCTGCTGGCAGTATAGGAAAACCTAAGTTGTCTTGGTTAATAAGAAAGGAAGTTGAACATGGCTTGTTTGATACAACTTGTCTACTGAACAGCAGGGTATGCATTGCTATTGTCTTCATTACAGGAGACAGTTCTTAACCTTTTCTTTAATTTTCTTTGTGTTATATGTAGATTCGAGCAGTTGACAAAGTTCCACCCCAAACTGCTTGGCTGAATGAGAGGCATAAAGTAAGATGTACTGTTTCACTATCGCATTTACATTGTAGGCTTTGGTAGCTGTCCTCTGAAAGACAGTTATCTTGTACTACCTATCCGCATATATGTATTGGATTTTCCCACACGTTTATACAGGCCAGGGAAATAAAGCTGCATATTAAAACATTGCCACAAGGTTGTGTAGGTCCAGATTGATTGAAGCCAGTTGATTAAAAAATAAGTCATCCAGTTCATCAGTTTAGTTAAAGTATCCTACAGTGTGCTGACAATTCAACATTCATTGCTTCAGGGGGGGGGTATACTCCTCAGAGTTGTGAGGGTGGGCTACCCAGCTCTCCATAACTACCTACTTTCAGACCTTGTATGTAAAATCCATGCCATCTCGGACTTTCAGACCAAACTAGTTAAAATCCATAGGCATTTTCAGACCAAAATGGCAAAAAACTGGCACATACAGTACCACAGTACAAGGGAGTATATCCCTGGTATCCATTAAGTCGAAATTTAAATAACTATTTTCAATTTGGATAAACCATGTGTGTGTAGCGTATCCACCATAACAGCGTAACCTCAGGTGTTTACATGTATGTAGCCATGAAAAGTGAGCAGCAGGTTAAGGACGGTGCCCCCTTTTGTTACTGCACATACGTTCTGTGCATCTTGGGATATTCGGGTTTCCTTAAGAATTTACCCTGTAATACAACAATATTTTGTGCGGCATATGACTATATGGAAAAAGCAGATCTGAGCAACAGCTATTAGAATCCAAAAAGGAAAATTGGGGGTGACCACGCATTTTTCAGAAACAATTGAGCTTAAATTTGGAATACATTTTTTTGTATTTTTATGCTTCTTTAGAATTATGGTTGCTTAATTATCTCTGAAAAATGCATAGTTGGCCACATTTTTCTTTATTTTTCCTTGCTAAGATCTACTCCCCCCCCCCCAGTCATAACCTTTGCAAAAATACATCTCTGTTAGGAGGCGCCATCCTTAAATAAGTTTGAAATTGTTCCTTTTCCTGCATACCTTTGCATACTTCAATGCAAGGTCTGATCAATAAATTATACTGTTTTTTCCTTCATGTTATCACAGGAAGCATTTCATCACAGCAGTGTTGAATTCAAGAGTGCAAATCTCATCAATCCTGGTACAAACTTGTACTAATTTTTTAACAGCTAATTTACCTTCAGAGGCAGTATCAAATGACCACCTTTTGTACTTGTCAACAAACAGGTATCATTTGATACGTTTTTTTTCTGTACCTAAGGAGTTAGCCAAGGTTTTCAATGAAAGTCATTCCTGACCAATCCATGTCAAGTACAGGTAATAAGCAATAAGTTTGCAATTTGAACATTTTCCACTTTCAAGATGGTCATCACAAAACTAGAAAAAATAACAGGGCCGTGAGGAGATTGCTTGTTAGTTATGTGATAAAAGAAGACAATTTTTTTCATACTTTTTGCTTGAAATAATTATAATGTTCCTGTTCATCTATTTGAATTTAACACATGGTATGTTGTTTTTCTTATGATATTCACACAGGTAGTGTGGAGAAAGCCTTCTTAGACACTGAAGGGGAATTTGATATTTGTATTAACTGTGCTGCACAGACAAAATATGGACAGTCAGAACAGGTAACCAATTTATTATAAGCAGACTTTAATCATTATTAGTGAAATTGACCTGAAATCATTATTGTTTTTTTATTTGTGCTTCAATAGTCAGATGATGAGTAAGTACTGAAACTGTAATTGTATCAGAAAATGGAATTTAAGAAAAAAATAGGCTGATTGAGTTTGTTTTAGACTGTGAGCAGTCTCTTTCTTCTCCTAATTTTGGCTAGAAGCTGGTGAGTGAGGCACACGAGCAGTGAGTGGCGAGTGGCGAGCGGCAAGTGGCGAGCAGTGAACGGCAAGCGGTGTGCGGCGAGTGGCAAGCAGTGAGCGGCAAAGCCGCAAGCCACGAGAAGCGCGGGTGCTTCACTTTATAGAGAAATCAATCTAATAGAAATCAGTTAGCGATTCCTCTCTCGTTTTTACCGTTACTTTTCGTAATTTATTCATTTCCACTCGTGCGTAGGATCTGAGGAAAATAGCAAGAATACCCTGATTTAAAAAAGAAAATATTGGTACTTGTAACTCATAGTTGTAAGCTTATTGCAAATATATTACTGGTGATGTGGTTTCTGTGTTAAAAATATATCCGTACATAGGGTCTCATTTCATGTCATATCATTCTTTTAGTTAAATATACGAGGTATCTTTTAGTTAAATACCAGTACAGTTAGACTTAAACAAAGAAATTTTACAAACCCTGCACAACCACAATATTGCCAAAATTAGGTGGCAAGTGGAAAGTGAGAGTTGATTTCTTTAAACTTAAGATACTGAGATTTTTTCCCTGTAAGGTGTAGCAGATCGGAAATAAGCTTTTGTATCAAAAGAGAAAAAAACGTGCCACCAAAAAAAAAAAAAGTGGATGACTATAATTGTAACTTTTCTTGCAACTCACATCAAAACAATTGAGGAGCTTGGTGGAAAATGGGTGTAAGTAATGATTTGACCTTGAAATCTATATTGTTCCAATTAATTTAGCTCAACTTTGGCACACAGGCTGGTTTTTATGTACGTCAAACATAGTGTTATGCATTTATTTCTTGACCTGAGAGCTAGTTTAATTTCCTGTAATTAAAAAAGCTAAACTCACTCAAGTGAAGCGTATTAATTAATGATTTATTTTGTTTTCTGTTTGAATTAAAACAGAAGGAATCAACCAAGCATCAGTTTGCCCATTGTTTTACTTGCTTTAGTTTTAAGTGAAATTAATAAGCTAATTGTTTAAGTGTTAACCACGCCAAACTATGTTTCGTACATGATGAGCAGCCTGCATGCCAAAGTGAAGTTAAATTGGTTCAATTTGGATTAGAAAGCCAAATCGTCACTTGTGTCCTTTTTCCTTGAGATAGACTATTTCAACTTACCTTGCAAAATTGCGAGGTAAGTTGAAATGACTTTGTAACAGGCTGGAATATTTTGTAACATGTCCATCAGTTCTGTTTGAAGAGCAATGTGAAAAGATTTATTATATAAAGAGCAAAGAGGAACATGAAAAGATATATTGAGATTTCCACAGCTCAAGCGTAATGTACCCATGTGTATTCCTATGATATGCACACCTGATTGCGTACATCACTGTGAGGATCATTTTCTTCATTTGAGTTCTGTCATAAATACATTGTACATTTACCTTACTGTCCATAGGTTTATGAGGATGGAGTTTTTAAACTGAGCATGAACTGTGCAAAACAAGCATTAAAGAGCAATGTGAAGAGATATATTGAGATTTCCACAGCTCAAGTGTATTCCTGTGACAAGGTACAGTTAAGAGCAACTTAGGCATGCATATTCCGAGGGTATATGCACACTAGGCACTGTGTTTGTTTTTGCCATTAACTGCTTAAGAACTATGTTTACAGTAGTCACTAGATCTGTGGTATAAACAGCCCTATAAAAAGTGCAACACAGCTAAGCACAGCTAAACCCAAATTAATGTTGCCAATTAAGCTTTAAAACCCAATTACAGGTAGTTTAGGCAGCTTCTTATTAAAAAATTGACGTAGGTTTTAGAAAACCACTGTTGAAAGCTACAACTTGCAAATGATGCCACTGTCCAGTTCCTTGTTTGCACTGTGTGTTGTGATTAGGATTCTGTGGTTGTCCAGGTTGATTACCTTTTTGTTCTTTTAATATACTTTAGGCAATCATACTTTTTTATTTCATCAACCATGCACTATGTTATTGAAAGATAACACAGATTGTTATTGCTGGCAGGGGTTAAGTGACGAGAAGAGCAAAACCTCACCTTGGACACTGATTGCAAAGTACAAATTAATGGTTGAGGAGGAGTTGGCTAAACTTGATGGGTATGAAACCAAATATTCTTTAAATGAATATGTTATTGTAAATTTTTCCCTTTATGAAAAGACCGTCTCTCATTGGTTTATGCATTGTCATCTTGTTTTAGATTAAACTATGTCATTGTTAGACCAGCAATAATTTATGGAGTAGCTGATAGGCTGGGACTAAGTGAGTTCTTATTGTTTTTCAATGTTAGATAATTTTTTAGTTAGGCTTGGGGCTGATTTAGATGGTACAGTTTTTGCTTACGACTGTCGTATGTGACTTTTGTAGCACGTGGTGCTGGCGTCAGGCAATGATCATTTATAAACAACTCATCATTCTAAATTTTGTCTGTGGCTGTGACTGTTGTAGGGTTTTAAAACAAAACATGTTTTAAAATCAGTTTCATTTTTCATGTTGTCTGCGACTGTCTTGAAGATGTCGTACGTCTGATTTAGATAGAACCATTCGTGTCACAAACATGACATGACCAAGTCGCAGTCGCATACAAAAGTTGTAAGTAAAAATCGTACAGTCTAAATTGGTCCTTACATAGCCTCGCTATGTTGATCACCAGAGTTAACTGGTTAGCTTCCCAACAGCTGGGATTTTTGAAATTTTTATTTAGAGTATTTTTTTCCCACTTTTATTTCAACATTATGTAGTTCGTAATTACATAACATTAATAATAACACCTATCATTCCTATCATTAACATTTTTGTGACCTGATATACAATAAAGTCATTATAAAGCAGACTCAGCAAGTTATAGTTCCTGACTACTATTTATATATAATTATAGTTGCCATCTAGCCTGAAACTTAACTCCAGTATTGTTTTTAATGGCTATGTATTTCTCTATTCTGAATTTCGCCTTAACGATTTCCTTAAAAGTGGTTAAATTAGGAGCTACACAGCGTTTCCTACTTGTCCAAATATGTAGTTTTACAAGTGTAATGAAGTAGTTTAGCAGTTCTACGTCTGTATCTAATATACCCAGTAATACATCTTGTAGCATCAGTTTCACCTGCTTACCAGAAATCAGAAACCAGAAAGAAGAAAATTTATTCCAAATTAAGTGAGTGAAAAAGGACTCATAAAATAAGTGATACACTGTTTCTGATTCTGTGCCACAAAATGTACAAAGGTCATTTGGAACATAACCTATTTTGGCTAGGCAATTGTTAGCAAAAACTATATCGTTCAAAATCTTATACTGGACACTCCTTATAATAGTTTCAGACGAGCTAGATCTAACATTCAGAAAAGCTGAATTTACTTTCTTCTAAATTTTTACACTGTCCCCAGCTGGCAATTCCATGCAGAATACACTGGCACCTAGATAAAGTAAAGGTTAAAGTAATTAATTATTTTATTGATTAATAAGCTTGACAGCAGAGCCCCTAACAGAGAATAGTAATTGACCTTGAAGGCAACTTGCATTAGTAATTAAAGTGCTCCACAAAATAAAAAAAGGAAGGAAAAAAAAAGAAGATATGTCACCAAAGTTACTCAGCTATTTGCAATTCTTGGCACTGTTGCTCATTTCATGCACTAAATTTAAGTAGAAAACATTGACCACCCAAAGCAATTTACAGATGTACATGCGAGATTTATCATCAGTGCTGCGCTTATTTTTACTTCAGCCCCCACAAGAGCTCTATGATGAATTTGCTAAAAATACATGTACTTATGAGTACCTCCAAGTATTCCTGTCACTAATGCATTAACAGTACATCTTTCCTTATTTTTGCTAGTAATTAGAATAAATATAAATATATGAAATAATTATATATTTGAACTGCGGATAAAGATAGAATTATATCAAACCCATGACCTCTGCAATACCGGTATCGCAGAGGTCATGGGTTCGATTCCCGTTCAAGCCTGAATTTTTTCAGGTTTCTTCTTTTCAACTGCTTAAGTTGGAACACGTTCACTGCGATGATCTTCATATAATTCTACCAGTAATTAGAATAAAACCTTATAATTTTATTTTCTTGTGTTATCTATATATTGCTGCTTCAAATTTCAGGCCCCAGGTTAATTATTGGAGCTGTCTACAAGCAATTGGGTGAAAAAATGAAGGTAATTAAAAAAGGTCAGCAAAGTGAATAAATGTAAGTTAACACTTCTTTCTGTAAAAAGAAAAGAATTTTAACAGAAAAAACCTGACTTTTTTCTGCAAGAGGTAGACATAAATAAATTTAAGCATACAGTAAATTTTGCATTAACACATGACTAAAACATTTTTTTTTGTAAATGCATTTTAAATCTGGTGAACATTTCTGTTGAGTGAATAAATATGAGAGATGTGTACTCACAGTTGGTGGGTCCTTGCTTCAAAAACTTATATTTTGCCATATATGCAGAGTTCCCTTATTGATACGGCTATGCTGTCAGCTCGAGACTTACAGAGAGCGGAAACAGAGGGTTTCAATCTTGCCAAAATTGTGCAAAATGTGTCATGTAGTTCTCTCGTGTTGAGTAGTTCTCTTTGTTAATAACCTGCGATCAGGTCGAATTTTAGCATCGCTCTCATATTCTCTTACGTTGGTTCGTTTCGCCCGTCGCGCCTGAATGTTTCACCGAGCGAAACGAAAATAGAGCCTGATCGCAGGTTACTTTGTTAATGTAGCTACCATGGACAAAAGATCTGAAGATGAGTACTGTTCATGTCACTGATGTGTGCCGTGCAGTGTGGCACCTTACAAGTCATGGCAATAGTGGCGATGTGTTCAATTTGGCAGACAAGAGTAACACAAGTAAGGCTCTTAAATACTTAAAATACTGTTAGTACAACTGTACATGTCGCTAGATACAGAAAAAGTCCAGTCCAGTTCTTTACTTTATTGCATTGGAATCTAAGAGTAAAACACTGAGTCTTTTTACTGCACTTTCCAACAATATGTGGTCTTTTAAGACTTGGACTTAAAAGTCCAAAACATGACCATTGATATCATTTAACACTGCCGTTAATCATGATCACCCTGAAGAAAAAGGAATGGAAATCCGCCTCACAACCTACAAAATCGACCTTTTGAACCTTTCTTCATTTCATACTTGAGACATTCCCTGAGATCAGCGTTGCTGTTGTCGGGGAAAACTCTGCTGAAACGGTTTTCTCAAGGTTAGGGAAGAGTCAGTGAATTTTGTTTTTGAAGTCCTTGCAACTAGCTTTGATCAGGGAAAGTGATGAGAAGACGCTAATAAATGTCGAAATGTCGAGCGTGGCCTCCAAATTATTTTTGCTGCAATAATAGGACAAGGGTTTTTCAAGTGGGTTTGGGGCTGGAAGTTTTGTGTCCATCAATGTCAGCGCTAACCAGCTGCAAAATTTAGATCCAGTAGTCTTTGGAACAACAATATTTACGTTCTTGTTCATTATTGTTCCTTATCCCTCCATCCGCTGCAACTCAAACTTCAATAATTCAGCAAAAGGTTGAAAATGTAAGAACATCACGTTACTTTTTGCTTTGTAATTTTTCCCCTTATAAATTGTCGTGTTGTAATTACATTCAGTTAACAAAGTAAATTTTAATGTTTCAGCCCAGGGTAATATTGCAAACTTGGTGTGCGAGATGTTTGGTATCCAGCATGACTATTTTGGAACTGTCTTGTCTAACATGGGACGGGTGAGTCCTCTAAGTACACTGTAAGCGCAACTTTCTTGTGCCACTTGTGTAGAGGCACAGTGCTTCTGAAGGGGTTAGTTTCTAAAGAAAATGTGGTGCTGTGTCGGTGGGGAAGAGAAACACAAAATTTCGATTTATTAACTACAAGTTGATAACTAAAGGTAAATTGGCCACCGTAGAGAAATAAAAAGCTGACGTTTCGAGCGTTAGCTCTTCGTCAGAGCGAGTCAAGGAATTGTGGGTTGTGCTAGGCTTATCTGGAGAGCAGTGGAGCTACGCTATTGGTGGGAACATGGCAACGTAGAAAACAAAAATAAATTAGCTGAATGAAAAGCGTTCTTCGATACCGTGAGGATTAAGAGGGCCTATATTTTGCTCTAGATTTTTACCCAGTGCTCTTCAGTGCTTTGTAGTCTGCTCTTCTCCGTCATGTTGTTTCTTTTTTCGAAAGAAATTGTGCTTCTTTTTGGAGGAGCAATAGGAACAGTGAGACAGTCCACTTTCGCCTTGCGGACACCATGCTATTTCGTACACACCTTTATTACGGACAGGAGCTGAAGTCCGGGCGAATATATATTTGTTGAAAATAATTCGTGCATTTGTGAATGCCAAATCTTGGTCCCATTTGTGTTCGTTACTACGAGAGTTGACTGTACTCTCACAGAATCCAGGTCAAACTCTGGCCGTGTGGCGTAGATAACCTGTGCAAGCAGCTCCTCCCTCGCCTCAGTGATATCACATGAGCGAGTTCAAAAATTTCCACACGCGGTGCTCCCAACTATGCTTTGTCGAATGGAATAGTAACTACTTGCAGAACTTGACTTTGTAAAAAAAAATTGACAAGGCGGTTCTACGCCGTGTCATTTTGGTCCAGACTGGAGTACTCCCCTATTGATTTCCCAAGGTGTGTATTTTAAGTTGGAAATTGATTGTGGCGTTGTTACTTTAGCTGGACATGGACAGTACTGTTGAAGACTGTAATGAAAAGCACCTATCGCCATGGTCGGAAGCGTGTGAAAGGGATGGTATCCACACCACCCCCCTCAGTCCTTATTTGGATCAGGTAAGTCGAGTAACCAAGGGTACACCCAATATTCTAGCATTCTTACAAGCACGTGAATACATTGTTTTACCTATCCTCACTCAACTTGAAAAAGTATATTTGTCGTTCGGTTTTACAACTGTATCATCTTATAATACCTTTGCCCTGATCCTCGAAGGGTGTAAGAGAGGCTTGGACAATACTCTAGTTCTACCCCCAAGTTATCGCTGGGGAGCGTGAGATAAGTAAGGTTCAAACCTTAGTCCTTTCATTGGGCTGTGTCCACCCCCCCCCCCCCCACCAACTCCTTCAATCCACGACGTTTGTTTGCTTTTGTCTTGTCATACATTTTATTTAAATGTCAAATTGTAAGTGTGCGGTTTAGCGATGTTAATAGATTTAGATCCACGTTTACATCAAACGGCAAACGTCAGATTCAGGTTGACAATTCCTCAAATTAGAGAATGAACAAATAAAAACTATGCAAAGTAATTCTTATGGATGAACCTGACATGAAACTACTTATTTTTCTGTAGATGTAATGAACAGTAAACGACAAGTAAGGCATGGGTCGCTCTAGAGCAAAGTTTTCCAAATTTCTGGCAAAAGCGCGAGGGCAGAACTTCGAATCTGCAACCGGAAAGCAAAATTTTGCAGTCATTCGGAAGAGTCGCACTCGCGGGAGAGAATCGTTATTGAATACACCTAACGCCAACTGAAGTATACCAGCTGCACACAAGAGTATAAAAAACCCAAACTGTGTCCCTGTTGAAATTGGCGATTATTAAATAATGATTTATTCTTCAAAAAATCTGCAACAGGTTTTCTTGTTAAGCATCTTGTATGAAAGAAACGAATGTCATTTGTGGTCAGCTCCTCGTCCTGTGTGATCATGTTTTGATTTTTCGACTTTTAAGTTCCAACAGGACCACAGAAATTCTTTCGCGAACAGCTAAACGTAACAATTATTACATTTAACCGCATTTTAAACAAGTTATGGCCGCGAATTGAAGGAGATGCACGCTTATCTGATTGTGTCGTAAATGTTCTGCTTTTAAATTCAGGGTTGTCCCTAACAGCCGGCAGCCGGCAGAATTAACCGGCTACTTGGGTTGTTTTTGCCGGCTACTTTTGTGGTGTATATATATACAGTGGAACTTCGGTTTAACGAACCTCTATATAACGACGTCCTCGGTTTAACGAACGATATTTTCCAGCCCAGTGACAGAGTAATATATGGAAAAGAACCTCGATATAACGAACCCTGGATATAACGAACCAATTTCCTCAGTCCCTTGGCACTTCGTTAAATCGAGGTTCCACTGTATTTTAAAGGCAAATTATTTGTTCCTTTACTGGCGCAGATATATGAAAACGAAACTTATTTCCCATTGCAGTTTATTGACTTAAAATAATCTGGTTGGCAGAGAGATACACAATTATTAGTTCATTACGTTGAGTTCTGGGAATTAAATGTAGAAAACCACTGAAGGCATGAGTTTATACAAATAAAATTGAAAAGTTACGATTACTTTTGGAACTGACATTATTGGCAATTAGTGCTCAGAATCAAGGAAATTCCATTTCTGGGGACTTAAAATGTAAACTTTCCTTGGGGGGGCATGCCCCCAGACCCCCCTAGAAGGGATCGCCTTCGGCGCTCGATAATCACTATCCGGCTATTTAGAAATTTTTGCCAGCTACTTGAAAAGTTGTGGACAACCCTGACTTTTTCTTCCATTGACAAGCGTTTACAGTTGCCGCTGTGATTCCTGTTGTTCAGCTCGATTTTTCCCAAATCTGCCTGCCCCATCCAAGCACTACGGCGTATTTGATGTTTTTGCCGATTTTCAAAGATTTAGGGAACCGGAAAAGTTACGGTCGCATTAGGAAAATTACGCTGTTGACAGATTTTAACCGCAAAGTCAATAAACCTTCGCAAAAATTTGCCAAGTGCGACCAATGCCTAAAGGGAAAACTTGACCACGTGGTACAAGATGACGCTTGCCGTTTGCCGTAAACGTGACTCTAAATCTCTCTAATATTGATTTTTGTAAACAGGAGCTTCTGTATGGCAACCACTTAAGTATAGATGGATCAAAGATTGAAGAAACAGGGTTTGAGTACAATTGTCCTGAGCTCACTGTGGAAGCACTAAGAGAGGTAGCTTTTTATTTTTTCCTTCCTCGTTGTTTCCTCGTGTTGAGATGTGTTACAGCATTTTTGTCTTCAGTAATGCAACCGAAAAAAAGTTAATGAGACATGAAGATGAGCCGTTACCCACCTGGGTGTTCAAAAATAGCAGAAGACATTAAATTTGTTATCTGGGTGGATGAATGGGGTGAGACCATGAATGCATTTTGTTTTTGTGCATATGGAATAAGCGCAGATGCAGCACCATTACCTTTACGATCAATGCGATCAGACTTGTTACTCCTATTGAAACGGGAACATTTCAAGACACCTCCGCCAAGTTATTCAATGAATTGCCCATTAGCATTAGACAATGCCAAGATTTTTCTACATTTGTTAGATTTACCACTGTTTGCACACCATCTTTATAAACGTATTCCTTTACTTAGGTTCTTGATGATTATGTCAAGGCAAAGCTCTTTCCCCCAGCATTGGCTCATTCAAGTTGATGGCATCTAAAGGAAACTGATTAATTTATGTCTGAGTTTACAGTGGTGTCGGGGAAACGAAGAAATGAATAATTCAACATGGAAGACACAATATAAGTAATATATTGCGAACCTTTTTTGTCCCAAGAACATGATGAACTATGCTTATAAAGTGATCAAGCAGGTGACTGATGAAGGAAGCAACTAATTACGGTAGTGTGTTAGTGTACCTGCAAATTTTCACACCCAGCTTAAAGAGTGATGATGTATGGCAATCATTACGAAGAACTGCTATGAAGGAACGAAATAAAACAGAAGACAACAGACTCAGCCGTTTGTACTGTATGGTGAAAGCGGGATACAAACAAGCGCAAAATTCTTCCCTGCTTCCCATTCACTCCGTGTTACAAACACCATTTTTCTCCCTGTTCTCGCCTTGTTTTATTCCAATTTCCGTCCCCTTTTCTGGCGGGTTTTCGCCGCCTAGTGTTCGCTATGCTTCTCTTGTAAATCGTGGACTTGCTCTTACCTTCGGCTCCATCCAATCACGGACAGAAGCACACTTGGAACAAGTGAATTACCTATCATCAATAAGCTTATCGTGAAACACAAAAGTTTGGATTTATTAACCGAGTTGATAAGGTAAATTGGCCACCGTTAAGAAATTCAAAAGCTGACGTTTCCAGCGTTACCCTTACGTCCGAATGGATCAAGGAATCGTGGGTTGTGTATTGTTTATATGTAGAGCGGTGGAGCTACGCATTGCTGGAAACATGGCAACGTGAAAAGCTTATCGTGAACTGAATTCCTTTATTGACCATTTTATAACCATAGTATGTTCATTGAATTGACACATTTATATTATACCTTAAAGTACATGGAGATTAATTATTTAAATGCTTCTGGTGATTCTATTAATTTGTCGGATGCGATTTAACAGTGTATTTTTGGAATGCTTTCATTTGACATGACTTGAATTTTAACCTGATCATAGGTTATGTATTACAATTAAAGGCCTCTTAAATTTTGTTTCATTAAAATAAATGGCAGTTAACAAATGGTTTTCACGTTTCAGTAATCCCTTAAATTGTTCTAATTGCTATGATTTAAATTAATGATTAACAGTTATTGCAGTTCTCTCTATTCCGGTGGGCTATGGCTGCAATACGAAGAAATGTTACTTAAACTTCAATTTTACCTCAACACTGAAGCCATTCTTGAGATTCAAAAATCGAACTGTTTTGCCATCGGCCAAAACCCATACATTTGGCTTATAGCAATCTGGCTCACCGTGGGTTTGGACATAAACAATGCTTTCTAGCACTGGTTTTTTCAGTATGACGTCTATTTCCCTTTCTCTACTTGAGGACTGGTACAGCTCTTCTTGTTCCACATCATCTGATTGGGTAAGAGGACCTAATTTTGTGGGAAGATTCAAGTCAGGAGAGCTGATACCGATGAAAACATAACCGTCAGTTTCCTCGGCCATGATGAGACAATTTCCTTCGTTCACTGCATCTACCGGGCCATCGGCTGGGAGGTCTTGGGCTGCTTGAAACATGACGTAGCCAGTGACAGGGTGGCTGAGGGCGTCCCACGACTTTGGTGAAATAAGATATTGCACTATGTGGGCTTTGTCATTTTGCTGCAGAACTTTGTAAACTTCGCTACCTGCCGTTTCCTGCGCCTTTGTTAGATCAGTCAATGTTGGATGATAGGTATCGGTCGGTATCAAGACAGCGTATTCATAAATCGAGGGAAACGTGCCATGTTCGAACCACGCCGTACCGTAATGCCAAGATGTTGGTTTGCTTCCATTGTCCGTCTTGGAGTCCTGTTTATCCACATGAACTTTTAAGCTTGATTTGCTAGGGTCTGGTATGTAGTAAAAGTTTCCTTTGGCGTCAGTAAGGGTTGTGTAACTATTACCCGAGGACGGTGTCATAGCTTTAAATGTGGGAGAATGATTTTTTTGAACCCCATCGATCTTTATAAATGATGTGTCTACCCCGTCTAGAAGCCTGTCTTGGAAGAGAGTTGTCTGAACGGCCTTTCCATTAGTGTTTTGGGCGTCAATGTTACTTCCTAAGCAAACTAGTAAGTTTTCAAAAAAGAAAACCGATTTCTTAAAGTAAAACTTGATATCACCTCGCCAGTCATTTAAATCATAATTAGGTTGTTCAAAATCCATGCCAAAAATTCCGTTTTCCAAGGTGCTTGTACCCTTAAACGTGACACCTCCAGCCAGTTGCCGTGGATTGTAAAACCTTGCTTTGCCTATTTTTAAGTCATCTATTGTCGGATATCCCAAGGCGATAGTTGTTGCGCCAGGGACTTTGGCCCAGTCCCATCCGTTTACAACGTCGTGGACCTCGAGGTGTGATTCACTGTTAGCAACCAGGAGTGCACCATGACTGGCAAACATTCCGTAAACGTTTTCGTCCCCTGAATTTTCGTAATCCCAGAGGAAACGGTTGAATCCCTTAGCCGTTACAGCCCAGTCCTTGCGTCGATGGACAGATAGAGCGGCAAAGTTCTTGGACCAGTGACCTTCAGGGGAGAGTTCGGCAGATATCTCCTGAGCTTCAGCGGCTGATTTTACCTATATAAATAAAACCATATTTGTCGGATTTCCTGATAACGGGGGAACGCAGTTTTCAAATTCCGGTAGTAATTGTGTTGATCACGCGATACTGGGCGCGATCTTAAATTAAAACAACTACGAGAAACCTTTGCGCGTGTGACGTCATAATGAAAGAGATGCGTACTTCATGAAGGTATGCTGCAATTATGGCATTGCCTTGACGTGTCCGACTTCTTTCTGTTTAATAGCTCCCTATAAAATAGCCAATTTCGATATATTAAAATTCAACTTAAAACAATGGATTTCACCTCGAGGCTTAGGGGACTAATGTGAGGATTTATATGCGTTTATTCCCCTAAGCCTCGAAATGATTTCTATTATTTAAGACTCAATTTTAACATATCGAAATTTAGGTATTTGAGATGAATGTTTAAATAATCTCGCAGTGCCCGTTTTATACGAGTAAAACTAAACTAGTGGCATGTCGCTGCATGCTAATAAACGGATGTGGTGTAGGAGAGTTTGGGATGCTTATTCCCTGGCTAGAATAAAAAATAAACGTATGTACTCTATCATGCTAATCTATTCCTGACTAAACCTTAAATAAATAAGGCATTCAAGCGTGTCGTTACCTTTTGTCTGGTGGATTTTTTAATTGTTCATGCTGCACTTTAAAAGCATTGCAACAGACCGCTTGCATGTCACTAAAATCGTTACAGCATTGCTGAATGAATTATTAATCTCACACGCCACAAAATACTTACTGCCTCCATAATGTCCAGAGATCCCAAAGTGTTGGGATAGTATTTGGCTGCCTTGTTTGGTGTTCCCTCTTCCAGAAATCTGTTCACATCTGGGTCATCATACAATCGCAGAAACATTTCTGGTCCATTGACATTGGTCACACTGATTCCGATTGGTATTGTTGAAGGTAACGGGAAGGGATAAGTGACACTGATGTAAGCGTACGCTGGTAACAAAGCCTTGCTGAGGACCTTGTTCACGTAACTAGGCATTCGTCCGTTGACACTGTTTGGGGTGGAATACTTGACGGCGATAATACGTAACGTTTCAAGTCCTCGTCTGATGTTGTTAACTGACGAAGCTGACAGAGAGAATTCGGTTCCTCCAAGAAGATATTGAACCAATGCTGCAGTATCTAACGCTTGTGGTACATAAGCTGAGCCATAAAATGCTTTGTGGTGGAATCCTATGAAATCAGGTTTGATAACTCCTCCAAGGCCTTCATTTACTACCAAAGCGTTGTTCATCCACCGAACTAAGGCATCCATGTCCCGAATCTTGGCCTTGACTTCATCATCGTTATCACTTGGCATCACCAACACGATCATGAGTCTGTACAACATAAGCGTAATCATGCGGTCAGCAGTCGTCCCTTTGAGTTCGAATGCGGGTGTCTGGTAAACCTCTCCAAAGTCGTTGTACCATTTGGAAGTGTTTATCAAATCAAGCAGTCTGCTTTTGTTGGAAGGAATACTTAACGATTCTTTTAAGACAAACAGCGTGTGCATGAACCCGGCGCCATCTTTGTTCATTTCGTGGTCCAACGAGCCAAAGCCACTTCCGTCTGCAAAACCTTGCTGTTTCACGAAATCGAGGAGGTTGTTTATCTTGTTCAGTCGATCAAGGTTGAGAGTGTTTATTGCAGTTTTTACTTGTTCCTCTGTAAATGGTGGCTTTCCTAGATAGTTTTTTAACAGCTTTTTCATCCCTTTGTCTTCCCCTGCAATAGCAATATAAGCATTGCTCTCGTTTTGTGGATCCCCAGAGTTCAGGTTTTGAAGTTGCTTTGCAGCTGCATCTGCTATTTCGTTTTTGCGAGATCTTAAATAGTATTCCACCGATAAAGGAAGCAGGATTTTTTCCATAACGAAACCAAACTTCTTCGCCTTATCTCTTTTCTTTTGTCCGTATCTGCAGTCTCTGCAAAACAGCGGAGGTCCTACGATTTTCCCTCCGTCGAAAGTCAGATCATCGTATGCTTTGTTTGCCTTTTTAACACTTTTCATAATGGAAATCCATCTTTTCTCTAGAAAGGAATCCTTTGAGAAGTTTGAAGACGTTTTCGTCTCGGCGCAGTACCAGTTCCTCAGACGACTTTCGATGTGCTCCAAGCTTTTCACCTTCTTCTTGTCAATTGTCCTGGGCAACTCAGTAGGGGGCTGTTGACTCCAATGGTATGTCCTCTGCCAAGTATTGCTTGCGTCATACAGATCCAAGCCTTCTATTGGAGGAACTATTTTGTCACGTGACTGTTTACCAAAGCTGCCCTCAAAGCCGAGCAAGTCCATGTAGATGGTGTCAGCATCGCTTAGGACAAAGTTAACTTCGTCAATTTCAACCGCCTTCTTAACCTTGCATTCCGAAAATTTGACCCAAATCCCTCTCCAACCTTGAAAATCGAGGTTTACTGGAAATTTTCCAACAAGACTGTTTGAATGTTTAAATTCTACCTCCATCGTTTTTCCTGGGGAGGGTGCTTCCTTGTAGAGCCAGACTTTAACACCGCCCCGCCGAAGCCATTTATTTGGGATAGTGAACGCTGGGGATCTAAGCTGCAGGATTGAAGCCCCATTGGTTTCCCATTTAAGGGAGTTTTTCAAGTGCTTGACTGTCACGGGTTCCTTGGACAGTGTGGTGTTTCCGGATGTTGTTGAAAAGCAGTCAACTTGGTCTGGATTCTCGAAATCAAAGAGCTCATCGTAACGGCAAGAGGGATTTACTGCAAGGAGGTAAAAGTGGAACATTTGGTTAACTCTGGGGTGGATTGGGGTGTCTGGGGTGGATTTATGTGCAGCAAACATGTATAGCATTAGGCCGCGCCAATAACCTCTTTTTCTTTAGCCTAAAACAATAGTAGCCTCACACGGGCAATTCAACACTATACGAGTAAGCAGCAAGTAAATCTACCTTTAACATGTCTGAATGAGAAGTGTTCTATGAGAATGTTATGTCATTTTGGCTTGGAATGTTTGTGTATGTATAAAAGGAAGTTGTCTAATTTTTGTCCCATGCGGCCTGGTTAGCTCAACTTCCTTAAAGCTTTTGTGGAGTCCTAACTCCCACGACCAGACTCTGGGGTGGGGCGAAAGGAAAGATGGCCTGTGCCCTCGGTTGTCCGATCGAACCTAGCGCCCCAATGAGGAGACCAGTAAAAGTTTCTGTGGGCGCTTCATATTACTTTATTTGGTTTAGATAGTACATGTATACTTTTGGAGTGCTTGGCACAAGTAATCTTTGACATACCTGCCGCAAGAGTAAAACCGACTCTTAAAAACAGGTGGCAGAATTGCAGCACACCAAGAAAAGTAAACATGTTCAACATGTTCCTTTTGTTCTTTTTCCTGTTGAAAGTAATAATATATGTATAAGCTAAACTGTTTAAAAGGTTAGTATTTAAATACCTGAATTACACAATCTTGTATTTTTTCTGTAGAAAAGTTGAGATGAAGCAGGCTCTTCAACATTTATTTTATAGGATATCACTATTTTTATCTTAAAAACTAAAAAAATGGCCATTCGATAACACGGAGTATTCCTGGTATTCCCGGGAAGAGAGGCATTTTTGTGTAATTCGCGTGATAGGGGGTAAAATTAGTATATGTTAAACAGTGTATTTTTCCGAATTAAAAGTGTGGAGGTATCCCCGGAAGGAAAACAGCCTTCCTACTATTTGCTATTAATTCTAACAACAATCTTTACCTCCTTGGAATTCCTTGTTCCCCTTTTTGTATTTGACTTCACCAAATAATAAGCAGCTATAAAGGTAAGAACAAGCATTAGGGGCATTTAAAATAAACTCTTAATTTATTGAACAACATGGAGTGTTACTTTTACGAAAAAACACGCGATATCATTTTGTTGTCGTTATTGTTGTAATTTCAGCGCGGTCGAGGAAACAAAGCTAGCAGAGTAACATGACAGTAGCGTAAATGGAACAAAAATGACCACTTTTCTTTAAAAAAATAAAAGCGTTTTAAAAGGAAATGGTTTGTTAAAGAGGGTGCAGCATCAGTCTTAAAAGTTCCAACCAGGGTTAGAGAGTCTTCTTTGATTCTTGTGGTTTTATTAATGTTTTGTTTAAAGGGTTATTTCGAAACAATTTCTAAAGATAGTGTTGTTTTTGGCTTCCCACGAGCGCGCACCTGTAAACAGAAAAAAAAAACCCAAACGCTTTTTTACAAAAATTGAGAAGTATGCATTACCATAACAAAGTGCTGCAGTACCCCCAAAGTTAGCACTGTATTACCTGAAGCTAGATTTCACTCTGAAAGTACAAGGGTAACACTGATGCCATTACAGGTACGGGTATTTTATGTTTTACATACCGTCAAGGCGCCTCTGGAACTGCTCGCTCAGATACCACGTCTTTCTGAAGATGCAGTGTTTCCACATCAACTACTACTACAACCTTACCCTGATCACTTTTGTTTCAGTGAACATAATAAAATATGGATTACAGAAATTTTTGTTGAATTGGAAGACCTGTTTACCCATTGACACTCCTCTTAGTTCTTTGGAAACTTGAACTAACAAGCGGGTCAATTTTCAGGTTGAGTGATATCATTGTTTCGTGAAGCAAAAATACATTTGACAAATCAGTTGCGTGGAAAATTAACTGCCTCTCGTATCTGACCAACGTGAATAGCTACAATAAGCATAGATGTTTCTTTACTGAACAAAGGCAAAAAGGGTTTCATTTTTTACCAAAGAACCCATTGATCGCCTGGTTAATGAAAGCTGAGCTTATCTCTTAAAACGTACAGCGCTGCGCGTCAGGTTTATGGATTAACAGTAGCCCAAGCAGCGTAGTTTAATTTTTTCACGGACAAATCGTCTCATATGGAAAATAAAATCTTCGGCGAACAGTACAAGAGGTCTTTTATTTTGTGCATTTACTGGTACACGGAATAAAGAAGCAACTGAGTGTTCCGCGTTACTACAAGTGTTGCAATTTTTTGTTCCGCGTTAGCATGTAAATATATTAAATAATGAAACGATCCCACC
Source organism: Siderastrea radians (assembly GCA_964017195.1). Taxonomy (NCBI): domain Eukaryota; kingdom Metazoa; phylum Cnidaria; class Anthozoa; order Scleractinia; family Rhizangiidae; genus Siderastrea; species Siderastrea radians. Next base: position 11,031,812 of record OZ024887.1, on the reverse strand, counting down.
CAATAGGGAAAGAAAGGAAATACTTTGAAACAGTTTCGCACTGAAATAGTCCTCTTTCAATAAGTACCTTAGAGACCTTGAGATTGGAGAGACCGAGTGAGGGGTACCCCCCCCCCCAAAAAAAAAGTTAATTGATATTTAAATAAAAGAATCCAATTGCCTTTTGAGCGCTTCTTCTATTTCACTTTCCTTTTCCGCGAATGTTAGAGTAGAGAAATATTGTTTTACGATCTTTTAAAAGCAATCCACTGTTCAAGACCAAAGAGTCAAAATTCTGAATCTAAACTTATCAGAATCTAATCAGAAACAGCTGGAAGTTTATCATACCCTTTGTGAAGGCACACACCTTTGTAGAAAGGCGAAAATCCTCACGAGTCTAAATCAGAGGAAGAGTTTCACATAGCTACTCGCGAGGCGAAGGTAATGCTCCTAACTCGCGAGGTTAATAAATTTGTCTCCATCTAGTGATGAATCGAGCCCCTCTGACTAAAGCCTTTAGGCTCCGCGTGGAGGAAAGGGTGTCGACATAGCTGCGCCAGCCGACTCTGTTCCTTAGTATTATTTTGCTGTATTTGTATTTTCTGTATTTCATACTCTATCGACCTCCTCTTGTTTTCAGAGGCCTTCCCACCTTCCTTTTACCCTGCGGACTCCAATCCACGACCTTCCTGGTTGTGTCAGTTGTCTGCTGTCGCACTGTGTGGCCGATTCAAATCCATCGCGTCTGGCGATCTGGGAAGTACTTGTCCAAGGCTCTTTGTGGCTGATTTTCTCAGGCCAGAGTCTCTCCAGGGTCTTTCTGAAGCATTAGGTTAGTGAAGGTTCGTAGGCCGTGAGAAGTATAGGGCCAGCAAATAAATACCTTGTTTTGGATTTCCCCATGAATTTCCTGGTTTCCGCATATGAAATGAGCGACCAAGGTTCACGTCATAATTTGGATCCACCATATGAAATACGCAAGCAACAGGCTCGTCCAAACTTGCCCGGTCTCTACGAACGAATGTAATAGCTTATACTTTTTGCTCTATCACCTTAGAAAAACCTATGCTTTGCTTTGGGTCATATTTTCTTGCCCTAAAATTCGATAAAAAGCCAAGCCCCGCTAAACAACATTTACAAATTATGCAAATGCACTGAAGCAAATTATTTCAATAGCTCCTTGCCGAAGTGTCGATATTTTCTCAGGGATACCCCAGTATCGACTATATGAAGTATTTGGTATCAATATCGGCTCCCAAGTAACAAGGGTCCAGGGATTGCGGACAAATTGAGTAGATATGTAAGTAAGCATAAATCGTAATCCGAAAAATGAGTTAGTTATTTAGTAAGGATCAAAAACTGTTTTTCTTACAAATTTTGAGATCTTTTGGCCAACAACTATAACTTCCAGAAAATATTGCGGTGGAAAATACATGAATGGTCATCCAGGAACACCAACCTCGTTCCCAGGGTCTCTCTTCTTCCCTTCCCTTTTCTCTCTCTTTCTCTCCAAGGGAAGGGAAGACGAGAGACCCTGGGTACTAGGTTACAGGAACACTTCGCCCAGAGAGAGAATTAAGCTATAATTGATGTTTCATGGGCCCGGCGGAGGTACCTTGTGAGTTTTGGGTGGGGGTGTGCCGCTGGGACCCTAACACAGCATGAAATAATGGACTTAGGAATCTTTATCGTGCGTAGAGATTCCTAAATAAAAGGTCTTCTCTTTACGCATCATTCTCGACTCCAGAACACTTTTTATTTGCATAACTGAGGGAGCGAAGTGCTCTGGGAAACTCTACGTGAGCGAAACCAAAATCTGGCCATTTGGCCTTCACAGTGCATGCTCTTCAATTCACGATCAAAATGGTGACGCTACTCGATGAAGCCTTGGATTTCGCTTTAGTTAAAGCTGGTAAATCCCCCAAGTTTAAAAATAAGTACAAAAAGTCTCTAAAATAAGTGAAAAAGTGGATATTAGACAGAGGAGAGTTACAACAACGGCAAATTTTTACGTTCGTGTTACACGGTTTTTTGAGGGTTTTGCTCATGGCTGCAGCTCTGTAAACTGTTTCGCCGCGGTTCCAGAGCTCTTTCTTTTTCGCACCAACTTCTTTTTCGCGCCAACTACCCGTTGTACGTTCAAATTTTTCGCGCGTAACAGATTGTCCAGAAGCGTTTTCATTGTTCTAACGGAAGACCAGTCAGAGACGGATCCGTTCCAGGGATTTCCCAGAGCTCTTCTCTCCCTCCGTCATACGCAAAAGAGAATAGCTCTGGGATCGAGAATGTTCACGCATCGGTTTCGCCGTGCGCATAGGCAAGCCAAGCGTGTAGCGTGACGAGCGTGACGCGTGACCACTGTTGTGGAAAATTATCCAATTTGCAAATTATAAAGGTTTATACGGGATTTTAACCGTCGCATAAAGTAGACCCAATTTCAAGTCGAATAGAAGTAAAATTGCGTAAACGAACTAAAATTTCTTGTCGGCCCTACTTGATAAAAATCTCAGATTTTCTGAATCCGGCCGATTTTCATTTTCACGAATCAACAACAACAACAACAACACACTTTATTTGCATTCCCAATTACAAATGGTATTGCAAAAGTATAGGAAAATAGTGATAATAATAATACGAATTACATCTAAAGGGTAAGTAATAGGATCAACTAATTGACGATTGTTGCGATTGTCGATTCATTTCTTAGTGCAAAAGCTTCATAAATGAAGTAACCTAATTTTTTACAGAGAAAGGCATCTATATTATTAAAGAGAAATATAATTTTTTGATTGGCATCTAAAGAACTAAAATCAGAATAATTTCTAACAATGTAGTCTATTAGAGATTTTCTAATTGTATTATTTCTACTACAATTAAGTACAAAATGTTCTTCGTTTTCAACTTCATTTGAGCTGCAGTTTTGACAGATTCCCAGATGCTCAGGAAGTTTAGGATAAGAATGTCTACCAGTTTCAATTCGTAGGTTATGGTTGCCTACTCTAAGTTTTGCTACTGCCCGACGATGTTTAAGATTTGTAATTAGTTCTAGTGAGTTAGAGGGAGTAACATCTGTTTTAAAAGTAGAGTAAAATTTCAGCTTTTTGTTACATCTAATCAATTCATGTTGATGCTTTTCTAAACCAGTTTTAAAGTTTTCGATTATTTTGGATTGACACTTTTTAGTTTTTAATCTATCTCCTTTTGTATCAATCATAGTTTGAAGATCAGTAGAGAAATCGGTACCATATTGTTTAAGTATATCATAGATGGAGAGCATAAAGCATTTTTTTCCAGAGTCTGCCAGTTGAGTTGAAATTTGAAGGCATTGTCTGGCAACGCTTGAATTCGGAAGGTTTAGTAAGTGAAGCCAAAACTTGAGTGTATTAGAGAAAATAGTTAGTTTGAGAGGGAGTCTTCCGGTTTCATTTCTTGCTGCGACATTCGATGCTCTTCTATTAAGGCAAAGATAAGATTTGTAAAATTGCGAGTGAAAGCGTTCGATAGGATCTTTCTCCCATTTGTTAAGATTGAGGCAATCATATGCTCCCCATATTTCTGAACCATATAAAAGAACGGGTAGAAAGACAGCATTAAATAAGAAATTACATTTGGATATAGAGAGTTTGTTGAATTCAATATACCTTTTGAATGCAAATACTGAACGTCTAGATTTTTCGACTAAACTCTTTTTTGAGGAGGTGAAACTCCCATTCGAGCTAAATATTGTTCCCAGGTAGGTGTAATCTGAGGTATTAATAATTTGGTTTCCATTTAAAAAGAAAGAATATTTTTCCCGGGTGCTTTTACGGTTCTGCTTTTGAAAAATTAAAACTTTTGTTTTCCGAAGATATATTTTCAACAGCCATTTTTGTACGTAATTTTGGAGTGTGTCGATTTGCTTTTGAAGACCTGAAGCACTTTGAGATATAAGGACTAGATCATCCGCATAAAATAAACAATTAAGTGGATCCCCATTTGGTAGGGTAATTGCGTCTGTATCACGAGAGTTATCTAGAGTAAAAGGAAAGTCGTTTAAATATAGATTGAATAGTAGAGGAGACAGAATACATCCTTGTCTTACACCCCTGTTGTAATTAAAGAATTGGGTCCTACGATTTCCGCACTTTATGGCGCATTTGGATCTAGAGTACATGTCTGAAATCAGTTGATAAAAGTGTCCACCTAGTTTATAGGTAATCAGCTTTGAAAGTAAACCATCATGCCATATAGAGTCAAAAGCTTTTTGAAAATCAACAAAACAGCAAAATAATCAAAATCAAGCTGTGAATCGGGTGGCCGACAAATTGTGGTGTGTAAACCGGCCTTCAAAGGTGCCGAAAACGCTTGTTGTTGCTCGGGTTATGATCATTCTTATTTTTTGTGTGTGTTTCACAAAGTTCATCAGAAGATGCTATCGCCTCCCTCTTTTCTTCCCTCGTCAGCTTTTTCGCTTCCGATGGACAAACAAGGCCAAACTAGTACCATCCACTTTGTAAATACGGCCACTGTTCGTGGCCCGTTCTTTACTTTGGTGCTAAGTCTAAGACCTCTTTGATAACTTATTGCACGTTTTACCTGGCCGACCCGCGTTAGTGTTAATAGTCAACTTGTCAACTTTGCAAGTGTTAACATCGTTTGCGATGAATCTGTGATTTCGTTTTGTACAGTTTAATGTTCTGATGTGTGTTTTCTTTTTGTGTCACACATTGATTGCCTTACTTTTGTTTCCATACAGACAATAGAAGTCCCATCTTACAAAGCTATCATACTTTACACGATGTATCAAGGTTCGATCAAAGACTAGGAGAGGAGATGCTTTGTATTTCCTTTTCTCGTAAATTCCTTGTGGTTCTTTTTGATAGCGTCGCTACCACCTGTGTTACCCTAGTTTTACGGAAACGCGGAAAACACTTTCTTTTCCTTAAAAGGGACATGGAACAATACTCATGGTCATAAGCTGTGCATACCATTTTAAAAAAACGCATTTCTCTATCAAGGTATTTTTACGATTATGTCGAAGCAAAGCTGTTTCTCCCTTTCACGAGCTCATTCAAGATGGTGATCTCCAAGATTTAAAAGTCACCCCCTAATTTTGTGTTGTCTGAGTTACGAATTGAGTTACAAATGCGCTCACGGAAAAATTGTCAAATAACCACAGTATGTGCATTGAGCTTAAGCGTACATTATATTTGCATAATACAGGGACATTGCTTGTTTGCTACCATTCAACATTAAATGTTTCTGCTTAAATTTAACATGAACTGAATATTAACCTTGTCGACTGCTCATTATGTGAGTAGTCAATGTTTAACATTACAATTATAAGTCAAATGAGATAAATTGTAAATATAGTAAGTACTTCTCAGTTTTTTTGTAATCAGTTTCATTTCTCCAAATAATGTCTGAAATGATTCTTATCAATGTTGTAATCTCAATTCTACATTACAGTCAACGCGCTTCACGCATGAACGGTCATTTAATGAACATTGCATTCTTCACGTGCGCATTCCTTTCTTTAATTGGATAAACGTATTCTTGTAGATAGATTGAAAGATTACCCATTTTTTTCGGTGAACGAAATCGATTCTTCAAAAGGTCACACGTAACATCAGAAATCGTCTACATGGCACACTCGGAAGAAGTGCTAATCAATTACTTCAGGGATGTCATCCATTATCAAGGATCTTAACCTCCACAAGAAAATGGTTGAGTCGTCGCGTGGACTGAATAGTGTCGGACGATTTTATGAACAGCTCCTTTTGGCACTTTCGCCGTGTTCCGTTGAATATCTGATCATGACAACCCCAATCCAGCATTGAAAAGGTTAACGATTTCGTTCCTTGCATTAAAAGGCAAAGGTTTACTCGTTCTTTGCATTAGAAGGCAAAGGTTTACCAGGATCCTAAAAGCTCCCAAGCGAATTTCTTGCCATTTGGAGTTAGGAAACCTGAACTTTCATGTTCCGATCATGTAGACCGCAACCGCAACACACCGCGGCGAAAACCGTTACAGGTTTAAAATTGTGGCGGCTGTTGTTTATATTTTCTGCGGGTTTCCGATTAAGCCACGAAACTTCCAGCCAAAGAATAAGTTGCCTTGTTAAAATTAGAGACTCCTTTGGATTTTCTTTCTAAGGATTTTCTCTTTACGGGTTATTTTTGTCGGCTTTATGTTCTCGCCATTTTTTGCGCCGGCTTGAACACAATAAAAATATCACGCGTGACATACCGGGAAATTGAGCTAAAAAAACTAACTTTTCAGTTCTGTTCGGAAAGTTTGAATTATTATTACGATGTAACAAAAAAAAATTCGAATAACTAAAATAGTGTTTCGAATATAGAATCCAAGTTTCAAAGAATCGCTAAATTTTTTGAAGAATGAAATCGAAGAATGAACTAATCAATGAATATTTGAAGTTGAGCGTTCATGCGTGAACCGCGTTGACTGTAACACTTGTTTCACTTTTTGCTACTTCGTTTGGTCATGTATGCCATGGCAAGAAACGTTACTTCAACTTGAATTTTACCTCAACACTGAAGCCATTCTTAAGATTCAAAAATCGAACTGTTTTGCCATCGGTCAAAACCCATACATTTGGCTTATAGCAATCTGGTTCACCATGGGTTTGGACATAAACAATGCTTTCCAGCACCGGTTTTCTCAATGCGACTTCTATTTCCCTTTCTCTACTTGAGGACTGGTACCGCTCTTCTTGTTTCACATCATCTGATTGAGAAAGAGGACCTGATTTTGTGGGAAGATTTAAGTCGGGAGAGCTGATACTAAGGAAGATATAATCACCAGCTTCCTCGGCCATGATGAGACAATTTCCTTCGTTCACTGCATCTACCGGGCCATCGGCTGGAAGGTCTTGGGCTGCTTGAAACATGACGTAGCCAGTGACAGGGTGGCTGAGGGCGTCCCACGACTTTGGTGAAGTAAGAAATTGGACTATGTGGGCTTTGTCATTTTGCTGCAGAACTTTGTAAACTTCACTGCCTGCTGTTTCCTGTGCCTTTGTTAGATCAGTCAATGTTGTATGATAGGTGTCGGTCGGTATCAAGACCGCGTATTCATAACTCGAGTGAAACTTGCTATGTTCGAACCACGCCGTACCGTAATGCCAAGATGTGTTTTTGCTTCCGTCTTCCGTCTTGGAGTCCTGTTTACACACATGGACTTTTAAGCTTGATTTGCTGAGATTTGGTATGTAGTAAAAGTTTCCTTTGACGTCAGTAAGAGTTGTGTAACTATTACCCGAGGACGGTGTCATAGCTTGAAATGTGAGGGAATAATTCTTTTGAACCCCATCGATCTTTATAAATGATGTGTTTAGAAGCCTGTCTTGGAAGAGTGTTGTCTGAACGGCCTTTCCATGAGTTTTTTTGGCCTTAATGTTACTTCCTAAGCAAACTAGTAAGTTTTCAAAAAAGAAAACCGATTTCTTGAAGTAAAACTTGATATTATTTCGCCAGTCAGCACGTCCTAAATCATATTTTGGTTGTTCAAAGTCCATGCCAAAAATTCCGTTCTTCAAGGTGCTTGTACCCTTAAACGTGAAACCTCCAGCCAGTTGCCGTGGATTGTAGAACCTTGCTTTCTCTATTTTAAGGTCATCTACTGTTGGTGTTCCTATGGCGATGGTTGTTGTTCCAGGGACTTTAGCCCAGTCCCATCCGTTTGCAACGTCATGAACTTCAAGGGCTTTCTCATTGTTGGCAACCAGGAGTGCACCGTGACTGGCAAACATTCCGTAGACATTTTCTTTCTCTGCATTTTCGTAATCCCAGAGGAAACGGTTGAAACCCTTGGCCGTTACAGCCCACTCCTTGCGTCGATGGACAGATAGAGCGGCAAAGTTCTTGGACCAGTGACCTTCAGGGGAGGGTTCGGCAAGTATCCCTTGGGATTCAGCTGCTAATTTTACCTATGAAAATAAAATAAAAAAACAGAGAGTCAGATTTTCAAAGTTTTTCTAAAATACGGTATGCAAATTGGATCAGTTTGTGGTAATTATGAAGGCATGGGACAGTGGTATTGCTTAGACATACCCCACTAAGCTCCGTTAAAACCTGGGGCACGAAAACGTTTTGGTCATTATCGAAGGGAGATGTTTCTTATTTATTGAGTTACTCACAGGTGATGTTCCGTTCAAGGGCAAAGATTACCTTCTTATACAAAACAAAATTGTTGGCTAGCTAGTTCCTACACACTGTAATTAACAAACGGATGGGGTTAGCTTAGGACATGGTGGATTTATTGACCTTGTGTAGGAAAGGGTTCAAGGTCTCCCTCAAATAAACCATAAACTCATCTTCCCTTTTTCATTCATCCCTTTTTAAAAGACCTAGTGAAAACCTGGTGTTCGTTCGAGGTTCGATTAAATTTTACCGAGACAGACAAAAATCTCCCAGGTTTGTTCAGTTTTTCAGAGGTCATCATTTTTATATGATTGTTGGGGTCCCTTCGATTCCAATATTTCTTAAGTGCCTCCTAACTTGTTACTACGCATGTGTTCTGCACATCTCGGGTCTGGTCCGAGATACTCGATTTCTTAAGGACGGTGCCTGCTAATAGAAAGGTATTTTTAAGCGGTTTATGACTATGTGGGAAAAGCAGATCTTAGCAAGGGCTACCAGAATCCAAAATGGAAACAAGCATTTTTTCAGAGATAATTGAGCTTAAACTTGGAAAGAAAATGCCGTACATTGTTCTGCATTTAAAGCCTTTTTAGAATTTTGGTTGCTTAATTATCTCTGAATAATGCGTGGTTACCCACATTTTTCTTTTTGGATTCCAATTACCCTCGCTAAGTTCTGCTTTTCCCACATAGTCATAACCTTTGCAAAAATACCTCTGTATTAGGAGGCACCGTCCTTAAGCTTTTCAGAGTAATTCTAAAACTAGGTGACATAGCCCCTTTAAACACAGAAACTAAAACCAAACTCCTCTTAGAGTTTACTATTGCTTAATGGTTAAAATGACACACCAAATGTACTTACTGCCTCCATGATGTCTAGAGATCCCAAAGTATTTAAATAGTACTTGGCCTTCTTGTTTGGTGATCCATCCTTTAGAAAACTGTTCACGGCTGAATCGTTGTATAATCGCAAAAACATTTCTGGCCTGTACGCAGTTGTCACTTGTATACCTGTAGGTATCGTTGAAGGCATAATGGGAGGATGGAAAACGCTGATATAAGCATAGCCGGGTAATGCAGTCTTGATAAGTGCTTTGTTAACGTAACTAGGCATTCGTCCATTTACACTGTTTGGAGTAGAATACTTGACTGCTATTAAACGCAGCGTTTCAAGGCTTCTTCGGATGTTGTCGATTGATGATGCTGATAAAGAGAATTCCGTTCCTCCAAGAAGGTATTGAACCAAAGATGCAACATGTAAGGCTGGCGGGACATAAGCTGATCCATAAAATGCTTTGTGGTGGAATCCTATAAAATCGGGTTTGATCACTCCTCCAAGGCCTTCATTTACTTCCAAAGCGTTGTTCATCCACCGAACTAAGGCATCCATGTCCCGAATCTTGGCTTTCATTTCGTCATCGTGATCATTCGGCATCACCAGCACGATCATGAGCCTGTACAACATAGTCGTAATCATGCGGTCAGCAGTTGTTCCTTTAAGTTCGAATGCAGGTGTCTGGTAAACCTCTCCAAAATCGTTGTACCATTTGGCTGTGTTTATCAAATCCAGCAATCTGCTTTTGTTGGAAGGAATGCTTAACGAATCTTTTAGGAGGAACAGAGTGTGCATGAACCCAGCGCCATCCAAATTCATTTCGTGGTCCACCGATCCAAGGCTACTCCCATCTGCGAAACCTTGCTGTGTCACGAAATCGAGGATGTGGTTTAATTTGTTCAGTCGATCAAGGTTGAGAGTGTTTATTGCAGTTTTCACTTGGTCCTCTGTAAATGGTGGCTTTTTTAGATATTCTTTTAAGAGCTGTTTCATCCCATTGTCTTCACCTGCAATTGCGGTATAAGCATTCTTCTCCCTTTTAAGATCTCCAGAGTTTAGCTCTGGAAGTTGCTTTGCTGCTTCATCTGCTATTTCGTTTTTGCGAGATCTTAAATAGTATTCCACTGTCAAGGGAAGCAGGATTTTTTTGAAGACGAAACCAAACTTTCTCGTCTTATCAGCTTGAGAATATTTTTTTCCAAACTTAGAGTTTCTACAAAACAAAGGAGGTCCTACAATTTCAGTGCCGTCGAAGACTAGCTCATCGTATTCTTTATGTGCCTTGTTAGCTCTATTCTTAATGGAGTTCCATCTTTTCTCCAGCAAGGAGTCCTTTGGGAAGTTTGAAGACGTTTTCGTCTCGTCGCAGTACCAGTTCCTGAGTCGACTTAATATGTGCTTCAAACTCTTCACCTTTTTCTTGTCAATGGTTGCAGGTAACTGAGTAGGGAGCTGTTGACTCCAGTGGTATGTCCTCTGCCAAGTGTTGCTTGCGTCATAGAGATCCAAGCCTTCAATTGGAGGAACTACTATGTCACGTGACTGTTTGCCAAGACTTTTCTCAAACACTAACAAGTCCATGTAGATGGTATCTGCATCGCTTAGGACAAAGTTAACTTCGTCAATTTTAGCCGAATTTTTTACCTTGCATTCCGAAAATTTGACCCAAATTCCTCTCCATCCTTTGAAATGCAGATTTACCTGGAACTCTCCAACGAGAATGGCGGAATAATGAAATTTTACATCCAAGGTTTTTCCTGGTGAGGACGATTCCTTGTAGAACCACACTTTGATGCCTCCCTTCTGAACCCATTTACGAGGAATAGAGAACTTTGGGGATTTTAGCTGCAGCGTTGAGGCTTCAGTGGCCTCCCATTTGAGGGAGGTTTTTAAGTGCTTGACTGTCACGGGTTCGCTGGATGGAGTGGCGGACCCGGATGTTGACGGGATAATGCTGAAGCAGTCTAGCTGGTCCGGATTCTCGAAATCATAAGTGTCGTTGTGAAGACAAGAGGGATTTACTGTAAGGAGGTAAAAGTGAAACGTGTGTATTGTTGTCTGAACAGTTAACTCACTGTGCTGTCATAACAATTGCAATTGAAAAGTAATTTTTGATTAACTGTAACATTTACTGGGACATTTGTGTATGCATTAGAATGGTCCATTAATGTTTACGTTGACGTCCTCAGCTACTAAGTCGGCAACTGGAATTCTTATGTTAATATTTTAAAAAGCAACACAACGCTTTTAAGTTTTAAAGACATGTTTCGGCATCCCTGATGCCACCCTCAGTTGAAGGAAAAAGTTACAACAAAGCTATTTATATGCAATAGTGATTAGAATTGTAAATGAAAATGTATAAGCAAGAATGACAAGAAAAAAGCGTGATTATGTGAAATCTAAACATACAATTTTAATTTAACATGATTAACCTGTTGATTTAACGTGGGCTTTTCCCAGTGGATATGTAAGGATTCTTTGATCTTTAATTGAAAGCTTGTAGTGGCGCAGTCTAAAATGCTGAAGCAATTGGTCGAACACAAATCGCGGCAACTTTCAGGATGTTGTAAGTGTTTGTATACGTGAGAGGCCCTATCCGTAGCTAAACGCTCACGTACGCGTGTTGAAAAGTGACGGGTGGTTTCACCGACGTAACAAGCGTTACAGCCTGCACATGAAAATTTGTAAACAACACTCGAACGGAGATTGCTTGGGATAGGGTCCGTGCTAAACAAGTGACGCCAATAATGGCCTATATAAGGTAACTTGAAATAAAAAGTTGAGACCTTGTCAGGAACACAACCCACAGAGCAAACTTCGCTTTCGACCCTGGTTACATATTGATTAATAACCCTTTCAATAAGATGGGTAGGGAAAAGGTTCTTCTTGAGAATTTGAGTGAGGTACTTGATGTCTTTGTGAAAACCAGCCCAGGTGCTATTGATTTTGTAGGTTCTGTCAACAAGTGTCCTGATGAGACCAAGTTTGTAGGAATATGGACTGAAACTGAAATAATTGGTAAGGAGGCCAGTGAAGGTTTTCTTACGATAAACACTAGTGATAGGGGCATGAGAACAGTTGTTGTTGATAAGGACATCCAAAAAAGGTATTCTGTGATCAACTTCTTTCTCCATGGTGAACCTAATGTTGGGGTGTCTGGAATTTATATAATGAAAAAATAACAATGCCTCATTCTTAGAGTGATTCAACACGCGTACGTGAGCGTTTAGCTACGGATAGGGCCTCTCACGTATACAAACACTTACAACAATCTGAAAGTTGCCGCGATTTGTGTTCGACCAATTGCTTCAGCATTTTAGACTGCGCCTCTACAAGCTTTCAACTAAAGATCAAAGAATCCTTACATATCCACTGGGAAAAGCCCACGTTAAATCAACAGGTTAAACATGTTAAATTAAAATTGTATGTTTAGATTTCACATAATCACGCTTTTTTTCTTGTCATTCTTGCTTATACATTTTCATTTACAATTCTAATCACTATTGCATATAAATAGCTTTGTTGTTACTTTTTCCTTCAACTGAGGATGGCAACAGGGATGCCGAAACATGTCTTTAAAACTTATAAGTGTTGTGTTGTCTTTTAAAATATTAACTTGTTTCCTGCTACCAAGACCTTTTGGCAATTCTTATGTTGTTTTTATTGGCACAACTTTGCTACTCATTACTGATAGGAAAATGGTGGTTTTGACGTCTTTGTTTTGACCCTAGGAAATAAATTTGTTTTAACAGAAAGACAGGACCTCCGCTAGGCGCCCGTGAAGCCCCGGACGTCAACGCCCAGGTTACTTAAAGGGGCTACGTCACCGGGGCTTTTGGGAGAAAATGGGCTGAAATTTAAATTACCCTTTGCTCGTACCCCGAAATGCTCCATGAACATCAAGAGAAAAAGTTGAATGATTTTCTCAAAGGGAGAACAATTCACAATCAGTTTCTGGCGATTTTTCTAAGAAACAAGGGAGAAACTTAAAAACATTACCGTAGCTTTGCTTATTTTTATTTATTTTTTGGGAAGTTGCAATCCATTGCTATTCCAGCCAACCGCAGCAAAACACACTTGATTAAAGTTTTATGAAACTGGTAGAGCAATTTTAAACAGAACTGAGCCATTAGTTTTAGGTTCTCCTATGATTGCAATTTGTCTTTTAGCTTTCTAAAGCAAACCTAAAATAGGTGACAGAGCCCCTTTCAATGAAAAATATTTCATTTGGTAGATTGTTTCTTGTATCTTTGTTTCATTTCGTATCTCAAAGAAAGCACAAGCAACTGAAAAACAACAGCGTCCAGTTTTAGTCTACTACTGAGGAGCATTTTCATCATCATAAATCGAGCAAAAAGCTCGGACACAGTGATGACTGCTGAGGTACCAAGCATTCCTCGCGCACACAAGAGACAGTAGTTGAACAGGGGAGTCTAAATTAGCAAGAAGGAGTTTTTCGAATAAAGCCTCTATTTCCTCTATTTCCTATTTCGAATAAAACCTCTCTAGGCTGTAACAACATCCCTTACAACCTCTATGGATATTTCTAGGCAAATGTTTTTGCCAAACTGAGGGCCAATTGCTACATGATCTCCACAAACCCCGTCTAAGCGGGCCATCTCTACACACAGTGTAAAAAAATCGTAATCGAACACAGCCTGCTTAAAAACGGTTACGTCCATGGCTTTCTTCAACCCTTTTTAAAACTCTTTTGAAGCAATCGACCCTTGGTGTTCTCCTGTTAGTTCCTTTTTCCTAGACTGAGCGACCTAATTAGGGAAGAACACAACAGTACATTCGTACAGTCCATTCGATTGTAACTTACGCATTTCAAGAGCCACTTTCTGAGAATATGGAGAATCGAAAGACACTCACGAAAAATCGATCTTTTTTTATTTTGCCAAAACATCCCTTTGGATAAGCTAATTCAAGAAAAATAATCCAAAGTTCCAACGAGTTATTTAACGGACGAAAATTTAAAAAGGTCGAAAAATGCATAAAGTGGCGGTTTTAGGGTCTCTAAACGGGTCAAATTCTCACTCAACTTTAGGAAGCCGATAAGGGCATAAAAAATATTCTTTTAAGGTGTTTCGATGCAGTTTTTTTTGGACCATACCTAACTTTTTGAATCGGCTCTTAGACAGTCTTCTCCTTGTCAGATCAACGTGAAATTTGCAATACTTGTTGTTTTTGGATTGAACTTTAGCGTGGTTTACATTTTGTAAAAATCGATATTTCCATGACAACGATAAACAAAAATCCTCGAAAACAGTAAAATTGAAATTTTGCACGATCCAGATTTCGCTTTGAAAAGCAAATACCAGCATCATAAACTGTGGTGTATGGCAAACAAAATACACAAGAACAAAAAAATTCTGTATCTTTGTTTTGAAGTAAATCGCAAAAACATTTCAACCTTAGTTTCTGCCTAGTAATAGTAAATGCACCGAAAAATAATCAACGCTTTGATGAAATGGCTAGTAAATACTGTTAAAATGTGTCTTTTACTTACTATTTTACGCCTAGAAAGTTTTGTTGAATCTGGTGTTCGCGATCTCGAGAACGACTTGTTTTTCTAAGATGATTCGCGTAATAATGTTGTGGTAATTTTTTAATTTGAGCGCTTTTGCGAAAATCTTAAGAACGGCTCGATAGATTTTTTTAAAACATTAAACATGCGTGCTTAACGATGTGACCTATTTTAGTTTGGAGTGTTTTTGACATTGATTCACTGGAACACTTTTAGATTTAACGTTAAAGAGGATGTATGAACGGACGGAAAGGCTTGCGTTACATATAAACAGTTGGCAAGTAAATGCTGATATATTCAAAGTAATGCGCAATGCATTCTTCCGTGATTTTTACTTTTCGTTGTAATCTACAGTGCAACAAAGAACAAAGAAACCAGATAAAAATCACGAAGCAATGAATAACGCATTACTTTAAATATATTAGCATCTACTTGCCAACTGTGAATTTGTAACGCAACTTTCTCCGTCGGTTCATACATCCTTGAAACGAACGGTACAGCAAACGGACAACTCACGTTAAGTCAAACAGCAAGCAAACAACTCTTTTTTAATCAAAATAGTTAATCAGCCTTTATATTACACGGCCATAATTATTCGAGCCATACGTCACGACGAGCATTCGTCACACCTTCCCTCTTATGAAAAGAAAAAAACAAAGTAACAGTCTCGCAAAAAATAAACGTCAACACGCAATCGCAAAATCTGGCTGGGGATTTAGTCACGTCAACACATAATCGCGAAATCTCGCCGGGGGTCTTCTTTCTCTCTGTGATCTTCGAAGGTCAGTTGGCGGCACATCGGGCTGGAAGGATGGCGGCTCAGCAGACGGCACAGGAGAGGCCAAAGTCGATGGAACGTGCACTGTAGTGTGTCCAGGCGACACTGTTCCAGAACTATTGGACAGCGGCGTTTCCTTTGGAACGACGGTCTGGCTCGAAACAGGGGTCTCGCTAGTCTTAATAATGTCACGCCGATTTCTCTGATAAACTGTACTTCCAGACTTGACAAGGAAACTACGAGGACCCGCCGAATCCAGACAGGTAGCTTGTGTCCAGACTTTTTGCCCAGGAAGTCTCATTCGCACTATTTCACCAGGACTAACATTAGGAAGTGGCTTTGCGTGCCGATCGTAGTAATGCTTCTGACGACGTTTCCTGTCAGACATAGCACGTACATCATCACGCAGTGGATAACTGGGCCTGAGAAGAGCCTCGGACATGGGCAACAACGTACGACAGCGACGACCCATCAACCGTTGCGCAGGGCTAGTAGCCATTCCCTCTGTTGGGGTGTTACGCCAATCCAACAAGGCTTGAAATTCGGAGACACCCGATTCTTTGCATTTCTCAAAAAGACGTTTCACAGTCTTCACAGCATTCTCCGCCTTCCCATTCGATTGAGGATATCTTGGCGAGGTGGTGATATGATTGAAAGACCAGCTCTCCGCGAATGCTTTGAACTCTCTAGACGCAAACGGCGAACCATTGTCAGTAACTAGAGTCTCTGGAACCCCAAAACGTGCAAAAATGGTCTTCAACTCGCGAACCACGGCTTGTGTTGTGACAGCTCGCAAACGGGAAACCTCGATGAAACCGCTGAAATAATCGGACACAACTAGAAGGGTGCGTCCATTGAAATCACACAAATCAGCAGCTAACTTAGCCCAGGGTCGCGAAATTACTTCATGTTGAAGGAGTGGTTCCTTAGTCTGAGACGTGCGATATGCCAGACACACGTCACACTTAGAGACAAAATCTTTGACATCTGATGCAATTCTTGGCCAGAACAGGCACTCACGAACTCTTCTCAAACATCCTTCTATTCCTATGTGTGTAGAATGTGCAACAGACATCAGTTCCTTGCGCATACAAGTGGGAACAACCAAACGAGCACCCTTGAAAACCAGTACATCTTGTACCACTAACTCGTCACGCAAGTCAAAGTAGAGTCGCAAACACTCAGAAACATCTGACTTTCTTTCAGGCCGGCCATCTTGAATGACATTACGAAGCTGTTTCAAAACTGGATCGTTAGCAGAAGCATGGGTAACCTGTTGCCAACGGGCGTCACTCAAAGGCAAGTTAACTCTATGGTCAACTTCTTCCAACTCTCGGACAGAAACGGAGGCATTAACTTCAGGCAAATGAGCTCGGCTCAACGTATCAGCAATCAACATCAACTCTCCTTTTAGGTAAGTAACATCCAAATCATACTTCTGCAACCTCAAAAGCATTCTCTGAAGACGCTTTGGTGCAACACACAGTTCTTTCCGGAAAATGGACTCAAGGGGCTTGTGGTCTGTTTGTACTCTAACAGAATCACTACCATAAATGTAAGCATCAAATTTCTCACACGCAAAGACTATCGCCAAACGTTCCTTC
This sequence comes from Siderastrea radians, assembly GCA_964017195.1. Taxonomy (NCBI): domain Eukaryota; kingdom Metazoa; phylum Cnidaria; class Anthozoa; order Scleractinia; family Rhizangiidae; genus Siderastrea; species Siderastrea radians. Next base: position 11,014,946 of record OZ024887.1, on the reverse strand, counting down.
TCAATCTGTGCATAGTTTTCTTCCGTAGGGGTCAAGGCTCGTGAAGCATACGCCACAGGTTGCCCGCCTTGAAGTAACACAGCACCAAGACCGTGTTGGGACGCATCACATTGAATCGTAACCTTCTCTCGCAGGTTGTAATAACGGAGTATCGGTGAAACGGACACAGTTTCTTTGAGTTGCTCAAATGCTCTCTCTTGGGGCTCGTCCCAGTGCCACTCCACGTCTTGGCGGGTGAGGTCTCTGAGAGGCTTGGTGATATCTGATAATCGGGGCAGAAATTTGCTGAGGTACTGAACCATTCCTAGGATACGCTGCACAGCTGCAACATTCTCCGGCCGGGGCATTTCACGTATGGCTCGAACTTTCGCTGGATCTGCTCGAAGACCTTCACTGGTTGCCACATGACCGATAAACGGAACTTCTCTCATCCTGAGCTGCAACTTGTCGGCGTTTAAACGAACTCCACGCTCCTCACATCTCTGAAGGAACGCTGAAAGACTCTTGTTGTGATCCTTTGAGGCTGCTTGCAATGAATCACTATAATCAACAACAACGAAATCATCTGCTATGACTTCAACTCCAGTCAGTCCCTCAATCAATTCGTGCATCTTGCGTTGAAAAATTTCAGGCGCAGACTTAATTCCAAAGGGCATCCTTTTCCACCGATAACGACCAAACGGCGTGTTAAAAGTAGTTAGGAACGATGACTGCTCGTCAAGAACAACGTGTCAGAACCCACAGGCGACATCAAGTACAGTAAACACTTTGGCACCATGGAGCCTAGAAGCAACCTCTTCAATTGTAGGCAAATTGCAGAGCTCGATTGAGATCCTTAGGGTCCAAACAAATGCGTAAGGTACCATTTGGCTTTGACACAACAACCATTGAACTAACCCAAGGTGTGGGCGTTGTCACACGAGCTACAATTTCTCGGCTCTCCAAATCTTCTAAAGCCTCTTGTAGACGTTCACGGATGGCAACCGGTACTCGGCGAGGAGGGTGCTGAACTGGCTTCACTGTTTCATCCAGCTCCATATGATATTCTACCTCGTTACCATGCCAGGAGATCCCATGAGATTGCTTGCGCATGCGCATGATCAGTGCTTTGTATGCTTCGATCAGAGGAAGACGACATTGATATTTTGGCTGCAAAATAGGGTTTCTGTTGCCTTCAGGTCACAGTATTACAACCCCTACTGCAGTAAAAAACACGAAGGGTCGTGGTCTAAGTACCTTGACACCTTTTTTATCTCGTATTTACTTGTTGGAGTGGGAAAAAATCGACAACAGAACGACGCCGCTCACAACAAGCACATGGTGAATTCTGAGTTCGAAAAACTCCACTCTGTCAAATCTCGAAGAGAATCTCTTCAGTATGATGGATGAGAATACTAGTCTCCTAAGTGAGACAACAACCAGACAGCGAACTGCTGAACACCAGGTAAATGACGAGATTATTTCTGAAGCGGTCACTGGTGATGGCGCCAAAACCGCCATTGAATGCGTCACGGCCGATGTTCATCGTCGCGTTTCCCCTTCGGTGGAAAAGAAGAGGGGAGAAGTCAAGGCAGCCGTTGCAGAAAAGAGACCAAAACAGGTCTTGACTCAGTCAGGAAAAACGGCAAATAAGCCAACGAATAAGAAAGGCGCTAAAGTCGCTCCCAACACGAGTCCAGCGCAGAAAACTGTTCGCACTGAAAAAGGCGGGAAAACCGCTAGAGCATCGCCATCATCTACTGCACAAACTGTTAACATCACACAGTTATCAGATATTTTACAATCGTCGCTTTCCACTGTTTTCTCTGGATTAACAGAGTCAATGAAGACAGGCTTTGCCGATTTAGGAAAGCTGATACAGGACACAAGAACAACTGAAGACAAGGAGATCGGTTCTGAGTCCGAGCTCTCGGACGATGAAGGCTCTGACAAAAACGAGCCCGACGAGCCATCAGCTAAACGTCAGAAAACAGCCGACTCTAACCCGGCTATAATCGAGAAGCTCACAAAAGATCTTGCTCTTGAGGATGAGAAAGGACCAGACATCAATACACAATTGGCAGGGCTTGTGCACAAACTTCTTCGTGAAGCAAAACCAAATGAAACAAAACTAAACGAGCTCAAGAAGCAGTATATCCCTCCAAGCAATTGTGAAAGTCTGTCTGAAACAAGAGTGAACTCTAATATTTGGAACAACCTAGGCGAAACAGCAAGATCAAATGATCTGAAACTTCAAAAGGTCCAAAAATATCTTATCAAAGGTATGACTGCTGTTGTTACAGTCATTGATTCACTCATTAAAGACGAGCCAAACTCGTCCAAAGAGGATAACATTGGAAAATTAATGGATGCTGTTATTCTGTTAGCCAATGCTAATACTGAAGTGAATTTGCGTCGGAGAGAAAGGCTCAAGCCTGAATTACATCCAAGTTATCGGCATTTGTGCAATCCTTCTAACACCATAACTTCCCAATTATTTGGGGACGACCTCCCAAAAGCTGTCAAGGACATTGCTGAAGCTAATAGGATAAGTTCCAAGATACATGGTGATAGGAGATCAGCAGACAGAAGGGACAAGAGGCAAAGATCAAGGCATTTTGCAGGCTCCAACAGCCGTACTCCTTACAGATCAAATTCTTACTATACATCAGGGTCAAAAAACTACCATCGCCCCCCTTTCTCGAACAGGAAAGAGGGGGCCAAGAAGAGGCAGCAACAGCAACAGGGGAAAACCCAGTGAAGGAACCTTTATCTAAATCACCACCTGAAAAAGATCAGGTGAGTTTAACTACATTTCAAGCTACTGTCATAGCTGGCAGAACAAAATATTTTATTCCTGCTTGGCAGGAGATCACTGCAGACAAGCAAATACTGGAGATGGTACAGGGCTGTCCCATTGAATTCATAAGTATGCCAAAGCAACTCTCCAGTGCTTATCCATTTTCACATAACCCCGTTGAACGAGAAATTATAAGCAAAGAGGTTGACAAGCTTCTAATTAAAGGGGTTATTGAAGAGACCACCCATTTAGAGGGTGAATTCATTTCTAGTATATTTGTTAGGAAAAAGAAAGACAACACTTACAGAATGATTTTAAATCTTAAAGATTTAAATTACAACATTGAAAAGAAACATTTTGAGATGGATACTTTCTTATCTGCAGTGAATCTTGTCAAGCAAAACTGCTACATGGCATCTGTTGATTTGCGGGATGCCTACTATACAATCCCAATAAGTATAAAATACAGAAAATATTTAAGATTTGAATGGCAAGGGAAACTATACCAATACACTTGCTTGCCAAATGGGTTGTCATCTGCCCCTCGATCCTTTACAAAGATCCTAAAACCAGTTTACAGCTCACTTCGCAGTAAAGGCCATGTTAATGTTGGCTACATAGACGATTCATATCTCCAAGGAGATACTTATGAGGAATGTAAACACAATGTTCAGGATAGCGTGAATCCTTTTGAAAAATTGGGTTTTCTGCCTCATCCTGAAAAGTCAGTCTTTGAGCCCACTCAAATAATAACTTTTCTCGGTTTTGTGATAAACTCAGTCACCATGACAATAACTCTTACCCCTGAAAAGGCTCTTAAAGTCAGCATGGCATGTAAAAAGCTGTTAGCTAAATCAGAATGCTCAATTGTAGAGGTGTCACAAGTGATAGGTCTACTGGTGGCCAGTTTACCAGCTGTTCAGTATGGGCAGCTACACTACAGGCATCTTGAAATAGACAAGAACATTGCCCTTAAAATTGCTAAGGGAAATTACCAGGACATAATGTGCTTATCCCCAGCTGCCAAAGCAGACCTGGGCTGGTGGGTAGACAATGTCTTGCAGTCCAATAATCCGATTTCACATGGTAAAATTGATATTGAAATTACATGTGATGCTTCCAAAAAAGGCTGGGGAGCAGTTTGCAATAAGATTAGTACCCAAGGCCTTTGGACTACTAGAGAGCAGTCAAAACACATTAATGAGTTGGAACTTCTTGCAATTAAGTTTGCCCTGAAAGTTTTTGAATCACAATTGTCTGGGAAACATGTGAAAGTCCTTTCTGATAACACTACAGCTGTCTGTTATATAAACTCCAAAGGTGGGACTAAATCTCCATCATGCAACGACATCACCTGTGATATTTGGTCTTGGTGCATTAATAACAACACATGGCTAACTGCCACACACATCCCTGGGGTCCAGAATACGGATGCAGACCGAGAGAGTAGAATTTTTAATGAACGCACCGAATGGCAGTTGAACCCTGAAGTTTTTAGTCAAATCCAAGACTTATGGGTTACCCCTGAAATTGATCTCTTTGCCACCCGGGCGAACAGACAGCTAGCTATGTTTGCTTCATGGAAGCCAGACCCAGAGGCTACCCATATTGATGCATTTACAATTGACCCGGAGCAAATACAAGTTTTATTGTTTTCCACCTTTCTCTCTTATTTCTAGATGTTTAAGGAAAGTAGCAATGGACAAAGCAGAAGGGATTCTGATTGCACCCATATGGCCAACACAAGTTTGGTGGCCCCAGATGTTGAGATTGTTGATAAGACATCCAGTTGCTCTTCCACAACAAAAAAGACTGCTGACGCTACCCAACATGACCAAACTTCACCCGCTTCACGCAGAAATGGTACTGATGGCCTGCTTCATATCAGGAGATCCTTTGAAACAAGAGGAATTTCAGAATCAGCTTGTAACCTCCTCATGGCCTCCTGGAGACCTGGTACCCAGAAACAATATCAAGTTTATATCCAGAAATGGTCTATCTTTTGTGCTCAAAGGAAAATTAATCATAATCAACCAACTGTAGAGCAGGCTTTGGAATTCTTCACACATCTTTATGAACAGGGACTCACTTACAGTGCCATTAATACAGCACGGAGTGCCTTATCTTCATATATTGTATTAGACGATGGTACAAGTCTGGGTCAGCATCGCTTAGTGTCACGTTTACTGAAAGGCATTTTTCAGAGCAATCCTCCCTCGCCAAGGTATTCAGAGACTTGGGATGTCAGCGTTGTTTTACATTACCTTCAAGGCTTGTCGCCTGTTGGAACATTGACTCTTAAGGAACTGACACTTAAACTAGTGACTTTAATATTGTTAGTTTCTGGCCAAAGAGGGCAAACTGTTCACTTGTTAAATTTATCAAACATGAGGGTGTCTGTTGACAGTTACACATTTTTGTTTTCCAAGTTGTTAAAGCAAACCAGACCTGGTTTCCCTAATCCCACAGTAACCTTAACTGCTTTCAGGGATAGTAGATTGTGTGTAGTTACTACTCTTAAAGAGTACATCAGCAGAACAGAACCGTTACGAGGATCAGAATCCCAACTTTTTGTGAGCTACACTAAGCCGCACAAAGCAGTTAGTAGGGATACAATTGGTAGGTGGGTAAAAACTGTTTTGTCCTCTGCTGGCATTGACACAAAAAAGTTTAAACCTCATAGTACTAGAGCTGCTGCAGTGTCAGCAGCAAGCAACGCCTCAGTGTCCCTAGATGAGATAATGAGCACTGCAGGTTGGTCATCAGAATCCACTTTTGCCAAATTCTACAACAAACCTGTAGTTAGAGAGTCACAATTTGCATCCAGTGTACTTGGATCAGCTGAAGGTTAAACACCTAACTTCACGTTATAATTTCTACATTCAATAAAGTATGTTGAGTTGAGACAACTATTATCTTTGGACCATTTTTTCTTCGTTACTTGTCGCGCGTGGTTGGCTTTGAAATCTCATGGGATCTCCTGGCATGGTAACGAGGTAGAATTGAAAAATTAAACGAGACTTACCTGGAAGTTGAAGTTTGATTGAAATTCTACCGAGTTACATAATGCCAGGGGATCACATGCCCTACCCACCCACCCTTGTGGTTACTACACGTTATTTACACCACGCGCACCAAGTCTTCTAAGACTGATCATGCGCATGCGCAAGCAATCTCATGTGATCCCCTGGCATTATGTAACTCGGTAGAATTTCAATCAAACTTCAACTTCCAGGTAAGTCTCGTTTAATTTTTCAATTCTCCAGTAAGTTTACCAACTCCATCACCGAAAACACGAGGGAATTTCTTGACCAACTGGTCAGCGGACAAAACAGGCTCGGCAGCGGACAAAACAGGCACGTTTGGTGCATCATGCGCATACACATAACCATCAGAGGTCTGGGGATGATTCAACTCATCATTGTCCAAGTACTTGATGACTTTCATTCCAAGACAAGCTTTCCTGCCAAGTATAGGCCTGACTCTCTTGCTGTCCACCAGATTGCAGTCAAGAAGACATCTGAAATCTCCACGCCAAACTCTCAAACGAACTCTACCAAGGATAGGAATCGATGTCCCACCATACGAAGTAATTGCTGTGCTTACAGGGGCCACGTTAAGCAAATCAAAGTCATTTGTCGCTTTCTTATACAAATGCAAAGGGACAACGTTACATTGCGCTCCAGTATCCGGCTGAAAGCGAAGATAATTTCCGGACTCCAATTTTAACGTTACAAGCTGCGAATCATCTAGAGTCACCCGCTGAAATCTCCTGTACGCCAAACACTTCGTCTGAAAATTCATCCTCCAAATAATGGACACGACTGCCCCGCTGCGACGGTTTAGGCACTGATCCAAAACACACGTTCGCGAAATGGTTTTGCTTGTTACACTTATTACACCTTTTTCCAAATGCAGGACAGTTTTCACGCTTAGACACATCATGCATACGCCCGCAAAAATCACACGTTTTCACTCGGGAGTCAGCGCCTCTAGGGAGTCGACCACGCCGCGCCTTTTTCTCTCGTTTAGGCTTTTCAGAAAAGGCATTTACATCGCTCGGATCTGTATCCTCAAGGCCGGCACCTCCAACAACTTTCATCTGTTGAATCATTGTCTCATGTGCCCGACAAATTTCATCAGTTTTCTGCAGTGACAAATTCTTTTCGCGAAGCAATCTCTCTCGTACCTTCGAATCCTGAATTCCGAAAACAAGCTTGTCCCGTAGAATTTGATCTGCCGTAATGGTTTCAAATTCGCATCGATCGGCTAATTGTCGTAGGGCTGTCCGATAATGGTCATACGATTCTCCCGCATCTTGCATTCTAGAGTAAAACTTGTATCTTTCAAAAGGAACATTCTTCAAGGGCTGGCAATAAGCAGCAAAACTCTCTAACACCCGCTGTATTCTGTCACGGTTATCACCGCCAAACGTAAACGTCGAGAAAACTTTCCTAGCTTCGGCTCCGATCAACGTCAACAACGTCGCAATTTGTACGGTCTCGGGTTCCTGATGCAATTTCATGGCAACCGAATAATTTCTCCATGCTTGCTCAAATTCCTTCCACTTTTCAGCCGCGTTTGAATCATGAATATCAAGCGGTGCTGGCGGTGGCAAAGCAAACAAGGTTCCACTTCTCGCGCTCGAAATATTCGCAGACTGCTCAGCTCCTTCGTCTCCCGGCATTTCAGCAAAGAAAGTTTACGTAGTTCGGTAACCTGACACCATGAAACGAACGGTACAGCAAACGGACAGCTCACGTTAAGTCAAACAGCAAGCAAACAACTCTTTTTTAATCAAAATAGTTAATCAGCCTTTATATTACACGGCCATAATTATTCGAGCCATAAGTCACGACGAGCATTCGTCACAATCCTCTTTAACGTTAAATCTAAAAGTGTTCCAGTGAATCAATGTTAATAAGACTGAAAACTAAAATTGGTCACATCGTTAAGCACGCATGTTTAATGTTTTAAAAAAAATCTATCGAGCCGTTCTTAAGATTTTCACAAAAGCGCTCAAATTAAAAAATTACCACAAAATTATTACGCGAATCATCTTAGAAAAACAAGTCGTTCTCGAGATCGTGAACACCAGTTTCAACAAAACTTTCTAGGCGTAAAATAGTAAGTAAAAGACACATTTTAACAGTATTTACTAGCCATTTCATCAAAGCGTTGATCATTTTTCGGTGCATTTACTATTACTAGGCAAAAACTAAGGTTGAAAATGTTTTTGCGATTTACTTCGAAACAAACATACAGAATTTTTTTGTTCTTGTATATTTTGTTTGTCATACACCACAGTTTAAGATGCTGGTATTTACTTTTCGAAGCGAAATCTGGATCGTGCAAAATTTCTATTTTACTGTTTTCGAGGATCTTTGTTTATCGTTGTCATGGAAATATCGATTTTTGCAAAACGTAAACCACGCAGTAAAGTTCAATCCAAAACCAACAAGTATTGCAAATTTCACGTCGATCTGACAAGGAGAAGGCCGTCTAAAAGCCGATTCAAAAAGTTAGGTATGGTCCCAAAAAAACTGTATCGAAACGCCTTAAAACGAAACAAACCATGAACATTATTTAACCTTTGTACTTTAAAACTGTGTAATAAATTTGTCAATGTTTGGTTCCGAACATTATCAAGCGGCGTTCTTATCGAGCCGCTCTTAACCTCGTTTATCACAAGGTAAAAAAAAGGCCAACTTCGGCCGCTTAAAATGGCATCTGGTATGCATCATTACACACACAAAAAAGCTCTGTCATTGTAATTTTAACCACGGAAGTTACAGCTTTGGGAATTAAATACTTCCCCGTCAGTAAATTTTTACTGTTTAGTGATCTGAGCGGGTAGAATTATATGCAAATTACAGATTTAATTCCTGGAATACTGCTAACAATTACAAAGGTCGTTAAAGATAGGCTTACCATTAGCTACACAGGCATGCACAATGTTTTTCCTGATCTTTGAAAGAAGGTTCTGCTTTCTTGAGTGGTGCTGAGTCTCATTATGTTAAAACAAAGCAGATTTTTAACGGGGGGTTACCCCCTTATGTGGACTTTACTGGGGTGTACCGCTGGACAGGATACGGTTTTTGGTCTCTGTCCCTAAACATGGTATATAATTTTATTGGCATCTTCCCCAACCGGGTATGGTCAGTACGATCGACATTCCATTTCGTTTTTCTGTCCTAAACATGGTCAGGGTGTCAAACCCGCAGCGTCACCCCTGCACCCAAACATTGATCAAAAGCCCCCCTTCCTCATGTGCCCCCACCCCCCCCGGAAGTGGCGCGACTCTGCAGAACCTAGATTAAGGAACGCCGAGTGCTACGAAGTATCTGTGGCCAAAATTATGGAACACAGTAATTCCAGAACAAAATGCAATAACATTATCCGCTCGGGCTATTACAAAAACAACTTGAATTCACCGTCAACCGCTTTATCTGCACTTGGTCGCAATTAAAGATGCTGCGAGATGTCTCTTGTGCATTCTTTTAGGGAAACAACTTCAACGTGGCCTGGGTAATCACTGCTTAATCCACAGGCAGTAACCCTCTTCAGAAGTGTGGAAAAACTACTTGACGCCATATACACAGGGCGCAGAGGAGTCATATTTGACCGTAATGCTGGCTAAATATTCATCGCGCAAATCGATCTTGTTGATTCAAAACAGTAAACGTGACTGAACAAAGCATCATGCTATCTGGTTACTGGTCTTGTGAAATTCCATCCGCATGACGAAAGCCGCATACAGCAGTTGCTGTGGGCGTAGTCACCAGTAACTAACAGCCGACTAACAGTGAAATACGACTCTTCTGCGCCCTGTGCATATATCAGTACAACACACCCTGAACGAAACTTACTGCAATATACGTACATTGCGAAATTACCGCACTTTGTAGAAAGAGTCGTGACCGTAAAAGCGCCTTTGTGGAGGCTAACATGTAATCCAACAACTGAATGTACTGGCCATCTGTTGCAAGTTTTTTTTTCTTTTAATTTCCCACCAAGTTTTTATCCCTGTATTTATATCTCAAATCACATGGAAGAACTCGAATACGTGACTCTCTCTGTCAGTGTGGTGTGACACGTGCGGGTCAGTACAGAGGTCACCTGTCCTTCCGCTTATTCCTCTACGCGATGAGTTTAAATTATCTTCGCCCAGTCAGGATACTGAAAATTCGTTTGTTTACAGCACAGGGCGCAGAGGAGTCATATTTGACCGTAATGCTGGCTAAATTCATCGCGCAAATCGATCTTGTTTTGAATTCAAAATAACGAACGTGACTGAACAAAGCATGCTATCTAGTTACGCGGCTGGTGAAATTCTATCCGCAAGACAAAAGGCCGACAATGGTCGCCCGAAGGGCGACGTTATCGGAAAGCGAAGCTTTCCGACAGCAACTGCTGTATGCGGTTTTCGTCATGCGGATGGAATTTCACAAGACGAGTAACCAGATAGCATGATGCTTTGTTCAGTCACGTTTATTGTTTTGAATCAACAAGATCGATTTGCGCGATGAATATTTAAATTACGGTCAAATATGACTCCTCTGCGCCCTGTGTTTACAGTTTGGAATGTTTTTCTATTGTATTGTTGCTTTTTTGGTTGGCAAGGTAGGCGGCATAATACACTGTTTCACACTGTTTTCGATGTTATCTTGGTTCAGTTGAATGAGTGGATTCCTGTCTTGTTGAAATGCCGTTAAAAATCTGCTTTGTTTTAACATAATAAGACTCAGCACCACTCAAGAAAGCAGAACCTTCTTTTAAAGATCAGGAAAAACATTGTGCATGCATGTGTAGCATATAATTCTACCCGCTCAGATCACTAAACTACGGTGTACGATCAGTATCATCACTTTAATTTGTCTTTTGTTTCGATAATTCTTGAAAACGTCGATAAATCTTTAAAACGTGCAAAAACTTGAAAAACGCGAAAAATCTTGAAAAACGCGAAAAAACGTGAAAACGCGAAAAATCTTGAAAAAATGCGAAGAAACTTGAAAAACGCGAAAAATCTTTTTAAAAACACCAAAAAATCTTGAAAAAACGTATAAAAAATTGAAAAACGAGAAAAAACTTGAAAAACGCGAAAAATCTTGAAAAAAACCTCAAAAAATCATGAAAAACGTGAAAAAGCTTTCTGACCTCGAAGAAGAGGTTATTGTATGTTGATACCAGGCAAAGTTTTAAAATGGGGTCGGAAGGCCTACGCGACTCCTACTTCACGCCTTTGTTCGCCGCGCCTTATCCCGGTCTTTTGACCAATTTTGCTTCTTGTGTTTTAGTAGTGGGCTTAGTTGGGAGGATTTTTATATGGTGACTGAATTGAGCCGTTACAACTTAGGCGTCGCATTTTTCAAGACTTTGATCTCGAGGTCATATCTGATCAATTTTCAGATAACCGGTGGATTCTTGTGGCTCAAGCGTACTGTTTGTTATTCCACAGGCAGCCCAAGCTCACGTCTCGAGAAAGCGAGGAATTTATAAATTATTTAATTATTTATGGTTCTCGAGCCGGGACGTGACCTTCGAGAGAGACCGGTATTGGGTTACAAGCGGCCGTTAACAACTTGAGACTTTGTATGGGGAATAAAATATCGTCGATTTCGAACGTGAAAAAAAACTCAATTTCAACACTTTTCTAGTGAAATGAATAAAACTAACTTACCTCTTGCGTCTTTGTGCGTTTTGGGCTTATTTCATCGTTTTGGGCTTTCTTTGTCATGACTGGTACTACCTTCGTAAGACGAAGTCAAGGCACTACACTGTTTTAGGTCGGAGATTCGAACTTGTCGACTCGAAGGCGGTTTGCGGCCCGAAAATCCATCCTATCGCAGTTTTTTTCGGCCAGAGGTAAAGCTCTATGCTCTCTGCACCTTGTAAAATATTCTTTCGCCAAATATCCCCACGCATTTTCCTGAAAATAAGCATCTTCTCACTCCATGTCCACAATCCCTTCTTTCGGCGAACGCTAATGATTTTGAAAATCGACACGAGGCTTGGGTCCGAGGTCAATTTTCTCTCGACCGAGGGTGGTAAAGTCAATTCAGTCAATTCATGTACAGCTACTGACGGTAATAATAGTTTTAGTATATACCAAAACAGTGCGATAAAAACCTAAAAAATGTGTTACACAACGTTAAACCAACTGATGCAGTACCTCCCGTGTCCTTTTTAACTGGATTTACGCTTGATTCAATTCTCCTGTACCACCCTCGGTCGAGAGACAATTGACCTCGGACCCAAGCCTCGTGTCGATTTTCAAAATCATTAGCGTTCGCCGAAAGAAGGGATTTTGGACACGGAGTGAGAAAATGCTTATGGCCCGACTTATTTGTATAATTCTGTTGCAGGATGTTGTGTTTCGCATCACAGAGTGTGATCTATAGACCCTTTTCGTCATGAAAGTGAAGTTGTAGCTTCTTTCTAGCTATGCAACATGCAATAGATGGCTGAAATCTGCTTCAGTGAAACATGTGTGAGTAAGCTCCTCTTGAAACTGAGAGTTTCGTGTTTAGGAGCTTTATATCTTTCCTCCTGTTCTTAGCAAGTCTATCGACCGCGTGTTTGTGTATGCCAATATGTACAGGCAAGACCATGGTTTCGACCCTCCACATGGGTCTCATCAGTTGCCGGGACTGGCTTTGTGAGTTGCCCTTATGCAAGTTCGTGTAAGCTCCTAGGCACAAAGCTCTCAGTTTGAAGAGGAGCTTACTCACATATGTTTGACTGAAGCAGAGTTCAGCCATCTATTACATGCTGCATAGCTAGAAAGGAGCTACAACTTCAGTTTCATGACAAAGAGAGTCTATAGATCACTGACTCCGTGATGCGAAACACAACATCCTGCAACAGAATTATACAAATAAGCCGGGGCTGGCGTTACAAACACCCGGGGGGGTACTCCCTTATATGGCCTATACGGGGATGTGCCGCTGGACAGGGTATGGTTTTTGGCCTCTCTGTCCTAAACAGGGTATGTGATTTCGTGCGAGTCTGTCCTAAACAGGGTATACAATTTCGCGCGAGTCTGTCCAAATTATAAACAGAGTATTACATGACCTAAACAGGATAATAAAATTGAGCTTGTTGTCCTAAACAGGGTGTGTATTTTAGGATTTTTTTGTCCTAAGCAGGGTCAGGGTTTCAAACCCTCAGTGGCTCACCTATATCCAAATATGGGTCGAGTACCCCCCCCGGTACAAACATCAGCAGCCTATAATATTTCAGATCCTTTATTGTCACAAATACAAACACGAGAGGCTGAAAAACTCTATCAAGGGGTAAAGGAGCCAGATTCAACGTACCTAATATGCCGAAAGCGGCATAGAAACCACATTACGTCGCATTAAAATTTACATTTAGTCGCTTAACAGACGATCAGAGGTCAAAATTAACTGAGGCGCCATCATACAGTTATCAGAAAAAGATCGATATGACCTCGAGAAAAACGTTTTAAAATGCGACGTTTAAGTTGAAATGGCTCAATTCAGTAACCATTTAAAAATCCTCCCAACTAACCCACTACAAAAATACAAGAAGCAAAATTGGCCGAAAGACCGAGATATGTAAGGCGAAGCGTACGAAAGCGTGAAGTGGGAGTCGCGCAGACCTCCCAACCCCATTTTATAACTGTTCAAGATTTTTCGCGTTTTTCAAGTTTTTTCACGTTTCTCAAGATTTTTTAGTTTTTTTTTCAAGATTTTTCGCGTTTTTCAACTTGTTTCAGGTTTTTCAAGATTTATCGACTTTTTCAAGTTTTTTCGCGTTTTTCAAGATTTATCAACTTTTTCAAGACTTAACGAGTTTTTCAAAATTTACCGACCTTTTCAAGATTTGTCGAGTTTTTCAAGATTTATCGAAACGAAAGCAAAATTAAGTGATGATACTCATCGTACACGGTACTAAACAGTAAACATTTGCTGACGGGGAAGTATTTAATTCCCAAAGCTGCAACTTTTCTGGTTAAAAGTACAATGACAGAGCTTTCTTTCTGTGTAGTCTTAATCGTTGAATGATACATACCAGATGCCATTTTAAGCGGCCGAAGTTGGCCTTCATTTTACCTTGTGATAAACGAAGTTAAGAGCGGCTCGATAAGAACGCCGCTTGAAAATGTTCGGAACCAAACATTGACAAATTTATTACACAGTTTTAAGGTTAAATAATGTTCATGGTTTGTCTCGTTTTAAAAGAATCTTTTTACGCTCTCACTGGCTTCCTAAAGTTGAGTGAGAATTTGACCCGTTTAGAGACCCTAAAACCGCCATTTTATGCATTTTTCGCACTTTTTAAATTTTCGTCCGTTAAATAACTCGTTGGAACTTTGGATTATTGTTTCTTGAATTAGCTTACCCAAAGGGATGTTTTGGCAAAATAAAAACAAATTCGATTTTTCGTGAGTGTCTTTCGATTCTCGATATTCTCAGAAAATGGCTCTTAATTTTTAAGCTCCCTATTTCAAATCGCTGTCTTTTCTCCTACTCGTTCCAGGACGTCGGTGTCGTAGCCCCTTACAAGGTTCTCCTGTGGGTGTAATGGCAAAATATAGGTATCCTATGAAGAGGGTCCTTAGAAGGGAATTGTGCGAAAAGGAAATCAGCCTGCAGGGCACACCAAAGAGGAAGCGTGGTAACAAACTGGGGTTCTCAAAAGTGATATATGACTTACCTGACGCTTGAGTTAACCTGACATTTACGAGCAGGTAACAGAATTGTAGTAGACTAATAAAAGAAAGCATGTTCTTTTTCCCCCTCTGTAAAAAGTAAGAATATATGGATTGGTAAATTTTTTAATTGTCAGTATTTAAATGCTGGTATTTTAAAAATTTCAAAGGTTTTTTTTTTGGCAGCTAGCGGTTACATAAAATGTATAGGCAAGGGTTCCGTGAAAAGAGACGCGTCCGAAATTCATTTTTAAAGTGTGCCATTGTTGCATTCTCTTGTGGTTTTATTCTCGTTATCTTCGCTTATTGTTAAGGTTTTTTTTGGAAAACTAAACCTGCGAAACTGAACCAATCCGCAGAAAGCAACGGAGTGAAGGTTTAACTTGCTGAGACCCCTTTGGACAGGAATGCCTAGTCGAGTTTCTCGGACTTTCTCTGGGAAAATAAAAGACAATTAGATAAGTCAGTTATTAGTCAGTTATCGAAATGGTTTTGTCGAAAATAGAGTGGCTTGGTTATTACCATAACAATCTTTATCTTTGTCTTGTTTTATTTGTGACTAAGTATAAAGCAGCTCTAATAGAGCTGATCCTTTGATTCGTGTGATTCCTATTTTGTTACAAGGGGTAACTCTTAGACGTAATTTACAACGATAACGCTTATTGAAAACCCCCAGTTGAATTTAACCCTATAATCTTGAGATCGCCCAAGTTTGACAAGGGAAAAATCCAAATTTTATTTTGCAAAACGTTGAGAAAAGAACAAACCCAAGAAAAGTGCCTCTCTGTGGTTTTCATTTGGTAATACTTAAAAATATCATTCACAGACTAAATGAAGCGGTATTTGTCTTCCTGAGTGAAAAGAAGAGCGATTCTAGGCTTCTCTACCATTTCATCTTTTACATACCTTGAGGAGAAATCCCTGAAGCTGATCAATTTGACACTACTTCTTTGGGAAGCTTCAGTGTTAGAAATATTGTTACAACCTCAATCAGTTTTGTTTCAATGAAGGTGATAAAATATGGATTACCAAAACTTCGTTGAATTGGAAGACCAGTTTAACCATTTACCACGAGAAAATGAAAAGCTTCAAGTGGCCCTGCGGGGTGCTGTATTACAACAAAGGCGAACAGGAGGTTAATTTTTACTCAGAAAGCAAAATGTTATGGCCAGTGAACACCAAAAAATCTCTAGTTCGTAATATTAGATTATCCCGGGGATAAAAGTTTCATTTTCAAAGAGTTTTCATGGACAGATCATCTCTTGGTTCTGAAATAATAATAATAATAATAATAATAATAATAATAATAATAATAATAATAATAATAATAATAATAATAATAATAACTTTATTTAATGAGGGTAGCACGAAATAGTGCGAAGCACTAATAAACTTTCTGTGGCCCTCCTAACTTTCTAAGATTTTTACAATGAATTATCTAAAAAATATTTACAATGAGTTATATAAAAATATAAAACCTATTTCAGCAGATCGGAATTCAAAGCTTTCTCTTATCCGGACAAAGGACCGAATGGCTGGTCCCGAATCCGTGGTAACTTTGAAGCGAAATCAGTTTACCACGGCGTAGGGAAACGTGGTTTTTCTCTTCTTAAAATAGAGCTTTCGCTTAAAATACTAAGAAATGAAGGCAGATCACAGTATGAGTGCGTTTATTGAAAGTCTTATTTATTTTCAACAGCTTTCGGTAGAACCGAATTTAAATGCCTGTTAGCGTTATTTTTTTTAGAGATCGTTTTCTATTGTAATATTCTATATGGTTGCTAGAGTCGGGGTTTGGTTTATACGCTAATTACATCACAATTTATTGATCATAAGAAATAAACTTCAGTTAATCAATAACTCTTGTTTGAGCTTCGAACTTTGTCCAGTAATCTACCTTATGTCATCTTTTCACGTGAGTACCCCAGGAAACCCACCGTCAGTTGACCAATAGCATCAGGCCTTTTGTAAGAGTATATTCAATGCTCATATTGTCTTCGTTCAGTTTTAACACGAGCAACACTGTAGTCAGAACTGTTTTCAAGAAGTTAGTCAGAAAAGAAAATTTTCCCCGCTGAAACTGACTGGCACATCGTCATAATCCAAGTTTTTCTTAGAACACCGTTTAATACAGCGCTACGCACGATGGAATTCACCCGCAAGGAATGTTCGTCGCCGCCCGTGGCTGGTCAACAGAGTCGTTTCCCTTGCTCAAGCCAAGTACGTGCCTTCCTCTTTCCTGCGAGATCCTTTCACTTCGTCTCAATAGGCTGCCACTTGATGCCATTTTTCCTCTGCCGTTGTTACACCGTTGAAGGGAACCTTGGTTCGGTGAGGAACACGACATTTTGCCCCGACGGGGTCGAACGAAAAGAAACAGTTTTGTCACCAATCAGCGATCACGCACATTTTATATTTAGCTACAGTTCTTGAGTCTTCTATCACAAGGTTTTTTAAGAAGAAGGTGAACATCTTCATCGACAGTTGGCTGCTATTTATAGCCACCTCTGACATTGCGTAAAGGGAAATGAGCCTCCTTGCAACTTTGACCGCAACAACTACGCCGACGACTGAAGACGATTTTCTTCTCCAGGCCCGCGTGACCCCACGGCTCGCCGCCGCTGTTCCGTGCCGTTCTCTTCTCTGGGATTGTCCATCCCGCTCGATCGCAGGTTTGTATAACACATTTAAGACTGTCTAAGCTTAAATTGTTGGGGTACAGAATTAGTCTTCCCGTTTTCTTGATGTAGTTGTCTTTTTATTTCGTTCGTATTTCCCTTTCGGACGCTTGTTTACGTGCACGACCCTTTCGCCCTCGCTAGCAGTTGAATATTTCGTGGCTTTACTCCCTTGTGTTTTTTAAAGTCTTCTTTATACTTTTTCCCCGATTCCCGTTTTCCTCTTTCTGTTTGTCGGTCCAGTGTGGTGTTTAACTTCGTTCCCCTTTCGATTTCAATCTCGGGTCACCAGAGGAATCGCGGTCAAAACCTGTCATTCGTAGATAGTGTTAGTCTAACCTTATTTGGCCAATGCCAAACGATCAAAGCTTTAGGTTGTCTCCCCTCGGCTTGGGAATTTGTTTACCGTGGGTTTTGAGTCTCATCGTCCGATCGGGTGATTACGTCTCACGGCTCAACCGTCTGGAAGAGTATCATTGTTATTTGGCTACCTATTGTTACTCTATTTTGGTTCCTACTGCCGTCACGTTATTGGAACAAGAAAATTACAGTTACCCAAATGGACGTCAGCTTTCTTATAATAATAATAAGTAAGTTTTAGGAGCATAATACTAAAGTCTCTATGCTCTTCTTGTCACGCTGTATCGATTTCTATCGTTCGTCGTTGACAGTTTCTACCGGTCGGTTATCCCATATTCTCTTAGTTTAGTTATCACTCGGGTTCATGCCAACGTTCCTTTTACAAAGATTACTATCGCTTGCACTTGCGTAAATAAGTCATTAAATGCCCCTTTTCTCCGATCAAAGTATCTCTTTTGCTCAGATATATATCACCTTTGCTTCGCTACATTTTAGCGATGAATACTCGCAGCTAATATTTATGTTTTGGCGAAGTTATGTGCCAATTAGCGCTTTGCTGCCATATGTTGTCTCCATTAGCGTTACGTTGTTTTCTCTTCGCTTTGGTAGTTATTTTTTTATACATTCGTCTTCCATTTACAACTGGAGTATTATTTTTGTCTTTTCCCATACTCTCACACGGGTCGGCCGCCATACGATTTTTGACGTTTGATCTGTCTTACCGGGCGGCCAATTTTTTGTTGTCCAGGTGTTAATGCCATGCGATATCTAAGGTGTTACTGTTTTCAGTTTATCGTCATATGGCTATATCCGGTCCCAGTGGACCAATACCATTGCTTTCCTCTCATCTATTGTTTTGTTATCTTGTTTTGCACATGTGAGCTATCTTGAAGATGTTCGTCTATCCTGCTACCAGCCGCTGGATTACCTTTGTCACACCTTGGGAAATGCTCACTGTCGGCCCTGAGAGGAGGCCCTACTCCCTCCTCTCCATCCGGCGTGTGCCTCTCCCTGGGCTGTAGGTTTTTTGTTAGCTTGACACTCCAGGAGTACAAGGGGCTGACATATTTTTAGTGGAGCACTTTGTCACCCACTTCCCCATTTTCAGCCACACTTAGTTGTTGTTGTTGTTTTGTTATAGTTATGCAATAATCACCCCCTTTGGGCCCTGATATTGATAAGCAGACCTCATTACTGCCAACCCTGGCGAACCGTGAACTGCCATTAAATAAAGAATCATTTATGACCTCTTGTTCTCTTCTCCCAGCCTTACCATTAAATTATGTAGTGACCAGATAGGAGAATTTGCTTGTTGATATTCAGGGCTTAAAGGGTTGAAACAAGAAAATTACCTCCAAGTGTAACTTCTCCCAACCTTACCAAAAGAAAGGTATGGGACCAGTTAGGAGAATTTGTTTGTTGACAATTTGGCCTGATTTTATATTCATGTCAAAACATGAGGAAATTGATTACTCCATGATAGATTTTCAGTCTCGTTTTATCGTTAGTCTATCCTTTCCCCTACAGTTTGCCAACGGCCCTTTCTTATGGGGGACTGAGAGTTAGAGCCCCCAGTCCCCCATGTTTCTCCCTCGTTCTCGCTCCCCTTCCCCTTCCCCTTCCCCGTTTACGCCTGCTAGGCAGGTTACTTATAAGCTTTATTTTAACCTTGATCGTGGTAGGAAGCGCGCAAAGAAAGAGTGTTTACAAATCAATTCTCAAACTGGTTTACCTCGTTTCGCCTTCAAAAAAGGAGAAAAAGTTATTCACAGGCCTAAGTCGGTCATATGTGGAAAACTGTGCTTCTTTCTCTGGACTTTCCTCTTTTTTTTGGTCTGTTTAATTTGATAGGCATGCCCTGTTCAATGAAGACCAAAGAGGCGAAAGTAATCAGTATTTAAACTTAGACAAAACAGTTTTAAGTCCGTCCCTTAGAACCTGTTAGATTTTTGTGAGTTGTCGGGCAAAAAAATTGGAATGCCCCTGGCAGTTCGAGGACCCTCATTCGCAATGGTAATAAATTTTTCCATGCCTTGAGGTCTAAACGGACTGCCACGAGTGTCCCAAAACCTCGCCACCTGACTGCATTGCTTCATAGAGAAGGCGTGGCGACAATTAAACATTACACACGCTCAGCACGTGTAAAAACGATGACGTTTACCCCTGGGAAATTTATCGCAATATTGGGATGCGAGTTTTATAATTTTTATTTGAACTGTTTATATGAGGGGTAGTATGAAAGTGTTTGAATGAGTAA
This sequence comes from Siderastrea radians, assembly GCA_964017195.1. Classification (NCBI taxonomy): domain Eukaryota; kingdom Metazoa; phylum Cnidaria; class Anthozoa; order Scleractinia; family Rhizangiidae; genus Siderastrea; species Siderastrea radians. Next base: position 10,995,195 of record OZ024887.1, on the reverse strand, counting down.
TTAGGGGGATTTATCGGAAACGAAATTGGTTACAACTAAGTCCAAAAGAATGGAGTGGGTTGTATACATTTCATCAGTAAAATGTCAACATTGCTGATTTAACTTCAAATTTATACCATTGTCTCAGTAATGGCCCTCACTCCATTCGCTTATTTCGAAATGCAAAAACTGTACAATTTACAGGGACGCGAGGGTTTCAAAGCATTTATAGAACTGAAGCCAACTTGACGACCCGAATTCGCCGGGTTTTGTCTAGGCTACACTCTTGATACCCTTTTATATATATGCTAAATTGTATCATACTTAGAAATAAGGAAAGACAAAATGGTAATTTTTTCACAAGTCAAACAGAAGTAAACATCTTCAGATTCACATATTACGTTCTCTAAAAATGCTGTTCTTCGTTTGCTTGTAGGTTTTACTAGGAGTTTCCAATCTCTTGTGATTTTCAGCAGGGTATAAGGTTGCATCAAGCTGTCAAAAATATGTTTTCTTGCAACAGCTGAGCAAAATACAGAAGGGTAATAATTGGAAGCCTGCAATTTTTATCCAGCCGATTTAAGAGGAACTTTCTCACCATAAACCTTTCAGACTTGGAACTTATTTAACTTAACTATCTATCGTCGTTTGATGGAAACATTCGCGTTTTCCTAAAGGAAATAGGCCTTCAAATTGCACTTGTATATCTTAATCATTTATCTCGTTTGCCCTAAAATTTAAAGTTTCTAGTATGTGAACGTTTCGTATTATGAATACCAAAATATTACTAAAATAGGTTAAAGTTTATTTGCCAAAAATTTCATTTAAAAATGGAACCTCCCGTGCTGATATACAATTTCACGTTATGCAAGAGGTGGAAGCCAAGGTTCTATTCGCAGACCGCTACTTTTCAGCATGCGAAGTCAGATCATATCTATTAATATTAATTATGAATTATACCTTTGAAGTAAAGACTGAGAGACTTTTGTTTAACAGATCTTTTTAATGTTGATAGATTTCCATTTCACAGCTAACATGTACATGGCAGGCCTTTGTTTTTAATAGATAAACTCAAGATCACACTTTTATTGGTTAAATGAAACAGAAAGTGTATGTCATATTGGAATCACACTTGCAGCATTCCAAGAAACTAGAATTTAGAGGATTTATGATTCGCCCTTAAATTCTTAGATCTTACTTATGAATGAGAAGAAGGTGTATGTCATATTGGAATCACACTTGCAGCATTCCAAGAAACTAGAATTTAGAGGATTTATGATTCGCCCTTAATTTTTTAGATCTTACTCATGAATGAGAGGAAAGGCTTATTGAAAATACAACTTAAGCATTCACAAACCACGAGACTGATGTATATGATCAGTCGAGACTAAATATTCTGCTCCATTTGTAGATCTGTTTGATCTAATCAAATTAAAAACTAAATTCGCTTTATAATCTGTTACCTGTCAAATTTAATGACATAACGTATAAGTACCTCAAATGTTTGTCACATTTAATGAAAATCGCGCTTACATTGAAGCGACAGGTTAATCAGAGTAATTACAATTTAATTGCTTCCCTCCATTACCTTTTATTTTATCTTAAGTGTCAGTTACTCTTAGCTTTTTTCCTTTTAGCTGTACGCTTTTGCAGTACTGTAAGAATTTGTGATGGTCATGCATACAAAGCTTATTGTAGTTGCTGTGGCCTTTTCTTCAATTTTACTTCAACACTGAAGCCATTCTTTAGATTTAGAAATAGAACTTGGTTCAATCCGGTAAGGACCCACACATTGGGCCGGTAGCAATCTGGCTTGCCGTGAACTTGGACAGAAACGATGCTTTTCTGCACTTTTTTTCTCAGAGTGACCTTTACTTCTCTGCCTGCACTTGAAGAACGATACAGCTCTTCTTGCCCCACGTCACCAGAGTTAGTCATGGGTTGTTTCACCGTAGCAAGATTCAAGCTGGGGATGCTTATGCTGAGGAAAATGAACTCTGTGGTTTCCTCTGCCATAACTAGACAACCTCCTTTATTTACTGCCACTAATGGACCATCAGACGGAAGCCGCATGTTTACAGTAAACAAGACATAACCAGTGATAGCATGGCTTAGGGCGGAGCCAGACTTCGGTGACTTTAGGAACTGGACAACATGGGCTTTCCTATTTTTCTGCAGAACTTTGTAAACTTTACTATTTGTTGTTTCCTGGGCCGCCGCTAAATCAGTTGATGTAAGGTCATATGTCTCAGTCGGAATCAGGACAGCGTATTCATACCGGCCGTTCAAGGGAGGGGTGCCATGTTCGAGCCATGCCGTACCGTACTTCCCTGTTGTGGGTCCTGTTCCGTCATCTCTCTTGGAGGTCTGAAGCTGCACGTGAACTTTTAGGATTGATTTGCTGGGGCTTGGTATGTAGTAAAAATTTCCCTTAGCATCAGTGAGTGTTGTGTAGCGTCCTGTAGACGGTGTTGTTACAGACAATGAAGTTTTTTCAACGTCGTTTACTTTTATGTGCGGGAATGAGCTTGTAAGCTTGTCTTGAAAAAGAGTTGTTTGAACGACCTTCCTGTTAGTGTTTCGTGCCTTAATTTTACTTCCTAGGCACACCACTAGGTTTTCAAAAAAGAAAACCGATTTTTTAAACTCAAACCTGATATTGTTTCGCCAGCCTGTCAGGCCATAATCTGGTTGTTTAAAGTCCATGCCAAAAATTCCATTGCCTAGGGCCAATGTGCCCTTAAAAGTAAGACCCCCAGCTTCACCCCACCTGTTGTAGAACCTCGCTTTGCCTATATTCAAGTCATCCAGATTTGTTTGCCCAATCGCAATGGTTGTTGCTCCGGGGACTTTAGCCCAATCCCAACCGTTTTGGACGTCATGAACCTTCAAGGCAGCTTCACTGTTGGCAACCAGGAGCGCCCCGTGACTTGCAAACATTCCGTAAATGTTTTGCTTTCGTGGCTTACTTTCGTAGTCCCAGACGAACTGGTTAAATCCCTTGGCGGTCACAGCCCAGTCCTTGCGGCGGTGAATAGAGAGAACCGCGAAGTTCTTTGACCAGTGACCCTCAGGGGAGAGCTCGGCAGACAAACCTTGAGATGCAGCAGTGGATTTTACCTTTAAACAATAACAAAATGATGAGGTTTCAAACATGCCAAATCAGATTTTCACAAAAGTGGAACGATTGTGTAGTTACAATATTGCATGAATTGCTGTCATAAAGTATTCAGACCTTAATTCAAAAGACAAAATATCGGCTAAATAAAATTAAAAGTTTCATCTGAATGGCAATTTTGATTTCTTGACAGCTAGTTTCTAAATCATATTTATCATCTGCACCCCACTTCCTTCCTTGTAATCCTACAGTTTATTGTCAATCAAAAGGTTCTTTCTTCCCCATATAATCTCTTCTTCCCAATTTAGTTGTACGTTTGGTGGCGTTTGAGCTATATAACATGGAAAAAAGAAAAACAGACATTTTAATATTTTGGGTGACTGTGTTCCTTCAAGTGGTTTGAAAAGGAAGCATCAACATGGCGACTTACTGCGTCCATAATGTCCAGAGATCCCAGACTGTTGAAATAGTACTTGCCCTTGGTAATCTTCCCTTTTTCTAAATAATCCTCCACGTCTTCATCGGAACTATCGTATAACCGCAAAAACATCCCTGGTTCTGTCAGTTTAGTCACAGTTATTCCTGAAGGTATCACTGAAGGCAATTCAGAAGGATGGGAAACGCTGATGTAAGCATAGCCTGGTAATGCAGCCTTGATAAGTGCTTTTTTAACGTAATTTGGGAACCGCCCGTTTACACTGTTTGGAGTAGAATACTTGACCGCTATTAGACGCAGCGTTTCAAGTCCTCGTCTGATGTTGTTGATCGATGTCGTTGATAACGAAAATTCAGTTCCTCCAAGAAGGTATTGAACCAAAGCCGCAGTATGGAAGGCTTGTGGTACATAAGCTGATCCATAAAACGCTTTGTGGTGAAATCCTGTGAAGTCAGGTTTGACAACTCCTCCAAGGCCTTCATTTACTGCCAAAGCGTTGTTCATCCATCGAACAACGGCATCCATATCCCGAATCTTGGCTTTGGTTTCATCATTGTTGTCACTTGGCATCACCAACACAATGATGAGCCTGAACAGCATCAGAGTAATCATACGGTCAGCAGTAGTTCCTTTAAATTCAAATGTTGGTGATTGATAAACCTCTCCAAAGTCGTTGTACCATTTGGCTGTGTTTATCAAATCCAGCAGTCTGCTTTTGTTTGAAGAACTGCTCAAAGAATCACTGAGAAGAAACAGCGTGTGCATGAACCCAGCGCCATCTTTGTTCATTTCGTGGTCCAAGGAGCCAAGGCCACTTCCGTCTGAAAATCCTTGCTGTTTTACATAGTCGAGAAGGTTGTTTATCTTGTTTAGTCGATCCAGGTTAAAAGTGTTGATCGCAGTCTTTACTTGGTCAGCGTTAAGGGGTGTCGAAGTGGGCAGGTACCTTCTAAATAAGCTCTGCATGTTTGTATTCTCACCTGCAATAGCTTTGTAGGCATTTCTTTTCGTGTTTTGGTCTGCAGAGTTAAGATTGGCAAGTTGGGTATTAGCAGTATCTGCTATTTCGTTTGTGCGAGATCTTAGATGGTATTCCACTGCCAAAGGTAAGAGGATTGTCTCCATGACAAATCCAAACTTATGTTTATTTCTGCCTCTGCAGTCCCTGCAAAACAAAGGGGGTCCTACGACCTTCCTTTCATTATCGAATGTCAATTTGTCATATTCTGAATGTGCTTTTTTAATACTTCGCAAGAGAGAATTCCATCTCTTTTTGAGATAACTACCACTTGAAAAGGAAGGAGTTGTTTTTGTCTCGTCGCAGTACCAGTTCATGAGCCGTTTCTTGATAAGCTCAAAACTCTTCTTCTTTCGCTCGTCAATTGTCGAGGGTGACGTTGGAAAGGGTTGTTGACTCCAGTAGTATGTCCGCTGCCAAAAGTTGCTCGCATCATACAGTTCCAAGCCAAACGGACTGATTGGAGGAACTACTTTGTCACGTGACTGTTTTCCAACACTTGACTTAAACTCGAGCAAGTCTATGTAGATGGTATCTGCAGCACTTAAGGCAAATTCGACTTCGTTGACGGTCGATCTCGTCCGCCGCTGGGACTTACATTCATCAAATTTCACCCAAATTCCTCTCCATCCCTTAAAATTAATATTGACCTGGAAACTTCCAACTATGTTGGTACCATGCTTAAATCGCACAGTGAGGGTCTTTCCCGGTGAGACTTCTTCTTTGTACAACCAAACTTTGATGCCGCCCCTTAAGAGCCAGGTATTGGGAATGGTGAACGTTGAAGCGGACTTTAGCTTTAGCGTTGAGGCACCAGTGGCTTGCCATTTCAAGGACTTTTGTCCTTGCTTGACAGTCTTTTGGTCTGTGGACAATGTCAAGGTATCTGATGTGGCAGATTGAAAGCAACTTTTTTCGTTCGAAGATTCGAAATCAAACAAGTGATCTTTAGTACAAGGAGAGGGAGATGGGTCTGAAAGGGAATAAAAGGATAAAAAAAAATTGGTAATTACATGCTTAATGCGTAAGTGCTCACATGACTCATTGAAGTAGACAATATGAACCAGAGGAGAAATCTGCGTTTAACATACACTTGATGTACCCATGCACCTTATGTATCATGACGCTTCACGAGGAGTAGCAATTGAGCTACACTTGCCACGTCATAATAAGTTGCTTTGTCTTTGTCTTCCTTCAATGTGTCTTCAATCTCAAGTCATACAATATAAAATAGACTTTTTCAAGTTTCCTAGTAGAATATTTTGTCAATTACGGCTTGTAATGAGTTACTAATACCTGTGTGTGCATTCGAGCCTCGGCCCCAATCGATCAGTTTTCGTAAATAGATTCTTCACGTAAGCGATCACGCCCACTGTCATAAACATCGATGTTAGCAGTAAGCGACCACTAAGAGACTAAGCCTTGAAATTTCGGGTGCCCACTACGGTGATACTCAATTTAATTAGCAATACCCCATTGAATCAAAAGTGTTGAATCAGGGCGACTGGATAGACTAAGGAAAAATGAAAAGCCTTCAACTTCACAAGGTGGTTAAGCCCTTGTCGTCCTCGTCTTTTTTTGCACTCGCTGTTTTTCACGGGAAACCGGGCGTACTAAAAGTCTTATGGTCAGCTGCCGTTTCATTTTCCGGTAAGAATAAACTTATTTTTAATTGTAATTTCACCTGACTACTCTTCGAACTTTACCTTTTCCGCGCGGAACACGCTATCGATCCACAAGTTTTAATTAACCAGGAATTACAACTATTCCAAGCACAATTTCAAGCACGATCTCGGGAATTGAGGCATGGCTTTTATTACATTCCTTCGTCATAGCAACATAAGATAAATAACTTAAATAAACAGTTTGTTTTGTTTAGAGCAGTGGCGCTTTTTTGTATGGGGTGCTCGTAGTTGCTTATTGACCTACCTGGCGCCTGAGTTAACGGAGCAATGAGCAGCAGGAAGGTCAACTGCTGTAATGCAAGATATATCAACATTTTCTTACCCTTTCCTGCCAAAATAAAGGTGTATTTGAGAACAAGAATAAAATTATAGTATGACTGTAGAGTAATCGCAGTGGTAATACCAAACAAACAAACAAATAAATATAAACAAACAAAATCCATTATGAACGAGAACGTCCTCACGACATCTCTGTCTTTCTAAAAAGTTTATCTTTTCAGTGTGCGTTTCGTGCTATTTTACGAATAACATATAATGAGATTTTAATTTGGAAAACCGCTGTATCTTCTGTAAGGGTTTTAAATGGGGGTAAGTTTTAGTCGGTTCACGGCACAAAATTACGATTTAGCCGCTTATTCCACTGTTCACAGAAAACCACTCTGAGACAATCTTTTGTCCACTCTAAGACTGTGACTATTTTTATCAGTAGTAATAAACAGCGGGAGGAAAGTTGTTTTGTTTCAAATATTAAGAAAAAGCTCTAACTTTTGAAAACTGGCTTCCTCTGATTACAGAATTTTGTTTAACGTTTTTATCCAGAAGCATCAAACAGTTAGATACATTACTTCTGATGGTTAGGTTCTTTTATCCTCTAGTCACTCTTGTCTTCAACCATGGCCTAATAGTTCAGAGCAGAGTTAACCTAAGCAGAGTTCGCTCTGACGAAGGGCTAACGCTCGAAACGTCAGCGTTTAATCTCTTTACGGTGGCCAATTTACCTTATCAACTGAGTTGATAAATCCAAAATTTTGTTTCACGTGCCCACCATTGCAGCACCACAGTTTCTTTAGAAACTGACCCCCTTGCTTGTAACCTAAACTAGGGATAGCGTGAATTTTTAAGTGCCGTAGCTTATTGTCGTACGCTCCTGTAAATTTGATTCGTATTTTGAACTTAAGGTAGTTTAATTTTGTCGTTTAAACTAAGGCGAGAAATGCTTTTAAACAAAAGAAACGGAGACCTTGGTGAACTTTTAGTCCCGGGTTAGCATTAACCGACATGCTAATGTAGTAGTCTTTTCCCTCTTACGTCGATATGATTCACAACCGAAAAATGCCAGAAAGGTCATTTTAGCTAAAAGGGTTAATTTCGTTTCTGTAGTTTTACAGGTGCAGGTTCCCATAAAAGGATATTTCCTGGTAGAATGTCACCGTATTCGTTGAACTGCTTGCTCAAGAATTAAATTTTACTTCTTATTCGAAATAGTCACCGCGATTACATTGTAATTCGTGAAATGTTGAAGGAGGGATTCTAAGACGCAAAAGTCCAGGAGATCATATTTAACTTTTGAGTCTTTAGATAAAATTCTAAAATTTGACCATTCAATTGAAAACTGTTTAGCAGTACTTCTCTTTAGTGTTGTTTGTTTTTCCTTTGTAAGCGAAATTATGTATTTCCTTCTTGTTTTGAGCTTTGGCGCTCTTTGAAATGCAACTCCACAGTCGAGAGAATAGTGTTAAACGCTGTTTTTACACTCGCCAAAAAAGTCATTTTAGGCTAACCCTTAAATTAACTGGCATTTTTTCCTTTAGGCTACTGGTTCTAAAATGGAAAATTGAGTGAGTTGCCGGGAACAAAAAAAATCTTAGACCCATCAATCTTTTTCTTTCTAATCCGATTGTCCTTTGTAGTCCATTTCCGTCCTGGCCAAAGAATATTATTAAAAGTTTCACTGCCCCAGCATACTGTCTTCGAAAACTGGACCAGGTTTTCAGTAATGCAAATGTGACTTTGGGCGTTTCAAATAGCCGATATAGTCCTTTTAAAAGTTGAACAATGTGTCGTTTGATGTTTTTCCTTTTGTTAACGGTTCACAATAAAAAAAACAAACAAACAAACAACAACAACAACCAAAAAAAAAACCTCTCTCATTTATCCTTTGACGGTCAAAACTTTAATTTCGCTTTTTAACGCGCCAGTTGGCAGTCAACCCTACTAAGACAATCTATTGTCGACTCTAAAATTTTGATTATTGTTATCAGTAGTAATAAGCGGACGAGGAAAACTGTTATTTTACAAACATTACGAATAGCGTTAACTTTCAAAAACTAATCCTGTTTTTGTTCAGAGAATGTTGTCTAAAGATTTTATAAAGGGACTAAATTTTACCGTTGATTAACTGAAACATGAACAGTTGGGTACACTTTATCTCATGATCAGGTTCTTATCTAGCAACTAAATTTCGTTATTCGCTGTTGACTCTTTGTTCTCAACAAGTGCGTAATTGTTGAAAACAAAGCTTAGTGTCTTAGCTTGTTGTCGTGGACTCCTTTCTGTAAATTTATTTCGAATTTTGAACTTAAGCTAGTTTTATGTTTTCGCTTAAGCTAAGACATGGAAACGCTTTTAAGTAAAAGAAAGGAAAACCTTGATTAACTTTTAGTTCCGGGTTAGCGTTAACCGACATGTAATTAAGTAGCTTGGTCTTATTTAAGAAAAAGTCATTTCTTGACAAATTCTAACCTTATGTTATGACCTTACCCTATGTATCCGAGGTTAGTCCCGTGGGGAAATGCACCACAAGAAGTGGAGGATTTGGTAAGGTAAAGATTTCTTAATCTTACGTAGATATGATCCAACACCCGAAAAATGCCAGAAAGGTCATTTTAGCTAAAAGGGGTAATTTCCTTTCTGTAGTTTTACAGGTGGAGGTCTCCATAAAAGGATATTCCGTGGTGGGATGTCACCGTGTTCGTTAAGCTGCTTGCTCAAGAATTAAACTTTACTAAAAAATACCAGAAAGGTCAATTAAGCTAAAAAGGTTAATTTTTTTTTCTGTAGTTTTACAGGTCAAGGTCGCCATAAAAGGAGATTTCGTGGTGGAATGTTACCGTATTCATTAAACTACTTGCTCTATAATTCAATTTTACTTCTTTTTCGAAATAGACACCGCTATTGTAATTCTTGAAATGTTGAAGGAGGGAATCTAAAACGCAATAGCTCAGGACATATATTCAATTTTTGAGTCTTAATCTAAGGTAAGCAGTCTTTTAAACAAAGGAAACGGAAGCCTTGGTTAACGTTGTTTTTCCGGATTAGCGTTAACCGACACAATAATTAAGTAGTTTGGTCTTATTTTTTAAAAAGTCATTTCTTGACTAATTTTAACTTTTCGCTATGACTTACTCTATGTATCCGAGGTTAGTCTCGTCGGGAAATGCACGACAAGAAGTGGACTTAAGATTAATGACTTAATGATTCACGACTGTAAAAAATACCAGAAAGGTCATTTTAGCTAAAAGGGCTAATTTCTCTTCTGCAGTTGTACAGGTGCAAGTCCCCATTACAGACTATATCGTGGTGGGATGTCACCGTATTCGTTGAACTGCTTGCTCTAGAATTAAAGGTTTATACCGCTATTGTAATTCTTGGACTGTTGAAGAAAGGAATCTAAAAGCCATATTTCAGGAAATTAATTCAACTTTGAGTCTTTTGATGAAATTCTTCTCAAGTGACAGCTGTTACGGAGTGCTTCTCTTTAGTGACTTTCCGTGGTTTGCAAAATTATGTAGTTTATTCTTATTTTGAACTTTAGCGCTCTTTGAAATGTAACTGTACAAAGAATGGTGTCGAACGCTGTTTTCAATCACCCGAGAAGGCTGTTTTCACACAACCCCAAAAGCCATATAGGATAACCGTTTATTTAGCACATTTTCGCTTGCACTACCTGCCCAAGAAAGGGAAATGGGGTAAACAGGAACAAAGAAAATCCGTGACCCAAAATTGCAACCCTTTCCCTTTCTAATCCATCTTTTCTTCGTAATCCATTTTCATCCTGGCCATCTGTGGCCAAAAAAAAGTTATAGTTTATCTGCTGTGATTGGAACAAGACTGGACCATTAGTTTTAGTTTTTAATGTGACTTTTGGCTTTTCAAACCGTCACTAAAGAAGCTGACATAATCCTTCTAAAATTTCTGGAATATGGCGTTTGACGCTTCCGCATTTGTTGGTGGTTCACGGTGAAATATTCCCTCCTCATGTATCGATCGTTTGACGGTTAGAAACGTCGACATTTGACGCGCCATTCGACAGTTAACTCCACTTAGAGAGTATTTTGTCTGCTCTAAAATATTATCATCAGTAGTAATAAACAGTGGCAGGAAAACAGTTCTATTGCTAAATTTGAGGAAAAATTTTAACTCTCGAACAGTGGCCCATTTTTTTCAAAGAATGTTCTTCAAAGAGAATTAGTTCTTTCCGTTGAGTATCTAAAATATGTACAGTTGGATACCCTTTATCTGATGACTTTTTTTTCTTGTAAGTGAATTAAATTATCCCCTATTCGCTCTTTGTTCTTATCTCTTTGTTCAAATCAGAGTTAAATCTAACCCAAGGCTAGTGTGAATTTTACCTTCGGTGTTCTAGCTTGTTGTCGTGGACTCCTGTAAATTCATTTCGAGTTTTAACTTAGCTACAGTTTCATGTTATCACTTAAACGAAGCAGTCTTTTAAACAAAAGAAACGGAAACTTTGGTTAACTTTTAGTTCCGGCTTAGTGCTAACCGACATGATAATTAACTAGTTTGCTCTTATTAAAAAAAAGAAGAACGTTATTTCTCGACAAATGTTAACCTTACGCTATGACCTTACACTCTGTGTCCGAGGTTAGTCTCGTCTCGAAATGCAAGCCAAGGAATAGTGGATGTTTTAAGGTAACGATTTCTTAATCTTACGTAGATATGTCTCACGACTGAAAAATGCCAGAAAGGTCATCTTAGCTAAGAGGGTTAATTTCTTTCTCCAGTTTTACGGGTGCGGGTCACCATTAAAGGATACTTCGTGGTGGATGTCACTGTGTTGGTTGAACTGCTTGCTCTAGAATTAAATTCAGTTTTACATCTTTGTCAAAACAGACACCGACCGCTTCTTTTATTTTGTAAATGTTAAATCCAGGAGAGAATCTAAGACGCAAAAGCCAAGGACAGATGTATTAGTATTTGTCGCCAGTTGGTTACCAGATAACCCTACGATTTTTATTTCGAGCGTGCACGAGAGAAAATTGATACTTTAATTTATTTTGCCTTGGGCTAATAGTACCAGAAAGTAAATTGGGTTGCAAGCACAAAGAAAAAGCATTGACCCAAAATCTTCATTAACCCAAAATCGTCGACCCCCAAAATGATTACTCATTGGGGAATTTCATCAGCGAATTTGCTCAATCTCAACACTCCCAAATTTCCGTCGTTTTATACGAGTGTTATACGCTTATACATCTTATCACGCTAAGAAAATTACAACCTGTGAGTAGTTAAGGAGTCTTTCGAATGACAAAGAGATACGCGGTGTCTGTATTTATAAGCTAAGCTGTGAACAATGTGTTAGCTGAACAAAGCGGTGATCTGTCCATGAAATAAAGCAGTTATCAACTAAGTGTCAACAAAGATTCGTGTTAGCATCGGTTTTGCTTTGGTGTGCTCTTTGATTGTTTTTAAGGTCAGCTATTGTAAAAAATGTTGATCATTAACAATAATTAATAAGAGAAATCATGAAAAATTCTTTGAAAAGAACATTTGAAAAAAAATTTTAGTTAGTCAACGAGTCTTGTTACGTTTGTGCTTTGACCTTTGTCCAATGATGTAGTATCTCCTGTGTCCTCACGTGAGAACCCTATGAATTCCCAATCAGATTGCACATAGTCATTTAGCTAAGAGCGTGCTCCTCGTGCTTGTAATCTTTTGTTTGAAAACGAGGCCCAATGAGCCATATTGTTCGAAGCAGCAAGTTTTTGTTTTGTTACGGAAGACTCCTGTCTCCGGGCCAGTTAGCACAGGTACAATAAAACAACATTTCCAAATTCGATCTGGAATCAGTGAACGAAAAGTCACGTTGTGGAGATGCCACTGCAAATTTCCAATTTATTTTATTTATTTCTTTACAATCCCTTATTCAGGTAACTACGAATGAAACCATAAAAAGACGGCTTCCACCGCCTCTCAAGCTGCCGTGAACGCCCTCAATGGAACTTCGAAATCTTGCTGGTTCTAATCTCCCGGCAAGGAACGCCCTCGCTTCGCCTCAAAAGCAAGGTGGACTCGGTTCTGTGGCAGGGAATGAGGATGTTGCGCTACTCCTGATCAATTTGGATCAAGCAATGACGACTGATTCTGTGCACGAACTTCCAGTGAAACTAGTGAAGGAAATACTGTCTTTCAAAATTGTTACCGAAAAACTTCTTGCGACCAACAAACGACGAGCCTCTTACCTTAACTCTAGATAATTCTGTTATAAGAGTAACTAAGGCAAAAGCAAAAATCTATCACCGATATAGAGGAATAGACCTCTGCCTTCACAGCCTACATGAGTGTCATCATAAACAAATACCCATCTCGTGCTTCCGAGTTACTCGAATATCTGTCTTTAATCCGTCACGCAGCCAAGTATCATAGAGGGTTGGGGTGGGATGTTTATGTCATTAAGTTCCGCCTACACGCTACTGCAAATATGTCCCTTAAGTGGTCAGTTATTGACAGCCAATTATGGCTCAAAACTTTCACTGTTCCATCTTCACTTATGAAGGTCCAACCTGGACCCGTAACATCAAGTATCATTAGAGGGAACGTCAACCGTACTTGCCACATCTACAACAATAATGTCACCTGCGCCAAAACGTGCTGCCCCTATGCACATATAAAGTGCAACAGGTCACGTTGTGGAAAAGACCACCTCGGGATCAAGTGTCATCTTCTTTCCGAACCTGGAAATGAAGTACTTCCATGAGCTTGAACACCCCACACCCAGTCGTCTAATACTTGCCACCACGGCAAGTAGTTATGGGGGCATAGTCACTCCGGTAAATATTCCTCGTATACACCAGGCTCTCTGTCATCGTCCTAACAAAACATTTGTGGAAAAATTGTGCTCAGAACTGAGGAAGGGGGCTCGTATAGGATACTACAGGCCCTATGGCTTACCTACGACCCCAGGTGGTTACTGCAAATCTAAGGGACGAGGTTGCTAATGGGCGTTCTGCTGGCCCGTTCCCCTCCCCTCTTTTAAAAATCTACAAGTCTCCCCAATTGGCCTTGTTCCCAAAAAAAAAAAAAAATGACAAATTTCGCACTATCTTTCACCTGTCCTTCCCCAAATCTAGGACCTCCAGCGTTAAGCATTACATTGAGGAGGATGACTTGATCACTCCAATACATTACAATTGACAATACAATTGCAGCCATTAGCAAGTTGTCAGTTTTTTGGCCAAAAATGACATAGAGTCTGCATGTAGTCTTTTTCCAGTCCACCCATGTGATTGGGAACTTTTGGGTATGTTCTAGAATGGTTTTTACAGTTTCGACAAAGTCCTCCCCTTCGGGGCTTCGCCCCGCCCCCCTTCATTTATAACCAATTGTGTCAGATGCCATTGAGTGGACCTTGCTCAATGGATTATGACACTTTCTGGATGACGCCCTTATCATTGATTCCCCAGCTCGCACCAGGCCCTTTGCTTCCCCCTGCTAGGCAAGTCTATCCAACACGATCTTGACATTCAGGAACCTTAATATTTCCATTTCAATGGCCAATGTTCCACAGCCAGAAATTTCTAGTGTTCTGTCAGATATATCGTTCTGAAACCACGTAGTTTTTTCACAGGTCGTACAGAACTGAATATCTTTAGATTCAAAAATTGCGCTATATAAACATGCTGTTTTTCATTTGCATGCAGCTTTTACTAGGAGTTCCCCATTTTTTCCAATTTTTCGGCAGAGTCTTAGGTTGTATCAAGATGTCAAAAATGTATGCGATCTTAGCATTACGTTATTGTTCTTGCAACAGTTGAGGAAAATACACAACTGTGACTGTGGCTACCTGATGCTACCTGTGGCTACCTAATGCGACAATATTTCCCAAAGTGTATGTTACCCCGACTAAAAGTTTCCAAAACAGACCTCTTTAGAAAGGACCAAACCATGGTAATTGGGAGGATAGCCTCACACTTATGCACAATTTCAGCCAAGTCTGCATACCTGAACTCAAGAACCCCCTTTCCCAACACTGGACCCCTTTTTTCTTATGAATCTGCCTCTCCCCCTTACTTGGGAAAGCCTCACAAGGGAAGCAAGACTCATAGTTTCCGAATATAGGTGCAGCCACAACAGCTGCCCTCAGCCAGTTTGCCTCCCCGGCTTATTAATTAAGGTTTCGGGTAGATGATCCTCAGATTGTTTTGAGAGGTATATCAAAACCCCACCCTCAGTTCTGGTACAGGTTTCTAAGATTTTGACAAAACTCCTGTAGTTTTTTACATTTTGTTATTGCCATTTGTACTTGTGGCTCGTCAATGGGGGAGAGCTTTACATTAATTTTTGAGTTGAATTCCAAAATTTGTCCTTTAATTGACAGCTGTTTAACAATACTTCTCCTTAGTATTTTTGTTTTTTTGTAGCTTGCAAAATTACTTTTTTCTTGTTTTGAGAATTTTGGCGTTCTTTGAAATGCAACTCGTTTAATAAAGATGAGAGAATTTCATTACAAAGGAAAAAGCTTCGAAGGTGAATGCACTCCTTATGAGCAGAGGGTATCTGTATTTGTTACCAGTTAGTTACCAGCTTAGAATAATAGTTATTTATACTGGGACCGGTATCGAACACAGGATTTAAATTAAGTCAGAATACCGCACAAATGTGCTCCGGTTAACTGTAGCCACTAAATAGGGCACTTAATGGCCACATTGGTAGCGGGCATTACCGCTAACTCTACCAGAAACAAAACATTTAAAACAGGATTAAAAATTTAAACAGGAGTTAAATGTTCATCCTTCCAACCAAGAACCAGGAACATTTACACAGGATTTAAATGTTCATCCTTCCAACCAAGAACAATCTAGGTTTAGAGCAAACAGTTCAGCGAACAAGGTGCCATCCCACCTCGAGATATTTTTTATGGGGACTTACAGCCGAGAAACGGGAGAAAAAATGTTAACCTTTTCGCTAAGATAATCTCCCAAGCATTTTCAAGTGTGAATTATATGCACGTAAAAAGATGGCAGCGCTTTCGTAATACCCTTATCTTAAGAAATTCAACACAAACTTAGCCGCATTTTGATTTCATTGCAAAATGAATCCCGGAATGCGGAAACTCTGGATGATTTACGGGGACACGAAGGTTTCAAAGTATTAATGGAATTGAAGACGTGAAGTAGCCAACTTGACGAGCCGAAATCGCCGGATATCGTCGAGGTTAAACTCCTGATACACGGTTGTAAATCTATACTGCTAACTTTTCACTTTAGTATAGAATAAAGCCTTCTGCGATGGCTAAAAGCGACGGGGCGGGGGGCGGGGGCGTCACAGAGACAGAGCACAGCGCCATGCTCCCCAAGCTTTGCGACCAATGGTGAAAGTTGGGTCAGGCGCCTCATTTAGGGGGGAGGGGGGGGGGCGGCGTTGAAGTGAGGCTTTAAAATAGCTGTGGCATGCGGAAGATATGAAGTAGAAATCAGGCTGTTTGTGAACTGGTACTTTCGGGCAGCTTGATCACTTAACTCTGTGCACAGAGCCTTATCTAGCTAAGCTGACACACTCAACTGGAGGGCTAGATAACCCAGGGAGTGTCGGAGCTGCTCTGGGGTCCCTAGGGATCTGCAGGGGAGGGGTGGGGAGTGGGGAGTTCCACAGCCAGAAATCTCTAGTGTTCTGTCAGATCTATCGTTCTGAAACCACGTAGTTTTTTCACAGGTCGCACAGAACTGAATATCTTCAGATTAAAATAAATTGCGCTCTATAAAACATGCTGTTTTTCATTTGCTTGCAGGTCTTACTAGGAGTTCCCCATCTTTTCCATTTTTTCGGCAGATTTGCCAATTTGTAGACATTTGCTCACAGAAAGCCTTGAAGTCTTAAAACGTATTGAGCTTAATCGCGTTTTCCTAAAAGAAATAGGTCTCCAAATAACGCTTGCATCTCTTAATTAATTTTTTCTTCGCCCAAAAACTTAAAGCTTTGTAGAATTTGAATATTCCTTACTTTTAATGCAGTATGTTGCCCAGTTTTCGTACGGGCCCAATTTTCGTACAAAAAGAGCTTTATTTGATTATCTTCGTCGGTCGTTCAAGAATTCGTCAACCGAAGAATTCCGGAAATAAAAGGAACATTTCAGCTATAAATTGCCGGTGGGGACTTTTTGACGAAGAAGCGGGTCAGTGCGGACAATTTCTTTCGAGGTGAGTAAAAGTTTAGCGGCTAATATTTGTACTTTTCACTGCACAGTAAAGGTATTGTAGATAAACAAATAGCCCGTTTTGTCAGTAATTTTGCAAGGAACTTCAAGATTTTTGGACCGATGATAGATAAAAGATGAAAGTGAATAGGAGAACTTTCAACGCTAGCTTAAATTTAACTGCTTCTGAACTTTAGCGGTGAAAATCTTTGCATACATTTCGACCTACTGTGCCAGTTTTCGTACACTAAGCTGCGCCTTTCTCAAAACCTATTTTTAAATAAGTTTAAGAACTGAATTTCAAACTGTTTAAAAGTTAATAAGTCGCAAGTGTAGCAAAGTTACACAGCAATCCTTGCAAAGTACGATACACTACATGTATTTGTTGTGGTATAACAGCGATGCTTTACTTCCAGGTCATGCAAAGGTCACGAATATTTAATAAACTTAATCCCACGCAAACAATCTAAAACGTCAATATAATTAACTAAGGTAGATGTGTATGTATAGAATGTTGACATACACCTTGAAATATCGTTAGTTTACCGGTTTTGCCGATTTTTTTCACTCCGTTGTGATTCTAATAAACATTTACAAAAGTAACAAGGAAAAGCAAGCGTAAGCGTAAACGGAAGCAAAGCGTTTGCTATTCTAAAGGAGTAAGCGGAAACGGAAATAAAACGTCGAATCTTATACAGGCCTTTCTTAACAGTTGTAATACGCTGAATAGTAACCGGTCAACTAACATGGCCAAGGACGTAAACGACGTAGGAGGCGATGGATTGAGTGTAAGAAAAACCGCCCCAGAGTGGGAGATTAAAAAATCAACAGTGCAGGATCGATTAAACATCCACCCCTCGAACAACCATTTGCTTTGTGCACTAAAAATTGGTCACTAAGCCGATTTCTATTCACAAATCGAAGAGAAAACACGATAAGCACGCAGCAGAGTGGCTGACACATCAGTTTGCGCCGGGCGTTTTCGTGAAAAAATGTTGCTTTGTCGATGTACGAAAACTGGGCCAGGTGTACGAAGACTGGGCAACTTAGGAGTTTTGGAAAAAATGGCATAATTTTGAACATACGTCGATCAAACGGCAATCGTTTTATATATTGAAGGTAAATAAATGGGCTATCTTTAAATGAAATTTCAGAACTTTTCATCTCACAGACGAAAAGATATAGCGATGACAAACTAAAGTGTACAAAAACTGGGCAACACACTGTATACAAATAACGAAAATCGCTTACTGGCCGAAAATTTGATTTATAATTGCTTTACGAGATATAGCATCTTAATATGTACTTATGTTTCTAAAAATAGTAACAAAATGGCGGGAAATTCAAGAATCAAAGCTTAATAACTCTTTAACTAATTGAGCTTTTCCAAAAATTTTTTCACATTTGTTTCTATCACGTCACGCTCTTTCAAAATTATTTATTTGTTTTGCCATAACTTGAAATTTAAATTTTGCTGTCAATCTTGTGACGTCATCTTCCCACCAAAAACCGTTAAAATCGAGAAACAAAAAACATACGATTTTTTGGAATATAAAGTTCTACCATCCTGCAAAGTTTGAGCTCAAACAAATGAAAAATGCAAAAGTAGTTCCAAGGATGCACTTTTAGGCGTCCTATATGCCCACCGTAAGATCACAGTTTTGTAGGTTAACAGTTTTGTAGGTAACAGTTTTGTAGGTAAACAGAAGGATACAGGTATGCCATATTGGAAACACACTCGCAACATTGCAAGAAACTAGGATTTTAAAAGATACATGCTACACCCTTAATTTTTTATAACCTTGTTAGGATATTGAATGAGAGAAAAGAACGCGATAATTTTGTTCACGAGCGCGGAATATTGCGTGTGTCACGGGCGATGCAAATCAGTGAAGTTTACGATACGAGGTCAGTCGGATTTCATTCTGGAATGGCGCGCTGCAAATGAAACAAGTCACTTGTTCCTCAGAAACAGCCGCAATTTTGATTCACGTGCGTAGACCACGCATGCGCTTTCCATAATCAGAACGAGCAACTTGAAGAAAGTCTAGGACTACATATCTCGCTCTGTTTGTAGTTCCGTCTGAGCCAATCAAATTTGAAGACTAAATTTACTTCCTTTTCTAATGCCCTACTTAACCAATACTTAGGGATGCCTTGTATGTAATTAAAATAAGATCAAGTATCAATTCCATGATATCAATCAGTTATATGTCTTACATTTAATCACATTACCGATAAATATTTCAAATGTTTTGGCTAATTTGAAGGAAATGACGTCTTTTCATCTCGCTTACATTGAAGCGACAGGTTAATCAGAGTAATTACAATTTAATTGCCTGCCTCCAGTAGCATAAGTTTTTTTTAACCCTGGGATACTCCTCCAATTAGATTTCCGTAAGGCATTCGACACCATTGAATGGGAATTCATCCAGAAGACGCTCGCTCTTTTTAACTTCGGTGAGAGTATCCAACGATGGATCTCTACTTTTTACACTAATCCGGAGAGCTCTGTTTTAAACAACGAATTTTCCACCAATTCCTTTAAACTGTCAAGAGGAGTGAGGCAAGGTTGTCCCCTGTCTCCTTATTTATTTATTTTGTCGGTGGAAATATTAGCAAGCAAAATAAGACAAGACAAAGAAATAGAGGGGATTCGAATCTTCAAAAAAGAAATCAAAATAAGCCAGTTCGCCGACGACACCTCACTATTATGCAGTTCCTGTAAATCGGTTCAAAGAGCGATTGAAGTACTAAATGACTTCGGTGACGTTTCCGGTCTGAGACTGAACCCAACTAAAACTAAAGCTTTGTGGCTGGGGCCATGGAGAGACATCCAAGATGAGCCTTTTAAATTCCGGTGGCCAAAAGATCCAATTAGAGCGTTAGGAATATTTATATCTTACCATCAAAAACAAAACGAGAGAAAGAATTTTAAAGCGAAAATCGACAAGTTAAGCACTATTCTCGATCTTTGGCAGTCCAGGAGTCTCACTTTATTCGGCAGAAGTCTTATATCTAAAAGTCTTGGAATTTCACAACTGGTGTATTCCATTTCGATTCTTGACACACCCCCTGAATGTATTAAAGATATTAACTCCCTTATCTTTAGGTTTATTTGGAAAAAAAAAGCAAGATAAAATAAAACGTAAAGTAATGGCCCTTGACTATAAGAATGGAGGTCTGCGTGCACCCAGTATTGAGGTTATGGTCAAATCACTTAAACTAGCATGGATCTCAAGACTGTTAAAAAATGAGCAATCATGCGACGAATCCTGGAAGGTGATCCCTAACCACTTCTTGAACAAATATGGCGGTCTTAACTTTTTGTTAAGATGCAATTACAATGAAAAATTTCTGAAAGGTACCACGTTACCTTTATTTTATAGGTCTATTTTGCAGTATTTTTTGGAACTTAAAACTGCCCACAAATGTGTAAACGGGCAAGAACTAGTATTATTCAACAACAAAGACATTTTAATTGAAAACCAAACCATATTTCACAAAGACTGGTTCCAAAAAGAAATTTTTCTCATACAAGATCTTTTAAAAGATGATGGCAAATTTTTTACTTATCCGGAATTTGTCCGAAGATACGAGCTTAAATGCAATTTTTTAACTTATATGCAAGTTGTCTCGGCAATCCCAAAACATTTAGTCAAAAAGGCAAGGGAAAAACATCTAGACAAGAACACCTTTCTAGCCGTAGATGCTTTCCAACTCTCGCCCAATACTGTAATAGACCTACTCAAAATGAAAAACAAGGATTACTACTGGCTCCTAATTAACAAAGACAATCAAGAGATAAAAGCTGAAGTGAAATGGTCTCGAGACTTGCATTCGGAAGAATTTAGACTAGATGATCTTTTCAGCTGTGTTAAAAATGTTTGCAAAGAAAATAAAATGAGAGAATTTTATTTCAAACTTATTCATAGAATAGTGGTGACCAAAAAAGAGCTTTTTTTCTTCGGTATAGAAGACGACATGTTTTGTTTATTTTGTCAAGAACCTGACTCAATAAGTCACACTTTCTTAAATTGCCGCTGGTCAATTCAGTTCTATTCGGAGGTTATCAAGTGGTTTAACAAAGAAAATGACACCACCTTCTCGCCAAGCCCCGTAGAAATACTGTTCGGGAAAAAATCAAGCAATTGCTCTCAAGGCTCGTTTAAATTGTTAAGGAAATTTAATTATACACTCCTGTTTGCCAAATACTATCTATATACACAAAAACTACTCAAAAAAGAAATAAACACGAAAGAGTATATTAGGAAACTCACTTTTAAATATCAAATTGAAAAGCTATTTTGAACAGTTATCAACGCTGTTCTCCAGCCCTGCCCACTACTCTTACTGTTAGTCATAAGAAGAATACTGTGTGGTAAACACTCCCTTTTTGTCTTTCTTTAATTTTTATGTATGTATTCTTATTTTAGCGACGTATGTAATGTATTAAGTAATTCTACTGTAAATAATGTCACTGTATTGTATATTATTATTTAAAAAAAAATAAAATAATAAGTTTTTTTTAAACTTGTGTCACTTTTAGCTTCAGCCTTATAGCTGTACGCTTTTGCTACACTGTAACAATTCATGACGATCAAGCTTATTGTAGTTGCTGTGGCTTTTTCTTCAATTTTACTTCAACACTGAAGCCATTCTTGAGATTTAAAAATCGAATTTTTTTTAATCCGGCATAGACCTACACATTGGGCTGGTAGCAATCCGGTTTACCGTGAACTTGGACAGAAACGATGCTACTCTGAAACTTTTTTCCTCGGAGGGACATCTACGTATCTCTCTGCACTTGAGGAACGATACAGCTCTTCTTGCCCCACGTCACCAGAGTTAGTCATCACTGGTTTCGTCGTAGGAAGATTCAAGCTGGGGATGCTTATGCTGAGGAAAATGAACTCTGTGGTTTACTCTGCCATAATAAGACATTCTCCTCTATTTACTGCCTCTACTGGACCATCAGACGGAAGAGGTGTGCTTCTAGCAAACACGATGTAACCAGTGACAGCATGGCTTAGGGAAGACCCAGATTTCGGCGACTTCAGAAACTGGACAACATGGGCTTTCTCATTTTTCTGTAGAACTTTGTAAACTTTACTATTTGTTGTTTCTCGGGCCGCTTTTAAATTAGTCGATGCTAGGACATAGGTATCAGTCGGAATCAAGACAGCGTATTCATACTGGCCGTTCAACGGAGAGGTGCCATGTTGAAACCATGCCGTACCGTAAAGCCCAGATGTGGCTGTTGTGCCGCTATCTGGTTTGGGGTTCTGATTTTGCACGTGTACTTTAAGGATTGATTTACTGTTGCTTGGTATGCAGTAAAAGTTTCCCTTGGCATCGGTGAGTGTTGTGTAGCTCCCTGTAGACGGTGTTGTTACAGACAATGAGGTTGTTGCAACGCCATTTACCTTTATGTTCGGGAATGAGCCAGTAAGCTTGTCTTGCAAAAGGGTTGTTTGAACGACTTTCCCGTTAGTTTCTCGTGCTATAATGTTACTTCCTAGGCACACCAGTAAGTTTTCAAAAAACAAAATCGATTTGTTAAACTCAAACTTAATATTGTTTCGCCAACCCGTCAAGCCATAATCTGGTTGTTCAAAGTCCATGCCAAAAATTCCATTTCCTAGGGCTTCTGTACCCTTAAAGGTCAGACCTCCAGCTAGACGTTTCTTGTTGCAGAACCTCGCTTTGCCTATATTCAAGTCGTCTAGATTTGTTTGTCCAATTGCAATGGTTGTTGCTCCAGGGACTTTAGCCCAATCCCAACCGTTTTGGACATCATGAACCTTCAAGGCAGCTTCATTGTTGGCAACCAGGAGCACCCCGTGACTTGCGAACATTCCGTAAATATTTTGCTTTCGTGGCTTACTTTCGTAGTCCCAGATGAAGTGGTTAAATCCCTTGGCCGCCACAGACCAGTCCTTGCGGTGATGAATAGAGAGAACCGCGAAATTCTTGGACCAGTGACCCTCAGGGGAGAGCTCGGCAGATAAACCTTGAGTGGCGGCAGTGGATTTTACCTTTAAAATAATAACAGAATGATGACGGTTTCAAACATGCCAAACCAGAATTTTTATATAAAAAAAGTAAGGATTGCGTAGTTAAGATATTGTATAACTTACTGTCATTAGGTATCGAGGACTTAATTAAAGAGACAAAATATCGGCAAAAAATGTCAAAGTTCATCAGAATAGCAATTTTGATTTCTCAACAGCTAGTTTTTAAATCAAATTTTATTGCCTTCCTTGTAATCCACAGTTTATCCTCGATCAAATGGTTCTTTTTTCCCCATACAATTTTTTTTCCCAATTCATTTGTATGTTTGGTGGTCTTTGAGCTATATAACATGGAAATGAAATTAGGGATGTTTTAATGTTTTACGTGACTGTGTCCCTTTGAGTGGTTTAAAACATCAACACGGCAACTTATTGCCTCCATAATATCCAGAGATCCCAGACTGTTGAAATAGTACTTGCCCTTGGTAATCTTCCCTTTTTCTTAAGAATCCTTCACATCTCCATCGGAACTTCAATTCCTGATGGTATCACTGAAGGCAATGCAGAAGAATGGGAAACGCTGATGCAAGCATAGCCTGGTAATGCAGCCTTGCTAAGTGCTTTTTTAACGTAATTTGGGAACCGCCCGTTTAAACTGTTTGGAGTAGAATACTTGACCGCTATTAGACGCAGCGTTTCAAGTCCTCGTCTGATGTTGTTGATCGATGTCGTTGATAAAGAAAATTCAGTTCCTCCAAGAAGTTATTGAACCAAAGCGGCGTTATGGAAGGCTTGTGGTACATAAGCTGATAACGCTTTGTGGTGAAATCCTGTGAAGTCAGGTTTGACAACTCCTCCAAGGCCTTCATTTACTGCCAAAGCATTGGCCATCCACCGAACTACGGCATCCATATCCCGAATCTTGGCTTTGATTTCGCCATCATTATCACTTGGTATTACCAGCACGATGATGAGCCTGAACAGCATCAGAGTAATCATACGGTCAGTGGTAGTTCCTTTAAATTCAAATTTTGGTGATTGATAAACCTCTCCAAAGTCGCTGCACCATTTGGCAGTGTTTATCAAATCAAGCAATCTGCTTTTGTCTGAAGAACTGCTCAAAGAATCACTGACAAGAAACAGCGTGTGCATGAACCCAGCGCCATCTTTGTTCATTTCGTGGTCCAAGGAGCCAAGGCCACTTCCGTGTGCAAATCCTTGCTGTTTTACATAGTCGAGAAGGTTGTTTATTTTGTTCAGTTGATCCACGTTAAGAGTGTTGATCGCAGTTTTTACTTGGTCAGCGTTAAGGGGTGTCGAGTTGGGTAGGTAGCTTCTAAATAAGTTCTGCATGTTTGTATTGTCACCCGCAATAGCTTTGTAGGCATTTCTTTTCGTGTTTTGGTCTGCAGAGTTAAGATTGTCAAGTTGGGTATTAGCAGTATCTGCTATTTCGTTTGTGCGACATCTTAGATGGTATTCCACTGCCAAAGGTAAGAGGATTGTCTCCATGACAAATCCAAACTTATGCTTATTTCTGCCTCTGCAGTCTCTGCAAAACAAAGGGGGTCCTACGACCTTCCTTTCATTATCGAATGTCAATTTGTCATATTCCGAATGTGCTTTATTAATACTTCGCAAGAGAGAATTCCATCTCTTTTTGAGATACGTACCATTTGAAAAGGTAGGAGTTGTTTCCGTCTCGTCGCAGTACCAGTTCATGAGTCGTTTTTTGATAAGTTCAAAACTCTACTTCTGTTGCTCGTCAATTGTCGAGGGTGACGTTGGAACGGGTCGTGGACTCCAGTAGTATGTACGTTGCCAAAAGTCGCTCGCATCATACAGTTCCAAGCCAAACGGACTGATTGGAGGAACTACTTTGTCACGTGATTGTTTTCCAACCCTTGACTTAAACTCGAGCAAGTCTATGTAGATGGTATCTGCAGCACTTAAGGCAAATTCGACTTCGTTGACGGTCGATCTCGTCCGCCGCTGTTACTTGCATTCATCAAATTTGACCCAAATTCCTCTCCATCCCTTAAAATTAATATTGACGTGGAAACTTCCAACTATACTGGTGCCATGCTTAAATCGCACAGTGAGGGTCTTTCCTGGTGAGAGTTCTTCTTTGTACAACCAAACGTTGATGCCGCCCCTTAAGAGCCAGTTATTGGGGATGACGAACGTTGAAGCGGATTTTAGCTTTAGCGTTGAAGCACCAGTGGCTTGCCATTTCAAGGACTTTTGTCCTTGCTTGACAGTCTTTTGGTCTGTGGACAATGTCAAGGTATCTGATGTGGCAGATTGAAAGCAACTTTTTTCGTTCGAAGATTGGAAATCAAATAAGTGATTTTTAGTACAAGGAGAGGGAGGTGGGTCTGAAAAGGAATAAAAGGAACAAAACAATTGGTAATTATACATGTTTAATACGTAAGTGCTCGCATGTATCATTGGAATAAATATGAACCAGAGGAGAAATCTGCGTATAACATACACGTAAGTGATGTACCCATGCGCCTTATCATGGTGACGTTTTCACGTTTCACGAGGAGTAGTAAATAACAATTGTGTATGTCTTCCTTCAATGCGTCTTCAATCTCAAGTCATCCACTTAATAACATGCTTGTTAAGTTTCGTAGAAGAATATTTTGTCGAATTTAATAGGGCTTGTAACGAGTTACTATCACGTGTGTAACTTGTGCATTCGAATCTCACAAATCGACCAGTTCCTGTAAAGTGACTCTTGTCAGAATCGATCATGTCCACTGTCATAAACATCAATTTTGGCGGTAAGCGACCACTGAGAGACTAAACTGGAAATTTCGGGTGCCCACTAACAAGATACTCAATTGAAATTTAAATTGCCAGTTCCACTGAATCGAAAGTGCTGAATCAAGGCGACTGGATAGATGACGTGAAAACCGCAGTTGTTCAGTTTCCCTTGTCGACCTCGTAGTTGTTTTACACTCGCAGGTTTTCACAGGAAACCGGCCCATCTTTAAGTCTAATGGTCAGCGGCCGCTCCATTTGCTGGTAAGAATAAACTCATGTTTAAATTCACCTGACGTAACTTTCCAACACTTAATCCTTTCTGCGCGGATCACATTATCAATCCACAAGATTTAATCAGGAATTCTAACTATCCCAAGCACAATTTCAAGCACAATTTCGGAAACTCAGATATAGCTTTTATTACATCCGTTCGAAATAATAGGGAGACGTTTTAACATAAACAGTCTGTTTTATTTGGAGCAGTGATGCTTGAGAAATTTTTCGTACTGGGTACCCTTAATTGCTTATTGACCTACCTGGCGCCTGACTAAATTTCCACCTGTGAAACCCATTCAGTTCCAACAATTACCCTTAATAATCAGTTAACTGTTAAATCTCAGCAAAATGTCGTTTGGCGTTTCACCTGCGGGATACAGAGAATACAGAGAATGGTGTTGAACGCTCAAAAGCTGTTTTCACACACGTCAAATATAGTCATTTAGGCTAACCCTTAAATCAACACATTTTCGCTTGGGCTACTATTCCTAGGATGGAGAACTGGGTTACCACGATCAAAGAAAAATCTTTGGCCCAAAAGATCAACCCTTTCCCATTCTTGTATTCCAGAATAAAAACATCTTTCTCTTATTAATAGTTTCCCTTAACTAGTATACTGTGTCTTTGAACAAAACTGGACCATTATTATGTGAATTTCGGCGTTTCAAATAGCTGACGTAGTCCTTTTACGTCTTTGGATAAAATTCTACAACTGACAGTTGTTTAGCAGTACTTTTTCTAGTGTTGTTTGTTTCTCCTTAGCCTGAAAAATTACGTATTTTCTTCTCAGTAATTTTGAACTTCGGCGATGTTTGAAAACCAACTCTACAGAGAATGGTGTCGAACGTTGCTTTCACACGCGCCAAAAAGCCATTTAGCAGATTTAGGCTAAACCTTGAATCACCTGGCGTATTTTTGTTCAGGATACTAGTCCTAAACACATAGAAAATTGGGTTAACAGTAACAAACCAAAATCTTTGACCCAAAATCTATATAAATCTTTCAGTTTCTAATTCAATTGTCCTTTGTAATCCATTTCCATCCAGGCCATAGGTTGCCAAAGAAACTTACTGATAGTTTCACCACACTAGTTTAGTGTCTTTGATTAAGACTGCAGGACCATTATTTGTAGGATTTAAGGACACCGCGGCAAAATGTCTGCGCATGCGCTCACTTCGGTCATTTCCGGTTTCGAGCTTATGTCGTTCATTTTCATTCGGTGTGCTTTCGAACTGTCCGGGAACTGAATTCGCAGGGATGGCACTCAAGTCCAGTAAGAGAAGAAAAATTAACCCTCGTGTGTTCCCGTTCTCCAAAAAAAAAAAAAAAACTTGTTGTTTTGCAGAGGACGGAAAAGAATTGTACCAGAATGTGTAACGCACGTGCAGAGTCATTGTTTTGCTCATTAAAGGCTATTGTTTTTCGACGTTCTCGTTGCCGTCGCTGTGGTGGTTGCTTAAACTCCCTAATGCCACTACAATGGCGACATGCGAACGTAAACTATCGACTTTCATGATGTTTTTCGCTGTGGGTGCAAGCCCGAAACTACGAGGTGCAAAGGTGTAGAAACAGATAAAGCTATATTGAAGCTGCTCTGGATTTTTTAACCTTAAGTTTGATGTCTGGAGCTTAAGTTTTTCAAAATTCGCGGCCGGAACTCGAGTTTGTTATTCTTGCCAATAGTTTTCAATAGGGGAGCATTGACAAGAAGTAAAAATACAGCGCGTGCGCAGTGCATTTTGCCGCGGTGTCGGATTTAAGGAGTGTAAATGTGATTTTTGGCTTTTTAAACTGTTACTAAAAATGGCTGACACAGTCCTTTCAAAAGTACTAGTCAGCAATATGTCGTTTGATGGTTTCACTTTGTTAACGGCTCACGTTAACAAAGAAAATAACTAATAAATAACATAAAATAAAGAAAAACCTCCTGATTTTTCCTCTGACGGTTATAATTTTTGCCATTTGACGCACCAATTGGCGGTCAACCTTACTGAGACAGTCTTTTATCCACTCTAAATTTATGATTATTGTTATCAGTAGTAATGAACAGACGGGGAAACTGTTATATTGCAAATACTATGAAAAAGCATTAACTTTCCAAAACTGACCCCTTTGGAGAATGCTGTTTAACGATTTTATAAAGGGACTAAATTTTACCGTTGATGAATGAAACATCAACAGTTGGATACACTCTATCTGGCGATCAGATTCTTATCTAGTAAATGAATCATGTTATTCGTTATCGCCTCTTTGTTCTCAACCAGGGCGTAATTATTCAAAGCATAGCTGAGCTACCCCAGGGTTGCGTGAATTTTATGTTCAATGCCATCGCTTATTGTCGTGTACTCCTGTAAATTCATTTCAAATTTTGAACTTAAGATGGTTTTATGTTTTAACTTAAACTAAGGGGTGCAAACTCTTTTAAACAAAAGGAACGGAAACCTCAGTTAACTTTTAGTTCCGGGTTAGTGTTAACCGACATTATAATCAAGTAGTTTGGTCTTATTAAAAAAAAAGAAATTTTTTTGGAAAATTTATAACCTTACTTTTAATTATAACCTTACCAAGTGTATCCGAAGTTAGTATCGTCGGCGAAAGCACGACAAGAAAAAGTGGATATCTTATAGTATAGAATTTAATCTTACGTAGATACGATTTACTACGTAAAACTGAAAAATGCCAGAAAGGTCAATTTAGCTAAAAAGGTTAATTTCTTTTCTGTGGTTTTACAGGTGCAGGTCTCCATAAAAGGAGATTTCGTGGTGGTATGCAGGGACCGCGCGGCCTATTTTGAAGTGGGGGGGGGGGGGGGGCTAACTCGATCGCTCAAGGTTGAAGGACGGGTTTATTCTGTAATTATCGTTACAGAATAAGGCTTTTAGTGACTAATTAACAATGCATCTAGGGTGGCCAAGTGTGTTTAGAGTTGTCAGTTTATGCCAGGATGTATCCTGGTTTATACCCATCATACAGACCCACAATCAAACTCTTCGACATTGTTAATGTCGATACTTAGAACACGTTTTGGTGCCCTAATCCGGAATAGAAGACAATATACAGTTACCTAGTTTGGAGATAAGTCCTTTCGCTCAGTGATGTTCCCGCGATAACAAAATATACGGAATGCAGTCCGAGAGTCGAAGTGTTCAGGCTTAGTCAGAATACGAAAAACTGCATTCTTTTAGGGAGTCGGTATTCTGGATATTCTGTTAGTCCTAAAGCGGAATAGGAATAGCCAGAATATTTTCAAAATAATGTGCCTGAGCCTCTTCTTTCATCTCTACACACATTTTAAGAAGTATCTGGCGAGGTGCAAACCTTGACGTATTCCCATTTAGGATCTCAAACT
Source organism: Siderastrea radians (assembly GCA_964017195.1). Classification (NCBI taxonomy): domain Eukaryota; kingdom Metazoa; phylum Cnidaria; class Anthozoa; order Scleractinia; family Rhizangiidae; genus Siderastrea; species Siderastrea radians. Next base: position 10,966,116 of record OZ024887.1, on the reverse strand, counting down.
CAAAAACATGCATTTTTCTTAAAACTTTTGCAAGCAAACTTAACATTACAGAATAAGGCCAACTGAGAAAACTGAGCTGAGTTTCATGAAATATGTTATTCACTTAAGTCAGTCTGTCGATAGGTCGTGACTGCTGAACGCCTTATTTGTCATCGCTAGGAGCGAAAGAGATATTTAGTCAGCTATCCTACAACTGTAGTTGCAAAGTTCACATGCATAGCGAGGCTCGAAGAAGTCAAAACAAACAAGCAAACAAACAACTTTATTATAGTCTCAATCTTATAGCCGTGTACAAGTGCACTACTATTATCGGGGAGACTGAAGATCGAATTGGAATTTGGAGATGTTGGTTTTTAAGGAGAGGGGAAAACCGGAGTATTCGGAGAAAAACCTCTCGGAGCAAGGACAAGAACCAACAACAAACTCAACCCACATATGGCACCGGGACCGGGAGGCAAGTGCTCTCATCACTGCGCCATCCCTGCTCCCCAGTCACGTCGATTTTCATCAAATATCAAAGCAACACCGTTGCTGATCCTATCTGGAGACAGACTACAGTTCTTAATGCCCGAGCCAGACAAGAACCAGAGTCGACAAAAGTTCGAACTCTTTAGGAGCAGAAAGACGGTCAATCATAGTTCATTAGAGTTAGCGGATGCCAATTGCAAACGACAGCGAGAGTTTCAACTTCCGTCGATTGTAATTATAATCTGAGCAGGTTCAAACTCTTCAAGATACGGCCCCCTAGAGCGCACGTGATCTTCAGCTAATCCGAAGCCAAATGACAGCAATGCAATTTGAGCGTTTGTAGAGTATTCCGTTTCTATTCCATTTTTGTTTGGCCCTATGAAAATTAGATCTAATTGGGGAAGACTAAGTACTGGAAAAAAAACAACTTATCACTGACTAATGAATTTTGCAACTTCCTCATTATTAATTCTTTTTATAGCGCCAAAAAGTAAGGGGGGGAGCAAAGCCCCCTTAGCCCACCCCTGGTGCGCGGTCCCTGGTATGTCACTGCATTCGTTGAACTGCTTGCGCTAGAATTCAATTCAATTCCTTTTCGAAAGGGATACCACTATTGTAATTCGTCACATGTTGAAGGAGGGAATCTAAAACGCAATAGCTCAGGACATATATTTAGCTTTTTGAGTCTTAACCTAAAGTAGGCAGTCTTTAAACAAAAGAAACCGAAATCTTGGTTAACTTTTAGTCTGGTGTTAAGTGTCAACGGAAATCATAATTAAGTAGTTTGATCTTACTTTGAAAAGTCCTTTCTTGACAAATTTTAACCTTACGCTATGACCTTACCCTCTGTATCCGAGGTTAGTCTAGTCGGGGAATGCAACACAAGAAGTGGTGGATTTCCTAAGGTAAAGATTTCTTAATCTTACGTAGATGTGATTCATGACTGAAATTAATGCTAGAAAGGTCATCTTAGCTAATAGGGTTAATTTCTTTCTCCAGTTTTACGGGTGTGCGTCAACATTAAAGCATATTTCGTGGTGGATATCACCATATTTATTGAACCGCTTGCTCTAGAATTAAATTCATGATCAGTTTTACTTCTTTGACGAAACAGACACTAGCCGCTACTTTTATTTTTGAAATGATGAAGTCAGGAAAGAATCTAAGACGCAAAAGCCAAGGACATCTTTTAAATTTGAGTCTTTGGGTGACATTTTAAAATTAGCAGTCCTCTTCTTTATTGTTTGTCTGTTTATCTCAGTTTGCATAATTCTTAGTTTTTTCTCGTTTTCAACATTTCTCAAAGATAACAAATTTTCATTATAAAGGAAGAAGCATCGAATTAAAGGTGAATGCACGCCTTGCGAAAAGCTGTAATCAGTATTTGTCACCAGTTGGTTACCAGCTTAGAATGACTGTTACTTATACAAAGACTGGTGTCCAACGCTGTTTTTAGACACCCCAAAATGCTACGTGGGATAATCCCACGATTTTTAGTTAGAGCGTGCCCGAGACAAAATTCATGCTTTAAGTTGTTTTCCCTTGGGCTAATAGTCCGAGAAAGAAAATTGGGTTACCAAGCACACTTTAACCCAAAATCTTTGACCCCAAATCATTTTTCCTGGTGACCTGAATTTCCTTCCCATAGCTAATTGCCTTGAGAATTTAATCAGGGAATTTGCTCATTCTCCAACACTCCCACTTGCACTGAATAAATTTGCGTCGTTTTATAAGAGTGTTATACGCCTAAACATCTTATCGCATTCAGAGAATTCCAGCCTTTGAATAGTGTCGGAAAGGTCATTTTAGCTTAAAGGGTTAATTACGTTCCTGCAGTTTTACAAGTGCAGCTGCCCATAAAAGGATATAACGCGGTGGATGTCATCGTATTCGTTAAACTGCTTGCTCTAGAATAAAAGTCTACTTCTTTGTCGACAGGCTATAATTGTCATTCGTAAAATGTTGAAGGAAAGAATCTAAGACGCAAACGTCCAGGACATCAATTTAACTTTTGAGTCTTTGGATAAAATTCTCAAATTTGGTCATTTAATTGAGAGCTGTTTAGCAGTACTTCTCGCTAGTGTTGTTTGCTTCTCCGTAGTTTGCAAAATTATAATTTTTTGTTTTGTTTTGAACTTTGGCGCTCTTTGGAATAAATCTGGTTCAGTAAAAATGAAAGAATCTTATTGTAAAGGAAGAACCTTTGAAGGTGAATCCACCTTTTATCAACCGCTGTATCGGTATTTGCTACCAGTTCGTTACCTGCTTAGAATGACTGTTATTAATAAAGATTCCGATGTCGAACGCCATTTTCACACACCCCCCAAAATTATTTTTTTCTTGCTTTGAATTTTGGCGCTCTTTGAAATGCAACTCGTGTAATAAAGATGACAGAATTTCGAAAGGGAAATGCACGTCTTATGAACAGATGTATCTGTATTAATTTGTTACCAGCTAGTTACCAGCTTAGAGACCGGTATCGAACACAGGATTCATTTTTCCCACCGAGTAGAGTCTAAGGTTAGAGGAAGCACTTAGTTCAGCGAAGAAGGTGTCATCCCACCCCGAGATATTCTTTTATGGGGACTTGCAGCCGAGCAACACAAAAACAAAGTGAACCTTTAATTTTCGCTAAGATGACTTCCCCAGCATTTGAACACCGTGGCAACGCTTTCGTAATTGCAATACCTTAAGAAATTAACTATATCTTGTCGACGCTTTTCCCGACATGGCCTAGCTGGGAAAAAACGCACTCATTGCTTAAGGGTTCAAATTTGTCAATAATGGCTGTTTAAAAAATAAATCCATTAAACAAAGTAGCTATATTCATTATTCATACTAGGGTATGGGCAGTATAGAGGCCGCTTAAAGGAAGGTCATTATTTATCAAAAATAAGTAATAATTTAAATAAGTTCCTTAACAAAGAGCGAAAAACGTAATTTATCTAGTAGATTATTCCCTGTTTTATCCCTGGATAAAATCTTTAAACAACATTCCCTAAGTAATCCTTGTTAGTTTTCGAAAGCTAGAGTTTCGTCTAAATATTTTAATAATAACAGCTATCCCCACAGTTGCAGATAGCAGTTATTGCCATTTTTGTGTCTAGTTATGGGGAATCGTAATTCAATGAAAATGAATGTGGAGTGCATGTCTTGAATTTCCAGTCCTTTTCAAGTAGTAAATAATTTTAAACAATTATTCTACGAGGGCGCGCTGGATATCGAATGATAGATAACCAACGAGGCGCGTAGCGCCGAGTTGGTTATAATCATTTGATATCCAGCAAGCCCGAGTAGAATAATTGTTTTATTAAAAACTTAACCGCTATTTAAAAAAAGAAAGAGAAAAATGAGAAAAGAGATAAAAAGGGAACAAGAATCGATCACATGACTGAACGAAGTGTTGCAGCGTTTCATTGAAAAGCTGAATGAATCAATGAAAACTGCTCTAAGTGAACAAAGTAGCACACGTTTTGGAAAAAACTCTTCTAATTATTGCCTCTGAAATATGGTACATGTTGATTTTTTTTCCTGAAACATCGTTGTAACCATCGTTCAAAGCGGATTGAAGCTGTACAATTTCACCATATAGCTGCAGGAGTTGAAACTGAACAAGTTTGTAATCTGTTTGCACAACGGAACCATCATGTGCGTGTTTGATCGAACTGAAGACAACAAATTTGAACTTGAAGAGGAAATTTCTATGCAGCTCAGAAGCAAGCTTACTGTGGTGAGGAACATTAGAATTCACCATCATAGTTTCTTAAACGCAAAGCGCAAAATGCAGTTGTTCTCGGTTTAGAGGTTGCGGACAGAATGGTAAAAACAACATTCAAGCAACTGGGAAAGCGATTCAACTCCGTTTACATGGCATCCGTTTTCTATCTGAGTATTTGGACCTGTTGGAACACAGAGCTACAATGAGTGCAGGTAAACCAGTGTCAATTTTGCGTGTTAAAGCCGAAAAACAATCTCGCCCTTCCTTCCTTCTTGGTAGTTTGCAGCTGTATTTTTTTGGTACTTGTTTAGACTGCTTCATGATTTTCGCACCGACTCGCCATGAATGTGTGATAGTTTTTATTAAATGCTCCTGCCCCATTTCACTGGTTTATTTTATGTCTTGTCTTGATATTTTGAAGTGGAAATCCTTCCTGATAAAACCTACCGTTTGTTCAATTTCCTGAATGATCAACGTGATGATCGATGAAAGAAATCATATGGTAAACACAACGTTTAATGCTTAAATTTTTATTTCTGCACAGTTTCTTCAAACAATTTTGACTTGTGTTAGACGACGTTGTTGGTGATGCTTGTTGGTGACGCTGTTGGAATTTCTGCTTAATTTAAATTCGCTGCCAAGTGATTTTTCTCGTTCATTTTTCTCGCCGGGTTGCTCGCGAGGAAAAAAATTTTAGCTCACTTTGTTGTTGAGTGTTCATTGACCATATTTGGTCGCAGCAGGTATATGAGCTGATAGCCTAGCTCCGTTGAGCCAATCAAAACGCTAGAAATCCAATATACCTAGTCCAGTTTTTAATAATATTTATTATTCAATTTGCAAGTGGTGGAAACTAACTCTAACTTCTCTTCGTCCCAGTCAACTCTTTTTTAATAGACTGTAATAAATTGGTAGCTTTTTTTATTGTGTGTCACACGATATGATGATTCGATGATATATGGCTCGCAACGTTTCGGCCTCTGCTGGTTTTCATTAAGCGATTCATTGACTGAGATAGAATTTTCTGGTGGCCTCTTTTTAAGTAGAAAGAGTTCGGCAGGACCTTTGTTAGGGTTGATAATTAGCGTGCGTACCGGAGAGTTCGCAAACTTACGTCAAACAATTCTATCATGCGACCAGTTTCATTTACAAGCAAAAGATTGGTGGGTTCATAAACTGCCTCGGACAGTTTATGTGGATAAAAAGTACTTCTTTTCTGCGCCTTTTGACTTTTTTGGATTCCGTCTTCGCCGAGTATAATGAGGCTTTCTTTGGGTATAAAGTTTGGCCCCATTCGCACCTCCCTGTCATTACCTACAAGACTCTCCATGGCCTAGCGCCTGCTTACATTGAGGATCTCCTTGTCAGCTACATTCCGCGACGTTATCTAAGATCTGCAAAGAAAAATTTACTCGCCGTGCCTGGTTTTAAACTAAATAGTTATGGCCGCCGTGCTTTCTCTGTTGCTGCGCCGTTGCTTTGGAACAGTCTTCCACAACATGTTAGGGATGCAGAATCGCTAGACATTTTTAAAAGACAGCTGAAAACAGTTCTTTTTAAGCGTGCTTTTTTAAATTGATAATTTTTTTATTGTAAATAGCGCCTTTGGACCGTTGGGAAAGGGCGCTTTAGAAATGTTATTATTATTATTATTATTATTATTATTATTATTATTAATATATTTGAGAACCCCCTCGGCGGGTGGGGGGGGGGAGCAAATGCTTCTTCACCTTAGAGACTACAAATTGGCTATAGTTATGAGGTGTTTGGTCCAGTCTTAACAAACACTTGACAATGTCGCGGAGGGTAGGTGGTTTGAGTAATAATTTGGGTATTGCTCAGTGTGTATCGGTTTCCTGTAAACACTGGTGGTGAGGAAGCCAACGGAATACCTTCTAACCGAAATTTCCAGAAACGGGATTGAGTTGTCATTCTCTGTTTCTATTGTAAAATCGGATGATCGGCTGTCGACTTTTGAGGTACCAGTGTTTAAAGAAATGGTCAAGATTGTTTCGACTCAAGATGTTAAAATTGTTATCCACATATCCTTCCAGGCTGTGGGTCTCTAGGGCGTGGGTGCTTAAGCCTGTAATTCAAAGTCTTCTCCATAGCTCAGTTGGTAGAGCCCTGCAGCGGGAACGCAGAGGCCACGGTTTCAAATCCCATTAGACCCTGAAAATCTCTTTTTCGGACTTAATCGCAATTGCCTAAATTGTGATTACAACTGCGATGGTACCATTTTCATTTCAATTGTATTTCCGCAGTTAACAGCATTTTCATTCCACTTGGAAATTTATCGCAATATCCAGATCCAGGAATTGCTCCATATGTTGCCAAGTTTAACTGAACTGTTTACATAGGGATTGTATGAAAGCATTTGAATGAATTATTATGGGGATTTATCCAGCGGAAAAATCCAAAAGAATGGAGTGGGCAAGAAGGCAGATTGTGACGTGCCATGAGCACTTGTTTAAAGTTGCGTGGAGGTGTAAGGGATTTGGGGTGGGTTGTGTGTGTGTGTGGGGGGGGGGGGGGGAGGGGGGTAGGGTTAGGGTGATTTACACTCTCTTTGGTAGTGCGATCCGTGCTTTTTAGCGGGGTAAAACCCCAAAATTTGGATCATTAACCGGTTTTTGGTCATATCCTTCACCCTGTCCTGAGACAAATGATACTCGAACAGCCCCTAAACTCAAATGAATGAGCTTAGTTGAAAAAAAAAAGTAATCTCGATGCGCAGCACTGATACAGACAAGTGTTAAGCTTTTTGAAGAACCTTTATTCCCCCCTGAGGTAGACATCTCCACTAGAGAATCACGGGTCATGGACAATTGAAACGATAAGAGCACACATGCATTTCATCAGTAAAACATCATCATAGCCTGTTTAACTCCAACTTATACCATTTTCTGAGGAATGCCCGTTACTCCACTCTCGCAAATTAGTGAAAGAGTTTGGATTGTATTTTTCAGGTTGCAACAGCTGAGGAAAATACACAAGCGTGATATTTTGAAACCAAAATTCAACAATCAACTGTGCTGAAATTTCTAACCAGCCAATTTGTAGAAACTTGCTCACAGCAAAACTTGAAGTCCGAAAACTTATTGAACTTAATTGATGAAATTGCTGGAAAGTGGTCTTCAAATAGCGCTTGTATCTCTTAATCGTTTATTTAGTTTGCCCTAAAATTTATACCTTTGTAGAAATCGAACATTCCTTATTTTGAATACCAAAATTACTAAAATCGGTTAACCCTTACTGGTCGAATATTTGGGGGAGCAGGGATGGCGCAGTGGTGAGAGCACTCGCCTTCCACCAATGTGGCCCGGGTTCGATTACCGGTCCCGGTGTCATATGTGGGTTGAGTTTGTTGTTGGTTCTCGTCCTTGCTCCGAGGGTTTTTCTCCGGGTATTCCGGTTTTCCTCCCTCCAAATTCCAATTCGACCTGGGCGTCAAGTGTTTACACATGAGTCCCTGACTCGGGAGATTAGGCGACTACTCCCTACACTATATATGACGTTAAAATTTGATGATTTTTTTTGAGTTTTTAAATGGAGCCTGCATGCTGCTATATAGTTACGGGCAACATTAACCAACTTAATTTACGTTATGTAAGAGGTCTACGTCAAGGTTCTATTCTGAGACCTCTGCTTTTCAGAATAGCAAATATTAAATCTATTAATATTAATTACGAATTATATCCTCAGAGTAAAGACTGAGACCTTTTTGTTTTAAGAGATCTTTTTAATGTTGACAGGTTTCCATTTCACAGCTAAAAGTAGCTCCTGGACACAGCCAACCCTTTTTTAATAGATAAAGCCAAGATCACAGGTTAAATGAAACAGAAGTATATGTCATAATTGGAATCACACTCGCAACATTTCAAGAAATTAGAATTCTAGAGGACATATGATAGGCCTTTAATTTTTTAGACCTTACTAGGAAATTGAATGAGAGGGAAGCCTTATTGAAACTGATAAATACATCGAATGGTTTGTCTAATTTAAAGAAAGTTATTAAGTCTTTTCATTGTGCTTACATTGAAGTGACAGGTTAATAGAGTAATTATAATTATAATTAGTTAATTAATTAATTTTAATTATTACAATTTAATTGCTTCCCTCAAGAAACTTAAGTTTTATCTTAAGTGTTACTTACTTTTAGCTTTTTTCTTTATAGCTGTACGCTTTTGCAACACTGTAAGAATTTGTGATGGTCATGCAAATAAAGCTTACTGTAGTTCCTGTGGCCTTTTCTTCAATTTTACTTCAACACTGAAGCCATTCTTGAGATTAGCAAATTGAACTGTTTTGAATCCGGTAAGGACCCACACGTTGGGCTTGTAGCAATCTGGTTTACCGTGAACGTGGACAGAAACGACGCTCTTCTGCACTTTTTTCCTTAGAGTAACCTCTACGTCTCTCTCAGCGCTTGAAGAATGATACAGCTCTTCTTGCTCCATGTCATCTGAATTAGTGATGGATCCTTTAGGCGTAGCAAGATTCAAGCTGGGGATGCTGATACTGAGGAAAATAAACTCCGTAGTTTCCTCTGCCATAATAAGACAATCTTTTCTGTTTACTTCCTCTACTGGACCCTCAGGTGGAAGCGGCCTGTTTTTAGCAAACATAACGTAGCCAGTGACAGCATGGCTTAGGTCGGACCCAGACTCCGGTGACTTTAGAAACTGGACAACATGGGCGTACCTATCTTTCTGTAGAACTTTGTAAACCTTACTATCTGTTGTTTCTTGGGCCGCCGTTAAAGCAGATGATGTTAGTTGATATGTGTCAGTGGGAATCAAGACAGCATATTCATACTGGTCATCCGTGGGAGAGGTGCCATGTTGAAACCATGCCGTACCGTAAAGCCCAGATGTGACTGTTGTACCGCTATCTATTTTGGAGTTCTGATTTTGCACGTGTACTTTAAGGATTGATTTGCTGTTGCTTGGTATGTAGTAAAAGTTTCCCTTGGCATCGGTGAGTGTTGTATAGCTCCCTGTAGACGGTGTTGTTACAGACAATGAGGTTCTTTCAACGCCGTTTACCTTTATGTGCGGGAATGAGCTTGTAAGCTTATCTTGAAAAAGGGTCGTTTGAACGACTTTCTCGTTGGTATCCTGTGCCTTAATGCTTTTTCCTAGGCACACCAGTAAGTTTTCAAAAAAGAAAATAGATTTTTTAAACTCAAACTTAATATTGTTTCGCCAACCTGTCAAGCCATAATCTGGTTGTTCAAAGTCCATGCCAAAAATTCCATTTCCTAGGGCCCCTGTACCCTTAAAAGTCAGACCCCCAGCTAGACCCTTCTTGTTGTAGAACCTCGCGTTGCCTATATTCAAGTAATCCAGATTTGTTTCTCCAATCGCAATGGTTGTTGTTCCAGGGACTTTAGCCCAATCCCAACCGTTTTCGATGTCATGAACCTTCAAGGAAGCTTCACTGTTGGCGACCAGGAGCGCCCCATGACTTGCAAACATTCCGTAAATATTTTCCTTTCCTGACTTACTTTCGTAGTCCCAGATGAAGCGGTTAAATCCCTTGGCCGTCACAGCCCAGTCCTTGCGGCGGTGAATAGAGAGAACCGCGAAGTTCTTGGACCAGTGACCCTCAGGGGAGAGTTCGGCAGATAAACCTTTGGATACGGCCGTGGATTTTACCTTTAAAATAGTAACGAAATGGTGACGTTTTTAACATGTCAAACCCGATTTTATACAAAAGTCAGGATTTGTAAGAATCGAAGCCTAAAGAGACTAAATAGCCACCTGAAAGACTCCAAATTTTATCAACTGCACACCATTTCCACTGCAAACCAACTGGTGGTTTTTGTTCTGTGCAATATTTTAAAACCCAGTTCAGTTGTATGTTTAATGATTTAATGATAATATCTGGTGGACATGGAAATTAGGCAAAGAGCATTTTAATTTTTTAAATGGTCTAAAAGGAAACAGTGATATGACTACTTACTGCCTCCATAATGTCCAGAGATCCCAAACTGTTAAAATAGTACTTGTCCTTTGTAATTCTACCATTTTTAAAATAATCTTCCACATCTTGATCAGAACTATCGTACAACCGCAAAAACATCCCTGGTTCTGTCAGATTAGTCACAGTTATTCCTTGAGGTATTGCTGAAGGCAATATGGAAGGATGAAAAACGCTGATGTAAGCATAGCCTGGCAATGCAGCCTTGATAAGTGCTTTTTTAACGTAACTTGGGAACCGTCCGTTTACACTGCTTGGAGTAGAATACTTGACAGCTACTACGCGGAACGTTTCAAGGCCTCGCCTGATGTTATTCACCGATGACGCTGACAAGGAAAATTCAGTTCCTCCAAGAAGGTATTGAACCAAAGCCGCATTATGGAAGGCTTGTGGTACATAAGCTGATCCATAAAACGCTTTGTGGTGAAATCCTGTGAAGTCAGGTTTGACAACTCCTCCAAGGCCTTCATTTACTGCCAAAGCGTTGTTCATCCATCGAACTAAGGCATCCATATCCCGAATCTTGGCTTTGATTTCATCATCATTATCACTTGGCATCACCAGCACGATGATGAGTCGGAAGAGCATCAAAGTTATCATACGGTCAGCAGTGGTTCCTTTAATTTCAAATGTTGGTGATTGATAAACTTCTCCAAAGTCGTTGTTTTTTTTTTTTTTTTTATATCTTGTTCACTTTATTGAAGAAAATAAGACTTTACAATATTGAATGTTGGAAAAAAAAAAGACGTACAAAAAACAGATACAATATTGATAATACAGAGAAAAAATTACACCGTTTCACTACATATAAGTACAAGTACAGAGTTAGTTTACAACAGATTAATTTAATTACAATTTTAACGAACACAAGAAAAAAAAGAAATAGGAAAAAAAAAAAAGCAGGTGGCACATTCTATGTGGAAACATTTTGAGGGGCTAAAGCGCATAATGTTGTCCATTTTGATCTAAATTTCGACAAGGTGTTGTTTTTAAAAGCGATTCTGCTTTCACAAAGGATCTTGTCTTTGAGAACGAGATGAAACATTTCAAAGCTTGGGGGGCTGTTATCCAACCAAGCCTGGAAAATGTGATATTTTGCGATGATTAGAACATGGTTTAAGGCGTAAAGTCGTTGTACCATTTGGCTGTGCTTATCAAATCAAGCAATCTGCTTTTGTTTGAAGAACTGTTCAAAGAATCACTGAGAAGAAACAATGTGTGCATGAACCCAGCACCATCTTTGTTCATTTCGTGGTCCAAGGAGCCAAGGCCACTTCCGTCTGCAAATCCTTGCTGTTTTACATAGTCGAGAAGGTTGTTTATCTTGTTTAGTCGATCCAGGTTAAGAGTGTTGATCGCAGCTTTTACTTGGTCAGCGTTAAGGGGGGTCGAAGTGGGTAGGTAGCTTCTAAATAAGTTTTGCATATTTGTATTCTCACCCGCAATAGCCTTGTAGGCATTTGTTTTCGTGTCTTGGTCTGCAGAGTTGAGATTGTCAAGTTGGGTATCAGCAGTGTCTGCTATTTCGTTTGTACGAGATCTTAGGTGGTATTCCAGTGCCAAAGGTAAGAGGATTTTCTCCATGATAAATCCAAACTTCTGTTCATTGCTGCCTCTGCAGTCTCTGCAAAACAATGGAGGTCCTACGACTTTACTTTCGTCATCCAAAGTCAATTGCTCATATTGTGAATGTGCATTTTTGATACTTCTCAGAAGGGAATTCCATCTCCTTTTGAGATTACTACCATCTGTGAACGAAGGAGTTGTTTTTGTCTCGTCGCAGTACCAATTCTTGAGCCGTTTTTCAATAAGTTCTAAACTTTCCTTCTTTCGCTCATCAATTGTTGACGGTGGCGTTGGAATGGATTGTTGACTCCAGTAGTATGTCCGTTGCCAAGTGTTGCTCGCATCATACAGTTCCAAGCCAAACGGACTGATTGGAGGAACTACTTTGTCACGTGTCTGTTTTCCAACACTTGATTTAAACTCGAGCAAGTCAAAATAGATGGTGTCTGCGTCACTTAGGGCAAATTCGACTTCCTTGACGGTTAATCCTGTCCACTGTTGGGACTTGCATTCATTAAATTTGACCCAAATTCCTCTCCATCCGTTGAAATTAAGATTGACTTGGAAACTTCCAATAAGAGTGATGACATGCTTAAATCGCACAGCGAGGGTCTTTCCTGGTGAGAGTTCTTCTTTGTACAACCAAACTTTGATGCCGCCCCTTAATAGCCAGTTATTGGGAATGGTGAACGTTGAAGCAGGTTTTAGCTTTAGCGTTGAGGCATTGACGGCTTGCCATTTCAAGGACTTTTGTCCTTTCTTGACAGTCTTTTGGTCTGTGGACAATGTTAAGGTATCTGATGGGGCAGATTGAAAGCAACTTTTTTCGTTCGAAGTTTCGAAATCAAACAAGTGATCTTTAGTGCAAGGAGAGGGAGATGGGTCTGAAAGGGAACAAAAAGAACTGAGAAAACAATTAGTGCAGCATTTGAATGAAAATTAAAGGAACCAGATGAGTGATCCACGTACGATGTACGCATGCACCTTACGCAACATGACGTTTCACGAGAAATAGTGAGCAATACTTGTCACGTCATAATAAACTACTTCCACTAGTCTTCCACTAGCCCACTTCAAGATATTTTGATTAAATACGGCTTATAATGTGTTACTAATACTTGTGCGTGCATTAGAACCTCACTAATTGACCAGCTCTCGTAAAGTGACTCCTGGTCCACTTTTAACGCTACTGCCTTGAATCCTTAGATTTTGATAAACATAGACCTTGGCGGTAAGCGACCACTAGAAGACTAAGCATTAAATTATGGGTGGCCTCTGACGAGATACTCAATTAATAAGACCCATTCTGTGACGCACTGATGCAGACGAAGCTTTTTGTTTAGTTTAGATCACGTTTGGTTTTCTGGAAACAAATTTTTGCAACTTCTCTCCAATATTTCACGCACTAAACTTGTGTAAAGCAACAAGGGATGTAACATTATCTTGTCTATTTCTGAATCGTCGATTAAAAGTGAAATCTACCGAAAGATGCGGTTGGGAAAACACGCAGTCAGCTATTGTTTGCTCTTCAGCAGGAGATGGTTTCGTCTATAGCTTTTATGAAAATTACCTAAAGACCACAGAGACTGTTCGTTATGTTGCAATTGTAAAGAGGAAGGTCGTAATATCGTTATCTCAGGGGGTTATTTTCTCGGGACAGCTTTTCGCCTAATTTGCGAAAAAATAATCCGCGCAGATTGGTTTCCGGGCAGTTTCCGGTAAAAACAAATTTTTGTTTAAATTCACCAGACTACTTTCCAACACTTAATCCGTGAATGTAGATCAAATTAATGATCCAAAAGATTTAATCTGGAATTCTGACCTTTCCAGTCAGAATTCCAGGCACAATTTTGGCAACTGAGGCATGGCTTTTACCATCCGTTCGTGATAGTAAAGATAATTTTTAACAGTTTGTTTCGTTCCAAGCAGTGGCGATTGAGATTTTTTCAGTATGGAGTGTCCTTAATTGCTGATTGACCTACCTTGCGCCTGAGTTAACGGGGCAATGAACAGCATGTAAGTCACCTGCTGAAGAGCAAGGTATATCAACATTTTCCCTGCCCTTTTCTGCCAAAATAATGGTACATGTGAAGACAAGAATGAAAATATGGTAGTCGTAGAAGGAGCTGATAACACTGCACAACTGTAGTCGCAGTAGTAGTGAACAATCACAAGCAAACAAAACCACAAACAATACCCTTGATATTTTAGTTATTAAATCCTACCTTGTCAAAATAAAAACGAGCGATAAGAGACAGGTATTAACGTTTCGACGTCTCATATTAATTTACCAACAACATGAAATTAGAATTTTGGAAAATTGCATCTTCTGTAAGGGTCTTAAATGGAGTAGGGTGTTGTCGGTACAACCACGATTTAGACGCTAACTCTTAAATTCTCAATCAGCAATGTCTTGACGGTAAAAACCATTCAGGCCTAACAACTACCCTTAGTTATCGGTTTCACCCGTTGTTGACGTTTGACTGTAAAGAAATTCCTCCTCCTTCGACGGTTGAAATTCTCGCTTTTTGACGCACCGGTTCATGGATAAAAAACCCACCGAGACAATCTTTTGTCTACTCTAGAATAAGTGGTAATAAACACCATTTTGGTAGAAAATTTGGTTTGTAGCAATATTAAGAAAAAGCTTTTACTTTTGCGAATTGACCCCAGTTGTTCAGAGAATGTTTTCCAAAACTTTTATCCAGGGACAAAATTGCACCGTTGACTAACTGAAACACGTAAAGGTGCATACACTCTCTCTGATGGTTAGGTTGTTATCTACTAAATAAATTACGTTATCCTCTATTTGCTCTTTGTTCTCAACCAGGACCTGGTTGTTCAAAGCAGAGTTCAGAGTTAGTCTAAACCAGGGTTAGCGTGAATTTTATGTTTAGTGCAATCACCTAAGTCGTGAACTTCCATAATTTCATTTCGAACTATAGCTAGTTTAATGTTGTCCCTTAAACCGAGCCGTGGAAACGTTTTAAACAAAAGAAACGGAAACATTAGATCCGGGTTAGTATTAACCGATATGATGACTTGGTCTTATTTAAAAACAGTCACTTCTTGACAAATTTTTATCTTACGTTGTGACGTTACCGTATCTGTCCGAAGTTATTCTCGTCGGGAAATGCACGACTAGAAGTGGTGGATATCTTAAGGTGAAGATTTCTTTATCTTACGTAGATATGATTCAGGACTGAAAAATGCCAGAAAGGTCATTTTAGTTAAACGGGGTTAATTCTTTTCTGTAGTTTTACAGGTGTAAGGCACCATAAAAGGATATTTCATGCTGGGGATGTCACCGAATTCGTTGAACTACTTGCTCTAGAATTAAGATCAATTGAACTTTGGCGTTTTGGGGTGAAATTGGAAAATTTGACCTTTCAATTGACAACTGCTTTTCAGTACTTCTCTTTAGTGTTGTTTGTTTCACCGTAGTTTGCAAAATAATTATGTTCTTCGTTTAGGCGCTCTTTGGAACACAACTCGTTCAGTAAACATTGTCAGGGGTAACCAACAAATCATTTCGTTAGAATATTTATTTGGAAGACTTTCATCGCCTCATAAATTTGATTTTATTGAAATCTTTTGAAAAAATAGAGTTTTCTTTGTTGAAATGTCACCTCAAAGTTTCGTAAAATTAATTCTTTTTGTTTTCGGGGGGGACAAGTGTGTCGCTTAAAGTGAGAAATGAGACCAGCTAGTATATAAAGGATAGCCACGGTTGCTCAGAAATTGGAATAGGATTCCAATCTCTAAAATTTCTGCGACCAATTTTTTAGGTAAAGAATCCGAACAGATCAACCTCCTGGCTGTCATAGCTTACAAAACGTGTATCCCTTTAAAAGGGCCTTGAAACAATCCGAGAAAGCAGAAAAAGTGTTTTACTTAAATTTTCTCGTTGGTTGCCCCCGACTTATCATAAAGAAACACGGTTCGCAGGTGAATGCATCCCTTATGAACAACTGTATCATCTTTTGCCAGAAAGTTACCAGCTTAACTGGAAATTCACCGGGGAATTTGCCCCTTAGACCATTAACAACTGCGTTCTTCGTGTGCTTTGTCTACATCTGTTTAAAGGTCAAATAAACCCAAATTTTGATAATTCCGCTTTAGCCGTTTAAACGCGTCTTGACACAAAAAGAAATCATTATAAAGCCAAACTGGACCGAAATTTTCCTTCCTGAGACCTTAAAAGGAGTAATAAAGCCAAATATACGAAGATATCCGAAGGTTTCACGAAATCGTTTCTGAAATGACCGCGCGCTTAAATGGAAGAAATGGAAACGACCTCTGATTCTGTGACGTCACTGTTGATGAGCAACGAAAGATAGCTCAAGATCGAGCATTGAAGAGTATTGTTGTAATTTTTTGGAAAATTCTCTGTTTTCACCCGTTTTCTTTGCGTTGAAAATGGCCGAGGAGCTCAAACCTGTGGCATTTAACGTAGAACCATACCAGTTTGAACTAATTGCCACAGAATCGGACTGCGAAATCTCAGATGATATTCGACCGACAGCAATGGCTTCGAAAGTAAACGACCGAATTGGTAAAGTTTACTGGTGAGCATTTAAGCTTATTTATTCATTACACTGTAAAAGTTCGCCGTATAATTGTTAATAAATGCGTTACCACTTCATCTGAGGCATTTTTGTTGTTCTTTGCAGCCCTTTTGTACACTTATCATGATCGATGTTTGTTGTTATGCATTACTAACTAGACTGACTAGAGTAAAGCAAAGCTTGTACATGTATCCATTATAGTTCCTGTGTGAGTACGGTTTTCATCCTCGCAGCAACAGCGGCATAAAATCCAGCTCAAATTTTGAACATAGCCGAAAGCAGGTTACAGTTCTTGTTGAATGTATCTGTCTATATCGCAAAGTGTTACTAGTGACTGAGTTTGTTTGTTGTTTTGCATGTATACAATCTTAGGCTCAAAATTTTGGTGCATTTAAATTTTGGCAACTGTGTACCAATGCCAGGTGGGCGAGAAAGTGTTTTGCTGTCGTGCAATTCCCAAATCCTGTGAAAAGATACCACCTGCTATGTCCTAGAGACAGATGAAGAGAATTTTACCTCTGTATTGCAAAAATCCAGCTGTCACTGAGACAGATTATAATCGGTATTTTGGAAATGAAGGACGGAGTACGTACATATTAACGTAATTTTGCTTTGGGCTCTTTTTTTTTTGGGGGGGGGGGTGGGGGCAGAGAACAAACTCCATGTAAAGATTCGTGCAACCCAAATGGGTATGGTTTTAAAGCCAGTTTGGTCTGAAAATGGTTGTTGACCTAAGAGTCACGTCTGAAAATGGTAATTGATTCGGGGGTGACAGTTATGTTTTGTCAGTTCTGAAAATGGGTAGGAAAAATTACACATCTTGTTCTCAAGATGGGTAAGGAAAATTACATGTTTGGTCTGACAGTGGGCACACTGAGAGCTGCTTTGTGGTTGAACTTTGTTTGGGAAAAGAGAAAGAAAAACCTCTGGGAGCAGGGGAGGAACCAGGGGACCAGTGGGGAGGGAAAATTACGTATTTTGGTCCGGAAATGAATACCCTATAAATTGCGTTCATGAGAAAAGATTCTTCATTAATACATGATGAGATGCTGCAATGCTTATGAGGTTGTGTGGTTAATACTAAGATATTTGACAAAAGGTGACGTCAAAGCAGTAAAAGATCAAGGAACCAATAATGAAATGACAATTACAAAAACCCTTATTACATGAATGAACATGATTACATAAACAGTATACCTTGTTAAGTTCTTAGCAACCTTGTGCACTTTATGACTCCTTTGATCGCTTAACAAGTATTGGGTTTACAATCAGTTGTACTATCAGTACAACATATAAGTCATATAATCGTTAGTTGAAAGCAAAAACAAACTCTAAAATTTTAGCTTAAACAAAGGTGATTTCATTATTTCTAAGACTGTGAAATCGAGTCAATGTTGTTTTTCTACTGTTGTTACTGGTTAGCTAACCTGTTTATTTATTTAATATAGATTTATTTTAGTAGTTGACATATTTATTTAATCCCTTTACTGATGAGTTACCTTTTATTCATCTGTGTATCTTTCTTATGAGTCTGTTGTTTCCTCTTTCGTTCTCAGAACATGTATACAGTAATGTTGCTTATAGGCAATACACTTACTGGATACGTATGAAGCTGGGACGACAAATCCCAATAGCCATTCAATCTTGTCTGGTTTTAAGAATTGGAGAGAGCTTACCAAGTAAAAGTGGAAACTGTGAGGGCTTTGAATATTTCCATTAACAGACTGGCAGTCTTGCTAGATAATACTAACATCATCAGATTTGGTTGACAGGTTTACTACTCTGAAATGTTTCTAAACTTTGTATTTTCTTCAATTACTACAGAGTGGTACTTAACCTCGGAGGTGAGGGGAGGGGCTCCCATAGTGCAGTGAAGGGGTCACCGTGATTACAATTCATGTTTTGGTACCACTTGGGGTGTTTGAATTAAAACCACCATTGTCAGCGTGTTTTGATACTTTCTAGGGTTTTAAGGTACTATAATGTCAGAAATTCATGCTTGCAGGAACAACTTTTCAAGAGGTATTAGTACTTCTTGGAGTGACAAGGAACATATGCCGCATCCAAGAAAGAAGATTTTTTTTTTGTTTCAAACAATCAATTCCTTCAGTTTTTATGATTCAACTATTTCCCTAACCTCCCACGCAGTCATTTTTAGCGGAGTCGTATTACCTACCTCCTCCTTTGTGGGGAGGGGGGTAAAACAACTCCCCTAGAAACGACTGCACGAGAAGCTACCATTTCCCCCTCCTGAAAGTACTTACCGGTAGATAGCAGCTGTATGGAGGATGGAACCCATAATTATATTAAGTGATACACCTGTCATAAACTTTATAGGGGCATGTTCGTCTTGATATGATGTCATTTCTGCCTCCCCTAAAAAACATGAACTTGGAACAGCCTGGAACACCTACTTCCCAGGGGGGGGGGGGTACTCCGGATTTCAAGTGACGGGGATGATCGAATGAGGGCAAAACTCAAAACCAAAAAAATGCCTAGGGCCTCCAAGGAACCCCCCAAAAAACCCTGGACCAAACATTAACCCCCAAAATCCCATTCCGACTTTTCGAGCCTCAAAAATTTCCAGAGAGGATTAACACACAAGTCACAAGCGAAAAATATCAAGAATTCACTACAGCAAAAGGGAATTCCAGTGAGGATACAGCCGGGTGATAAACAGAATGGATGAGAAATCAGTTGAATGAATTGAAGCCTTGTGAAATACACTCCACAGGAAAATCGAGTGTGTTAAATAACACCGAGAGTGGTATAAATTTACACGATATTCGCGTTACCACGACACTGACAGAGTGTAATTACAACATTACACCAATTTTGCGTTAGATAACACCAAAATGGTGTAATCGAATCAGGATGCAGCACCTTCTTGGTGTTTTTTTACATTAAAGCTGTGTAGCAAAAACCTTGCAAGGTTTTTTCAGGATTTAACACCGCTGGTATGTAATTTAACACTGCATCGTGTAAGTCAAGCACGAACAAGGTGTAAAGTAACACCAAATGTCAATTACGTTTTCTTGTCGGGCATCGATCAGGCAACTTACTAAAACGACTAGATCACCTCCACATATGACGACTGGGCTGCAAAATCAGCTTATAATCAAATAGAAGTTATTGTACAAGGTAGCTGACAAGATAGGTTTGCTGTTTAGACTGGTGGATAGCTCAAAATAACTACCTTTTTGTAAGATCTGAAAACAAATCCGCCATTAAATACAATATAATACGAGGGACATTCTGATTATTTGTTTTCGTGGGCAGCTAATGCGCAAAAGGTTTAACATAAGCCTGGAAGATAATAAGGGTTGCGGCGAATATAGCAAATTGCCCCGGTGAGCCCCGGTGAGACAAGCTGAATGCAAGTTGCAGCAGTGGCGGACATTGGATTACGCCACATTTTAGGGGAGTGTCCTATGTATAATTTCTCTTTTCGGCAGGGATTGAAATAAATATTAATGGTCAGTGCAGAAGATAGTGTTTTTTTAACTTTGTTCACGAGCGGATTGTCTGCTACTGCCCGACAGTTATTGCGGTCAGCGGTGCCTCGCTGCTCTTGATGTGCTGTGCGCACGCTGCACAGAATGACGAGACGAGCACATGCTTCAAGCGATTTTCGATTCTTTTCGTGTGCCTGTCGTTTATTCCTAGTAATTCTGGTTTCTGGCATTGCCTGATGTCCTGCTACTGCAATACCGTCAATAAGACACGCGGTGAGTGAATACATACTTTATAGTCTAGCTCTGACAGCAGTCAACAGTCATGAATGTCATTAAGCCATGCTTTGTTCAAATAGGCCGAGGTCATACTAGAGAGTTAAATCGCGATTTAACTCTGCTAAATCACGATTTAGCGAAATCTGTGTGTGACCTCCAAAATAGCTGTTTGGAGACCCCGATGAAAATTGATGCCGTAGCGGCAAAGTTCAAAGACACTAAATCTCGTTCTAAATCGTCTTCGAAAGTACGATTTATCAGTCGATTTATCTAACTCTCCTTCAGCTAACCAATCAGACGACGAATTAGGAGAGTGGCGGCAGCTTCGTCAAATTCCTCAGCTTAGGGAATATTCCCGCCAATTTTGCGCTGTATCCGCAACTCTTTCATTCGGCCTTCACAAAGCTCTTAAAATTTATCTTAAAGGTTCTACAAGTCACTAAAATGTGTTTTTCCATTCCAACTCGAGACCTGGACTGAAGAGTAAAGTATCAAACCAGTGCTGCGGCCGTGGAATTACCCAAAAGCGTCTATGCCGTCTGTTGCTCTCCCAACAAATAGAAGCTGCAATTCTTTGGTTGCGTTGCCTTCGTGACAAAACAAATCTAAATCTTCTCATGCGCCTACATCGAGATTTGAAGATTACGCGTCTCACAAGAAAAATAGCTTACACAGCAACGATGACTTTTTCCGAATCCATATCTACCTAAATTACTGAATTACGTGAAGAACATTCTTATACCTGTATGCTACTAAAATTTGGTTATCGGCTCCTGTTCTGGATCAATGTTTGACAACCGGATGCGATAAAGGTACACAGATCGGTAAATCGCGATTTAGGTTAGTTAAATCGTGATTTACAGTTTTAGTCACGATTTAACTTTCTAGGGTGACCTCAGCCATTGTATCTCAAATCTTAACCCCATAATTATCACGCCAAAATCTCCAAATGCCCATTTTCAAAATGCTTTTCTTGTGAGTAAAATGAAACAGTTCGATGAATGGTTTTTCGGGTGTTCGAAACGAGCGCCATTTGCAGTCAGTTATCAATTTGATTGTTTATGAACGGCAGTTTTGTTGTATTTGAATAATGTGGTCCAAAATACCGATCGCCAAACACAGGTAATGACCTTTACTAATGTGAGAAAAGTAGCCTAGTACGAAATAAAGAATACAGATGGCGCAAACGTGTCAGTTTTAAGATAACAATTTGAATAATTTTATGAAAAGTTGGGGGTACGAAAATTTATGCAGTTTTACCATTTTGGCGCCAAAAGTCGTTGAATACAATGTCGCTTCTACCCGCTCATTACTGTACTTGGACTGTGCTCCTTCAAAGATGGTGATTATTTATCAGAGTTTGCCAGAGCAGAACAGAAAAAATGAGAATAGAAAAATCAACTGACAAATCTTTTACTTTCTCTTTTCATTTTGAATTCAATGTCACCCTCTCTCTGAAGGATACAGTGTGCATTGCATAGTTGTGTAAAGTGGTTTTCCGCTTTTAACCAGCTCCAAAGTTGAGTGGCTGTTGCCCGCTCATTACTTGGACTGTGCTCCTTCAAAGATGGTGATTTTTTTATGAGAATTTGTTAAAGCAACACAGAAAAATTCAGAATAGAAAGGGATGTTACTAAAACGAGGAATGGGGAATGGGGAATGGGGAATGGGGAATGGGGAATGGGGAATGAGAAATAATGGTCAGCGGTAATATCTAAAAAAGTAAGTTGGAGTTTGCGCAGTACGGCAAAGAGACGACGACTGGACGTGGTAAGCGAAAGATGGAAGGTGAGAATATTTATCTGTCAGTTTTTCCCGAGTTTTGCAATTACTGAGTTTCTGTTTATCAAAATTGACCAAACCTGTTGTTTTGCAGGTAATGTGAGCGACGATAATGCTAAGGATCACGAGGTTTATACCGTTATCGACAGGTTGGTGTAAAAAGATTCGTATCACTTTGAGTACAGTCACTTCGAGTGTTATTATCAAAACCAAGAGTAAATGTTCTGTGTATTTTGACGTTTTAGTGACGAACCAGTGACAGAAAATGATTCTATGTTTGCAAATGCCGAGAATGAATCTTTGTTTAAGGTATGAAAACGAGAATACGCCTTGAAATTGGAACTGACCGCGCTGAATTATTTTTAGCACTTACCATCGAATTTTGAATTGATTTTAATTTAATGGCGTTCATATTTGAGTTACAATGTAGATTCATTTATGGTTTGAGAAAGAACTGAGTGAAGTGACTAGAATATTGAGCTATTCTCCATAATTCTTCTCTGGGGTATTTTCTTTTTAATTGAAGAACAGCTTAATATTGCAGTCACTTCACTGACTTCTTTCTGCAAACCATAAATGAATCTAGATTGTAACTCAAATGTAAACGCCATTAAAGTCAATTCAAAATTCGATGGCAAGTACTCTAACAGTTAAGCAGCGGTCGGTTTAAATTTTCAAGCCATATTCTACGTTTTCGTACCTTAAACAAAGATTCATTCTCGCCATTTCAAACATAGAATAATCCTCTGTCACTGGTTCGTCGCCAAAACATCAAAATACAGAGAACATGTAAGTTACATTCGAAGCGACTGTACTCAAAGTGATATCTTTTTACACCAACCCGTCGATAATGATGACCTCGTGATCCTAGACATTTAATATTGTCACTCGCATTACCTGCAATTCAATAGTTTTGGTTAATTTTAATAAACAGAAACTCAATAATGCCAAAATCTCAGGAAAAACTGAACAATAAACATTCTTACCTTCTATCTTTCGCTTACCACGTGCAGTCCTCGTCTCTTTGCCGTACTGCGCAGACTCCAACTTAATTTTTTAGGTATTACCGCTGACCACTATTTCTCATTCCCCATTCCCCATTCCCCATTACCCGTTTTAGTAACATCTGAATAGAAAGGTTAACTGACACATCTTTTACTTTCACTTTTAAATTTTGAATTCAATGTCACCCTCTTGTTGAAGGACACAGTGTGCCTTGTGTAGTTGTGTGAAGTGGTTTTCCGCTTTTAACCAGCTCCAATGTTAACGTTGAGTGGCTTCTGTCCGCTCATTCAGGGATCATGCTACTCCTTGAAGTCCTTGAAAAGCCCTGGAATTTAATTTTAGATTTCAAGGGCGCTTGAAAAGCGCAGATTATATAAACATTGAGCGCAGATTTTAAAATCGGAGACAGAATTTTCGAAAATATGCGTCTCAGCCTGTGCTGTTACATGGTGGGTTGAATTGTATGTTGTGCGCATTGCATTCTGGGATCAGTTTCTTAACAATGTGATCGGGTGAAAGCCATCTTGTACGTCTTGTATGCATAGTTGGGGTGAGTGGACAAAAACTCATCTAAACATGAATCGAAATGCCTGGCGGAGGTGAACGTGTTTTCAATTCTGATTTAGCTTGTAGACGTTGTGTAGTAAGATTGGTTACAAGGTGTCAAAGATGAAAAACGTGCTGCCTATTGTAGGCTGTGCTGCCGATAGTTTAAATAAGCGAGTATAGGCCAAGCAGCTTTGAAGTTTCATATGGAAGGAGCAAAACACCAAACATGCGTTATGGATTCTGCAAAACCAGTTCCTATTGCAGACGATTTTCATGATCAGAGACACTAAAATCATGTTTTACTTCCATTCTGTGTGTTCAGGAGTTTTAAAGATTTCGGGCCAGAATTATAGCAATTTTATCCTTTCCAAAAGCCTGTTGTACCTCAGTGTTGTTGTCAGTATGTGTCTGCCATCAACGTTCAGTCAAAAACACAAACATTGCTTTCAGACTATATTGTTGGTAAGATTATTGTTGAGATTATTGTTTGGTATAGTGTTGCTTTATTGGATTATGTGTTTGGTTTTCTTCACCACATACAAGCCTTTTGGTCCCGTAAGAACTATGAACTTGTTATGCATCCCTGTTTATGAATTACTACAGACTTGATATTGATGTTGCATTTGTAGTCATTTTCCTTAAAATGCAATTTATTTCCTGGGGGGGTGGGGGGCTTTTTTAAAGTTGCTATTGACCAATGAAAACATTTCAAAAGATAATGCAAGACGAAGTAAACTTGCCATGAACACTCCTTGAAAACTCAGGTTTTGGTGCTTGAATACTCCTTGAATACTCCTTGAATTTTATTTCCACAAACCAGCACGAACTCTGCTCATTACTTGGACTGTGCTCCTTCAAAGATGGTGATTATTTATACGAATTTGTCAGAGCGGAACAAAAATAATGAGAATAGAAAAATCAATCGACAAATATTTTACTTTCTCTTTTCATTTTGAATTTAATATCACTCTCTGAAGGACACAGTGTGCCTTGCACAGTTGCGTAAAGTGGTTTTCCACTTTTAACTAACTCCAATGTTGAGTGACTACTACCCGTTCATTACTTGGACTGTGCTTCTTCAAAGATAGTGATTATTTATCAGAATTTGCCAAAACAGGACAGACAAAATTAACTCACAAATCTTGCAAGGAGGGAAAAGACAGTATAATAGCATTGCCATTTTTTTTTCCATCAAAGTAGCAGAGGGTCAGATTGTACTGTAGTAGAGTCTTGGCCCTCATTGCCTACATGTACAGTTGTAAACAGGAACAGACTGAGTGATCCAACTTACTGAATAATATACACAAGTGACCAAACACATCTAACAAAGCGTTGGTCGCTCTGTTGATTTCGTTCTTTTGTTTCATGAAGCAAAGGATTTAATTGGTTTCTATTGTTTAGGATTTTAACAAAAGAAAACAGAAGATGGGGCCTCATTTTTTGGCCTTTTCTGGAAAACTAAGTGTAAACCGGCAGGAAAAAAAACGGGGCTTGTTCTCTGAATACATTGAAGCCCACAGGCAAAAATTCAGGCACTTTCAAGCTAAAAAAGATTGACCAAAAAAAATCTGTTAGGGGACTTTCCACTAGCCTCTTCAAATGTTGTTTACCTATAGAGTGGTCCAAAACTGACTGAGTGATACACACAACTGACCAGCATACCACTCAATAAGCCATGTTGTCACTCACTGAAATGAATATACGTTTCACTCAGCTGTTTATACCAACTGGTCAATTGTATAGACTGCTCGGTCGGTTTTGTGTACCCCTGTGTTGTGTTTTTCACTACAGCTGTTAAGTCAGTTATATCACTAGGCGAGTTGTGTGGAGTTATCCACACATGTCACTGAGTTGTTCCACAGCTGAAGGAGCATTACTCACAACTGACAACTGACCTGAGTGATACAACTAACCCAGTGGTGTACACAACTGCTCAAGTAACTGGGTGGTACTCACAAGTTAGCAAGTGGTGCACACAACTCACAGGGTGCTAAATGACTGAGTGAAACACAGTTGTAAAAGTTATGTGTTCTTAGTGGTGCACATAACTGACTTAGTAGACAAGACAGGTACATGTAGTCACAACTGATTGAGTGTCAAACTGGTGGTCCACCCTGCTCTTCCAAGTGGTATAAAGACTGTATGTAATATTACTCAACTGACTGAGTGATCCACATAACTGATCTAGTGATATAAACAACTGAGTGAACTGATTGAGTGGTTTGCTCAATTGACTGAGTGGTATACAATACTGACCAAGTATTAAACACTTAACAGACTGAGCAATACAGTACATGTATGTGCAACTGTCTGACAGAGTATTCCATCTAACTGAACAATAAGTGTTACTGAGGGCTGTTTTCGTTTAGAGCTGTAGTGGTATTTTTTAAATTTTGTATATAGCTGACCAAAATAAGTTTGTTTCCAGATCTTGGTGCAAAAACAAATAAACTTGAATAAGTGACATTCAGTATTGCCTAATCAT
Source organism: Siderastrea radians (assembly GCA_964017195.1). Classification (NCBI taxonomy): domain Eukaryota; kingdom Metazoa; phylum Cnidaria; class Anthozoa; order Scleractinia; family Rhizangiidae; genus Siderastrea; species Siderastrea radians. The sequence goes on along the minus strand of OZ024887.1, from coordinate 10,940,259 downwards.
GGTGCGTACAAGTGGGTAATTAATATAGCATTACTAATTGTTATCTTTTTTTTTCAGTGGATTGATGAATCAGATGGAGGTGGTTTCTGAACTGGGTGTGGTTTATCATCAAAATCACTCACTCAATCTGCATTTATTGACTTCATTTTTCTATAACAACTAGAAAAGTACTTTAAATCAAAATGCCTTTTGAAAGGCCTTTTATTTTTGTATGGGTTTGGTTCTCATTATTTTGGCACATCAACTTAGGTGTTAACAAAAATGAAGCATACAGAATTTAATGCACCGTTTGGACTGGAATCTTTGTAGCTTTCTTATTTTTTATAACTACTGTATCTTACTCAGTGTCACTACTTTATTGAATTCTAAGGCATTAGAGTAGCATCTTTGTAATTTATAGTGAGTTTCCGCGGTTGCACTGAAAGGTTTATTTTTCTACATGTAGACTTATTGTTTTTGGCAAAAAATCGTATTTTTGGACGCATTTGTTTTAAGGTATAGTATACCAAATAAATATTCACTGTGAAATAAATTTGGAAACAAGTGATGTCCGCCTCCTTCAGCAGCAATGATTACAATGTTTAAGTAGCCCACATGCATCTTTTATTTTAGTGTTGAAGTACACTAGAACAGTGTTAACACAACACGTGGAGGGTGTTATTCAACAAAGTTGGAACTGTTATTTTACACAATTTTAGTGTAAAATTATCTCTGGTGTAAATTAACCTTGTTTTGGTGTGCACACAGCTGCAAGTTGTTTTACACCATTTGGGTGTCACAAGTACACTTTTTTGGTGTAAACGTACCCGAATTCCGCGTCTACATAACACTGTGTTGGTGTTTTTTTACCCAATCCAAATCAGAATTGTTAGTGGTTCACACTATTGTGGTGTAAATGTACACCATGTTGGCGTTACTTTTACACTTAATTGGTGTTCACACAGCTGCAAAAATTTACACTTTTCCGGTGTTACCATAACACTCGCACTTTTTCTGTGTCAGGACACTTTGCGGACTATTGTATAACCGGTTTTATGAAACAGATGCAATGTAATGCGACACCATCGTTAAATATAATTAAAACAACCGCAAAACAAGTTTGGTTGTCAGTAGGTAATATTCGCAGAAACTACGCGGCCAGCATACGCAGGCACTACCACAATTGTTCAGATTGTTTTGAATACCCAAAATATCTCTACTTAAATCAAGCCACCCAAAAAAAATTCTTGCCAAATTTTCCTACCCAAAAACATCCCGGAATAGAAAATTTCAAACCCAAAAAATCCTTCGATCATCCCCGTCACTTGAAATCCGGAGTACCCCCCTGGAACCTGCTTGCCGGTGAAAAGCCACAACACTTAAGGCTGGTTTTCACTAGCGACGGAGTCGGAGTTGGAGTCGTAATCAGAAGTGTAAAGCGTTACGATCTAGTGAAAATCAAACAACGGAGTCGTAAGCAGAGTTTCCTTTTGCGCTTACGCTTCCGTCGCTTACGATCTAGTGAAAACCAGTTTGTCGGAGTCGTAAGCAAAAGCGGAAGAACTAAACCAATCATAAAGCGTGGGAACGAGCACCGTGATTGGTTTATCCTTCCGCTTCTGCTTCCGACTCCGACAATCTGGTTTTCACTAGATCGTAAGCGACGGAATCGTAAGCGGAGTCGGAAGAAAATGGAAACGTTCTGATTCTTCCGACTCCGCTTACGACTCCGATGTTTGATTTTCACTAGGTCATAAGCGCTCTTACGACTCCGCTTACGTCTCCGACTCCGACTCCGTCGCTAGTGAAAACCAGCCTTTAGAAACTAGGCCAGTTTATTAAATCTGGGTTTATGTTGTTCGCTGTCTTGATTGTTGGCTTGTGAGAGGCTTAAGAAGGGCCTGCAGCCGCTGTATGAAAGCGATAAAACTGAAATATGTTAGTGCGTGAAAAATGTTATTCAGAGCTCGAAATTTACGTTTGTTTATATTGTAGCCTAATTTATGCGCCAAAAACCCGAGGTTATCGTTAATGCTTAGTAACTGCTATGACTTATAATATTCTCAAATAAACTAACCGAAAGAGCTAACAACCATCAGAAGATACAAGCTAGTCATAGTTATATTAAACAAAATGCAAAATTCTTACCTCTAAATTTCTACGTTGTGCAAATGCTGAACACGCAATTGGAATTCCCGTGTGAAGTTGCTCCGTTCTTCGGCGGACATGGATGGCTTATACCGCTGTAACTTATCGCTCGAAACAACCTCCACAAGCTCGGAAGACCGGCAAAAACACAGCAAACACATAACAGGTACGGTTCTTCAAACTTTATTTGGATTTTTAGGTATTTTCCATGGAAAACCGCCGATTAATTTCGATCGAATCGCTTTGGTTACCTGTGGTGTAAACTGGTCTGCACAGACGCGTGAATCAGTGTTTTGTGGGTTGAAACGATCCTCCTTTCATTCTTTGAGCCATTCTTGAGGCAGTTCTGGATCTTCTGGAAACTTAAAATTACTTACTTTACTCTTATAGCAGCACAAAACACCATGATTTTCCGCTCAAGTCCGCACACTTCGAATCCCCGCAATTTTCCAGCTCGCCAACAGTGACGTCACTAGTGCTATTTCCGACAATTTACCGACAACTTTCCCGACCACTCTACGAATATGAAGGCCAAAAAGTAGCACTTTTCACGTTCCATTATCTCTGCGATCCTAAGTCCAATTGGCTTGAAACTTCAGAATATGTTTATTTGATACCTAATCAACACCTAACAAGGAAATTGGATTGAAAGAAAAAATGTCGAAATTTTGGTTTATTTGACCTTTAAGAAAAGAAGTCTACCTTAGCTCTATTCCTTATCAGTCTGGCTAATGACGTCGCCACAAATCCTGGTCCTACAATAAACAACCTTGGCGATGTACCAAATTTCCCTTGCTCTCGTGGTTTGAAAATCGCTCATCTAAACATACGAAGCATACTTGGTAAGATGGACGACCTGAAGCTTCTTCTGAGAGACAAATCTTTTGACATTTTCACGATTTCTGAAACTTGGCTACACGCTAACATTTCGGATTCTGAAATTCAGATTCCTGGCTACTCTTTTGTGAGACAGGACCGGACAAACAAGACTGGCGGTGTTTCTATGATTTATATTCGCGACGGAATCCCTTATCGAGTCAGATCTGATTCGGCCTCAATCGCGGAGTCTTGCCTTGTTGAGGTTAACTGTGCGAACTGCAAGAAGCTATTTATTTTGTCAGTCCACAGACCCCCTGGCCCTTTGAATGATGATTTTATTCTCAATTTGGATTCTGCCTTGTCGTCTATCCCTACCAATGCTGAATTTGTTCTACTCGGAGACTTAAATGTAAATTTTCAAGACAGTCGCTTTTCAACTCAGTTAAATCGAAGCAAAAGCTCGTTAGACTTGCAAATACCTATCATCTGGAGCAGCTTATTGTTGAACCAACTAGAGTGGCTGAGAGGTCGTCAACTCTAATTGATCTGTTGTTCGTCAACAATAGTCACAAGATTGCTGATAGTGGTGTTATTCACTTGCCGATCAGTGACCATTCAATCATTTTCTGCGTTATTAAAGGTGGTGTGAAGAAAGCTCCCTCGAGGATTGTTGAGTTCAGATCCTATAAACGTTATTGCAAAGATGCTTTTGTTAATGAGCTTGGCGAAGTTAATTGGCATTTGATCGATGAGACTCCAGACCTTGACTCTGCTGTTTCTGCTTGGTCTACTTTGTTTACTGACGTCGCTGACCATCATGCGCCAATAAAGAAACAACGAGTTAAAGGATCGCGCGCTCCTTGGTTAACGTCCGACCTCTCCACGGCCATGCGCGAACGTGATTATTACCACCGCAAAGCAGTAAGATCAAATTTTCCTTCCCTGTGGGAAAAAAATTAAGAAACTCAAATCTTCTGTAAACAAACAACTCAGGGAAAGCAAAGCAAATTATTTTTGAAACCTCATTCAGAAGAACAGTGGCAACTCTGCTGAACTTTGGAAAAAGCATGACGAAGTCACTTCTCGCAAACATTCTTCTCCTTTGTCAGGTATTGAATCGGAGGGCGTTGTTATCTCCGAGCCTAGAAAGATAGCTGAAATTTTAAACAACCACTTTTCAACGATCGGCTCAAAGTTAGCGGCAAAATTCAATTCCGGCATCAAATCTTTTCTTTCTCGTACTTCAAATGATAATTCCACCATGAACAAGTTTACACTCAACCCGTTCGATGTACAGTTCACTTTAAACTAGCTTTCCCAACTTAAACCTAACAAGGCTATTGGCTTGGATCGCATAAGTGCTCGTTTGCTTAAAGACTCCGCTTCCGTGATAGCTGACAGTTTCACTGTTTTATTCAATCGTTCCTTGGATTCTGGCAATTTCCCTTCGCTTTGGAGGTGTAGTAAAGTGTCTGCGCTGTTTAAATCTGGAGACCGATGTGATCCTAATAATTACAGATTGATTTCTGTTTTACCGACGATCAGCAAAATCCTTGAGAGAGGTTTTCATATGCAAGTTTACAAATACTTAAACGATCATGACATCCTCACACCTAAACAATTTGGTTTTCGCCCAAAGATGTCAACTGAGGTTGCACTTGCTCATTTTCCCGATACTATATTGAATAATATGGACAAGGGATCTGTCACAGGTGCGGTTTTTCTGGACCTGACTAAAGCATTTGACACTGTTGACCATCAGCAACTCATCCACAAACTCTACTCTATTGGTTTTTCCAATCACTCAGTCGAATAGTTTAAGTCGTACCTCGCAAACCGTTGCCAAGTTACCGCTGTTGGAAATGCACATTCTTCTACTAAGCTTGTACCTGTTGGTGTTCCACAGGGGAGCATCCTGGGACCTTTGTTGTTTCTTATTTACGTTAATGATTTACCATCATGCCTACGACAGTGCGATCTAACGTTATACGCTGACGATACCGTTATCTACACTTCAGTGAAGGATGCTGCTACCCTGGAGGCCCAGGTAAATATCGATCTACAGATAATCAGCAAGTGGTTTTTTGACTCCTCACCCTAAATGAAAACAAATGTACATTTGTCTTATTCGGTAGTGCGCAGAAACTGAAAACGTTCCAGAATTTTTCTCTTCGTATTGATGAATCTTCCTTAGAGCGAACTGACTCCTTCAAGTATTTAGGAGTTACAATCAACCAAAGTCTGACCTGCCATGATCACATTTCAACGATCACTAAAAAAGTTAATCAACGCCTTGGTGTCCTGCGACGAGTAAAGCACGTGCTACCGCTCCAGGCCCGTCTAACTCTTTACAACAGTCTTGTCCTTCCCTTGTTTGATTATGGTGACATTGTGTGGGGCGATAAGAACAACTCCACCCTCATGGAAAATCTTCAGACTCTCCAAAACAAAGCTGCCAAGATAATCCTTGATCTCCATCCGCAATTTTCCGCAACCGAAGCTCTTGAATTCTCTTGGTTGGAAGCCACTGCATCTCAGGCGCCGTTTCCATCGCTGTACAACAATTTTCAAGTGTTGGCATGGTTTTATTGATTTCAATTTTCATTTTGTTGGAAACAGCTCTATCCACAATTACAGCACGCGTTCTAGAGACGATTTTCACCTTCCTCTTGTAAGAACAAACTGGGGCAAACAACGTTTTATTTATCAGAGCGTCGTGGATTGGAACTCTTTAATTCAGGACACACTTGACACTTCTTTTTTATCTCATTTTAAATGTAAGCTCAAACTTAAATTTTAAATTGTTTTTTTGATTTTTATAATTGGTGTTGTTTTTATTTTTAAACTAGCTTTCGCTTTTTAATCATTTGTAATTAGTTTTTGACCTTTTGTAGTTAGTTAGTTTTTTAATTAATTTCTCTAAGTATGTGCAGGGCCCCACTGAAGAGCACCTATTGGTGAAATGGGTTCCCTGCTAAAATATTATGATTATTATGATTATTATTATTATTATTATTAACACTCCCTCTTGCACTGAATAAATTTCCGTCGTTTCATACGAGTGTTATACGGCTTAAACATCATATCACACTAAGAGAATACGAGCCTGTGAGAAGTTTTTAAATCTGGTGACTGACAAAGAGATGAGAGGTGGCTGTATTCACAAGCTACTGTGTGAACAATACGTCTGACTCTGCTCTTGAGATAGAGCAGTTCTCATCTTTTCAAAGATAATCGTTTTTTCTTTGGTAAGTTCTTTGATTGTTTTAAAAGTAAGCTAAATGTATTACTAAAAACTAAAAAATGTTTATCATTAGCAATAATTAACAAAAGAACTCATGAAAATTCTTTGAAAAGATAATACTCTTAAAATAAAATATGTTCGTCAGGAAATCGACTAAACAAAGCATAACTGTTAATTAAGATCTAAAAATAACAATCTCATGTTTCGTCCAGGACTGTTTCGTCTTGATACAGCAGCTCAGCGACGGTGACATCCCACCACGAGAGATCCTTTTATGGGGACTTGCAGCTGTGAACCAGCAGAAAAGAAATGAACCCTTTTCGCTAAGATGACCCTTCTAGTATTTTTCTGTGGCGAATCATAGGCACGTAAGATTAAGAAAGTGGCGGCCCTGTTCAGATAAATACACCACTTCCTGTCGACACATTTTCTGACAAGGCTAGTCTCGGAATAAGGGCAGCTATAGGGTAAGCTTGAATCTGGAAATGACTTTTCGTAGCTTGCGTACAGCCGCCCGCTCTCTTCAAGCCCCCAAACGGAGCGACGTTTTGGAGTCAATTCTTAGCACCATTGTCGAGCAAAATGTTAGTGGTCAGAAGAAAAAAATAATTTATATGAAAGTCGACGGTTGGAAAGCTATATTTACCTTTCTAATTATTGACATAATGAAAGAACAAACCAAAGAGATCCGCGTCAATCATAACAAACCCCCAAAGTACCCAAGTACTCGAGTCATAAAGCACGGGAAATGTCCTGGCGACAAAGAAGTAATTGGCTTTGGCGTTACTTAGCGCGAGTTTGTTTTAGCCAATCCCAGAGAGAGTGCAATGAAAACCCAAACAAGCGGGGATTATACTTTCGACACTCAATTGAAAACTGCTTTATTACCAAGTCAGCTATTATCACATACTACGGAAAAATAACCCAGACAAATATGTTTCACAAGCAATAGTTAGTTAAGAAAGTAATGAAAATTCTCTGTAAACGAAAGGTTATTTCATAGCAGCCAAATCATATTCGCTCATTAGGACATCGACATATACCTGCTTAAACTTCACGGGAAACATTAGGTGGCCAGAAATAAATTAACTTCACGGAAAACTAGTTCTTATCCAACCACCCACCCTGCAAATAAATATTAAAAACACTGACATACTTTTAGACTCAATATAATAGTAATAGAGAAAAATACTTTTTCGAAAAAAAAAATACTATTGACACTCTCAACTGCTGCAAAGGTCATCTGCTATATTCAATTCTTATGATATTTGTGGTGACATCTGATCATCTCATGTTGTGTAATACGAATTTTAAATCATTTGAATCTAAGCTTTAAACGTCGATCTTTACTTGAGAAAGTTTATTGGATAATTCTAGAAAGGAAAACCTAGAATCACTTACAAACCAGCTTCCTTCATTTGTTAAATTCAGGAATACTCAGCTTCCAGGAACTACAATCAAGAGGATGTCTACAACACGCCGTCAGTTCTTCATTCTTGGTCCTGTACGCTCAGTCCTTTCGGTAAGAAACACTGTCATACTACTGGCTTTAACCATGTTCTTGCTCAATTTGTTTGTTGTGATGGGAACTAATCCGATTCTGCCAAGACGATACCGGAAGCTGATTGGCCCTGGGTTTTCGACCAACTGGTTCAAGACTAATGCGACGATTAACAAGTACTCCGAGCAGAATATCATAGACGTTCGTGCTAAAAATTTCACGAACTTGAGGCTGAGATGCAGGGCAGACCTTTACTCCTATAATTACACTGCCACCAACTTCTCCTGGTTTCTTGGTAATTTGACGACCGTCGTTGACCACTGTTTGAAACACAAAGTCCTCCCAATTATCTCCTGGATTCATCACCATGCAGAGGCCTACGCTTCAGAAGATGACCGCAAAGCTTATGTGGGATGGTGGACAGCTGTGGCAGAAGAGTTAAAGGACAGGGATTATAAACTGAGCTTTAATCTGTTTACAGAACTGGGAATAGATGAATGCGGAAATGACTGTGGCGAGAGTCTTCGTAAGAGACCTGACAAATACAATCAGTGGACTTCCGATGTGGTGAAAGCGATTCGCGCAACTGGTGGCAAAAACCGTGAACGAATTCTGATTCTCGGGTCGCCAGGAAAGACTGCTAAGGATCTGCACAGCATCTCAGAATCAATTTACAAGAATGACAGTTATATGATGGCCGAGTGGCACATTTATGCATCAGGTCCAAACAAAGTCTCAGGTGGTCAAAAGTATTGGAAGGGTGATGGCATCCCTGAAGGGCGCCAAAATGTGCAAAAAGCAATTCAAGAGGCAACCAACTTCACTAAAGACACAGGCCTTCGAACCTATCTTGGTGCATGGATGCCTCAAGACAACAAAAATGGAGATTTATCCGAGGACGAAGTCATAAACTTTGCCCGTTTTTTCGTTCGTGAACTTTGCAATGCAACCATATCATGGTCCTTGAACGTTTTGGACCGCTACTACGACACCAAAGAAGCAAGATGGCTGACAGAAAAACAGTGTATCGAAGGGCGACGGCTAAACATGTCAAAAGTATTGGATAACATTGGTAAAGTAATGCCAAAAGATTTGAAATGTATGTGACATGAAACTTCATTCTTCGGTTTGGCATGGATTAATATATAAATAAACACCATTCTAAGCCTAGAAGTTGCCTGAATTGAAACTTTTGAAAATGATGTAAAAATTTTAAGATTATTTTGGTTCAGTCATGATGGAGTTTGCTCTGAACGCACTATAGTGGAATGAATGAATAGCTTTATTTAAGTGTCAGGGTGGGTATTTAGCTTGTGACAGCTAATTGGGGACACTCTACTACTTAAAATAAATTAAAATTTACAATATACATTTAACAATTACAATAATTCACTATATTAAACTTAGGGGGAATGAATAGGAATAGGAATAGGTCGTTTAATAAAAAACGGTTTCTAAACTCACAAATACATTATTATACTTAACTAAGGAACAATTAAAAAGATAAAAATAAAAGAAGTGATAAGTAGATACATAAATAAGTTGTCAGATCTCAAGTAGCACATATGGCGCAATAAGAACACGCGTCGTCGATTAGGGCGGTGAGGTCTTTGTCTCTTATGCTGTTTCTAAAATTTCCAATAGTCAGTCTCTTTCTGTCAACAGCGCTCAATCTGGACCAGAGGTAAGGGCCAAGATATCTGATGGAGTGTTTTCCGTAACGAACCGAAGAGAACCGAGGCAGATCGAAGTCAGCATTTCTGAGAGAATAGCCTTTGTTCGAGTTTCTGAAAAGTTCCATTATGTAGTCAGGTGCAAGGCCATTTTTTACTTTGAACATTAAAATCGCGATATCCTGAAGCCGGCTGTTGTAAAGGGAGGGTAGTTTTGCACGGCTTAGAAGAACATCGTAAGTATCTGTCTTGGAGTTGAAAATAACTCTTAGCGCGCGTTCTTGTACTCTTTCGAGTTTACGCCTGTCGGACACTTTGCAGAAGGGCCAAACTGTATGGCAGTATGTTAGATTCGGTAGTATTGCAGTTAGATATAAGTGGAGCTTGGTCTCACATGAGATGAGGTTTCTGAGTTTCTGAGGTTTCTGAGGTTTCTGACTTTCTGAGATGAGGTTTCTCACATGAGATGAGGAACTATCACTAATCTTTAGCCCCAAGCGAAACGAATGAAAATTTCGAGACACGATCCGATAAAACGGGATATGAACTTCACTGTTGCTTTACTTCTCTGCTCCGAGTGAGAGACAGCTTGCGTCAAACGGGACGCCATTCTCATGAGAGAAAGAAATGATGATAATTCTCCTAGAACGACGAGAATATCTTTGAGCGACACGTTTACCTCGGCAGACTTGTTCCTTGGCGATGGTAGTCGGATCGAAAATTGTGAGCGAGTCTCGTAGACAATTTACTTCCGTTGACAGCTCTATTGTTAAAGGGCCAATGAGATTGCGAGATTCCCGCGGCCAAAATTTGGCCGCCGTGCACGAACTCTTGTGAGAGATTGTATCAGGCCCTATTTTAGCGAGCGACCCACGTAAGAGAATATGACAGCGATTCTAAAATTCGGCCTGATCGCAGGTTAGGCACGGATCTTTCAAGAACAAATGCCCTGTGGTCCACAATTTTGGCGGGCTCAGAGATTTTTATAACAGATTCATCAACAAAAACGCTTTATATTCGTTTTTGTGTTTAATAATTCTAACGATGACTGTGAAATCTGTGCTCACACAGTTCCTGTAACGTAAGCTAAATTGAGTGACAGTTTGGGTCAGGAAGCGATTGAGCAAGCGATTCTGCAGTATGCTCGAGCTCGTGAAATCCGTCAACCACAAAACCAAATTGAGTTTTAAAATCGGTTGGTTATTCCAAAAATACTTTGCATACTCCCAGGAATTTGGCGTGAGAATTTCTGTCCAAGTGTCGTGAACACAGCGATTTGATAGTATGCACAAGCTCGGAAAATTCGTCAATTACGAAACCAAAATACTTTTCTGAATTGCTTGGCAGTTCTAAACAAAAATATGAAATCGTACCGAACGTTTGAATAAGCCTTTCCGTCGAAATCCTTTGAAAATTTCGAGCTGCCGGGCATTTAGTCTTGAAATTCCGTGCCCGGCTGCCGGGCATCTAGACACCGCCTAAATAATAAGGTAAGATGAAATTAGAAATCATTGCCTTCTATGAGATCACCACGACAAACAGCGCTTTTCCCCAATTCCACATGAGCCCGGTGTCGATCAGACGGCTTGAGGAAGTAAAAAATTAAGATTGTTTTCTGATAGTGACAGGCTCATACTAATACTACTTCTGTAGAATTGTTTTACACTTAAATTCAATCTACTAACTTTATAGAGCTCTATAGACAAGCCGCAATTTTAGCGCAGCTCCTTCGCGGCCGCAGGGGCGGAGCACCATTGGTAAGCAAATCTGGTAAGCTATCGATGCGAGAAATTGTCAGCGTACGACGGCTTACCGATGCAGACTCTTGGGGAGGGGGAGGGGAGTCCCAAGGTAACCCGACGGGGGGTAGAAAATGCCGTCTTCTCTGATCTGAAGTCAGCAACAGGGCTGCTGGTTCCTCGTACGCTCGATTTTCAATACATTCTTGGAATGGAGACTTAAACAACTCATCATGAAAAGAAAAAGACCTGAAAAGATTGCTTTAAACTCGATGACACATATGAAAGAAATTGGAGAGCTTGAGTGAGTTCAGTGTGGCATGTTTTCGTGTTCGTTTTCTTTTTAACCTTTAAGCCATTTCAGCGTGTCTCTAGCTACAGATCGGAATGAAAAATTTATTTAAGTAACTATAAGGGAAGCATTTCTCGGTTTAAGTCTATTTTGGATAAAACGAGACCTCTAGAAGCTTCCTAAAAATAGTTCAGGGTGCACGTGTGTTCTTGAAAGCGCCCGAAAAATGGAATAATACTTCGCAGGAGAAAAACTTGTGCCATTTTCTTCCGATAATTTACCGTGTGCTTGAAAGTTTTCAAAAACATTTTTGGGTAGTTTTTGTCAGTAAACTGGTTGATGCGGGGCAATATTGTTTATTTTAGCAAAATTGTTTCATGGTTGTCAGAACTAAAAGGCCAGAGGGATGCATAGGAATCATTGAGAAATGCTTAGTTACATTCATTTGAGAAGTCTGATCTGCTGAGTCGCTGCCGGGAGCAGCTTAAGTGGAACAATTGTAGTTTTAAAAGTACTCTTCTTGAACTTAATTAACTTTCGAAAGTGCTGTCGGTGAAAGCCGTTCTGACGTCGTCTCTTTGAAGAAATATAAGTCAACTTACTGTTTCCTCAGCGGTTTGCATGTTTTCCCTTGGTGTTTTTCGCCTTTTGGCAAGTAACTGCACAACTAAAATTAACGGGCCAATAAGTAGAAAGGGAGGTTTCGATTTCGTCTTTACAATCCACAAATGCACTCCGATTTCTTCACATTTGACTGTGAAGAGGACCAGGATAAAAAGGCAGAACAATTCACGACTAGAAAAATAAGTTTGATGATCGCACGAGCTTTCGCTCTCTTTTTGAATACTTTTAAAATGAAAGTAGTTCAAGTGTTTAAGATTTTTAATACATATAAAGACACCGTATAACGGACGACGTTGAGACAAACTTCCTGTTTTACATTTGACCAATGCCTCACCTAACGTGAGACCGACAGTTTCAGTTAGACACTCGCAAGCAGTATTGTATTCTGATCCTTCGCAGTAAAATAGAGTAATCACTCCTAATTTTAAGGTGCATTTTGTCCTTTCCAAATGAAGTATTTTCTTTTAGTTATAAGGGAGACGTATCTAAAGCTTATATCTGATTAGAAACCTTTCCCTTTGTAATTATTTTGTTCTTCAGAGAAACTTCGTGAAACAAAAATAATAAAAGTAGCACCTAATAACCCCACCAATGGTCTATAAAATCTTAAAAGAAAACCTACTTCCTCTCGGTCTGGGAAATTGTCAGTGGCTGTCGGTTATAAAATGCAGCAGCTGATGGATTGAAATCTGGGTCGACCAAACACTCAAGCAGAGGAGTAGCCGATTTTGACATAACACCACTAACCAATCTAGCCAAACGTAAAAGAACAAATGCAAAACATAAAGCGAAATTTCGACTTTAGATAAGGTCAGATAAGTATAAGGTTAACTGGAAACAGCATTTTTACAATTGGAGTTGACGATATATTCCCACTATGGAATCTTGTCTTGAGGAGTTGCGTAATTAACGACTTTAATGAGAGTATTTTCGGAGATTAATAAGTACTGGCGAAAAAAAAGAATGTGGAGCTCCGCTTTTAGGCTTGGCTAAATCTATATATTATTTTTGTCGGGGGGAAAGGAATTGGTATACCCTTCAACTTTTTCAATTCCAATTTTTTAAGGTTCAGTGTCCGTACAATTGCAATTTCCTAATATTTCTTTCAAGTAAGGTTTAAAATCGACCAAACGTGTGATTCGATTTTTAATGCCATTTTTAATCCCTAGCAGCATCGCCAGAACAGTCAACAGTCAACTCTTGATTTATCGGCAAAAAAATGTAACCGGTTTACCCGACTCTCAATTCGCCCATTTACGAATGCCAGTGAAGGAACACTAACAAAAAACGGTTTATTTTATCTTTATTTGTGGTGAACAGTTTGTGCCAAGTTTGTGGCAAGCAGTTTTCAATTGAGTGCCGAAAGTATAATTCGCGTTTGTTCTAGTTTTTATTGAACTCCCTCTGTAATTGGTTAAGAGCTATCGTGCCACTATCATGGACAATTAGAAGAATCACCAAAGCTAATTGAGAGGGAATGTCCACTGACATCGAGCGAGTGGTGTGGCACATGATGAAAAATAAAATTCCCTCATCAATTTTCCACGGATACCCTATGGTAATCTAAGAAACGTGGTGGAATTTTTTTTCTTGAAATTTCTATTTAAGGCCGAAAAAAAAATTAACACGTTTACGCCACGCGTGTCCTGTAAACACAATCGAAATAAACGTGTATCGTACCTTCTCGTAAACTTCGCTCTGTTTGATTTGCATCCCTGAAAACCCCTATTTTAAGCGTGGAAGTTTGCTTTTGAAGTGTGTATGAAGTAACTGAGTCCAGTTTTAGATCTGTGAATTAATTTTCAAGGTCATGGCGAGCTGCTGAAAATCACTAAAATTCGCTTGCTCAAAATTTATAATTTGGCACAGTTTTTCAAGAGAAAGTTTCCATCCCTGGTAAAACGCCAAATCACTTGAAATTCAGAATTCTTGAAATACGAAATGCCATTCTAAAATCAGGTTTAAAAATTAGTTTTGGGGTTTTTACCAGCGCCAAGTACAAACGCTCTCAAAATCCCGATAATCACAACATTAACCTGTCAACCAGTACAAACAACAGGCTCGTGCCTCTGACCGAATAGCCGAAAACTTGGAATTTTTTTCTTGTTTCCCTTGGTATTTGGATGTAACGTACAGGATAAAGGTCATGTCTAGCTCACCTTGAATAAGTTTTGTCTGAATGCCAGGTTTTGTCAAATTTTAGGTGTATTGTCCAAGGGCCATCTTGACGCGTGGAATCGACCGCTAGCTCCTGGTATCTCCAGATTTAATAACTACTCCACCATCACATTCACATCCCTTAACAAATGGCAAATGATCTCTCAGCGTTAATTCCCTGAAGAAACTAAATAACTTTGCAATGATCTCCACATTCATCTCAGAAACCGCACTGTTATCTGTGTTAATTATTATGGGCTGATTTAACTAAATTTTGTCTGTCACGCAACGGGTTCTGGTCAAGTCACAGAGTAGGTTTTGGTGATGGGATTGCAAAAATGGAAAAAAAAAGGACAGATTGGGACGTCTGAAGTAACTTAAGCTATGAAAGAAATTGTACAAGACAGAAGGCGATATAAATAGTTATGGCGTTTGTGTCAGCAACTCGACCGGAATGACCTTTTTCATCCCAGATGCCGGAGTACCTCAACGTAAAAACAAACCGCAGATATAGCTGATTTTTTTTCCATGATTTAAACTAAAGCATATCGAAGGTTAACAAAGAAGGCATCCATTTGTTTTTTTACAAGATCCCTGGAATTTTTTAGTTCACTTTTCTTTATAATCGTGAGGATCCCCCCCCCCCCCCGATGAGTTTTCAATGCGTAGCACTTGGCTACAACTGTTTGATTACTCACAGTCCGTCTTTCTGTTTAATATCATGTTACACCGCCGAAGTTATGCCTGAAATATCTTTTGACTAGTAAAATAGAGTGATACTACATATGATGGGACTAATCACCACACAATTTTGACCTGTGCAAAACAAGTTACAGATTACGTAGATGTACATTTTGTGACGCTCTGGCGAGAGGAAAAAATTGTCACCTGTTCACTACTGAGCAGAAAGTATTAGCTTCCGATAGTCTAAAATAGCAAACATTGATATATTTTTCTCATATCTTACTGCAGAGCTCGACTTTTCAAGATGTTTTATATTCCCTAGCGTGAGTGCATTTTAGGATATTTTTCCCACAGCCTATGAATTTCACGGTGAAGGATTTCAATATTATTCGCAAGCCACCAGTATTGCGTCGAAGAAGGTGCCTCGAGAACCTGCCATTTGCGGAAATAAAACACTTGTTGGAAATCAGGCGTGTGAGAATTTCAGGTGCCACAATATTGGAAACTAGACAAAATGTCTTAAGTGCCGATCGGCTTTGAGTAAATGTTCAAAAACTGATAATTTTCGTTTAAAAAAACAGAAAAAAAAGGAAAGCGCTTCCTCTATATTTCGCTGTGGATTACAACCGAATACCAACCAAAAGAGAAGAAATGTCCAAATTCTCGGTAATTTGGTCGGAGGTATGTGCCAATTGTTGACGCGTTGATGTTGTAATTATCGGGATTTTGAGAGCGTTTGTACTCGGCGCTGATAAAAAGCCCGAAACTAATTTTTAAACCTGGTTTAAGAACGGCATTTCCTCTTATAAGAATTCTGAATTTCAAGTGATTCGGTGTTTTACCGGGGAGGGAAACTTTCTCTTGAAAAAATGCGCCAAATTGAGAATTCTGAGTAAACGTATTTTAGTGATTTTCAGCAGCTCGCCATGACCTTGAAAATTAATCCACTTAAGTATAATTTGGCTTAAATTACTTGTAAACTCTTCAACAGCAAACTTCTAAGCTCAAAACAGGATTTTTCCATGACGCGAATTAAACAGAACGAAGTTTAGGAGAAGGTATGATTCGCGTTTATTCGGGGTGTTTGTAGAGACACGTGGTGCGGTAACGGTTTTTTAATTTTTTGGACGTTTAAAAATATTTTCTCAACAAAAAATGCCACCACGTTTCTAGAGCTACCATACGGTATCTCTGGGCAAAAAACGGGGAATTTTGATTTTTCATCATGTGCCACGTTTTTTTAATTTCGCTCGGTCTTAGTGGACATTGCCTCTTAAGTCTTTCTCGCCATAAATTTCCGGCGCTTGTGCTTTGAGCACTCGGGTAATTTTAGGGTTTGTTCTGATTGGCTCAGTCATCACTGTTATACGACACTAAATAGAAAAAAACTGCCTTATCTTATGTAACGTTCACGGTAAAAGTTTACGATTCGTTCTCCTGACGTTCACGTATCGTTCCCGGGTTACCCAAGCTTGTGAACGTAGCATTCTTCTCTGTCACATGACAGGACGGAGAAAGCTCAAACTGTAAGTACCTCCTCTTGTCCCATACAAATTCTTAGAAAACTTTTCTAAGAATTTGTGAGGGGTTTTTCAAGCGTATCTAATGGGCTTACCACAAGGCGTCCTAATCTGCTGCTTCATGATTGAAATGTCACTGCATCAAATGTAAACCAGAACAGCGGAGACGTAAGGACCGACTTATACATGTCATCAAGTCATAATAAAACGTGACTTGATTTTCCCATAGAGGAGTGTTACGCATCATTCACAAGTCATTACCAAACAATTTTGGTCAATCAAACAGGAAACCCGAACCAAAACAATTTAACTGCGGCAAGGTGAGACCGCTCAAGGTGTTAGCAATCGAAAAATAAAAAAAGTTAAATTACCACCATTTTCATTACTACGCGACTTTTCTTTTCAAAACACCTCTGAGCACTTTGCAATACGCTTCCGTCAATCATACCTTATATGGAAAGTGTGTGATGTTACCGCAATTGAATTGAGCTCGAAGGAATAAAGATAGCGTCAAATTATCCCGTAAATTTGCGCTGGCGAGTCATATATTGACTAGTAAGAGGCTTTAGAGTCGTTGATGTTGCAAGAATACTTCACGTTTGGCAGATATTTGTAAAGAAATTTCGACATTTCTTCAGAATTAAATACCCGCTCGGTGGATTATCCTATGCGGTGGATGGTAAGCTTGCGTTTAATCTCGTGAATAAGCTAAACCGAAGTGTGAAGTAAAAATTCTAGCTTTTCTGACCTGAAAATAGCATACGACATGTTATTCACCACGAGTATAAATCTGGCAATATCCCGAAGTGTACGAGGACGAAATTCAGGAGTGGATAGAGTATGCAACGGGAAAACGAATCATGATCGGCGTGCGATCAACCGATTCGTGAAGAAAATGGGTTTGACAAGAAGAAAGCTGAAGAAACGTACGTAGGACTTGTTGGATTGTTTTTGCAAGAAACGATGCCAATTCTAGTCACCTATCACTCAAGGAATGGATCACCCGAGGAATGGAATCAAAAACAAAGCATAAGCGCTTTATAACGTTTATTGTTCTACGTGAATGTTAACGCTGTGACATGCTAGCAAGAAAAATCTGAAAAATCGTTATTTATAAAATTAAAGCGGGAACGGGGAAATATCAAGGAAAATATTTTAGCACAGTCTCATGTTAACTTCTTCGTTATAGCTCACTGTGATTACCAAAGAACGTGATAAGCGAAATAGGGCGATGTATCGTCGTGGGTCATCGCTAAATTTCACCGAGAACAGTTGCTATTTATAGATGAATCAGAACTTCTCAGATTCATCTATAAATAGCAACTGTTCTCGGTGACATTCAGCGATCCTACGACAATACATCGTCCTGTTTCCCTCATCACGTTCTTTGGCAATCGTCTTGAGTTATAACGAAGAAGTAAACTTGAAAGTAAGCTTAAATATTTTCCTAGATTCCCCGTTCCCGCTTGTAGAAATAACAATTTCCCTATCATGTCACAGCGTTATATGTTTACATTCTCGAAACGTAGAACAACAAACGTTACAAGCGCATTATAAGCTTATGCTTTATTTTGTTTTTCATTTCATTCCGGAGGTGATAGGTGATTAGAATTAGCAGTGTTTCTTCCAAAAAAATGCAGCTAGTCATACGTACCTTTCTTCTTGTAAAATCCATTTTCTTCACGAATCGGTTGATCGCACGCCGATCATGATTCGTTTTCCCGTTGCATACTCTATCCACTCCTGAATTATGTCCTCGTACACTTCGGGATATTGCCAGATTTATACTCGTGGTGAATAACATGTCGTGTGCTATTTTCAGGTCAGAAAAGCTAGAATTATTACTTCGCACTTTGGTTTAGCTTATTCGCGAGTTTAAACGCACGCTTACCATCCACCGCATAGGATAATCCACCGAGCGGGTGTTTAATTCTGAAGAAATGTCGAAATATCTACCAAACGTGAAGTATTCTTGCAACATCAACGACTCTAAAGCCTCTTACTAGTCAATATATGACTCGCCAGCGCAAATTTACGGGATAATTTGGCGCCATCCTTATTCCTTCGAGCTCAATTCAATTGCGGTAACATCACACACTTCCCGTATAAGGTATGATTGACGGAAGCGTATTGCAAAGTGCTCAGAGGTGTTTTGAAAAGAAAAGTCGCGTAGTAGTGAAAATGGTGGTAAAATAATAGAAAAAGAAAAACGCGGCGAAAAGCAAAATAATAACGCTTGTTCTGTTGGTTGGATGCGACTAGTATTTGACTGTTTCATTTGAGAAGAAAACTCCACGATGGACTTTCGCCAAGAATAAACTTTCCACCAGGAGCGCGACCAGGAGGACTTTTAACTTTTGTACATTATTATTTGTCACCGGATGCTAGTAACGAAAAGGATCAGTGAAGTGTTTTCTTGCAGTTTCTGGTTTCATTTTCTTGAGAAACGATGCGATGTCACAAGTGGTTGTTTAACGCTGTTTTCAGTGGTTTTTTTTCCTTCCAATACCGTCAATGCACACGTTTCCGAAGCCTAAAAGCCATGATAAGATTGACGTTATCCTGGAAGTCTGGGAATCGACATTTTGTTTTCGTTTGGTATCAAGCAACGGGATAAATTCAAGCTAGATTACAGTGAACTAGATTAGAAAAATCTTCCCAGATGTCCTTTACAAAAGTCTCGCGTAGTGGACTATGGTAAGTTGAATCTGCATGTAAGCCGTGCAAAATCATTACCGGTATAATTGCAGCTGCTAGCTCAGTAGTCTTGTTGGCATGGAAAAATATTAGAGGGCTACAAGAACTGAACAAAGCCACGTGTCTGGTATATGAGAGGCGACCCCACGCGTTCGATCTGCGATTCACTGAATTCAACAGCGTTGTTATTTATCTCAGATATGCCTTGGCTGCATTTAAGATTTCGTCGCCTCATTACAACTATAAATCGTTGCTTATAACAAACGCGAAGTTGCAGGAATTACATGCCAGATTTTTCTCGCCAATATTTTGGATCGGCTTCGATCAGTGCTCAATAAAAGCACTATAATTTTTTGGCGGGAATTTGTGTGGTTCGAACAAACGCTAAACAGCATTGTATGACAAGTTGGATACCAAATTCATTTATTAAAATTAATTTCAGCTAATCCACATTAATTTGTTTACAAGGTCTGGTTGCAGTAAGATGCTAAGTAAAGAATCAGAGGAAATCAGTAATGTTTGAAATCGGCTTTGCTTTTTCGGTCTATTAAACAAGTCAGACGATGGAAGAGGCACCTCTTTTGTTAGAACGACTGTCCACTAAGTTGTCGGTATTTTTGCCACTTACTAACTCTGATTCATGGAAAGATATTTTAAATTTCAGTTATTGCGATGTTCATTTTGCCAGTCCATAACTTAGTTAATACAGGCCAATCCCTCTGAGTAACATTACGAGTCTTCTCAGCTCTCACAGCAGTAATGTTTGAGTAAAAATATGGAAGAGCTGAAACTCAGTTGAAGAATATTTGTTTCTTTGTGACGGTAGCAACCATCCCTGCTCTTAAGATGACTCATCTTTCACTAGCAGGGCTGCCAAGATGTCACATCTTTTGCCAGTTTGTGTTTGCTGTTGTCACAAGAAATAAATAGCCTTTGATAAAAACCAAAAAAAGCAACAACAACAACAAACAAACATATGATAATAATGACCCGGTCGTGAAAAAGAAATGAAAGCTATGGTTACAAAGCCTTTGTGCTCAGATAATTCCTTGAAAGAATTTGTCAGCCTACCCGGCCTTAGTAAGTAGAGTTAAGGACGAGAGCGGCCTGCATAACTAAAACTCGAACTGGCAAAATGAACAAAGAAATATTTAAAAAGTTCAAAGCAGCGACCTTAAGTCGGAAAGCAGCTTTTAGCGAAATACATGATCAACCCGAGCCATAGTCTTCTCACTTCTCGTAGTAATGAAGTTTGAGAAAAAAAAAGAAAAGAAAAAAAGAAAGAAAGAGTTGAAACCCTGGTTGAAACTCAATCAGCGGAAGAATATTTGTTTCTTTGTGACGGTGGCAACCATTCCTGCTCTTAAGATGACACATCTTTTATTAGCGGGGCTGCCAAGATGACACATCTTTTGCCAGCTTGTGTTTGCTGCTGTCACGAGAAATAAAAAAAAGGGAAAAAAGTGTTGAATCCCTGGTTGAAACTCAATCCCCGCAAGAATATTTATTTCTTTGTGACGGTGGCAACCATTCCTGCTCTTAAGATGACACATCTTTTATTAGCGGGGCTGCCAAGATGACACATCTTTTGCCAGCTTTTGTTTGCTACTGTCACGAGAAATAAATGTCGCTACACCAAGGGCAGTTGGTAAAAACAAAACAAAAAACACACACACAAGAAAAACAGAACAACAACAAATATGACCCGGCCGAGAAGAGAGCGAGAAGGCTATGGCTGAAAACAATGACAACTAATTTGTTTCGCCTTTGAACGTTTTTTCCACGCTTGGCACTGGTCACACGTATTTGCTACGAGCTCTCATTGGTTCATTTAATTATCTGCATCCTGTAATTGGTTTGGTTTTAGTTTATGATACCTGATTGTTTTGAACTTGTCCTGCCTTAACGTCATGGTAGAGCTAGGTAGTGAAAACTGTGTCAAAGTAAATAAAAGAAGTTGAAACCCGGTGGGTTCATTTGGGAACCCACCCAGTATGGTGTGTTCAATGACCCTAGTCCTAGCACTTTTCAAGAAAACGTTTGGATAAAAGTCAAGAAATATTTGGTTTGCAAGTTGCCAAAAACCGACAGGGAGGGGAGGGGGAAGGACTCAGGGAATTAGAAATCCACTGACTCTCACCTCCACAGTTTTTCCTCACGGCTGCTCGTCTTCATCGTGCACTTTTCGTTGTCAGCAAAGCAGTGATAAAAGTCTTGGGAGATGTTTCCCGCTTGCTCAATAACAGGATCGGAAAGAACTACATTTGAAGGCTTATGTTACGAATATACATGCATCAAAGAGGGTTCGTCACGTGCAGTATACGTTTTTAAAATTCAGTTACAGACTACGAGCAGTCTCTCTTTCCGCTCAGGGATAGTCTCACTACACTAGCGGCTCGACAGGCGCTTCACGTTTCAACGCTGCAGGCGACTTCGTACTCGCTCGCTCGCTTGTTCGTTTTCCTCGACTGTCCCTGAGCGGAAAGAGAGACTGCTCGTAGTCTAATTCAGTTAAATGATTTGTGGAAGGGAAACATTTTTCATAAAATCTAAGAATGCGGTACAAACTTGCAACTGCAGAAAGTGACGAGAATCGCAGACTCATTGACTGGGTCTTTTAAAACTCGCGCGAGAATATTCAGACATTTTTACAGGCATACGCACAAATCGCGTTTCGTCCGTACCGGTTGATGCGATTCTGTCCGTATTTAGAACTTTCGGAGAAACTAGAAAAAAAGGAGACATTGCAAAATAAATAAATAAATAAAAAAAGGTACTGAAAACTGAACTTTTCGAAATAGTGAGAAAATCTTATCAGTTGGAAAGGAATACACGCAGCTTGTGACAATAATTCCTGTAGAGATTGTACAATGGCACATTTTGGGGCGCACAATTACACACTCGTTGTTGTCGGCTCAGTGCAAAAGCGAGGCACGTTTTCTTGCGGCAGGCGGTTTTTAACGCTCGCTATGTAGAAAAGCCAGAGACACTGGACCATTTTTTGGTTGATTGTGACAGGATATCAAAGAACCTCATGTTTTTCTTTCCATTCTTGGAGAGCTTAGTTTTACCCGCTGTATACAAAATCGAAAAGTTTACTAACAGGATGGACGGAAATCCGCTTTGTTAGCCGCCACGAATAGTCGGAGGATAAATAACGAGCATAAATTGATCGAAATCGAACACAGCTTTGCCTTCGAAAACAATTTCATCGGCTAGCCAAGGGGTGAAAGACTGTGTACAACTTACTCGTGATGGAATGTCACAAAATTCAGTCTTTTATTTATTTCAGGGAATCACGTTTCGATGAAAACCAGAACTTTACGTCTTTCATTCAGAATCGAACATAGTGTCATTTTACAATATTCACCGTGGCCTCATTAAGAAGCGGTGATAGCTTGATTTCCAACAGTTAAACAGATTTTCACACTGTCCCAAGAAAAGCCGAAAACTGAATCTCTGCGTGAAACGATACTTACAGTTAACGCTTTATCCGTCCTCTCATGTGTCTGTCTGTCTGTCTGTCTGTCTGTCTGTCTGTCTGTCTGCTCTGTCTATCTGTCTGTCTGTCTGTCTGTCTGTCCGTCTGTCTGTCTTTCTCTCTAAAGTGTTATAAGGCCCTTGATATATCCTTCTTCATTAGTAGCGGAAAAGGTGCATTTAAGTTCATTTTCTTCAAGGAAAGGGCAATTTTGACATCGAGAATGTTTGCAAGGCTTTCGACGAAATCCTTTCACCTTGGGAGGAAAAGGGGTACGAAAGTGATATCCTGAATTTTAATGTCTTTAATTTCCTCTTTCAGTGTGTCAATAATTAGAAAAGGTAAAATATATAGCTTTCCAGTCTTTTGTTTACTGAATTATAAGCGGTAGTAAAAGGTAATAGGAAGTTGTTAGTATTAAAGTATTGAGATGAAACTCTAGCTTTCGAAAACTGGCCCCGGTTCTTTAGAGAGTGTTGTTAAAAGATTTTATCCAGGGATTGATAATAAGATTAATTTTTGAAATACAACTATAAGAGAAATAAGCGAGAAAATGGAGCGACGTTTCCATTGCACTACAGCTTCAACTTTCGGTGTAAATTATTTTTTTCTGTTGACCATCTTTTTTTACTTGACAATGGTCCCAAGATGACACTGAAACGTCGCCCCGTTTTTTCGCCTGTTTTGCTAATTGATTAACGCATAAATTGAAGGCATAGTGCGGCTGGGAAGGGAGTTATTTAGTAGAACAACACATTGAGACGAACAATAATACATTTAAAATTTATTATTTTCGCTCTTTGTTCTACCATTACATGATAATATATTACCTTACCCAACAACTGTTAAGTGGTCCAATTTTTTCAAAAGTTATTTTTGGTGAGTAGTAATCTTGCCTAATTATTGCCCTTGTATGAATCATGCATGAATATTTGGTTATACACTGGAGATGTCGTGGTGGGATATCACCTTTTTCATTTTCTTTTTTAATTTATAGATGTGCTTAGCACCGTTAAGTTGCGATTTCCTGGCGAGCGAAGAGAACTCTACATCATCTTGATTAGGAAAAACCTCATTTACATTCACTTATAAAAACACTAATTTACATACGCGACTACAAAACTAGTTTCGTCGAAAGACCTCGTCAGTTGGTAGCCACATTCGTTTTGAATCTGAACCTACTTCATGTAACAATGCACAAAAACAAATCCCTGTAACCAGGTAAATACTATAAATATTATAAGAAAAGAAAATATTACACACAGTAATCTAGTTCTGCTCAAATGTTACATTTTTTTGTTTTCCTCTCTCACAACGTGATAAGAGTTCTTAGGATGTGGACATAGCTCCACTCATTTTTTGAGTATCATAACTGATTCTGTGATCTGTCTCAACATCGCATCGCTATGGAATATTCCTGCAACATTCATGACGGAGTCTGGAACAGCACCTCCATGTTTGTCGCAGGAGTGTCCACGCATCACTGAACTCTCCTCCCGTTGTTCCAGTTCATGTCGGTGTTTTTTACCGCGAGTGTAAGCACTTCTCGATGTTTCCCCAGTGTATTTATGCTTGCAAGCTTGACATACCAGCTCGCATGTAACACAAGTGCTGCGACAAGACACTTTGTTCTTAGTAGAATTCTTTTGAGGGTTACACCTTACTGTCTCCTTAATCTCTTTCATATATCGATGTTTCAGCTGAGACCTTGGCGTTGCTGGTACGAAAATGACTGTGCTTAAATCACCTTTTCTGTACCAGGTTTCACGACTCATCCGATTTTCTTGTGTCCACTCTAACCGTCTCCACCCTCTTAGTCTGTACGAAGGTTTCTCACCGCTCGCGTCTAGCTGTCAGACGGTTGCAGGTGTGCAACGCTGATCGTATCACTTCCGTTTGGAACTTCTGATCATAGCCACTCAGTTGAAAACTGCTATATCTCATGGAAGATCTCCGATTTGTTTCAGCTGTCGTATTGTTCAAAGCTTACTCTAGCTTGTAAATACAGCCACCTCTTATCGCTTGGTCATTCGATAGATCCTTAAACTGTTCACAGGCTAGGAGTCTCTTTGGGATAAGATGTTTATAAGTCGTCTAGCACTCGTGCAAATTCGTGGAAATTTAATCAGTGGAGTGTAAGGGTGAGAGTGAGCTAATTCCCTGGTGAATTTTCCCAGGGCAATTTGCTCTGTAGAAAGGAAATTGGGGTCACCAGAAACAAAGATTTCGGGGTTAAAGATTTTTTTTGTTAAGATAAGCCAGATTACCTTTCTAAGGCCCAATGAGAAATAAATTAATTAACGCACTGGCTTCATCTCTAGCGTGCTCTAAATAAAAGTCGTAGGAATATAATTATTCTAAATGGCTTTTTTGGGGTGTATGAAAACAGCGTTCGACACCAGTCTCTGTATGAAAACAACCATTCTAAGCTGGTAACTAACTGGTAACAAATACTTTTACAGCTGTTCATAAGACGTGCTTTCACCTTCGAGGCTTCTCCTTTTATAATGAAATTCTTTCATCTTCCAGTGAACGAGTTGCATTTCTAGGAGTGTCGAAGTTTAAAACAAAAAAGAAAAATTATTTCCAAACTACAGACAAACAGGCAACACTTAAGAGAAGTACTGCTAAACAGCTTTCAATTAAATGGCCAAGTTTTAGAATTTCATAAAAAAACATCAAAAGTTAAATTGACCTCCTAGACGTTTGCATTCTTAGGTTCTTTCTTTCAACATTTCAATTACAATGGTGGCATCTATGTTGTAGTTCTATTTTATCCTGGGTTCAATTTTTCTTTTCTTTTATATTCATTATCATATATTTACATAAAATAGATTGCAAAATTATCTTGAAACCAGAGCGAGAAGCGGCAGTTGGAGCTCTTCTAGAGTAGAGATGATTTAGCAGTTTTGCTGATGGGATACAGTCCTAGAAAGAAGGTATTTTATCACTGCCAGATAGTATTTCGAAACGTATTGCTACCGTTTCCTTCACGGTTTTCAAGCCGGTAGCATTCCGTTATCACAATGAAGACTCGGAAGAAGAAGCCCTTAAGAACACGCGACAGTTTACACAGTTGAATTCAGAGAACTTGAAACGAAGAAATTATTCTTTGACGACATTTGGTTGTTTTGAAGAGCAATCTGCCGTTAAAAGACATTACTCGAACTGTTGACTTTGTGGCTTCTGGGAATCCATGGTAAAGTAAATTACCGAATTATTTTTTAATTGACTGATTCTTCATATTCTTTTTGGCTTTCGCGCAATTTTTGGAAAACGTGCAGTTCGCTCAATAAATTCCCTTCAAATTGAATCGCGGATAATTGCTTGCGTGTTACCTTTTCCAGAAACGAAAATTGAACGTGTTTGGTTTTCAGAAGCAAATAGGGGCTTATCTTAATAATTTTTTTTTTTACAAAAGCTTGTTGTCTCTTATTTGGAAAATAAGCCATGTGATCTAAGCAAACACAAATCCACTGTAAGTTGTAACTTAATCTTACTGGATTTTACCCTCGTGACGGCACGGTACATAAATTTTCAAAATTTTAACGTTTGTTTTTCTAAGGCAATTCTTAACCCTATTCAGACCAAGGGGAGGGGGGTGGGGGATTGTGCTTGCACTCACTTTGGACTTTTATATCTTTTTTCATAAGCAAGCTAAACGCACCAAACTTGGTGACTTTGCCTAAAATTTTATCTGGCAACAATTTGGCATAGTAAGTGCCTGTCCATCAAGTTTGACGTTACCATGTCAACCACTTTTTGGTAGGCTAATTTTTCAGAATTTTAAATTTTCACCTTTTCATTGACAAATATAACTTCTCTGAAGTAACTTTTATATTTCAATATCATTTTCGTGTTTTTCTATTGATTTTGGTTATTTAAGGCCAATTTTGGCAATTTTCGAAGGGTTTGGAAAATCAAGAAATCCAAGATGGCGGATCCAAGATGGCTGCCGTTTGGACCTCAAACGAAACATTTTTGGATTTACTATCTGCTCTTCAAGTTTCGTTGGGCGGATACATAGGGCAAGGTCAAAGGGTAAGGTTAAAATTTGTCAGAAAATGACGTTGTTAAGATAAGCCCAAACTGCTTAGTTAGGTGACATGACTGAACCAGCTAAAGTCAAAAATTCAAAAATGAATTTACAGGAGTCCTCGACAAAAGTCTAAGGGATGACACTAAATACAAGATTCATGCTAACCTTCACCCCTTCCTGACCAGGTTTTAAAATAATCCATTTTTGTCTCCCTGCTTCCTTACACATTCATTTTGTACGCTAGTAATGGGCCTAGGTTATGGGTAGTCTGGTAAGGTAAAAGATGGCCTTTCCTCGCATCTAATCCAACATCACTGGTAAGTTCAGCCAAATCCTCGGCTATCATTGAACCTACCTGATAGAGGACATTGTAGCCAGTCTCGATCATTCTCACTGAATACTCCAGCAAGTTAATTTCAACCACAAACTCAAACCTAAGCTCAGTCTCCAGCCGTGAGTGTCTCGATGCGCCCGCGATTCTCGCCACCTTCACGGCTGGGTGCACGGGTTTGGTTGCATGTCCGTGACGTCATTACAATTTTAATAATTATGCAGACAATCCACACGTCATTTGCTTAAATTTTATGTTTTTTTAATCGTCTTGAAAAAAAGCGAAATGCGAAAAGTATGCCTCAAACGTTCTCCTAAAAGTGTGAAATTTCAAGAGAAAGACGAAATCCCGCTAAATTATGTCGCGCATTCTGCCCCGCAAATTTCAGGGGACTTGTCTCTGATTGGTCAGTCCAAACAATAACCAAACCCGTCTATGTGTGGAATAAATAGGTTCTAGATTTTAAGATTTCTCCATTTCATGTCATAAATACAGGAAAGCGTACACAAATACAAGTTTCGAACTGTTCAAATTGACAAAATAAGCCAATGACTGAGTCCTGATCTTTGGATGCTTCCGAAGAATTGCGTGACTTGCATTACGCAAATTAGGCTGTCTGCTAAAGTTGGTCCGTTCTTGCAACCGTCGCAAAAGACCTTTCTAATTTTTTGGATCCCTCTGTTTTTTCAATTGAACATTAAAGAAATGTTAAGACTACATGCACTTTAGGTAGAAAACCATGATGATGAATTCAGCTAGTTACAGTACTGACTTGTATACCTCTGTTTGGAATGAAATGGACAACTTGTAACAATTATTCTGTTCTGGTGGGTAAAAATGAATCTCTACTTTTTTGTCGTCTGCTATTGATTTTTTATACCTACATTTTGCTCTTTTTATCTTCCTTTTCCACAGCGCCTACGAACTTTTGGTGCTTTTGTCCTGGGGATTTTGTCAAGCGCTTTGTTTTGTTTATACAAACGCTTGAGACAAACTAGGTTGTTTGCGTTGAGCAAACGAAGTAAAAATACAGTGCCAATATTTGGATACTTTAGGGCAAAATGTGACGAAAATTATGCAAACTATATTTTCTGCCAAACGTAAAATCAGATTATATAAAGAAACTTGTAACTTCTTGTTTGATTTGAAACGGTTGAAGCTACGTCTTGGTGGGTTCCTCTTTCAGGGATAGTCAGATAGCCTTTTGTAAATATAAAAACAGTGCTCTGATTCATTTTGTTCTTTCAATCTGTTTTATTGCATTTATTGTACAATGAGAATAATAAGAGAATAAATACAATATCAGAATCACAGGAACAACCACGAAGCCTTAGCAGGTTATTATAAGCTTTTATGGTATTTTCAGGCTCAGGTCCGAATTGGCGAAAAATTACTAGAAATTATGGTTTTCCAGTTAAATAGTAACCTCCAACATTATTAATAAATGCTTATCAGACAATTCTTCACCTGGGTACGTCAACAGTACTCAACACAAGAAAAAGGGTTTGTACATAAGCTAGTACCATTCTTCGCTCGGTGATATCCTAAGGGCGGGAAAAGCCCTGGGAGTACTAAGGTCACATCTAGGCTTTTCCCGCACCCAGAACATGATCGCTTAACTAAGCAATGATGCCTTGTAATTCAAAGAATTCAAAAGAAATGAGTATGGTTCAAGGAGGCTGTTCAAAGGAAAGTAGTTCTTTGTTTAAGTCGAGAATTTAATAAACACCTTCACCCGAGTGCGATTAAGTAGCTAGTTGAGCGATTGCACCGTCGTCTGGGATGTGCCTCCACGCGAAGTTAGCACGGTTCCAAGAAGCCTGCATTAAGAGCTAAGTGGTTAATGAGAAAAGTAGTGATCTTACTTAAATTTGGTCAAGAAATCAAAACGCGTGATGCAGAATGATGCTGAATTAGGCTTTTTTGTTTTCGTTGTTGAAGCTTGTTTATATCAAAATATACAATGATATTCGATTCTTTTGATTAAAAGAAAAAAAAGGAACCAGAACGCTGTTTTTATAAAGAAAGGCCATCTAACTATCAATGAAAAAGGGACCGATCAAGATGCGGCCTTGGCCGTGTCAAACCATACATCGACGAAAGAGAGATCCTGCAAGTTACAGGTCTCTCAAGTAATAATAATCTCCTTCAACGTTTGACAAAAAGTGCAATTTGCATACTTTTCGTCACATTTTGCCCGACAGCATTCAAACATTGGCATTTTATATAATTCGCAGTAAGTTTGCTTAAGCGTTTGTATAAACAAAATAAAGTGCTTGAAAAGCCCCTTGACAAAGGATTATCCACCAGAGGAGAATGATGCACTTGTCATCGGCTTCTCCCGAGGTTGGGGGGGGGGGACCCAGGGCCATATGTGGGGGAATCAGGGACTTTGTGGGAACTTTGCAACAAATTCAAATGACGCCCCAACTCGCGAGGAAATGTGGGGACTTTGCCTCTAGCAAGGCGAGAGGAGTTTGGGAGCAAGTGGTGTTTTCGCTCGATTGAAGAAAAGAATGCGGGGAAGAACGAAAATGTGTGTGTTAAAATCCATCGATTATTTTGTGTGTGTGTGTATGTGTGTGCATGAAATAGACCAACCGTTAAATAATTCTATGAACAGGACAGTAGAACAACTTGCGGAGAATTCAGGACAGAAAAAAGGACTGTTCAAAGAAATTAAATGAGGCGCGTAAGTTAAGTAGGACTAATCTTTCGTGAAGTTAAGTGCGTTGTGTTTAAAGGCATGCAGTAAATGAGCCATGATCATAGAATGTTCTTTATTATCATTTGCCTATGCATATGCAGTTGTAATGGGACAGAATTTTAAAAACTATTTGGGACCAAAAAAAAAAAACCATTGTTCTTTCAACAGAAAGTTTATGGTCTCGAGCGTTGGCTAACTAACTGTTCAAAGGCTAAAATGAAGGGCGTCTTCAAGTCTTGTTGGGTGTTTGGCTTCCCCCTAAAATACTGGAGACTTTGCTAGGAAAAAATCCCCCACCGGTTTGGAAATACAAGACCTTTGAAATTGACAATTAGCAAAGTCCCATATCAGCCCGGGGACCCTTGCCCCCACGTGGAGGCCGTTGTTACAAATTGTCCATTAAACGTGAGCCCGATCAGATAGTTTAATTAAGTAGAAAAGATCATTTTATAATTGTTTGATAGGGACAGGCCCATACTCACACTAGTTCTATAAATTTATCTATACTGAAATTCGACCCATGAACTTTATAGAGAACGAATTAGACAAGCCGCAATTTTATTTTTGTCGGGCAGACAGAAATTGAGATACTCTTATAAAATTTTCAATCCCAATTTTTTCGCGGTTATATCCGTACAATTTCCTAGTATTTCTTTGATGTAAGGTTTAAATCCGACCAAAGGTTTCATTCGATTTTTATTACCAGTCTTTGTCGGGTAACAGCTAGAATCGTTAGAACACTGGTCAAATTTTATATATAGAGCCTTTGAGTAATCCTCTCTTCAGAATTTAGGTATCAGATATATTATCCTAAGGGACTCTCTCCATATTAAATTCTAATCAATTACTAATCCTCCCACTTATGAACTCAATAAGAAGCACTCACAAGAAAACGGGTAATTCTATTCGATTTCCATCATCAGGCGGCTGCGTCAGTTTTCTTCCTAATTTTTGAAGATAATTTTTCTAAATTTCCTTTGTAAAAAAATAATGCATTATTCTTTACCCAAAAAAATCCTTTGTTTTTGTGGCCTTATCTTTTAAGAATAGGGGAAAGATCATGTCAGTGTGATAGTGGAGATTTTTTCGTCACACTGGCTATAGCTACACAGTCTATTGTGCTAAAGTAGTTATTTCAAATGACTCTTGTTCTACTTACACAATTGGCCAAAAGATAGGGATAAGTTTAATTTAAAGATCTTTGATACTTGAAATTCTTCAAATTTCTGCGGACGTACAATTTGGCACAAACTGGCCCAATAACTGTTCTTCTACCTTTGCTTACATGTAGTTATTAGTAGCTATAAAGTGACATGAATTTGAGACGATAAAATGGAAAACGGACACTCGTTTATTGCTGCTATGGTGGTTATGTCGCTTGCTTTAGTTGATGAGGTGTAATCGAATCGTACATCAACAAAAGCCCTTGGTCTATTTGATGAGGGAAAGTAAACGGATAAACCATTCGTTCTCGATTTTTGTTAAAATGTGGTTCATAATAAATCTCGTTCCAGCCCAGCGATAATCGTTGACAAATCTTTATTTTGACATATTCATTGTACAATATTTACCCAATCGACCCCAAGTCTATTATATCAAAAAGTCCATTGAGAAAATATTCCTCGGTTTGCTGAATGATGTTTGCCATCTTGCAAAATGTATACTTGCGCAGATATTTCTTCAATAAGAAATTATGTATGCGACACTCAGAGGTCACACGCCAAATGTTCTCGTTTTGAATATTTAATTAAACCGCCAGGGACTCATAACAGAGAGAATTTAAAATAAAAGTTCCCTGTTTTAGTTGATTTCGCTAGACCCTCCTTGAACACGAAATCATAATGTTCCTCAAAAATTTTATCTCCTATTATTATATGGCAAGCAATTCTTCAGTCTAAATTGAGTGTTCTGCTTGGTTAGTCTTCGGTCGGGATCAGTACGGACCATTACCATGGAAACGGTCCTGTTTGGATATTTTTTTTTCGTGCTAACGCTACAGCAAAATTCAAACTGTGAAAACGCAAGAAGATAAAAAAGAAAAGGTTTGGAGCTGGTACAAAACAAATGAACGAGGTAAATACGTCTGCTTAGAAAAAGCGCTCTTCAATTAAGTTTACCGACTGGGCCAACGTTCTTCAGTGACTGTGTGTTTTAATTATTGTTTTTTTGTACGGCTATACTGTAAGCTGTAGAGACCCGAGTAAATCGGCCAAGACTTAAACAATAATTATTAAAATTCAGCATTAACAAAAGAGTACGTTTCTCACAAGAAAACCTCACGGCGAAAAAGAATGAAAACTGCAAAACAACTAGAAAACGGCTTTCACCGGCAACTATAAACCGAAAGCAAACAATCACGTTCTTGTCTAGTTTAATATTCGCCATCGCTTCAGTCAGCGCTTTCCACAAGAACAAATTAAAGTTACACGTACATGCATTAAACTAACAGTGTACCTTGATTCCTCAGCGAGATTTTTGCTCTTGTAGTGCACATCCTTGAAAATAATTTTAGCTTTTTCACAAGTCCGCTCTTGCTGTAGCTCGCGCTAAAAACAACTTTGTTAGGTGCGATGAAAATTTGCTCTCAGCATCCACAAATTTCTCTTTAAAGCCACTGAAGCAAACAACTTGCAGTATTTGATGGAGAGATAATTTCCAGTGTCTCTTTTTAGGTTCGAGTGTTCCTTTGTTCACAATGACTAAGACGAAGCACGTGTGTGAGCAGGTTTTATCGCGGCCTTTTCATTATTCTTCTTTTTCCCGAATTGTCTTCGCCCATAACGAAGAAGTATTTTCAATAAAACTTTCTTGTGTTGAAAAGATGACGAAAAACTGACACATATAACAGAAGCAGAGCAGTTTTCATTCAAGAGCCATGCAAGTTTCTGCCGATTGACAGCAATGATCATCAAACTGATTCGAAAGCCTGTTAAAATCGCTGGCTTCTTTCCTTGACAACGCGCCGGAAATTGACTTGAATGAACTACCGGAAGTGTTGTTTCGTACGAAAATGATGCCATATAATAAACCACTTACTAACTTTACTTGCTCGGGACCGTACTGGGGAATATTGGCCCTCGGTCGTTTTTGTACGGACCTCGCTGCGCTCAGTCCGTACTGCCACGACCTCGGGCCAATATTCCCCAGTACGGCCCTCGCGTTCAGTTAGTAAGAGGTTAATCTTTGAGGTGCCCAGACTTCAAATACGTTTTTACTGTCTCTTGTTCTCAATTGTAATATGAGAGCAACACCATAATTGTTTCGTGTTTCCCTATAACCAAGGATCTTATATATTCCTTTTTCAAGATCACGCCATCTCATAACTTCACTATATTGGTTGAAATCTTCCTCTGTTGGCCAAGTATCCTGAAACTTATTTTGTGCGGCTGCCATCTTGTATTTACCTGTGCAGATATTTCTTCAATTGGAAAATATTTATATTTTATTGCTGATGTGACTTCAATACGAAATATTTTCCGCAACACATCTGCGCTGGTACTGCCTGCTTCGCTTTGTGCGCTGGTTGGTTTAAAAGAGGAAAATACAGTTGCACGGATGTGGTGGTTCAAAAAAGTACCACTTTATTCTCAGAGTATTATTTTCGTGTTTTAAACCTCCCAGCGGCTTGCTTCGCTTTGTGCGCTGGCCGCGGACCGAGCGGCGGCACTGAGCGCAAACAGCCAGCAGAGAGGAAAAGCGGACGGAGCAGCGGCGCTGAGCACGGCGGCTCCCAAAAAACGCGGTGGCGCCTTCCGGCGGCCTTTTGCTCGAACCTTTTGGCGGCGCCGGGGTCGGCGGCGCTGCTCCAAAACAAAAAAACAAGCGGCCCCGCTGCCGGCGGGTTTTCCGCTAGCAATTGCATCAAATACTGCTCGTCTTCCGGCGACATTTCCGCAAGAAGTTTTTGTAAAAATTCTTCAGCGGCTTGTTGGGTAATGCTTGCCATCTTGATATATACCTGCGCAGATATTTCTTCAACTGGAAAATTTTTATATTCTGTTGCTGACGTGACTTCAATACGAAATATTTTCCGTGACACATCCGCGCTGGTACTGCCTGCTTCGCTTTGTGCGCTGGTTGGTTTAAAAGAGGTAAATACAGGTGCACGGATGAGGTGGTATTCTACGGTGGCCCACAACTGTCACGGCAAAATCATTTTCAACCGTGGCAAAATCATTTTCAACCAAGGTAAATATATTTTGTACACACGTGACCTCTGTTCCAGTTATAAAATGGGGTTGGAACTCCCACTTCACGTCTTTGTACGCCGCGCCTTATCTCGGTCTTTTGACCAATTTTATTTCTTGTGTTTTTGTAGTGGGTTTAGTTTGGAGGATTTTTAAATGGTCAATTGAGCCGTTACAACTTAGGCGTCGCATTTTTAAGACTTTGATCTCGAGGTCATATCTGATCAATTTTCTGATAAGCGGTGGATTCTTATGGCTCGCACTGTTTGCTATTCTCAGTTTAATAGATAGATAGATAGATAAAACTTTATTTTAACACGATAATAATAAAAGCTAAAAGCTTGTGGGGTCGTGTATTTAAATTTAAGATTAAAATTACAATTAAAATATCTAAAATTACAATTCTTATGTTTACAGTAAAATTAATTATTTAATTAATTACTAACTAGAACTGTTACTATACTAGATGATTAAAATAAACTAACTAAAAGCTAATTATATATAAAATCACTATGTCTGTGGCGGGTTGTTGAAGCCGACAGGGCGTTAAAATTAAAATCTTTAAAATATGCTCTATTTACAACATGCTTTCTTACCTCTAAAAAACTTGAAAAACTCTTCTGTTGATTGTGGTATTTAACAATGTTCCAAAGTACAGATCCCTTGTATCTGAGTGAATCCTTCATGAATCGCGAGTTGAATCTTGGTATCGAAGATAGTTGTTTTCCTCGGAGCGAATAGCCGTGGCTGGAGTTGTCTAGTATCGATTTCATCAGAGGCTCGGGCAGGCTGTCGTTGTTTGCCTTATAAAATAGCCTAAGGATGTCGAGCTTATAATACAGGGAAACGGTAGACCACTGATCATATTTGAGCACTTCATTTGACGGCATGTCCTTGGGCAAGTTGAAAATGATTCTTGCCGCCCTACGATGTAGTCTTTCTATAGAGTCTAGCATGTCAGAGTTACAACACGATCCCCATAAAACTAAACCATATTTTACAGAGGGTAGTATCACTTTAAAATAAAAGTCCTTTAGCACGGCCTTTGGGAGAAATCTGGATCGTTTCAGTAAGTTCAGCTTATTAGACCTCTGATCGTTAATTTGATCGTTAATTTGACCACTGATCGTTTGTTAAGCGACTTAATGTGGTTTCTGGTTTTAAAAAACTGTTGACGGGCCTGCACGACTCCCGCGTTCGTAGAAGGAATTCTTAAGCCATCATAGCTTAGCTCTAACTAGTAGGGATTTCCCTTTTCGATATGAGATGATGGGAGGCTCCTTAAAGATTTTTTCACCCGTGGTTGGTTTTGTAAAAGGTGCCATTTTCCCATCAGAATTTTCTTTAGGCTAGGTAATGCTGAGCGTTACCTAGCGTCATGAGCATTCTGAGCAGAGAAGACAAAATCAACGAGGGTCAATTTCTACTAGAT
The DNA here is from genome assembly GCA_964017195.1 of Siderastrea radians. Taxonomy (NCBI): domain Eukaryota; kingdom Metazoa; phylum Cnidaria; class Anthozoa; order Scleractinia; family Rhizangiidae; genus Siderastrea; species Siderastrea radians. Next base: position 10,905,005 of record OZ024887.1, on the reverse strand, counting down.
GATATAAATAACTACCGACCCCTAGAAAAACCTATGGTTGAAACCACAGCCAAGAAAGTAAATCATTTCAGTGATAAAATCGCTCCTCCAAGGAAACCACATCGACGAAATGACGGGTAAATGGCCTTCCCTCGCGAATTCCAGTCTTTTACACACTATCAAAGATTCACAAACCGACGCCTGTCGGGAGGACTATAATATCGTCATTTGTTGACCGACTCATTCAGCCTATAGCACAAAAACAAGATTCGTATCTAAAAGATTAGACAGACTTCATTAACTTCATTGAGAAGACGAAATTACCTCAGAACGTGATTCTTGCCTCCATGGACGTTACTAGCATGACACTAACATACCTCAAGAGGAAGGAATTACCACCGTATGCCAAGCATACGAAGCATTCTACATCGACCCCCCCCCCCCATAACTACGAGGTATTTAAGAGAAATGCTCAGTCTAATCTTACAAGAAAACTCGTTCCCCTTAACGGGAGCGATTATCTACAAACCCATGGACTGCCATGGGAACGAAAATGGCCGTAGCTTTTGCTAATATCTTCATGGCCAAAATAGAGAGACAAATACTTAGACAGAGCAGCAAAAAACCGCTGGTGTGGAAAAGATACATTGACGACGTGTTCTCCTTGTGGGACACAGCACAGAAAAAATTGAAGAATTCCTAGGAAAGCCAAATAGCTTTCACCCAACAATCAAATTTACGGCTGAAATATCAGAAACAGAGATTACATTCTTGGACACGAAAGTGTACAAGGGCGAGACATTTCACAAGGAATCTATCCTTGACGTGCAAACACATACAAAGGAAACATTTGAGGAAAACATCAAAAACTTTAAATCACGCCTTAAGTGTAGAGGATATCCAACAGGTGCAATAAAACAAAACACCTCTTAGAAGTAAAATTCTCCGCGAGAAAAACTAAACTAGAACAGAAGAACAAGGCTGCACGTAAGAAAACACTACCCTTTGTCACACAATACCACCCAGCATTACCTAGCCTAAAGAAAATTCTGATGGGAAAATGGCACCTTACAGAGAACCAACCACAGTTGAAAAAAGTCTTTAAGGAGCCTCCCATGATCTCATATCGAAAAGGGAAATCCCTTTCAAGACCTACTAGTTAGAGCTAAGCTATGAGGGCTTTAGAATTTCTTCTACGAACTCGGCACTGCACAGTTTAAGCAAAACATCTTCTACGAGTCACGAAACTGCGAGTCAGTTGTCCGCGGTAGTTGATTAACTCCCATACCTTGCGAACAGAGGTCACATGAGTACAAAATACATTTACCTTGGTTGAAAATGATTTTGCCGCGGTTGAAAATGATTTTGCCGTGACGAAAATGATTTTGCCGTGGTTAAAATGATTTTGCCGTGACGAAAATGATTTTGCCGTGGCCAAAATGATTTTGCCGTGACGAAAATGATTTTGCCGTGGCCAAAATTATTTTGCCGTGCAAAAATGATTTTGCCGTGGTTAAAATGATTTTGCCTTGACGAAAAAGATTTTGCCGTGACAGTTGTGGGCCACCGTAGTATTCGCACTGGTACTGCCTGCTTCGCTTTGTGCGCTGGGTGGTTTAAGAGAGGAAATACAGCTGTACGGATGAGGTGGTATTTGTTAACTACCACCTTCACTACTGGTTTCGTTCAAATATGAAGAATGCTACTTTCGGCGCAAGTATTGGCGAGATTTGTTAAACTCAGATTAATTGTACGCCCATTCACCTCCCCCTCCCCGCCACCCCTAGAAATTAGAAGCAGCTATAATGTGCAGATGCTTATCTCTGTACTACATTTTCAACAAAGTGTCCTAGTTTGAAAGTGTTCCTGAGAACGTCTGCCGCTGATTAGTCGTCTTTCTCTGGGTAAGTCCGAAACGCCGTCTGTTGGACCGTGAAATAATCCCGAGATGGCGATTGGTTTTTACTTTCTAGTTTATTTCGTGACTAAACAGAAAACTGGGTGTCCTGTGGAAACTTGGCAGTTGTTAAAATGTAAACAATCGGTCGGCTCGTGAAAATTTTCACGTTCGAGGTAAAGGTGGAAAACGTTGGCTTAGTTCCTTCTGGAAGTCATTCCAAGCAAACAAATCTAAAAAAACAAAACTAGATGAACTGGTGAACTTACAAATATTCAGGTAAGTATCTTTTAATTTTGGTTAATGCACTTCACGGCTCGCAAATTCCACTGAAATTTATTAACGTTCAGTTCTAAGCAAACAAAGTGATTTATTGCGTCAAATTGTTATTTTAACCGCTTCGTAGCCTCTTTAAAATTTAAAAATACAGCATAGTTTTTACCTAGACCAATTGTGGACCGATATCTCTAGAGGAAAGTTTGAAAATAACGAAAAGTTTGCCGCCTTTTGCAATTATCGGTTTCCTTGCACTGGGGTCAGAGGTCAATTCTTGAAGACATATTGCTGTATTTACGTCGCTGCCTTAGCGCTCACGATTTTATTTACCCAAAAATTTTATTTCACATATTTGAAGAAGAAAGATTGCTCTTTCAGACTAAACTAGCCTTTTTGGCGAAATCCATGTACCAGAAGGCATTTTGAGCAGTTGAAAATAGGCTAAATTTTGGCCCTTTGCGGGCTGTCGCGAGTAATCAGTTTTCAAAATCTCGTGAAATATTTGTTTTCTTATCAAATCGCGATCTAACCACCTCCAAGTATACAGGATATGAAGTACAATTACGAGGTACAATTAGTTTTTTTTTTGTCAACCTTCATTCACGGAAGTACGGTGCTCTGAATATGCCTCTCATTTCAGCTCGATTTTGGCAGGTTTTAAGCATCGAGAAGAAATAATCGCTTTAAAAAATCAATGATTGCCCGATCGAGCTTATGCTAATATTTTTGCAACTAGTGCCCCAAGGGCATCATTCTGGCCAAGTTTGGCGAAATTCCATTTTGGCTATTTCCCGGCCTAGGTGATAAATACGCTGAGCTGGTCTTAATTATTATTATTATTATTATTATTATTATTATTATTATTATTATGTGGGTTAATCAATATTATTATTATGTGGGTTAACGTTAACCCGGGGCTAAAAGTTAACCAAGGTTTCTGTTTCTTTCGTTTACAAAAAGTCTCCACTGCTTAGTTTAAGCGAAAACATTTAATGAAACTAGCTTAGGTCAAAAATTGAAAAAATTTACAGGATTCCTCGACAAAAGTCTATGTCACTTAATGCAGGATTCACGCTTAACGTAGGTTAGGTTAACTCTGCTTTGAACAACCAGGCCCTGGTTGAGAACAATGAGCAGGTAGCGGGCAACGATCCACTTTAATAGATATTTTAGAACCTAACCACCAGACAGACTGTATATCCACACGTTTCAGTAAGTCAACGGTAAAATTGAATCCTGGATAGAATCTCTGAACAACATTCTCTAAAGAGCAAATGATATCATGAGGTTGTCGAAATGTTCCTGGCTGCTTTTTACCGATCGTTTTGACAACTAGAATATTAATTTTGTTTGTTTTTTGTTTGTTTGAGAATAATCATCACTACTACGATTACAGCACAATCTTAACTAGTATACCATATTTTTCATATTTCTTTTCACATATGCCTCGATATTGGCAGGAAAGGGCAGAGAAAAATGTTGATATACCTTGCTCTACAGCAGTTGACCTACCTGCTGTTCATTGCTCCGTTAACTCAGGCGCCAGGTAGGTCAATAAGCAATTAAGGATGGCTTATTCTAGAAATCTCTCAAGCACCACTGCTCTAAACAGAAACTTACTATTTATCAATAGGTATTTGGCGTCAGTTATTTACTCGTGTGTTATTTCATGAATTCCCTTATTTAACAAATGGCCAAAAGGTAGGGATACGTTTAATTCAGATGTTCTTGATGCTTGAACGGATTCCATCACACAATCCCGTGCCCAGTTTGGCACTTACTGGTCTATAAAGTGTTTGTCTATTTTTGTTTATAGGCATGCAGTTGTTGGTAGTTATTGAAGGAGCTATAAATGACCGGGATTTAAAAAAATGAAACGAAAACCGGGCACTCGTTTATCGTTGCCATGGTGTTTATGTTGCTTTAAAAAACAATAAGAAGAAGTAAGACACGAAATCCCGCCCGTCCCCCCCCCCGAGATTTTGCCCCTGCTATCACTAATACCCTTTTAAAAGGCGACGTCTTCATTTGGCCAAAAGAACGTACCGAGATTTCTGGGATTCTTTTTCCTTTTTCACCTGACCGCTCTAAAGCATTTTCCTTTAAAAGCCCATGACACTTTTTTTACGCGCGTTTACTTATTGTAAACCCTAAAATGGTGTAAAACGTTGTCAAAGTTTTAAAAACGTCTCCCTTTTCACCCGTCCACACTAAAGCGAGAGTTTTTTGAACTTGCAGATTAATGCTTAAGAATTGTGCATTAATTACTGAGTTTTTTTTAAGCGTGTTCCGTAAAACAGCATTAATTACGTAGAACTGGGAATGAAGACATTGCATTCAAAATAATAGAAACAGCCGGCAGACTGTTTATGATTTCGCTTCCTTTTTCCTTTCTAGCCCCACCTCCTTGCGATCATAATCAATTATTTGATGTCGAGATTGCAAACCAGCAGACCTGCTTTCGGCCCATTCCATCGTCATCAGGTACCGTGACACGATCCACGGACAGGGAGAAAGTCAAGAATGGAACATATTCTTTGAAGTGGGTAGCCAACCGGAATCCCTCAAAGCTGCAACTCAATCCTGTTTCAAGTTCAATTTTTACTAATCCCAATAGTCGTCTTAGACAGCGTGGAATTAAAGTTTGGCTCTACAAAACAACACCATTACCCGGAGAAACCTTAGAAGTAGAATTTAAAGATTCCACATCTACTGTTGGAACATTCCAAGTCAATCTTAATTTTACAGGATGGAGAGGAATTTGGGTCACATTTAAAGAGTTTAATTTGACGGCATCGACCGTCATCAACGAAGTTAATTTTATCTTAAGTCATGCAGATACCATCTACATAGACTTGCTCCAGTTTAACGTACGCGTCGCAAAACAGTCACGTGATAAAATAGTTCCTCCAATCAGTCCGTTTGGCTTGGAACTGTATGATGCAAGCGACACTTGGCAACAGACTTATTACTGGAGTCAACAACCCATTCCCGCGTCACCCTCCACCATTGACTACCGAAAGAAGAAAAGTTTGGAGCTTATTGAGAGGCGGCTCAGGAACTGGTACTGCGATGAGACAAAAACAACTCCTTTCACAAGTGGTAGCAGCTTTCTACAACAACGATGGAATTTCCTTTCAAGAAGTATTAAGAAAGCACATGAAAAATATGATAATCTAAGCTTCGATACGGGAAAGGTCGTTGGACCACCTCTGTTTTGCAGAGACTGTAGAGGCAGAACAGAAAATAAGTTTGGATTTATCATGGAAAAAATACTTCTACCTTTGGCACTGGAATACTATCTAAGGTCTCGCACAAATGATGTAACAGCTACTGTTACAACCCAACTTCCTGAGCTTAACTCTGGCGTCCAATCCCAGGAAAATCACGCAGATGAAATTGTTGCAGGTAGAAACGGAAATATGACAAGGCTATTTCGCAGTTACCTACCCACGTCAACTCCGCTTACAGATGCCGACTTGCGAAGTGCAATCAATACTCTTAACCTTGTCCGACTAAACAAGATAAACGACCTTCTTGATTTCGTAAAGCAGCAAGGATTTGCAGACGGAAGTGGCCTTGGCTCGTTGAACCACGAAATGAACAAAGATGGCGCTGGGTTCATGCACACTCTGTTCCTCTTAAAAGATTCGTTAAGTATTCCTTCCAACAAAAGCAGACTGCTGGATTTGATAAACACTGCCAAATGGTACAACGACTTTGGAGAGGTTTATCAATCACCAACATTTGAAATTAAAGGAACTACTGCTGACCGTATGATTACTCTGATGCTGTTCAGGCTCATAATCGTGCTGGTGATGCCAAGTGATAACGATGTTGAAATCAAGGATAAAGTTCGGGACATGGATGCCTTAGTTCGGTGGATGAACAATGCTTTGGCAGTAAATGAAGGCCTTGGAGGAGTTATCAAACCTGACTTTACAGGACATCACCACAAAGCGTTTTATGGATCAGCTTATGTACCACAAGCGTTACATACTGCCGCTTTGGTTCAATACCTTCTTGGAGGAACTGAATTTGCTTTATCAGCGACATCGGTCAACAACATCAGAAGAGGACTTGAAACGCTGCGTCTAATAGCAGTCAAGTATTCTACTCCAAACAGTGTAAACAATCGATTCCCTAGTTACATTAACGAAGTGCTTATCAAGGCTGTATTACCAGGCTATGCGTACATCAGCATTTTTCAACCATATCCTACTATTATGCCTTCAGTGATGCCTACAGGAATAAATGTGTCCAACGTGACAGAACCAGAGATGTTTCTGCGGTTATATAGCAGCAGCCCATCCGTAAACCGTTATTTAGGAAATGGAAGTCATAGAGCCCAGTACTACTTTAACAGCTTGGGATCTCTGGACATTATGGAGGCTGTAAGTATCCCATGCGTTTGATAGCATGGCAACTTAAGAGCGCGGTCAAGAGAAACCGAGAAAAATTCGAATTCTGGGGCACTAGTGGAAAAATCGATTTCCTTCATCTTTTGCCTACGACTAAACTTTAGGTAGATAAGAAACGTGGTATAGTTTATATTTGCCAAAAGCGCCTTGATCTTGAGAAAATCAAGAAAAAACAACTGAGCATCATTAACCTCAAATTGGCTGAATTACTACTTTTGAAGGCACTCGCATTTGGTTAAAAAGATAGGTGGAAATATATGTATATTCTCTACGAAAAAAAAAATATTTGGGTCAAGGGTCAAGTTGCGTTAAACTGGGAGATGTGGGGGCTGTTAAGGCGGTGTGGGTGAGGGTCGGTGAACCATTTATATTATGAATTATTTCGCATTTATGGCATGTAAAGCGCCTTAGTTGCATTTTCCATACAAACTCTTATATTTTGACGACTCATAATATATGCAAAAAGGAACAGGTTAATACGTGCGCTCCTCTCAAAGTGAGCTTGAGGGACCTGTGGTCAAATTGAGAGATTCCGACTCCTTGTTTGCCCAAACACACTTTGCGACATAAATATGCAAATTAGTAAAGATCGAAGGGTCAAGTTGCGTTAAACTGGGAGATGTGGGGGCTGTTAAGGCGGTGTGGGTGAGGGTCGGTTGCTCGTGAGTTGTCCTTTTTCTTCCGTTTCTTTCTATTTTGATTAACAAATTTTAGAGCTAGAATAATGATGTTTAAGGCTGCGGGAAAAAGTTGTTGAATACTACTGTATATTGCATTCTTGTGCCTGTCGTATTCTGACAGTTTTTCAAGACAATTTTTGGTTTCTTAAAAACAGTGTCCTTGCATGCGCGCATTTTGTTATTAACCTACGTTTGGGAAGCTCACAGTCTCCACAAAGGCGGAGCTACGATAGGTAACATTTGTCTTACGTTTAGTAGCTATAAAAGTGCAAACGAAAAACAAAACGGTTGAAGAGGAGGGGATGTACTCGTCTCAGAGGCTACAGAGCAGAAGTCTAATTTGACAGTAATTTCAACTCTTCAGCATGCAAATCGTTCGCATTGAAGAAGATAGCAACTGAAACGTGCATGACCTAACAAAGTGTCATGCGATTCTTCCCAGTTATACGGGGAGGCTCCGCCCGAAAGAGGTGCCTTTTTCCAGCTCGCATTATACTAAAGTGAGGGAAAATTGTTATTTTAGTACATGAAAGGGTCACAAAATTCGCTGCAAAGTGGAAGAACTAATTAGATGTTGACGTCACAGGAGCCCAGCAGAGCCACAACTCATAATATATATACGTCATCGTGTAGAGCAATCACAGGCTTTTTACTTAAGGTAAAATCTTTTCGAAATATTGTAACATATCAAAAGCGCAAGGGGGATTGATGCCCTTGTACCACGGTGGGGGTGTGACTTTGCTGGGGGTATGACTTTGACTGAACCCTGGGAATAGAACGGTCCCTTGAGCACAGGATAGGATTTCACGAGATGCAAAAACAAGAATGACATGACGCCATCGAGTTTCTTTTTCGGTTTTTCTCCTTTAAGTTAAGTTGATTTGCACGCCAATTTCAAATTTAAATTTGACTTTTCTGCGTCCTGTGCTTCACTGCATGGAATATTTGCACAGGGGAATAACTGCAGACTTGTTTCGCAGTTTCGTTGCGATGGAGGTGTAATAACCCTTCTCGCTAGAAGGCAATTATTTCGCGCGAGTGAATGTTATTTCTTATGATCTTTTAGAGAAATGGGACTCCTCTTGATTAAAGTTTGGACATTTAGAGTTCCTAATGAGTTTTGAATCTAATACAATTAAATAACGAGGTGCCTCCCATTTTCCTTATCAAACGGAGGAATATACCTAGAAGTGGATATGCAGATCAGCTTTTTGTTGCACGTGATTTCACGGCAACTCGCAATCATCATTCTTATGCGTGTTGAAAATTAAAATGATTGGGATGCTGTACTAAGACACCTTCTTTTGCCCACTGCCTTGAGAGTAGGGGAGGGCAACTCCGTTTAATGCCCCTCCCATCAGTAAGATTAAGAAAGAGAAAGAGAAGAGCCTTGTAGTATTGTTTAACAATTTTGATACGAAAGGGAGGTTCCTGGCTTGTAAATTCTTCTCCTCATTTGATTTGGTTTTTACTAGCAACTCGCTTCGTTTTTGCATTTGACTGAGCAAAACAAAAACAGACAAACAAAAAAAACAAAAACAAAACAGAAACAAAACAAACAAACGAATTCTGAAATCAAGCTCCATTGCTGAAAAAAAAAAAATACTTGATACCAGCACCAACTGAAATGTCACTGATTTTTGTCAAGTCCTCTATCTGCCTTCGCGATTTTTGTTCGTCATGTTTTCATTTAATGCACCTTTTCATTGTTTTGAACAGGTTATTATTTTTAATAACGCACCTAAATGCTCAGTGAAATGGAACAACAGGTCATTATTGAGTTCATTGAGGTGGAGCAGTAGGTCATTATTCCTTAAATAATAACCTCATGTTCCACTTGAGTGAAGCAATGACCTTTTGTTGAATTAAAGCTATCAATGATTTGCAGTAATTCCGTCATGCATTTCTTCATCAATTGATTTTACAAATGAACCTTTATTTTAATTCGTCAACTTGCTTTACAAACATTTTCCTTCTAACAATTTTTAGTTGTTATTTATTGTAATATTACAATTTCCACCATTTTGCGTACAAACGGTAGGCCCACATCGCTTTTTGCCTGGTATTCACTGGAATCGATTCTTCCGATAGCACTATCAAATCTTTTTCGACACCTTTCTGGAAGCGATCTTTGTCCTCCTCACAGTTCACTATTAATAAAACAAGTTACATTTTAAAATAACGGTTTCCCTTTATTAGCTAGAAAATAAAACAAAAAATGGTCAAAAATGTATGTTTCCTCACCTTTTTTAGTTGGAAATCTCCGAGCCATAACCAAACTAGGCCCTCCAAACTCAAACATATCGGTTATGTCAATAGCATCTTCCACGCTATTCTTTACCTCCTCAAACATGTGAAGGGACTGTGAAAGGATTTCATCTAGCCCGTCGTTACAAAAAGCTTCTTCGCGCTCATGCTTGTCCACTGCTTGCAAAAGGACTTCGTCGAGGTCATCATCGACCACTTCAAACAAACGTTTGGTAGAATTGTCCATTTTGAAAGAACGCACGAAGAGCGCTCAGGCAAGAAAAGCTGTTGCACTTTTTGGCAAACATATCTATGTAGTTTCGTTTTGGCATCAGGGTACTTGCAAAATCCTTGCGGGATTAGAATAGTCTTAAGGGAACTAGCGAGCAAATATTTCACAGCAGTTCGTTAGCTTGTTTGTTCGAAAACTGAAAAGGTGCATTAAAACGGATAATGCCCTCGCCCCTCGGCCTTCTTAAAAATAATGACCTCGCGCTTCGCGCTCGGTCATTATTTTAAGAAGGCCTCGGGGCTCGGGCATTATCCTTTACATAGGCGATGCTGCGTGGTACCCCGTTCTAAAATGGGCATTTTTTAATACCCGGCGGGCAATTCATCACATGTGATGGGTTTTAATCCTTGGAGGATAAAATTCGCGCCCTTGTAAGAATAAGTCCTATTTCGCTTTCTACGTCGGGTATCGAGAAAAAGGACTTCTGGTCCACGATGTCTCCAGAATAACTTCTCTTGATTTGTTCAGAGCAAAGACTCCCGATAGCAAGTTGAAAGAGCTGGAGCTGGTGGGGGGGGGGGGGTGTACTCCCTTGTATAAGCTATATAGGTATGTGCAACGTCTAAGGGTATGATTTTTGGGCCTTTTTGGTCTGAAATAGGGTATACGGTAGATTTTGACCATTTTGATCCGAAAAAAAGGGTAAGGTTTTTTGCACTTTGATGTGGAATCTGGTATGGTTCATACAAGAAGCTATCTTTTCATTAATTTTCCTCTCCTAAGAAATGAGGTTTCATTAACGTTGGGAATTTGAAGCCCTTCTCAAATGTTTATGCAAACGAAATAGGGTTAGGGTCTGGTCTGAAATAGGGTATCAACGTTTGGGTCAGGTATGAAATAGGGTTAGGGAAAATAACATTTTTTTGTCTGAAATAGGGTAAGGGTTTCCAGGAGTGCCCCATATATCTCCACCCAAATCTTCGGGAAGTACCCCCACCCCTAAGCGACGGAGTTTGGAGTCGGAGTCGTAATCGGAGTCGTAAGAGCGGTTAAGATCTAGTGAAAATTAAACAACGGAGTCGTAAGGGCGACGGAATCAGAGTCACAAGGATCAGAACGTTTCCATTTTCTTCCGCTTCGGCTTACGACTCCCACAAATTGGTTTTCAATTGATCGTAAGCGAAGGAATCGTCGCTGAATCGAAGCTGAATCGCAAACTCTGCGTATGCTTCTGATTTTGACTCTGGCATCGACTCCGTCGCTAGCCGTGAAAACCAGCTTTAATCAGATTTGCCTTGTAGAAGCCGGGGACGACAAAACACAACTGAGACAAGTTTCTGATTTCATATATTAATCGTGGTAAAAACCGATAAAAAATGTTTAAAGCGTTATACTTAGATTTTCACTTTTAATTTATAGGTAAAACTCACTGCTGCATCTCAAGGGATTTCTGCGGAACCCTCCCCTGAAGGTCACTGGTCCAAGAACTTTGCCGCTCTTTCTATCCATCGACGTAAGGAATGGGCTGTAACGGCGAAGGGATTCAACCGCTTCCTCTGGGATTACGAAAGTTCGAAGAACGAAAATGTCTACGGGATGTTTGCCAGTCACGGTGCACTCCTGGTTGCCAACAGTGAGACTGCCCTTGAGGTTCATGACGTGGAAAGCGGATGGGACTGGGCTAAAGTCCCTGGGGCAACAACCATCGCCATAGGAACAGTAGGTGACCTAAACATGAAAAAAGCAAGGTTTTACAATCCTCGGCGACTGGCTGGAGGTGGCACGTTTAAGGGTACCAACGCCTTGAAAAACGGAATTTTTGGCATGGACTTTGAACAACCAAAATATGATTTAGAAGCTGGTGACTGGCGAAACAATATTCAGTTTTTCTTTAAGAAGTCGTTTTTCTTTTTTGAGAACTTACTAGTGTGTTTAGGAAGTAACATTAAGGCAAGAGGTATTCTTCCGAAAGTGGTTCAAACAACTCTTTTTCAAGACAAGCTTACAAGCTCATTCCCACACATAAAGGTAAACGGCGCTACGCACACCTCATTGCCTGTAACAACACCGTCTACAGGGAGCTACACAACACTCACTGATGCCAAAGGAAACTTTTACTACATACCAAGCACCAGTAAACCAAGTCTAAAAGTTCACGTGGGACCTCAGACCTCTAAGAAACATGACGGATCGACAGGAACTACAACAGGGACGTACGGAACGGCATGGCTAGAACATGGTACAACTCCCTCTAACGAAAAGTATGAATATGCTGTCCTCATACCGACCACATTGTATCACTTAACATCAACAGGCCTATCAACGGCCCAAGAAACAGCAGGTAGTGAGGTTTACGATGTTTTGAAGCAGGATAGAACTGCCCATGTTGTCCAGTTTCTTCAGTCACCGGAGTCAGGGTCCCCTCTCAGTCATAAAATCACTGGCTATGTAATGTTTCGTTCAGCAACAACGCTTCCAGCGAAAGGGCCAGTAGAAGCAGTCAATAAAGGAAATTGTTTAATCATGGTCCAGAACACTACAGATTTTATTTACCTGAGTATCAGCTCTCCAGACCTCAATCTGAACACGAGATCAGGTGCGCTGACTGGTTCCAATGACGTTGGGCAAGATGAACTGTATCATTCATCAAGCGGAGAGCGAAATATAGAGGTCACCCTAAGGGGACGAGTACTGAAAAGAATCGTATCTGTTGAAGCCCACGGTAATCCAGATTGCTACAAGCCTAATGTTTCGGTGGATTCAACTGGCAAAAAAGTTAGCTTTTTGAATCTCAAGAATGGCTTCAGTGTTGAGGTAAAATTGAAAACATTACCGTGATGTTTTGTTGCTGAAAAGAAGCAACCTGCAGCGATGGCAAATTAAGTAATTTAGCGAATTAAATTGATTTGGTCGTCGGGAGATTTCATTTAAGCACATCTGGGCTCAGTCATCTTAATTCTTCAGTTGCAGATGTTTTAATCAAGAATAAACTGAGTGTGAAATCGGACTGAATGTAATTACAGGTCAGGTAAATAGGTTTGCGCCAATGAAGGCCGATGAAGTGTTCTATTAGGTTTCTTGCCATGATTATACATAATGATTCTGCATTTACTTAATACTTTGTTATTGGCATTTTAAGGTATCGAAAAAGAAAAGATTGTAAGTTTGCACGAATATTTATGGAGAAGTTGAATAAATGCTTCGTGTGCTCGATCTGCTGATCGCTGTTGTTGACTGGATTTCCCTGTGACTTTTCTGAACGATTTCCAAGAATCTTAGTGACCATTCTATAGCTATCTGATGCACTAAGGGAGCAGACAGCTGATCATATTTAGTTGAAGTGAAGAGGATATTGGTGTCTGATCTAGGTTGATTCTTCCTTCTGGCAAATATGTAGTTGTTTATTTGTTCTTGTTTTTGTTGTTGTATTTATGCAGAAACCTCCGTTTGTTCGAAAACGCTAATGTAGCCACCGTCAAAATACTCCACTGTAATAAGTTAGTCCAGTAGGAAGTTAAGGGTGTGATGACTTACTTTTTATGACTGTTTTTAGTGCTATTCGTAATGGGATGATTATTACAGCTGCCAAGTGGCAACTGTAATAATCTGAGATGAGCAGTTGCTAAGAAGGAACAATTAGATATGAATGAAAATCAACTTAAGTCATTAAGTACCCTCTACCCTTACTACCCTCAAGAGCATAATATATTAATTAAGGGGGCGATTACATGAGGCGGGCTGGCTCGGTTTGCCGGGATCTCGACACGTCAGTTAAACACACTAAAAATCAACTTCGCGATTACATGGAAAAATCTCAGCCCTGCCAGCTGGGATCCCACCATAGCGATGCTGGGATCCCGGCTAGAGTAGACGGGCTGAAAATTTCACATGTAGTCGCGATTGCCGGGCCAACACTTTTTCGTCACAAAATTTCGCTTCAGAGCAAAATGCGGGATCACCAGAATGTCGATATTTCTCTTTCTATATAACACATAAAGGTTTATCAGACCATAAAGCTACATAAAACTGAAAATAATACAGCAAAATAATGGATTAGCGAAAGTGAAGTCACTCGATTCATTATCTTTGATGTAGCCATCTTTTCATACGACAGCTTCTAAATTTAGCCGCAGACGGGCTGGCCCGCCTCATGTAATATCGGGCTGAGCTGTATCTCGGCAGACCGAGCCAGCCCGCCTAACCGAGCCAGCCCGGCTCACGTAATCGGCCCCTAAAGCATTGGATTCATCTCTAGTATGCTCTAAATAAAAATCGTAAAAGGTAAAGTTTGCTGTCCAATGAACTGGATTAATCAAGCCATAAGGCTAAAAAACGCCGGCGCGTAAGGGAGGAGACTCTTAACTACCATATTGTTGCTATGGAAAGTTGCTAGCCATCATATCTTGGAAACCCTTACTTCCCAAGGTAAGTTGCTTGGCTACATTTGCTTAATGAGAAAGATTTTCAAGATTCTCGAGTCACAACCATATTTGGTGGGTCACGTGTCCTGAACAGAAAAAAAGCCTAAAACACATCGTAAAGTTTTAGTCATTGAAAACGGTGCCCACATTTAACAATCATCAAGATGCAAAACCCGACGTAACGGTTTTTGAAATTTGCATCATTATAGATTTTATGACGTCAAAAGTGCATAAATTTCTACATTTTCTGCTGTAGTTTTCCTGTCATTTACGTTAACAGTAATTGCTTACGTCATATTATAAATTAAGAAAAGTGATCTATCTCTGATCCGGGAATAAAATCGGAACCTTAGCTCTCTTTTCTTCCGTTTTTTAGGGATTTTTCTTTCTTATGCGGGGTTGGAGACTGGAACTAGCTACGCACGTGCAAAGTTGATTTTTAAAATTCAGATGGTCATACTCATACATTTTTTCTAATCTTTAGCGGTACAAGACACTGACGAACAGCGCAAAAATCATACCATCTGCAAAACCCCTTAGCAACAACGCCAGATCTGTAGTTAAGGGTCTCCCCTTTTAACTTCAGTTTCCGCATCATGAGGCGACCATTTCCCAGCTGTCAGTTAATTCTGACTGCTCTCATTCGTTATTATTTTTTGGCGAATTTTACATTCTTGTAATTTTTTAAAGAATTTCAAACACATAAATTAGTAGCGGAACTCCTTTGCGGCCGAAGGCCGCAAAAGTGGAGCCCCATACCCATACTAAGAGGTATGCTGGTGATTTTTTATGGTCATGGCAAGCGGAATGGCTCGCGGGCGCGTGCGCCGTACATACATACATACATACATACATACGTACGTACATCGCATTTCATGACATTCTTACATGAGGCAATTTTCCCTGGAAGAGCAGAGACGAAGGAAAAGAGAAGGAGATAGAGATCAACAACGGGAAAGGATGAGAAACGCCACTGAAGAACAGCGTCAAGCACCCGGTCAAGCAGAGCGGAAACGAAAACGAGAAAGACGAAGGAACAGTACAGCAGAGAGATAAAGGCAACTAGAAATAAGACGGAACGGTACTGAAGAACAACGCCAGAGGAAAACTGAGAGACGCCGACAGAGAACTGTAAACATGTCGGGTACAGTTTTGTTGATTTTTATCTATTTGTGATTGGAAATAATTTTGTACCACCGAATAATTTACGTCTACGTTTTTGTTTTTTATTCTACAGATCATCAAGGGGAAAGAAGTCGTAATAGAGAGAGAACGGAGAAGAAATTTACGCCAAGGACAGCATGAAGTTACAAGGTGTTCAAAAAGGTAAAATCAGTTTCCTTGCTTTAGCAAAGTATGTTTAACAAAAAAAATGTACTGTTACAAAAGGGAACTTTTCGTCAAAACTTAAACCGCACCTTTTACGGTATGTCATTTAATACTACTCGTAGAAAGTGAAAAAAAGAGGAAAAGAAACAAAACAAAACAAAACGAAAAAAGGGAACACAATTTGAGGGGGTAGTGCAAAGGTGATGGTATCATATTACAAGATTTCACAATATGGCCGCGCGCGTGACTGAGTGAGAACGAGAACACAATACCTTTTCAGCGTTAGAAATGAAAAGATAGGCTAAAGAAACTCGACTGCCGGTCCCGAATGCCTGTTAAGTGGAATATGAATGTCTTTATTGAGGAGAAATATGGATTGCTTTGGCCCGATGCTTTAATTGAACCAGCGTGAAGATCTGATTGCTGAGATTCCCGGGTGAGTTTCTCGGAATTTTTCAATCATTTCACAGAATATTACGGTATGGGGAATTCGCTTTTATTTAGAAGGATCCCACTATCTCAACTCGCTTATCTCCAATTCCCCGTTATCTCGAACAAAGAGAAATTTGTCTTGGCTTTGGTCATAAATATAATATTTCCAGTTATTTACTTTTACGACGATAACCCGCTTTTCTCAACTTTGAAGAATACCAGTGTCTTTTGTTTTCACGGAGCAAAGTGTAGCCAGGCAAAGGAGGAAACAGCTTATGAAAGCATGCAATGAAGTAAAAGGCGAAAACAAGTACCAACGCGAATCGTCAAGATGTTAACTCATTGACTAACAAAAGAATAACAAAACAGGACATAATTGATATATGCCTCGTTCTTTTAAACTCTGAATCCAGTCATTGTTTACAATATCCTCGGCAAAACCCCTACCAAAATCCATGCAAGTAACGAATCGACGAAAAAGCACATCCTCATTTATGTATCTACTGAAGTAGGTCTTAAATATTTTTTAACCCTTATTCTGATTTCTGAATTGTTTGCTTGAATTTCAATAATTTTATTTGGCTTCACTTAAGCTCAAGACTTAAGCTTATGTGTGAATTAATTTTGTTTATCACTTATGAATTGTTTTCTTGAATTTCAATAATTTTATTTGGCTTCACTTAAGCTCAAGACTTAAGCTTATGTGTGAATTAATTTTGTTTATCACTTATGAATTGTTCGCTTGAATTTCAATAATTTTATTGGGCTTCACTTAAGCTCGAGACTTAAGCTTATGTGTGAATTAATTTTGTTTATCACTTATGAATTGTTTGCTTGAATTTCAATAATTTTATTTGGCTTCACTTAAGCTCAAGTTAAGCTTACATGTGTATGTGTGAATTTTCTTTGTTTATCACTCAATATTATGCATGGTTCAATTCTACCTGTTACCATCCTCCCCCTCCCCGGGCCTACCCCCCGGGATTTGCAATTTTTTTCTCACTTGGCAGTCTATTCCCCACCCCCGGGCACACAGAAAGAGACGATTCCCCACCTCCGGGACTCCTCATCGACCACAAATACGTTGTTTTGTGTACAAAACCTAAATGACCATATTGATTTCCGTACAATAGCAAAATCAGACGTTTTGACGAGAACTTAAATGCTTTTCTAGAGTTTATTGAAAGAAGGACACTACATGCATAATATAATAAAAACATGAACAGAAAACTGAAGAAAAAACTCTACCTGCACTGGCGTACGGCTTGCAAGTAAAGAAATTTTCTTCGCCACATGTTTTATTCTAAATATAGTGCATACGCACAAGAGGCCCATGAACAAATTGATGGCAGCATTTAAAGGAGTTTTTCTTACCTTGTTTCATAAGAACACTGGACTGAAATCTCTGTTTAACATAAAACTGTGCATCCGTTTTGATATAGAGTCTATTTAAGTGGTCTTATTATAAATATAAACACACTGAAGAAATATTTCTTTGTTTGTGACGACCACCATTCATTCGAGTATGCATCAAACGCACATTCTTTCAACAATTTATAATAAACGTACCGTCGAACACAGATTTTAATTTTGAGAGATTACTCTTCTCTAAACAGTCTGCTACAAATACTAGAGATTTTCACTGGAAATAGGCTCCACGCGGTCCGGGGCCATCATATCAACTGAGAAGTGACGTACTTTACAAGAACAACAAGAAGTTATTTTCAATTTGCCCCCCTCCCCGACTCCCCGGGACAAGACCACTTCAAACAATTCCCCACCCCCAGGCTCGAAGGGCTGGACTTGTCCCCGGGGTTGCCTGGTGGGGGGATGGTAACGGGTAAAATTGAACCATGCATTAGTTCAGAAGGCGACTGCAATTTGCCATTTTTTTTTCGATCTCAGTTAACCTACATGTATGAAATAAAAGCACTGCATTGTGGAAAGTGCTTCTTACTATTTGTCACTCATAATGGAATGTTCATGTTTTAGAAAGTTTAAATAATTACTGCATGCATTTTTTGGTTTTCTCAAAAATCATTGTATTCCCAAGGGGGGGGAATCCAGATGTAAGCAAAGGATTTTTTTATGCAACTGACATATTTGTACTGATGTGTTTTTGCTTTCTAAAGGCAATCTGGCTTGTTTAACTGACAATTGTCTGCTGGGATTAGTTAGAACATGTTTGATTAATTGCAATTGGCTCTTTACTGAGTTAAGCAAAGGAGACTGGAGATGATTGAACATCCAGTAAACTTAAATGAGGTCCTGCCATTTTGTTGCTCATTCGATCGATTGATATTCAAGTGCTTTACCTTACCTGGATTACCCAATGAACTGTGCAAAGGGCGGAAGACAATTACATGTAACCACTTTTTAGACAAATGGCTAAAAGAGT
The DNA here is from genome assembly GCA_964017195.1 of Siderastrea radians. Lineage (NCBI taxonomy): Eukaryota > Metazoa > Cnidaria > Anthozoa > Scleractinia > Rhizangiidae > Siderastrea > Siderastrea radians. Next base: position 10,886,693 of record OZ024887.1, on the reverse strand, counting down.
TTGGATGGCTGCAAATGAGGGGTTCAGGCGATGATTTATTAATTATTTGTTAGGATTCCACAAAAGCTGGAAAGAAGAACACTTTCACGGGTGGATGCAAAAATTTCCAACAATGGGTCTTGTACGTCTCATGAATCAGGTGGATCACAAAAGTAAAGCAAAGTATAGCTTCGGCAACAACATTTCAAAGCGGGAAGTGACAATGCTAGCAAAGTGAATGACGACTCCCTTAATAACTGACATTGAGTATAATTACTATTCTGTTCACCCATTCTTTCTGTTCATTAATGTCACATTGGTCAAAAATTGCGTTGTGAATACTTTAATAATGTATGTTACATACAATAATAGTTATTTGATGTTGTCAAAAGAAAAACAATGAAGTTAATATTATTTTAAGGATGAAAGTAATTTGACAGGCGCTCGTTCTCATGAATTTTGCACTCCAAGAACTGAAAATTTTCTTCAATTGATGAACTTAGAGTTGAGGAGGGGAAAGAAAACAAAGATGCTCCAATGAAAGTCTAATTTATTTGAATTGTAACTACAGTGTACCTTTTATTTGCAGTCCTCTATCAGGCATTTAAGCCTCGACTTTTAGTGGCCCTGGTCAGTTTTAAATCGCCACTGGCGACTGGGCGACTGCCATTTTTTAGCCCTGAATGTTTTTTTTTTTTTCACTGATCCTTTTTTTCTGTTCTAGGCATATATGCCAGCAGTGATCAGTGATGCAGCATTTTCTTACAGTGAAGTTAAGGTACGTGGAAGATATCAGTTAATATATAATTAGCCCAGCTTACGTATCTAATTGTTCAGTAAATTGAACTGGATTGAATGCAGTGATTGGGTTAATTTGGGTTCGGTAGTTGAACACAATTGATGACCAAAAATATGCCTATATATACAGCTGTGTTTGATTCCATTCAATTTCTGAACCCAGTCAAACATAATTAAACAGTTTTAAAATCATTCAAGTATATAGATTTAGCCAAGCCTAAAAGTGGAGCTCCAATTTTTATTTGGCAATCCTATTATTCACAATGGAAAATAAAAATTGAACCAAGGATAAAATTGAACCACAACATTTACATGAGTGTGCCATCAAGACTTCCATTTGGGTGGCAATGAGAGCCTTTACATCTGGACTTAAGGGAGGAGACTCTTAATCACCATATTGTTGCTGTGGGAAGTTCCTCAGAACCATCATATCTTGGAAACCCTATTACTTCCACAGATAAGCTGCTTGGCCACGTTTGTTTTATGGGAAAGGTTTTCAAGATTTTCAAGTCACAACCATATTCAGCATGTCATTTGACCTGAACAGGAAAAATGCTAAAACTCAAACAGCATACAGTTCTCGCTATTGTAAACATTGCGAACATTTAAAGATTATCAGGATGCAAAATTTTAAGCAACAGTTTCTAGAAATTTGCTTTATTATGAATATAAAAGTTGTGATGGCACAAGCACATATCTTTATACATTTTTGTGCTGTAGTTCTTCTATTCTTTGTAAAAACAGTAATTGCATGCTTCAGATTGTAAAGAAGTGTGGGGCGATTCGCAAAAAAGTCGGAACTTTACTAGTTTCCTCTTAGTTTTACTGATTTTCGTTTTAATGTGCAGTTGCATGGGACTGGCAGTAGCTATGCGTGCACAATGTTCAGTTGTGGAATTCATATGTTCTTCTTCGTTACTTCACCAATATAGTGGCAGGAAACGCTGTAAACAGCGTATGACAGAATACCATCCACAAAAATCCCTTAGCAACAATGCGAGATTTGTAGTTAAGAATCTCCACTCCTCAAGTTACAAAATCCTGTTTTCACGGTGATGTGAGATTTATCTGGATGGCAATATGGTTAATTACAGGGGGGTAACTTAATGCAGAATGAATCAGATAGTTACACCATGTTTACGTGATACCGGTATGAACTCACCCAGGTATGGCTTGCACTGTTACGAGATTTTGTGTTGTAATCATATAACAAATACAGAGAAGCAAGAGGGAACTGGGGTGAACTTGTAGCAGAATGAAAAGCATACAATGAACTGGTGTCATGCAAACACCCCCTCAGACTAAAGTTGAGCAGCTCTCACGAATGTTTAACAACATCCTCAGATAACCAGGGGCAGTAAAACCCTGATTTCATTAAAACAGTGTAAACTCAGACTGGTGCAATTTTGTTTACATGAGACCAGTCTGAAATTCAGACTGGCATAAGTATTTACATGAGACCAACCATCTTGAAAAATACAGTTTACCTTACATCCACTTGGATTGCTTCAATGCCACTTATTTAAATGCACATGCTCAAAACTGAAAACAAATACCGTAAACTGCCGCTTATAAGCCCACCTACTTACAAGCCCCCCCCCCCGGCTATAGGCCCATCCACCTGTAAACAAAAAATACATCCGGTAATATGCCACCCCCCCCCCCCAGATATAAGCCCTCCTCTAGTTTTCCCTGTTTCCTTAATATCAAGCACTCTCACAGAAAACTGCAAAGATTAACTCTGAGCTTCTGTTTTGTTATGTTCCGGTTACGTTCGCGTTGTTGCAGTTTTGATTTTGTTGTTAAAATTGAAGTGAATTCGATTTATTGTGACATTTCAAAGGTTAATTACAAACTGGTACATTAAAAAGGTATTTCGATCAACACTGCTGTGGCTCATTTTGTAACGTTTTTCTTATCCCGCTTACAAGCCCCCCCCGGATATAAGCCCCTCCATTTATAAGCCCACCCAAAACCCCTTACAAAGTTGTATCAGCCTAGGGCTTATAAGCGGCAGTTTACAGTGTCTTAAAACATTTGGGGTAGTTTTTCATGTGAGCGTGCATGCTCAGTGCATGACACGGCATGACATAATGCCAATTTTGTGAATTGTGTGCGCAGTATGGATGCGCAGAAAAAAATTGCGCAAATATCCTTAGAACCTCCCTAAAGCCACGGGCTTACTTTTGGCAACTGAGGTAATTAAACTCTGCTTTGTTTCCCATACAGGTTTTTATTCCATCAACCTGATGTCAGAAAAAATATGGCAGTTTATTGTAAGGCTTTGGTTAATAAATTTGTACTCTTAGCTACATGTATGTTCCCAGGCAGACATTATCAATTGAAATAAAAAATTTTAAGAGCAGTTTTGAAATAAGGTTTTATATTTTTGTTTTTTTTTTTTGGTAAATTTTGAAGTTGGTGATTAGTTTGACTGTATCCACATACACTTCATGTTACCTCAGTAACACATCCATACACCAGTAGCATTTCAGTTATTTGGGAGTAACCCTACCCCCCCCCCCCCCCACACACACACACAAGCACACACACAACTAACTTCCCAGGAATAATGATTCAGACTTATTTACTTGAATTCACTTGACAGGGAAAACTATTTCAAATGATGGATTCACCACAGTCTGATCCCCTCTTGTCAGTTCATTACATGACAGGTTTCTGACTATCCTGAAATGATTTATGAAGAGGCTTTTCTTTTTGTTTCTCTTTGCTACCAGATTATGACAATCAGTAACATTGCTCATTGGTGACATTAGATGCAGTGTAAAGGCTAATGATCAAACCAAAAACAAATTCAACCACAAGATTTACTACCATCACAGTCAGGGGTAGTAACATAGTGAGTCATAATCTGTGCATCAAATAAAGTCACTAGTGGTTACTGGACCATTTGTTATTCGCGTTGGCAACACTGTTAGTCACAAATTTTTAATTGACTGATTGACCGATTTATCAACTAAGTGGTTGAGTGGTTGATTCATGACTGATGGGTACTTAAAGAGATTGATTTTAATATAATAGTCCCTGGGCATCAATGAGAGTAAACAAGGTACATTGTTATTCCACTATAGCATCAGTTTATCATATAAGGGGGAAACACATACATGAGGGTATGAGTGTATTGCACTGTAGTGTCCCGGTTTCAAATCACTCATTGAATAAATCATTTAAAATGATAGGCAAATATTGTAGTGGAATAATAAATATCATTCAGTGGTTTTACAGAAATTGGTCAAGGACATTTTACCGGTACTCATTGCTCGCATTTTTCCTCGCTCTATACCACACAACTTATCTGTCAAACCACTGAATAAGGTGGAGGTATTTTTCAATTAGTACCTTGTCTATGCAATTTGGCAACTCTGCAAAAATGTAAATAAATTAAACCGTAGACTTGTGGCAGAGAAAAGGCCGAGGTAAGGTGAACAAAAATAATTATTGTGCCCAATATTTAAGTTTACAACCTAAAACTGGGGCTTATTTAGAATTTTGTAAAACAGGTTCATACCTGCCATCCATCCCCATTTAATGGGAATTGTCCCAATTTTGGAGTTTCAAAACCTAAAAAAATCGGGACATTCCGATTTTCCAGGAAAAAAAAGACAATTTGGAACTGGATTATTAAAGATTGGCCTTCAATTGGTCTTTTTTTGACTTTTCTTTTGTTTTGTGCAATACATGTGGTGCTTGAGACCATTAAACAACACCTGAGAATTCTAATGCTAAGACAGTACAGTACAGGCAATATTTTTAAAAATTAATGCAAAAACCCTAGAGCATCCTAGACCCTGCTCAGTGTTGGGGGGCAGTGGGGGGGGGGGGCAGGGCACTACCCCAGGACTGGGGTGAGCATGGGGGGGGGTGGTCCCTATTTCTGATTTTATAAGGTTGCCAGGTATGCAGATTCTAATTTGATGAGAGGTGTATTTACCTAAACTATAATATTGCTGTCAGGTACCACTTGAGATAATAATAATAATAATAATAATAATAATAATAATAATAATAAATAAAATAATAATAAATAAAATAAATACTAATAAATAAATAAATAAATAAAAATTGGAGTTCCGCTTTTAGGCTTGGCTAAATCTATATATTATCAAAGACTTCCAGAAGCTTTTTGAAGAACGTATGACTGTTTCTAAAGAGCTCCGAAGAATTTGGCTGTCAAAATTATTTCATGTACCACCTATTTTAAGTGCACGCACAGGCCTTGCATAAAAGACTACCTACACGATTACTGCAAAGAGCGCTCAAACTTGCCTTTCAATTTAGAGAAAGCTACCTACAAATACACGGAACTGCCACAAATACCAAAATGGCAGTTGCTTTCGCAAATATTTTCATTGCTGAAACAGAGATCTTAAATCAAAGCGCTTTAAAACCGCTCGTCAGGAAAAGATTCATTGATGACATCTTCTCCCTTCAGGCCACAACCAGAAATAAGAACTAGCTCACTGAACAAGCCAACAAACATCTAATGTATCAAGTTTACAGCTGAAATATTCGAAACAGAAACAAATTTCGTAGACACTACTGTGTGCAAAGACGAAAGATTTAAAATCAAGTCGGTGTTTGATGTAGGCACCCACTTTAAGCCCACTGGAACATTGCAGTACACCCGTTTTTCAACCTGCCTCAATTCGAAGTAAAGGATGTAAAGGATAGGCTCTACCAGAACTAACTCTTCCAAAACATTATTTAAAGAGAGCATCACAAACTTCAAAACACGTCTTCTTGAGAGAGGATACCCAGAGAACTTTATTCAGACAACCCTATCAGAAGTTACTTTTGAAGACAGAAATCAAGACCTCCGACAAAAACAAAAACAAAGCAAGAAAATCTTACCTTTTGTAACACAGTATCACCCAGCAGTGCCTAACTTAAAACCATTGCTGGTTGAAAGCTGGCATTTCACAGAACAGCAACCATTGCTTAAAAACGTTTTAAAGAAACCGCCCCTAGTATCGTACGAAAGAGGGTGTTCCCTTAACGTGAGAGCAAATAGTAATAATAATAATAATAATTAAAAATTATATAGTGCCTATGCAATTCTGCTCTAGGCGCTTCACAAGAAGGTTAAGAATAAATTAAAACCTAAATTAATGTGTAAACAAAAATTAACTCTACTAGGAATGATAAGCTATTTTAAAAAGATAGGTCTTAAGTTTGGATTTAAAAATATTCAAACTGTCACATGAACGGATGTTGTAAAAATGGATGTTGCAAAACCTTAGAAAGACTTAAACACGCGCATAGGAGTCGAGCAGCTGCAGGCCCGGGCCGGAAGTCTTTTAAACACTAACGGAGCATCTGGTTTTAATAACATAAATCAAAACTGCACTTACAGCTACTGGCTTAAACTTTAAATCCACTTATAAAGGCTAAAACATGCGCGTGAGAGTCGCGCAGGCCCGTCACCCTTTTTAACAATGTTAAATTTCTGTGCCGTTTAAAGGCGCCTTCTTCGCCGTGACGAAAGATTAGCTCTGCATAAAATAGTCGAGAAAGAAGAAAAGATCTCTATGTTTTGTAACTGACGAAGATGTGAGTTACATCGAAACATGTAATATAAATTTTAAAAAAATCGTGATCTTTTTAAAGCTCTGTATAACTTTAACAATTCCACTTATGTCACTTAAGCCCATGACCTTCTGAAATGCTTGCGACCCGAAATCGAATTCGGGTGAGGGCGTGCGGGTTATCTGTTTTATTCGCGAGTAGTCCAGATGCTCTACCACTGGGTTACAGGAGTCTCGTGGGAGCTAAGGCCATTAAACTAGGTTCATGTGTCAAACGTCCTGCACACTGCTAGGACTGAAATGTCGATAGGTGGCATATACGCAATGATATAAATGTGATGGTGAATTTTGAACCTGGTGAATATATGAGAAAGATGTTTTAATCAGCTAATGACACAGGTGGCTCGGAAAAAAATCCGAGTTCTTCCAACAGGAGTCGAACCTAGGCCCTTCTGGTTACTAGTCCAGATGCTCTACCACTGTGCTTCAGGAGACTCGCGGGAACTAAGGCTATGAAACTAGGTTTGATTCCTGTTGGGAGAACTCAGATTTTTTTTCCGAGCCGCCTGTGTCATTAACTGTTTAAAACATCTTTCTCAAGATAGATATTACTTCAAAAAGTGATATTTGAAAGGAAATAACGTTAAGAAGATTTTATTAGAAAAAGGAGGTTTTTTCAGAGTTTCCGGAACGTGATACGCGTCACAAACGTCCCTTTTTCGACAAAAAGTTTACCTTTAATTCTAAAGCAAGCAGTTTAACGAATGCGTAACATCCCACCAGGAAATATCCTCTTCTGGGAACCTGGCCTGTAATACCGTATAAAAGAAGTCAACCCTTTTATGTAAGATGACCCTTACAGCATTTTTTAGTCGTGAATCACATTGACGTAAGATTAACCACTTCTTGTCGTTCACTTCCTGACAAGATCAACCTCGAATGTTAAAAAACGTTAATAAATAAACAACTTCTCCAAGCCTCAGGTCTGTGCGGTACCTCCTTCCGGTACACCGTTCTTGAGTTATTTGTCGAAACGTTTGACGCAAATTTATAGAGTTCAGTTTGCAAACGCCATATTGGTGTCCTTCCGAGGGAGACCAACATGGCGGCCGGAAATCAATGAAAACATCTGGAACTCGCCATACATGGATATACACAGCTATACATGGATAAACACAGCTATACATAGCTATACACAGCTATACATAACTATACACAGCTATACATAGCTGTATACATCTATTGATAGCTGTATAGATGTATACATATCTATACATAGCTGTAAAGATGTCTATAATAGCGGTATACAGCTATACATAGCTGTATACAGCTATACATGGCCATACACAGCTGTACATGACTATACACAGCTATAGCTATGCATGGCTATACACATCTCTACATAGCTATACATAGCTATAAACAGCTATACATGGCTATACACGGCTATACACTACTATACTTAGCCATACACAGCTATACATGGCTATACACAGCCATACATGACTATTCACAGCTATACATAGCCATACATAGCTATACACAGCTATACATGGGGTATACACAGCTATACACTGCCATACTTAGCCATACACAGCTATAATGGCTATACACAGCTATACACAGCTATACATAGAAATACACAGCCTACACGGTTATACACACTATACATAGCTATATACAGCCATACATGGCTATACACAGCTATACATGGCTGTACACAACTATACATTGCTATACACAGCTATACACGGCTCTACACAGCTATACATAGCTATACACCGCCATACATGGCTATACACAGCTATACATGGCTATACACAGCTATACATAGCTATACACAGGCATACATGGCTTTACTGACACAGCTATACATATCTGTATACAGCTATACATGGATACACACAACTATACATTGCTATACACAGCTATACACGGCTATACACAGCTATACATAGCTATACACAGGTATACATGGCTATACTGACACAGCTATACATGTCTGTATACAGCTATACATGGCTACACACAACTATACATTGCTATACACAGCTATACACGGCTATGCACAGCTATACATAGCTATACACCGCCATACATGGCTATACACAGCTATATATGGCTATACAAAGGCATACTTAGCTATACACAGCTATACATGGCTATACATGGTGGGGGCTATTGAGGTCAACAAAGCACAGGCAATAACGACAAGCAAATCCACCGTACGTTTCTTCTACATTAGACTTCAGTTGTTGTTGTTGTTGTTATTGGTTAATAAAGTTGTATATTTGCTGCTTCTTTGTGTCGTGTCACCATATCAATTATAAAAAAATAATTTCATGGGTCCGCGTTTTGAAATTTTTAAGTGTCCGCGTCCGGTTAATAAAAGTTTGACTGACGTATCTACATACCATTACCATATATTTGTTACTCTGAGCTCGAACCACTAATTTTAACGAAGACAGGTGAAGTCAGTGACGTGAACAAATTGCACAAAACCATTATTAGTCACATAATTGGTACAAAGTGTTGTAACTTCTTGACAGTGTACCAAAATGACTCGGACTCGGACTATTATTTAACGAAAGGATTCCATTTGGACGTGCGTGTGTACTCTGATAATGAACACAGAGATGACTTCAAAATGTGGTAAAAACACAGATGTAGGCTAGGAGCCGTGTGTACTGTAATAACAAACTCCTCTAGTTAAAAAAGGAGGGGTCTTCGTTTTCGTAATGGGTCTTTGTTTTCGTAGAGGGTCTTCGTTTTCGTAATTACGAAAACGAAGACCCACTCTTTTTTAACTAGAGGAGTTTGTTTTTACAAATATTACACACGGCTCCTAGCAATTCGAATTTTTCATTGTACGGACCTTTACAAAGTCTACATCTTGTAATGGTTTTTGTTTTTGTTTTCTTCATTTGAAAATCAATAACAAAAAAACCAATTGAAGGCGAGTGAATCCACAACACTTTGACTTCCTGTGCAAATTATAAACGGAAGGTTAACAACAAAGTTTTGGTTACTTTCAAATGCCAGTTTAGATATCTCCTTGCCATTATATTACTCTATCTGTTTTTCGTTTCCCGTCTGGTTAAAAAAGAGGGGGTCTTCGTTTTCGTAATGGGTCTTCGTTTTAGTGGTGGGTCTTCGTTTTCGAAAGGGGTCTTCGGATCTACGGGTCTTCGGTTTCGAAACTACCGACAGAGTCAATGACAGTACGCGCAAAGTTAATGGCCCGACAAGAGCGAGAGCGACAGTTTCAACTTTCATCGAGTCAAGTGACTTGCAAAAGTCTGAACAGGTCCAGACTCTTCGAGATTCCCCAAGAGCGCGTGAGAATTCCAACTAATCAAGCCAAATGAAGGAAAAGCGATTTCAACACGGAGCTAGAGAATTCAGTTCCTGTTTGGTCTAAATAAAAAATTATATTTAACTGGGTAAACTGAGAACTGATTAACCCTGAAACAAAAAAAATTGTCCAACTTTTTCATTTATTTTTTAATGGCACCAAAAAGGGGAATGGGGGTAAAAGCCCTCTCAGCCCACCCCTCGTGCGGTCCCTGATAGAAAGACGGCAAACAATGAATAAATTATTACAAAGAACAGCATATTTCGGGAGAAGGGACAGGTAGCTGTGTATAGTCATGTATAGCTGGGTATAGCCAAGTATGGCTGTGTATAAAAAAAAGCCATGTATAGCTGTTTATAGCTATGTATGTCTGTGTAGAGCCGTGAATAGCTGTTTATAGCTGTGTATAGCCATGTATGGTTGTGTATAGCCCTGTATTGCCATGTAAAGCTGTGTACAGCTATGTATAGCTGTGCATAGCCATGTATGCCTGTTTATAGCCATGTATAGCTGTTTATGGCTATGTATGGCTGTGTATAGCCATGTATATCTGTGTATAGCTATGTATGGCTATTTATAGCGGAGCCAGCGCGCTAGCGCGTCAGCGGAGCTCCATTGCTAAGGAAATTTGGTAACCTATCAAGCCAAGAAATTTTGGTAGTGACGTAATGGTCACATGACCGTCCGTCCGTACTTCCGTACATCCGTACATCCGTACATCCGTACATCCTTACGTCCGTCCGTCCGCAGCATAGGGTTACCAATACACTTCATACACTGGATATAACCCTGTGCTGAATCCCGTGTGTTTTTGGCGCGAAATCGCATGTTGACCTCCGTTGTAGCAAAAACAAGCAAAGACAACAAAAGTCAAAAACAAGTTTGTTAATGGGAAAAAAAAGTTCAAAAGAATGCTCAGTTGTCTTTTTGAAGGAAGGGGAAAAGTTCAATTTAGGCGAAAAAAATTAGACGATAAAGTTCAGGCGAAAAGTTCAAATTTGCCTCGTTGGTTCTGTTCGAACTCAGTCGGCACACCACTTGAGTTCGCAGCTTTTCGCAGTGGTTTCGATGCCAAATATAGCAGAGCTAGTGCTTTTTGGTTTTTTCTGTCCACAGCCATGGTTTTACGGAGTTCCGAACACAGTTTGCCAGGAAAAACACCTGCATTTTCATGCTGATAGGCAGCTTGTCACGAAGAAAGAAATAAGTATTAAAATTAACTTCGAAAGTGATAGTAAACACTCATGGCCTAGTGGACTAATCTCCGGCTTCTCACGCCTACGAGCCGGGCTCGGCTCTCGGCGAGGGCAGGAAATTATTCTTCTTTTTTCTTTTTTTTTTTTAATTTAACGACTTGAATGAGAGTATTTTCACAAATTTATAACTGCCAGCCAAAAAAAAAAAAATTGAAAATAGAATGATGTGTGGACAGAGAGGAAACTCAGAAAAAAATCTGAGTTCCAGATGGGAAAAAAACCCAAAACAAAACAAAAAACAAAAGCAAAAAGGGAGGGCTCCGCTTTTAGGCTTGGCTAAATCTATATATTAGCTGTGTAGAGCCATGTATAGCTGAGTATAGCCATGTATGGCTGTGTGTAGCCATGTATAGCTGAGTATAGCCATGTACAGTTGTTTATAGCTATGCATGCCCTTACATAGCCATGTATATCTGTGTATATCCATGTATAGCTTTGTATAGCCATGTATAGCTGTCTTATAGCCATGTATAGCTGTCTATAGCCATGTATGGCTGTGTGTAGCCATGTTGTTCTGTGTATGGCTATGTAGAGCTGTGTATAGCCATGTATACCTGTGTATAGTCATGTATAGCTAAGTATCGCTGTAAAGTATAGCTGTGTATATCCATTTATAGCTGTAGTCCCGTATAGTAATGTATAGCTGTGTATAGCTATGTATGCCTTTGTATAGCTGTGCATAGTCATGTATAGCCATGTATGGCTGTGTGTAGTAGTGTATAGTGATGTATAGATAGATAGATAGATAGAATCTTTTATTTACCCACGGAATTTCATCAAATTAAAATATACAACATATTAAAATTTGTTTTACATAAAATCCGTACACGATATTATCTCAGTAAAACTAATTACAGTTAATTAAATAATTACAATATACTGCGGTATAAGTATGATATGAAATTACTTTGAGGCATTGCTGGTGCCGGTAGTGTAGGAGTCCAGTTTACACACAAACCTTTTAAGGGAACTTTCATCTTTAACACTTGGAGGCAAATCATTCCATAGCTTAGCTCCAGAAAAAGCAAAACTATTTTTGTAATAGTTTGTGCGACATTTTGGAAGCTCAAGGTTCATTTTGGAAGATCGCAGTCCATAATTTTGAAAAGAGGTCTTATGTGTAAACATTTCAGACAAATACGGGGGGGTCAGGCCGTTTAATACTTTAAACATCAAGATAGCCTTTTGACGCTGTCTCATCACCTCCAAATTCAACCACCCTAATTCTGCAAGAAGATCACAAGATCTTTTCAGATAAGAGGCACCAGTTATGATGCGTGCTGCTCGGTTTTGGAGTTTTTGCAAATTTGCCATTTGTGTTTCACCTATAGTGTCCCAAACAATACAACAATATGTAAAATAAGGTTCAATTATTGACCGGTAAATGTCAATTAAGTATAGCTGTGTATAGCCATGCATAGCTGAGTATAGTCATGTATGGCAATGTATAGCTGCGTATAGCCGTGTATAGCTGTGTATAGCCATGTATTTCAATGTATGGCTATGTATAGCTGTGTATAGTCATATATAACTCTGTATAGCTAAGTATAGCTAAGTATCTCCATTTATAGCTGTGTATAGCCATGTATGGCTATGTGTAGTCCCGTATGGTAATGTATAACTGTGTATAGCTATGTATGGCTTTGTATAGCTGTGTATAGATAGTCATGAATAGCCATGTATGAATGTGTATAGTCGTGTATAGCGCAGAATAGCCGTGTATAGCTATGTATAGCTGTGTTTAGCCATGTATGGCAATGTATAGCTGTGTCTAGCCATGTATAGTCATGTATACCCATGTATCTCTGTCTATAGCCGTGTATAGATATGTATAGCCGTGTATAGCCATTAATAGCTGTGTATAGCCATGTATGGCAATGTATAGCTGTGTATAGCCATTTATAGTCATGTATAGTCATATATATCCAAGTATCGCTGTGTATAGCCATGTATAGCTATGTATAGCTGTGTATAGCTATGTATGGCTATGTATAGCTGTGTATAGCCATGTATAGTCCCGTATAGCCATGTATAGTCATGTATAGTTGTGTATAGCCATGTATAGCTGTGTATAGCTATGTATGGCCATGAATAGCCATTTATAGTCATGTATAGTCATATATATCCATGTATCACTGCGTATAGCCATGTATAGCTATGTATAGCTGTGTATAGCTATGTATGGCTATGTATAGCTGTGTATAGCCACGTTTAGTCATGCATAGCTGTGTATAGCCATGTATAGCCATGTGTAGCTGTGTATAGCGATGTATGGCTATTTGTAGCTGTGTAAAGCCATGTATATTTATGTATAGCTGTGTATAGCCATGTAAAACTGTGTATAGCTATGTATGGCCATGTATAGCTGTGTATAGTCATGTATAGTCATGTATAGCTGTGTATAGTCATGTATAGTCAGCCATGTAAAGCCAAGAATAGCTGTGTATAGCTATGTATGGCTATGTATAGCAGTGTATAGCCATGTATAGTCGCGTATAACCATGTATAGTCATGTATAGTTGTATATAGCAGTGTACAGCCATGTATAGTCGTGTATAGCCATGTATAGTCATGTATAGTTGTCTATAGCTGTGTATAGCTGTGTATAGCTATGTATGGCCATGAATAGCCATTTATAGTCATGTATAGTCATATATATCAACGTAACGCTGTGTGTAGCCATGTATAGCTATGTATAGCTGTGTATAGCTATGTATGGCTATGTATAGCTGTGTATAGTCATGTCTAGTCATGTATAGTCATGTATAGCTGTGTATAGCCATGTATAGCCATGTATAGCTGTGTATATCTATGTATGGCTATGTATAGCTGTGTATAGCCATGTATATTTATGTATAGCTGTGTATAGCCATGTATAGCTGTGTATGGTCACGTATAGTCATATATAGCTGTTTATAGTCATGTATAGTCATGTATAGTCGCGTATAGCTGTGTATAGCCATATATAGCTGTGTATAGCTATGTATAGCTGTCTATAGTCATGTATAGTCAGCCATGTAAAGCCATGTATAGCTGTGTATAGCTATGTATGGCTATTTTTAGCTGTGTATAGCCATGTATAGTCGCGTAGAGCCATGTATAGTCATGTATAGTTGTGTATAGCCATGTATAGCTGTGTACAGCTATGTATGGCCATAAATAGCTGTGTATAGTCATGCATAGTCATGTATAGTCCCGTATAGCTGTGTATAGCCATGTATAGCTGTGTACAGCTATGTATAGCTGTGTATAGTCATGTATAGTCAGCCATGTTAAGCCATGTATAGCTGTGTATAGCTATGTATGGCTATGTATAGCTGTGTATAGCCATGTATATTTATGTATAGCTGTGTATAGCCATGTATAGCTGTGTATAGCTATGTATGGCGATGTATAGCTGTGTATAGTCATGTAGAGCCATGTATAGTCGCGTATAGCTGTGGATAGCCATATATAGCTGTGTATAGTCATGTATAGTCAGCCATGTAAAGCCAAGTATAGCGTGTAAAGCTATGTATGGCTATGTATAGCTGTGTATAGCCATATATAGTCACGTATAGCCATGTTTAGTCATGTATAGTTGTGTATAGCCATGTCTGTGTATAGCTATGTATGGCTATGAATAGCCATTTATAGTCATGTATAGTCATATATATCCATGTATGGATGGATGGATGGATGGATGGATGGAATCTTTTATTTATACACGAAATCTTATCAAATTTAAACATACAGGTTTAAATTTGGTTTCCATAAAATCCGTGAATTAACTAATTAATACAATACTTAAAATATGTACTTAAACTTAACAATTTACAAGGCGATCTTTAACTAATTACTTTACAAGTGCCGGTAGTAAGCCTCTTTTAAACTTTTCCAAAGACCTTTCTTCTTTGAGGTAGCGAGGGAGAGCATTCCAGACCTTGACGCCACTGAAAGCAAAACTATTCTTATAGTAATTTGTTCTGCATTTGGGCAGTTCTAGGTCGTAACTAGAAGATCTCAGACCGTAATTGTTTAAGGCGTTATTAGAAGTGAACATTTCGGTAAGGTATGGAGGTGCCAGGCCGTTAACAATTTTAAACATCATAATGGCCTTGTGAAATTGTCTCATGGAATTTAACTGAGTCCAGCCTAATTCCTCAAAAACTTCTCCAGAAGGCTTACTATAAGCAGCACCAGTAACAATACGAGCCGCCCTATTTTGAAGCCTTTGAAGACTATTACTTAATGTGTCACCTATTGAGTCCCAGACAAGACAACAATAACTGAAATAAGGCTCAATAATTGACCTATATAAAGTATCGATATTCTCACTATTTAGAAAAGGTTTAACCTTTTTCAGTATTCGTAAGTTGGAGGACACTTTTTGCTTTACACTTTGCAAGTGACCTTCCCATGTCAGGTTCTTATCAATATTGACACCTAGGCATTTAGTGGACTCTACTTGCCTAACATCCGTATTAGACAAGGAAAGTTCTATGTTACCGTCAAGAGCGGCAATTCTTTGTCTAGACCCTATTAACATAAAATCTGTCTTTAACAAATTAAGAGTAAGTTTGTTGACATTAAGCCAGGCGGCAATTTCATTTAAATCATTACTCATTTTATTTTGCAAAACAGGCAGACTGCAACTTGCGAAAGTTAAGTTTGTGTCGTCGGCGAACAATCTCGCTGTTCCGTACCCTAAGCATTTTGGCATATCATTAACGTAAATCAAAAACAACAAAGGTCCTAAAATGGACCCTTGAGGTACCCCACAGGAGATTGTCTTAGTAGAAGAGACGACGCCGTTAACACAACACACTTGCTGTCTGTCTGCAAGATAAGACTGAAACCAATGTAGAGTAATACCTTCAAAACCGTAAAATTCTAATTTCTTAAGAAGAATCTTGTGGTCAACGGTATCGAAGGCCTTTTTTAGGTCTAGAAATAAGACTCCATTAACCATGCCCCTATCTATGTTGAAACACCAATCATTCGTCATGTCAAGTAGGGCAGACACGGTTGAGTGGAGCGACCTGAACCCCGATTGGCGAGAATAAAGCAATTTATTATTACTAAGGTGACGGTAAATTTGTTCGAAGAGAATTCTTTCAAAAACACGAGCAATGCTTGGTAAAACCGATATAGGTCTATAGTTGTTGGCATCGCATTTCTCGCCGGATTTAAAGAGCGGACAGACCTTTGCAACCTTCCAATCGCTAGGAAATTCACCCGAGGCGATGGAAAAGTTAAAAAGATCAGTTAAGCTCTTGTAAATAACAGGTGCGGCTAATTTCAAAATTTTATTTGAAATTTTGTCAAGGCCAGTAGCTTTCGCAATTTTGACTGAACTTAATAACTTTAAGACCTTGGAGGGGCTGATATTTTTAAACTGAAAACTCGCAGAATGTTTTGTAAGGTAATCTTCAGGCTTTTTGTTGATTTGATCAGATGGAATTTCAGAAGCAAGTCTCGGACCCATGGTCGTGAAGTGGCAATTTAAGAAGTCTGCAATCTCCTCAGGTCTTGTTAGAGTTGCCGAATCTGTCCTTAGCTCACTAACCATTATACTGTCAGACTGCTTTCCCATTAAATCATTCAGAATTTTCCAGGTTGCCCTCTGATCACCTGAAGCCTCTTCGATTTGCTTTTTATAAAAACATTTTTTCGCATGCCTAATCTCCTTGTTTGCCAAATTCCTTTGTTGTCTGTAGGCTGCCCAGTCCTCTGGGGAGCAGGTTTTTGAAGCCTTTTTCTTCAGCCAATCACGCTTAAACATAACTTGTTTAACGTTAGAATTTAGCCAAGGAGACGGTTTATTACGAATTTTGACAATACGGCAAGGCATATGTTTGTCGACCACACCAATAAATACTTCTTTCCACGCAGACCAGGCGTCATTGACATTTTGAAAATTGGCAATTAATGGCCACGTTGAATTAATCAAGTCGCTTTTAAATTTACTTTCATTAAAATGTCTAAAATTTCTTGTCTCGATTAACCGTGGCTGCCCTCTTGGGATGCCAATCTTTCTGACAGCGTAAATAAGGTTGTGATCACTAATTGAGAGAGGGTAAACTCCCGAGTGGCTTAGACTTTCGACGCTATTTGTAATAACTAAATCAATCAGAGTCTTTGTCTTAGGAGTAACCCTTGAAGGTTCATTTAAAACTTGCATGAATTGAAAATTAATCAACACATCTAAAAGATGTTTGGTGTGAGCCTCTAGGGGATCACACAGAAAATTACAATTCAAATCACCAAGTAAATAAACCTCCTTGTATTTCGAGTCAGCTTTTGCCAAAAATGATTCGAAACTTTTGAAATATTCTAAAGGAAGTTTGGGTGGCCGATACCATGAAGCAAAAAGAAATGGTGACGAGTTCGGTTTTTGAATTTCAAGGACGATCATTTCAAGATTTTCATCCTCGAAATCAAGCATTCTACTAAAATTTATAGAATGTCGTAAATAAACACAAACTCCTCCACCAAACTTATTTCTATCTCTACGTATGAGAGTGTACCCTGGTAAATTGAGCAGCCCGTCACAATCTGCACTTTCTAGTTTCGTTTCATTAATGGCAAGAATGTCTAGGGGCTGCCCAACCATCAGAGCCCTAAGCTCGTCAATATGTTTGCAAAGAGAATTTATATTTAACGAACCCATTTTAAAGCCCCTCATACTAGAGACAAAATCGTCAAAAGGCCTTTTTTTATCTAGCAAACTACCGGCATCGGGTTGACTTCAATTAGAGTTTAAATACTTTCTAAAGTTACCTACTAAGTCGTAAACGCTTTATATAGCTTTGTATAGCCATATATAGCTATGTATAGCTGTGTTTAGCTATGTATGGCTATGTATAGCTGTGTATAGTCATGTTTAGTCATGTATAGTCTTGTATAGCTGTGTATAGCCATGTATAGCCATGTATAGCTGTGTATAGCTGTGTATAGCTATGTATGGCCATGTATTGCTGTGTATAGTCATGTATAGTCGCGTATAGCTGTGTATAGCCATATATAGCTGTGTATAGCTATCTATAACTGTGTATAGTCATGTATAGTCAGCCATGTAAAGCCAAGTATAGCTGTGTATAGCTATGTATGGCTATGTATAGCAGTGTATAACCATTATAGTCGCGTATAGCCATGTATAGTCATATGTAGTTGCGTATAGCCATGTATAGCTGTGTATAGCTATGTATGGCCATGAATAGCCATTTATAGTCATGTATAGTAATATATATCCATGTATCGCTTTGTATAGTCATGTATAGCTATGTATAGCTGTGTATTGCAATATATGGCTATGTATAGCTGTGTATAGCCATGTTTAGTCATGTATAGTCATGTATAGCTGTGTATAGCCATGTATAGCCATGTATAGTTGTGTATAGCTATGTATGGCTATATATAGCTGTGTATAGCCATGTATATTTATGTATAGCTGTGTATAGCCATGTACAGCTGTGTGTAGCTATGTATGGCCATGTTTAGCTGTGTACAGTCATGTATAGTCATGTATAGCTGTGTATAGTCATGTATAGTCATTTATAATCGCTCATAGCTGTGTATAGCTATGTATGGCCATGTTTAGCTGTGTATAGTCATGTATAGTCATGTACAGCTGTGTATAGTCATGTATAGTCATGTATAGTCGCGTATAGCTGTGTATAGCCATGTATAGCTGTGTACAGCTATGTATAGCTGTGTATAGTCATGTATAGTCAGCCATGTTAAGCCATGTATAGCTGTGTGTAGCCATGTATGGCTGTGTATAGCCATGTATTTCAGTGTATGGCTATATATAACTGTCTATAGTCATGTATAGTCAGCCATGTAAAGCCATGTATAGCTGTGTATAGCTATGTATGGCTATTTTTAGCTGTGTATAGCCATGTATAGTCGCGTGTAGCCATGTATAGTCATATATAGTTGTGTATAGCCATGTACAGCTGTGTATAGCTATGTATGGCCATTGAATAGCTGTGTATAGTCATGTATAGTCATGTATAGTCGCGTATAGCTGTGTATAGCCATGTATAGCTGTGTACAGCTATGTATAGCTGTGTATAGTCATGCATAATCAGCCATGTTAAGCCATGTATAGCTGTGTGTAGCCATGTATGGCTATGTATAGCCATGTATTTCAGTGTATGGCTATGTATAGCTGTGTATAGCCATGTATAGCTGTGTATAGTCATGTATAGCTCTGTATAGCTAAGTATAGCTAAGTATCTCCATTTATAGCTGTGTATAGCCATGTATGGTAATGTATAGCTGTGTATAGCCATGTATAGTCATGTATACTCATATATCTCTGTGTATAGCCATGTATAGCCATGTATAACATGTATAGCTGTGTATAGCCATTTATAGCTGTGTATAGCCATGTATGGCAATGTATAGCTGAGTATAGCCATGTATAGTCATGTAGAGTCGTATATGTATATATTCATGTATCGCTGTGTATAGACATGTACGGCCATTGCAAGGCTTTTGTGTAAACCAAAGATACTATAATTGTAATTTTGACAAAACCACCGTGGAGAAATAAAGCTTTCTATCTACCTAGTTTTGTATGTATAGCTATGTATAGCTGTGTATAGCTATATATGGCTGTGTATAGGTGTGTATAGTCATGTATAGTCATGTATAGCTGTGTATAGCCATGTATAGCCATATATAGCTGTGTATAACTATGTATGGCTATGTATAGCGCTGCATAGCCATGTATAGTCATGTATAGATCTGTATAGCCATGTATAGCTGTGTATCGCTATGTAAGGCCATGTATAGCTCTGTATAGCCATGTATAGCCATGTATAGCTGTTTATAGCCATGCACGGCCATTGCACGGGTTTTGTGTAAACCAAAGATACTATTGTAATTTTGACAAAACCACCGTGGATAAATAAAGTTTTCTATCTATCTAGTTTTCTATGTATAGCTATGTATAGCTGTGTATAGCTATGTATGGCTATGTATAGCTGTGCAGAGCCATGTATAGTCATGTATAGCTCTGTATAGCCATGTATGGCTGTGTATAGCTCTGTATGGCTATGTTTACCTCTGTATGCCTATGTATAGTCATGTATAGCTCTGTATAGCCATGTAAAGCCATCTACAGCTGTGCATAGCTTTGTATGGCTATATATAACTGTGTATAGCCATGTGTAGTCGCGTATAGCCATGTGTAGTCATGTATAGCTGTGTATAGCCATGTATAGCTGTGTATAGCTATGTATGGCCATGTATAGCTGTGTATAGCCATGCATAGTCATGTATAGCTGTGTATAGCCATGTATAGCCATGTATACCTGGGTATAGCTATGTTTGGCTATGTATAGCTGTGTATAGCCATCTATAGTCATGTATAGCTGTGTATTGTCATGTATAGCTGTGTATAGCTGTGTATAGATATGTATAGCTGGGTATAGCCAAGTATGGCTGTGTATAGCCATGTATAGCTATTTATAGCTGTGTGTAGCCGTATATGGCTATGTATAGCTATTTATATCGTTTCCTGTGTTTATGCCTATATTGGATTAAGTCAAACCATTATATGATAGTTACAACACGTATCTACGTGCCCTGGCGCAGACCAAAAGGATCGTGGGCTCTGGCGACAAGACAAAATATAATTTTGCAAACTATGGAAACATCAAGCAACACGAAAGAGAAGTACTGTTAAACAGCTTTCAGTGAAATTGTCTAATTTTAGAATTTCAACCAAAAACTCAAAATGTGAAATTGACGTCTTGGAATTTTGCGTCTTAGATTCCTCAGTTTAACATTTTAAGAGTAGTCAATTTTACAGTTGTGTGCTTGGTGGCCTAACCTTTCAGTGGAATTGAGGCTGAAATTTACCCTCCTGCTTTTCACATGTAAAACATGTTGTTCTCATGCTAACTAGTTTGTATTTACATATGAAAAGCAGGAGGGTTTGTATCAAAACAAGGTCAACTCCAGCCTTGCTTCCACTCAAAGGCCTGGTCACCAAGCACACAACTGTAAAATGGACTATTACAATAGCAGCGTCTGTTTTGACAAAGAAGTGATCTTGAATTTTAGAGCAAGCAGGTCAACGAATACGGTGACATCCCACCACGAAATAACCTTTTATGGTGACTTGCATCTGTAAAACTACAGAAAAGAAATTAAAAGAAATTAACCCTTTTAACTAAAATAACCTTTCTGGCATTTTTCAGTGGTGAGTCATATCTTCCTAGGATTAAAGTCCACCACTTTTTGCCGTGTATTTTCCGACAAGGCTAACTTCGGATACATAGGGTAAGGTCATAGCGTAAGGTTAAAATTTGTCAAGAAATGACTTTAAAATAAGACCAATTTACTTAATTGTCATGTCATTTCACGCTAACCTAGGATTGAAAGTTAACCACTTGAGGTTTCCGTTTCTTTTATTTGAGTCCCGTTCAAGCCTAAATTTTTTCAGGTGGTTTCTTTTTGAACTGCTTAAGTCGATATCTTTAACTGCGAGGGTCATCATCATTTCTTATTTCATCTGCAGTTACGTAATTATATAGTTATTTCATATATCTATTTTCACTTGTTTCACCATCTATGGGATCATTACGAATTCGCTAACGACCAGCTCCCAGTTGGCTTGATGGTTCACTATTGGTTAGAGCACAGCACCAGTATCGCAGAGGTCAAGGGTTCGAATCCCGTTCAAGCCTGGATTTTTTCAGGTTGTTTCTTAATCAACTGCTTCAGTCGATATCTTTAACTGCTAGGGTCGTCAACATTTCTTAATAGAAAAGGACATTTTGTTTCAAATATGTTTTTTTTTTCATTAAATCTGGTTAATCAACCAAAATCAGTCTCAAAAGAGCAAGATTGGCTGTGATAAACGATTTTAGGTAGTTCAGTTAATAAGCTATGGCCAGAACATGAAATTTACGCTCACCTTGGGTTAGGTTAACGCTGCTTTGTAAAACAGGCTCTGACTGAAAACAAAGAGCGAATAGCGAATAACGTAATTCATTTAGCAAATATCTGAATATTGAGGAAACTAACCATCAGATACGGTGCATCCAACTGTACACGTTTCAGTTTATCTGCTGTAAAATTTAGCCCTTTGTAAAATATTCTAACAATTAACGTTCTCTGAACAAGAAGGGGCCAGGTGTTTGAGATGTTTGATTCTTGAGTCTTAGATTAGCTTAGATTCCCTTCTTCAACATTTTAAGAATTGCAATCAATCCGATGTCTGTTTCGGCAAAGAAGTGAACTTAAATTCTTGAAAGAGCAAGTAATTCGACGGATACGGTGACATCCACTTCGAAATATCCTTTTATGGGGACCTGCACCTGTAAAAATACAGAAAAGAAATAAACCCTTTTAGCTAAAATGACCTTTCCTGCATTTTTCGGTTGTGAATCATATCTACGTAAGTTTAAAAACTTTACCTACGTGCAAGACTAACCGCGGATACATACTTAGGGTAAGATAATAGCGTGATGACCAAATTTGTCAAGAAATTGTGTACGTTTTGAAAATATAACACAAAAGAATTTAATTATTATGTCGGTTAAGGCTAACCCGGAACTGAAAATTAAGCAAGGCTCCGTCTCTTTTGTTTAAAAACGTCTCCACCGCTTTGCTTTAATTGACAAAATGAAACCAGCTAAAACCAAAAATTGGAAATAAATTTACAGGAGTCCTCGACAAAAGGCTGCAATAACGATTATAAAAGTCAGCCTAACCTATTGTAGCTTGGGTTACGCTAACTGCGCCTTGAACACCGAGCTCTGGTTGAGAACGAAGAGCGGATAGTGAATAACGAAATTCATTTAGTAGATTAAATATTAAAGAACCTAATCTTCAGATAGAGTGTATCCAACTGTACATGTTCCACTTCATCAAGGGTAAAATTTTAGCCCCTTCATATGCATAGAATCTTTAAACAGCTCCTCTGAACGAAAGAGCCAGCCTAGTGTTCGAAAGTTGAAAGAAATGCTTTTTCTTGACTTTTGCAAAATAACAGTTTTCCCCTATTGTTAGCGACTGTTCATAATTTTAGAGTAGACTCGTCGCATCAAGTGGCGAAAATTTTAACGGTCAAAAAATAAATCGGGAGAAGGTTTTATTACCGTCAAACGTCAAAACCGGTGAACAATCAAACGAGATCTTGCTGAATTTTAACCGTCAGCTGATAAATAAGAGTAATTTTTGGGTCTAAATTGGTTGAACTGTCAAGTCATTACTGTTTGAGAAATTAGGCGTTAGCGTGTATATCATGTGCTTGTATTCTGAACCGACAACACCCTACTCCATTTAAGACCCTTCAATAAAAATGCAACTTTCCAAAATTCTAATTATCAAACTTGTTTCACAAATTTAGTCCTGTTTTCACATATGCCTTTCTTTTGGCAGGAAAGAGCAGCAAAATTGGTTAATATACCTTGCTCTACAGCGGCTGACCTACCTGCTGTTCATTGCTTCTTCAACTCAGGCAGCAGGTAGGTCAATAAGCAAGGAAGGACACCTCATTCTAAGAACACTTCTCTAAACAAAACAAACTATTTACATTAAAAGGATTCTTTCCTATGACGATTGTGCTTGAAATGGTGCTAGGAATAGTTAGAATTAATGCCCGATTAAATCTTGTGGATCGCTGATGTGTTCTATGCACACGGTATTAAGTGTTGGAAAGTAGCAAGTCAGGTAAATTTAAACAAAAATTTATTCTTGCCGGCAACTGGCCTCCTGAAGAAGGCATGAAACATGGCGCAATTACAATTATAGCCCACAAAAAAATAAACCAATTCTCCCAGTTTTGGCAGATTTTCCGTTGAACCTCAAATTTTGATCCCGAAAAAAAACTAACCCCCGCTAAAAATCAACCGAGGCAATTTAGTCCATTTGTTTAGGTCACTGTACTTCACTTAAATTGACTGAGAAAACGGTATTGAAATCTTCCTCTTTACAGCTGCAACATAACGAACAGTCTCTACGATCTTAGGAAAAATTCGATAACTTCCATACACGAGACCCTCTGCTAAAGAGCAAAACAACGCTGAGCTTGAAATCTTTTTTTTTTTTCCAGTCTTGGTCAGTTGGAAGAGAATGTAGCAGGTGCACCAGGATTAGTTTCAAATGTTACCCAATATTTAACAATGCAATTATTCGCCGAAGGCGAAGTGAATATTGTGGAATAATCCCCGAGACGAAGTCGAGGTTATTATTCCACAATATTCGCTGAGCCTGAGGGGAATAATTGTTTTAGAATAATTGCTCAGGTGATTGTCAGAGCAAATGCATTTTCTCCAGAAACATAAAAAATCGCGCGGTGGCCATTTTGAAAATTAGTGCTCCAGTATTATAATCACCTCGCGCGGAGTGATTATAGCAAAATATGGCATAATCCTCGACCAATCAGTGCACGCACTTCTCTATAATCACCTGAGCAATTATACTAAACCCAAATACCAAAGACTGATGGAACCACAGTGTGGTCGTGGAAGCCTTTTTCGCACACATTTTGCCCCACCATGTTCGGTTGTTAATTGTAAACTTTCAAAAGAACCTTCTGACGGCATTTTTGTCTTACAACACAATTTAAATCAAAGCTTAGTATTTTGTCCAATTTCGACCTTGCGTGCTCTTGGCTGGAAAGGAATAATGACCTGATTAGTTGCATCAGCTAATGTGCAATAGTATGACACTGCGGGACAACTGAGTTAAAATTTAGTTACGTAATTTATTCTGTACCGGATACTTAAGAAAGGCCCATGTCCCCATTATTAAACATCGTCTTCTCATAACAAAACGAAAGTTTGTCAGTGCAAACCTATTGGCCAATTAATCACAAACTATAACTTGTTAGCTTCGCCCCGGATGGGATGCTAGTCAAACGCACTGGTCACTTCTCGCTAGTATGTTGGTACCCATTTCATACACCTGGATGACATGCATGGAAAGAGCTACTCTTTTCCTCTCTGAGAACACAGCAGGAAGCAGAGATCAGCTTTCAAACGAACGATAACATGCTATGCTTATTTTGAGGCTACTGTACCTTAACAGAATACTATTCTAAGCAAAGCTACGCTTATATTCTACATTTACGGGCAACTCTTCTTAAGGACGAGAAAAATAGAAAATAAAACATTACATCTCCGCATGATGCCAGTTCATGGTTAAGTGCACCTGTAACTGAAATTGGCGTAGTGTGAACCTCCTTTGTCTGCGATAAATTCTTTTCGGTCATTAATAATAAAGTAAGGCGAAACTAGAAATCATTTACTTTTGTGAGATCATTACAATCAACGCCAAAAACGGTGCCTTTTCCCAATTGCACGCGAGTCCGGTGTCGACCAGATGGATTGAGTAAGTAGAAAGAATTATATTATAATTGCTTTATAAGGACAGGTTCATACTGTTTCTAGAGATTTTTCTTACATACTCTAATTTAACTACTAACTTTATAGAGAATTATAGACAAGTCACAATTCTATTTTTGTCTCGAAGATAGGAATTAATATGGTCTTTAATCTTTTTTCATTTCAATATTTTTACGGTTATATCCGAGCAATTTCCTGATATTTCTTCCATGTAACGTTTAATATCGATCAAAGAAGGCTTGATCCGATTTTAAATCCCATTTTTATTGGCTAACAGAATCGCTAGTCAGTCAAACTTCCTAGACCATCTCTTAATCCACCCTTTTGATTTATCTGCCAAAATTATAACCTTTTCAAGCGTTAGTTATATTATCCTAACGGATCATATTCAATTACCAATTGGCCCATTTACGAATTTTAGTAAAGGAACACTTAAAAGAAAACGGGTATTTTATCTAACTGCCAAGATCATTACTTTTCCATTTTTGAAGGGAATTGTTAAACCTCCCTTGAAACATAATAATCTTTACCCAAAAAATCTCTTGTTTGCCTTTATTTTTGTGACCTAGTCTTTTTATGAATAGGGGAAGTATCATGCAGTGTAATAATGGACATCTTTTCGTCACACCGTCCGGACATCTTTCGTCGTCACGCCGTTTGTTGTGCTCAGCTTGATCATTCAATTGACTCTTGTTTTATTTCATTAACTCTGTTATTTTGCGATTGGCCAAGAGGTAGGGATACGTTTAGTTTAAAAATACTTGATGCTTGAACAGATTCCAACACAAAATTCCGTGCCAATCAGTGGCGCTAACCGATCTATCAAGTTTTCCTCTACCTTTGCTTACAGGTGGCTATTAGCAGTTATTGGGGGAGTTTGAAATGGCTGGAATTTGAAAATGTGAAACGAAAAACGAGCACTGATCGTTGATTGTTGCTATAATGGATATGTTGCTTTGAGATACGAAGTTAGACATGAAATCCTGTCCGTTGTCAGCCCAAGTGTTTGCCCATGTCAGTTAAAGTCCTGGCCACACTATTTTCCTAAAAGACTTTGCCTTCATTTCTCCAAAAACGTACCAAGGTATTTTCGCCTACACAGCCTTTTTTTTCGTTTTCATCAAACCGCTCTAAAGTATTTTCTTTTGAAAACAACGACAAAATGTTTTTATGCACTTTTACTTTTTGTAAACACTAAAACGGTCGAAAACAGTGTCAAAGTTCGTAAAAGTCTCCGTTTCCACCCGTGCACACCCTACAGCAGAAAACCTCTAGACGAATTAGAGGACAGTTTGTTGAACTTGCAAATAAATGCTCTGTTTACGTTAGGGCAAAAATGTCTAGACTGATCACGAATAAAACATGTTTCACTACGAAAAGCGTTCAAATCAGGTGGTGCATCTAGTGTGCGGATCATGATCAAAACATGTTTATTCTGAGCATGATTGAAACTATAGCTACCTCGGGAGATGGGTTAGACCACATATGTTAAACTTTGCAGCCTAAAGCGGAGAGGAAGAAAGAACAAGGGAAAGATCCTAAATTAGAGCTCCTATGAGACATAATTGTTAGTTCAAATATAGGTTAATGAAGAGATACAACGGCAGTAACATATACTGGCGATGAGACAGAACGCCGTGGGATATTGCATTCAAAATAAAAAATATATTAAAATAACCCAACGAGGGATATGAATCCTTGAGCTAATATTTTGTACCGAATATAACGCTGTTGCTCTTTCCTTGCCAAACGCCTTTCACCTCCGGAAGGGCTTGAACGAATGGAAAAACGAGTTCCAACTTTATTGTTCGATTTTAAAAATGTAATTATTTAGATTTTATCCGTGTTCACTAAAACAGCATAAATTATATAGAACCAGGCATGAAGAGAGATTGAAATGGACACCCTGTCAAGAATGGAACTATAGACGTGTTGAGAGGATTTATGATGCATTCAAGCATGTCTGATCTAAACGTGTTTCGGTGCTGTGTATACGCAGCTGAAGACATACGATCTAGTCAAACTGAATACGGATAAGAATTTGAGTTTTCGTAACAATCTAAGTACAAAAAGTTACTCCATTCACTCCATTCTTTTTTCCATTTTACTGCAGGAAAACACATGAGAAACATGCTACCTTTCCTTGCTCTTCAACTATCGTGGCACCTCCTGTTCATCGTTCCTTTATCTTGTGCCTCGTCAGGTACGTAACTCAATTGTTCTGTATCTCGCTACGCGAATGTTATAGTAGCCCCAAACTTCTTGCTCGTTCAGCAGGAATGGTGCAGTGATGTGAGCAATTCAGATTGCTCAAGCAACGCCACGTATGCAGGTTGATATTTTGGTTTTAATTTTCTCGCCCCTGTCGCGAGTTTCTCTTCTTTTTGTTTTTTTTTCTGAGGCTTCTTCTGTTTTCCCTCCACAAAAACCAACATTTCCAAATTCGAAATCAATATGGAACAGGGAATAAACAGCCATTCCTAGGACATGCCTGTTTAAGTAAACAATCAAGGTTAGGCTTATTTTTTAAATATACAAACATAATTAGACAAGATTAGTATACCTGAACTAGAACTGTTGAAAGAAGAAAGGAAGGAAGTGCCCTCGCTACGATACTGTCTTGCAACACAGGATATTTTCTTTTGATATTGCGGGGGTAATAAAAACAGCGAGCAAACTGTTTACCAACCGTTTTCGTTTTTATTTTTAGCCCCACCGCCTTGTGATCACAATCAATTATTTGATTTCGAGGTTGCAAACCAGGAGACCTGCTTTCAGCCCATTCCATCGTCATCAGGTAACGTGACACGATCCATCGACAGGGCGACTGTTAAGCATGGAACATATTCTTTGAAGTGGGAAGCCACCAATCCCTCAAAGCTGCAACTAACGTCTGTTTCAACTTCAGTTTTTACCATTCCCAATAGTTGGCTTAGACGGAGAGGAGTTAAAGTTTGGCTCTACAAAGCAACATCATCACCCGGAAAAACCTTAGAAGTGGAATTTCTACATTCCACAACTACTGTCGGAAAATTCCAAGTCAATCTTGATTTTACAGCATGGAGAGGAATTTGGGTAAAATTCTCAGAATGCAAGTCAACAAGCAACAGTTTGAGGGCACCGACCGTCATTGACAAAGTTAACTTCATCTTAAGTGATGCAGATATTATCTACATAGACTTGCTCGAGTTTAAGTCAAACGTCGGTAAACAGTCACGTGATAAAGTAGTTCCCCCAATCAATCCGTTTGGCTTGGAACTGTACGACGCGAGCAACACTTGGCAACAGACTTACTACTGGAGTCAACAACCCATTTCCGCGTCCCCCTTAACGATTGACTACCGAAAGAAGAAAAGTTTGGAGCTTATTGAGAGCCGGCTAAGAAACTGGTATTGCGATGAGACAAAATCAACTCCTTTCACAAGCGGTAGCAGCTTTCTACAACAACGATGGAATTCCCTTTCAAGAAGTATTAAGAAAGCACATGAAAAATATGATAATCTAATCTTCGATACGGGAAAGGTCGTTGGACCACCTCTGTTTTGCAGAGACTGTAGAGGCAGAACAGAAAATAAGTTTGGATTTATCATGGACAAAATACTTCTACCTTTGGCACTGGAATACTATCTAAGGTCTCGCACAAACGATGTAACAGCTACTGTTACGACCCAACTTCCTGAGCTTAACTCTGGCGTCTCATCCCGGATAACGAATGCATATAACGTTATTGCTGGTGAAAACAGAAATATGAAAAACCTATTTACAAGTTACCTACCCACCTCAACTACGCTTACAAATACCCATGTGCAAAGTGCAATCAACACTCTTAACCTTGTCCGACTAAACAAGATAAACGACCTTCTCGATTTCGTAAAGCAGCAAGGATTTGCAGACGGAAGTGGCCTTGGCTCTTTGGACCACGAAATGAACAAAGATGGCGCTGGATTCATGCACACTCTGTTCCTCTTAAAAGATTCGTTAAGTATTCCTTCGAACAAAAGCAGACTGCTGGATTTGATAAACACCGCCAAATGGTACAACGACTTTGGAGAGGTTTATCAATCACCAACATTTGAAATTAAAGGAACTACTGCTGACCGTATGATTACTCTGATGCTGTTCCGACTCATCATCGTCCTGGTGATGCCTAGTGATAATAATGATGAAATCAAAGCCAAGATTCGGGACATGGATGCCGTAGTTCGATGGATGAACAACGCTTTGGCAGTAAATGAAGGCCTTGGTGGAGTGATCAAACCTGATTTCACAGGACATCACCACAAAGCGTTTTATTGATCAGCTTATGTACCACAAGCGTTACATACCGCGGCTTTGGTTCAATACCTTCTTGGAGAAACTGAATTTTCCTTATCAACGACATCGATCAACAACATCAGAAGAGGACTTGAAACGCTGCGTTTAATAGCAGTCAAGTATTCTACTCCAAACAGTGTAAACGGACGAATGCCTAATTACGTTAACGAAGTGCTTATCAAGGCTTTATTACCGGGCTATGCGTACATCAGCGTTTTTCATCCATATCCTTCCGTTATGCCTTCAGTGATACCTACAGGAATAACTGTGTCCAATGTGACAGAACCAGAGATGTTTCTGCGGTTATATAGCAGCCCATCCGTGGACACCTATTTAGAAGATGGAGGTCACAAAGCCAAATACTATTTTAACAGTTTGGGATCTCTGGATATTATGGAGGCTGTAAGTATCACACGTTTTTGATAGCATGACAACTTGTCTAAATCATGTGACCTCATTGGCTATTGTTTCTTTTATTAGTTATTACAGAGGTATGCAGCAATATCTACTTGTGAAAGTGACTAAATAACGTAACATTCTATATTCTATTTTGCTGCTTACATTTCGTTTGTTGCTAAACTGAGAACTTCCGCTTGAAGAAAAATCTCCATATTGTAACAGCTAATCCCCAGATTCCATTGGCTCCAAATAACATATCAAAAAAAAAAACCTTAGACACAATGACCGCCATGTGAGGCGATATTTTTAAAACAGTTGATCTTATTTTCATTTTCATGTCCATCTTAATAATTATCCCTTCCCACCGAAAAAGTTTTCAAGCCTCAAATTTCCGTTTCAGACCGTTATCTATCCAATTTGCAGGCATACTGTCTAAAATACTGTTTGCAGCGAGAAAACTTCGAAATCCTTTTCATTTCGAGCCAAGGAGTGTGTACAACACCCGACAAAAAATTTATTATTTTCTCCCTGGCTTTCTTGTTTTTTTATTTTTATTTTTATTCATTTTTTAGGTTTGTTTGTCTTTTAGTAGTTACTGTAGCATTAAGAGCATTTTCAACCAGACATTGATGCGAAAGCCAAATTTTCATTCGCCTTTTTGCGATCAAACGATTCTACGTTTCTTCCTTGTAACACTGGGTAGTTTACTGAGTTTTCTCTTTAAAACATGTTAGGCAAGAACTCTTTTCCTGCTGCATAAATTCAGTTGATTGTGAAAAACATACTTTGTCGTTAAAGTTGATGACGTCAACAGACAGAAATGGTGCAAGCACGATCGCCCCTTGTGGATGTGGCTGTGTGCACGTAACCTTTAGTAGTTTCAAAATTTAATATTTGAGATCAGACATAAACGTACATCAATCGTTACAATCGGTGTCGCAAAACCCAAATCGCTAATCAGATTTGCTGTTTAGAGGCAAAACACAACGATTGAGGTAGGTTTATGCTTTCATATATCGTGGTAAAATAATCTGGTTTAAAATGTTTAAAGCTTTATAATTAGATTTTTAATTTTAATTTAAAGGTAAAGCTCACTGCTACATCTCAAGGGATATCTGCTGAAATCTCCCCAGAAGGTCACTGGTCCAAGAACTTTGCCGCTCTATCTGTCCATCGACGCAAGGACTGGGCTGTAACTGCTAAGGGATTCAACCGTTTCCTCTGGGATTTTGAAAATTCCGGGGAAGAAAATGTTTACGGAATGTTTGCCAGTCATGGTGCACTCCTGGTTGCCAACAGCGAGACGGCCCTTGAGGTTCATGACGTTGTAAACGGATGGGATTGGGCAAAGGTCCCTGGAGCAACAACCATCGCCATAGGAACACCAACGGTAGATGATTTAAAGATGGTCAAAGGGAGGTTCTACAACCAACGGCAGCTAGCCGGAGGACTTACTTTTAAGGGTAGTATGACTTTGAAAAACGGGCTGTTTGGTATGGATTTTCAACAACCGGATTATGGATTGACGGGTTGGAGAAACAATATCAGGCTTTACTTCAAAAAATCGGTTTTCTTTTTTGAAAACTTACTAGTGTGTTTAGGAAGCAACATTGTCGCACGAGATACTAACACGAAAATGGTTCAAACAACTCTTTTTCAAGACAAGCTTACAAGCTCATTCCCACACATAAAGGTAAACGGCGCTACGCACACCTCATTGTCTGTAACAACACCGTCTACAGGGAACTACACAACACTCAATGATGCTAAAGGAAACTTTTACTACATCCCAAGCGCCAGCAAATCAAGTCTAAAAGTTCACGTGGAACTTCAGACCTCCAAGAAAGATGACGGATCGACAGGAACTACAACAGGGACGTACGGAACGGCATGGTTAGAACATGGTACAACTCCCTTGGACGAACAGTATGAATATGCTGTCCTGATACCGACCACATCGTATCATTTAACATCAACTGACCTATCAACGGCCCAAGAAACACTAGGTAGTGAAGTTTACAAAGTTTTGAAGAAGGATAGCACTGCCCATGTTGTCCAGTTTCTTAAGTCACCTGAGTCAAGTTCCACTCTCAGTCATAAAATCACTGGATATATTGTCTTCGCTTCAGCTTCAACGCTTCCACCAGAAGGTCCAGTACAGGCAGTCAATGAAGGCAATTGTTTAATCATGACCCAGGACACTACAGAATTTATTTACCTGAGTATCAGCTCTCCAGACCTCAATCTGAACACGCGATCAGGTACGTTGACTGGTTCCGATGACGTGGGGCAAGCTGAGTTGTATCACTCGTCAAGCAGAGAGCGAGAAATAGAGGTCACACTAAGAAAAACAGTGCTGAAACGAATCGTCTCTGTTGCGGCCCACGGTAATCCAGATTTCTACAAGCCTAATGTGTGGGTGGATCCTACTGGCACAAAAATTCGTTTATTGAATCTTAAGAATGGCTTCAGTGTAGAGGTAAAATTGAAAACGAAGCCCCCGTAACCGTGATGTTCTCGTGGTATATTTACTGGTTGCTAAAACGCAGCAACCTGCAGAAATGGCAATCTATTTTGTTTAAATTAATTTAAGTCATTTAGCGAGTTAACTTGATTCGATTGTCGTGAAATTTTATCAAAGCACACACCTCGAATGAGCACCTAAATTCTTCAGTCGCAGGTTTTTTAATTAAGAAGTAAATAGAGACAATAATTGTTGATGGCGTTCAAGAACTGCATTTTCAGAATTCTTATAATCAAATGCAACGTATTGAGCTAATTATATAATAAACTGAGTGTGAAATCGGCCTGTGTATATCCATTGGTTAGGTAAACAGGTTTGGGCGAATGGAGGCCGATGAAGTGTTCTTGTAGGTTCTTGTTATGATTATTTATCCTTTGCTTTTGGCATTTGAAGGTGTAGAAAAATGATAGATTGTAAGTTTGCATGATGATTTATGGTGAAGTTGAATAAATGCTTTGTGTGCCCAATCTGCTGATTGCTGTTGTTGATTAGATTTCCCTGTGACTTTTCTGACCGATTTCCAAGAATCTTAGTGACCATTCTATAGCTATGTGATGCACTAAGGGAGCAGACAGTTAATCATATTTAACTGACGTGAAGAAAGATATTGGTGTCTCACTAATGCTGAATCTTCCTTCCGGCAAATACATGGTTGTTTACTTGTTGTTGTTGTTGTTGTTATATTCATGCCGAAAACTCCGTTTATTCGAAAACGCCAATGTAGCCACCGTCAAAGAACTCCACTGTAATAAGCTGTCGAGTAGGAAGTTAAGGGTGTGGTGACTTACTTTTCATGACTGTTGTTAGTACTATTGGCAATGGTATGATGATTACAGTTGCCAAGTGGCAAGGCGTTTTTTTTCTGAGACGAGCAGGAGCCTGAGGAACAATGAGATATCAATGAATCGTACACTCAGTCCAGACAACCTGCAATTGGATTTATTACACACAACACACGAATCATTGTATTTATTTATGGATTCATTCAATGAATAAATGCGTGTAATTACAGCTTAATTAACTGAAACAAGAACTAGTTTAACACATTGAAAAGGGCCTAGGTCTTCTCCTTTCTTTCGCCCCGGGCGCTTATTCGAAGAGGACGCTATTTCCTAACTGTTTGCTTTAAAATCAACTTTAGTTGCTATTTACATTTAAGAATTTTATTCGCCCTTACTACTCTCAAGAGTATCGTTACAAAGCACTGGCCCCCTTTTTGCGTTTTTTCTGGTGTTCAAACCCATTTAAAGAGGGAGCCACCGATCTAATAATGGGGGGCTTGAAAAAACAATGATAGGGAGGTGATTGTGATTAAAAGTGCAAAAAAGGCCATGAAGAATTTATCCAGAATGTGGGCGGCCGTTTTCCATTCGTTTCTCTTTAAAGTGTCATCGCTCGCTCTGATTCTTCTGCGGTTGCCAACATCTCTTCTCGATCCAAAAAATCGTCCGAGCCAGTCTAGAATGATCAACCGAACCCACATTGGCACTTCCCCGTCACCATGGCGACCATATGAGTAATTCAACACTAGACACGTCGCGGCCAATGAAAGAGAGATGAGGAACATTGTGATGATGTAAAACTTTCCTAACAGCGGCGCATTATTGGAGGTGGAGGGAAGATTCTGGTAAACAAGCTGCAGGAACACTATCATAGCCAGTAGCACGGTGATGCCCAGCTGCATCCTCTCTCCAGACTCAGGCGGAAGATAGAAGCCAACAAGGACCATGGCTGTGATTATCAGGGCAGGAACAATCAGATACAAGGTGTAGAACAGTGACTTCCGGCGAACGTGTATAGTGTAGGTTATGTCAACGTATGGCTTGGGGCAGCAGTCATACAATTTCGAAGTCCTTAAAAAAAGTTCACATATTGTTGTAACAATGGCTAGTATGAAAGTCAGTAAAAATGGAAATAGTCTTTTCATGTGCTGGTGTTTTGATTGCATTTCACAACCTACAAAAAAACTTGTTAGTTTTTCTGAGGTTGTATAGCAGATAGTTTTGCATTTCTCTTTGTATAAGTAACAAACAACCACGTTCACTGGGCATTTGAATATGAGAGATAATATCTGATTCAACTAATGTAGGTTTGACGGGGAATAAAGAAAAAAAACTATAACGAGTATTCAGAGGACCCTTAAAACATCCGTGATAAAAATGGGGGGTTGGAAATCTCACTGAGGTCAAAGGAATTTTCTTTACCTCATGTGGTCCACATTTCCTCACTATAGCTAGACCAACGCATAATAGGAATTTTTTGGCCTCACTTCAGCCCGAAAAATACACATCTTCATTGCCGAGTATAAGGGTCTAATTAACCCACGACTCCCATCTGGTCTCGTTGGCCAGTTGGTAGAGCAGAGGTGATCATAACGCCATTGGCGGAAGTTGCTCTTGCCCTAACTTTCACGTAACAAAAAGGCGGAAAACTCCCCGTAAGTACAGGAAAGGCTATTTAATATGGAGAACTTACACTTTACCTTTTTTGCTCTATGCCTAGTAGCTGCCATTCACCATGTTCCGTGTAGATGTCGTCGCTCGAAGCATTAGTAAGAATGTGCATGTCTAAACGGCTTGCGTCATGAGTCCAGCTGCCAAACTTCACTGGGCACTTTTGCTCGTCAAACGGGAAGTACCTTGAGAGGAATTAAACACACGTTCTTTGTAAATTACATTCAGTTACAGGGCTGTTTAAATTATATTAATTTTACACTCAAAAAAATATTTCAAATTGCAAGTAATGAAAGAAGCAGCTCACGAGTGTCACGTTTTTAAGACCATGTTTGCATTTTCACAGTTCAAGTGGAACTCAGCTTGCAATGGAAGATTGTGCGTGGGGAAGATTGTGCGTGCGGAAATTTTCAGTTAATGTCTTCCTCTCATAAAAAGCGTACATTGCAAGGTAGAGAGCAGTTCTACCGTTTAATAAAATTGTCAGTGCCATTTATAAGTGTCAAAAACTATTGACTATGAAAAGGCAAGTCGTAATGTTTCTCAGTTTTAAGTCCCTGGAAGTAAAGAACACCGTTGTCTTTCGTAAACAGAACTTTAGTCACCAACGTCTACCGAATTTGACTGCTCCTTCTGTTGGCTCGTGTATGCTCCTCACCAAAGGCTAGAAAACTCTTGTATTGATATTTGGTATTTGGTTATGGATTTGATGAAGTATAAATGGGTCAAAAGGGAAACATTATCCGGTTGCCATAATGTGGCTCATGAGCGACTGTGTTAACGTTCTCTAATATTAGGTAATGCACTCTGACAGTGCCGGCTAACTAATGGCTTACATAATAAAAGTGCTTTGGAATTGTTTTTACAGGTCACAAAACTCGATCGGGCCAGTGTGCGTGTGTGGTGCTTAACTACCGGCATGGGCAAGGCATGCTGTTCCTGCTAACAGATCCGCAACACAGGGACTGGCTTCTGAGAAGAAATTGTAACCGACATACTGGCAACTAACTTGTGAATAGAATGCAACAGAGGCTATATATATTCTTAGAACCTCCACTTAACGCGTGACGTGTTTGACAAAAAGCAGAATCTATTAACCTTAACTCGGAAGTTTTACCTGACGTCTAACTGGCAGACCGTTACAAACATGGCTGGCGCAAGCCATATCGTGTTTCCATTCGAATAAACCACAACGTCTGTCTTGTACTTGTGAGTTCCTCCGGAAAATGTAAACTCTGCGCTAAATAAGAAAGAACGATAAGAAAAAATTCTTTTCAAATAAAGCACAAGCCTAATTATTGCATCATGCACGTTAAATTAACGTATAAAGATACGGCGATCGAGCTTTCATTACTCTACATGTGATGCATTGATTGGTGAATCGCATTTTCATCCAACCATAACACTTTGTTTATCTTTGCAGTGCAAGATATAAATAGTATGGAACCTAAGAAAGGTGTGTTTTCATGGTGTTGCATTCACCAAGTCAGCACCTCATTCAAAGGGTGGTATGGAAAAGGTACAAAACACAACCGAAACTAACAACATATATCGCAACTGTCGGAAAATTCCAAGTCAATCTTGATTTTACAGCATGGAGGGGAATTTGGGTAAAATTCTCAGAATGCAAGTCAACAAGCAACAGTTTGAGGGCACCGACCGTTATTGACAAAGTTAACTTCATCTTAAGTGATGCAGATATCATCTACATAGACTTGCTCGAGTTTAAGTCAAACGTTGGTAAACAGTCACGTGATAAAGTAGTTCCCCCAATCAGTCCGTTTGGCTTGGAACTGTACGACGCGAGCAACACTTGGCAACAGACTTACTACTGGAGTCAACAACCCATTTCCGCGTCACCCTTAACGATTGACTACCGAAAGAAGAAAAGTTTGGAGCTTATTGAGAGCCGGCTAAGAAACTGGTATTGCGATGAGACAAAATCAACTCCTTTCACAAGCGGTAGCAGCTTTCTACAACAACGATGGAATTCCCTTTCAAGAAGTATTAAGAAAGCACATGAAAAATATGATAATCTAATCTTCGATACGGGAAAGGTCGTTGGACCACCTCTGTTTTGCAGAGACTGTAGAGGCAGAACAGAAAATAAGTTTGGATTTATCATGGAAAAAATACTTCTACCTTTGGCACTGGAATACTATCTAAGGTCTCGCACAAACGATGTAGCAGCTACTGTTACGACCCAACTTCCTGAGCTTAACTCTGGCGTCTCATCCCGGATAAGGAATGCATATAAGGTTATTGCTGGTGAAAACAGAAATATGAAAAACCTATTTACAAGTTACCTACCCACCTCAACTGCGCTTACAAATACCCATGTGCAAAGTGCAATCAACACTCTTAACCTTGTCCGACTAAACAAGATAAACGACCTTCTCGATTTCGTAAAGCAGCAAGGATTTGCAGACGGAAGTGGCCTTGGCTCTTTGGACCACGAAATGAACAAAGATGGCGCTGGGTTCATGCACACTCTGTTCATCTTAAAAGATTCGTTAAGTATTCCTTCCAACAAAAGCAGACTGCTGGATTTGATAAACACCGCCAAATGGTACAACGACTTTGGAGAGGTTTATCAATCACCAACATTTGAAATTAAAGGAACTACTGCTGACCGTATGATTACTCTGATGCTGTTCCGACTCATCATCGTCCTGGTGATGCCTAGTGATAATAATGATGAAATCAAAGCCAAGATTCGGGACATGGATGCCGTAGTTCGATGGATGAACAACGCTTTGGCAGTAAATGAAGGCCTTGGTGGAGTGATCAAACCTGATTTCACAGGACATCACCACAAAGCGTTTTATGGATCAGCTTATGTACCACAAGCGTTACATACCGCGGCTTTGGTTCAATACCTTCTTGGAGAAACTGAATTTTCCTTATCAACGACATCGATCAACAACATCAGAAGAGGACTTGAAACGCTGCGTTTAATAGTAGTCAAGTATTCTACTCCAAACAGTGTAAACGGACGAATGCCTAATTACGTTAACGAAGTGCTTATCAAGGCCTTATTACCGGGCTATGCGTACATCAGCGTTTTTCATCCATATCCTTCCGTTATGCCTTCAGTGATACCTACAGGAATAACTGTGTCCAACGTGACAGAACCAGAGATGTTTCTGCGGTTATATAGCAGCCCATCCGTGGACAGTTATTTAGAAGATGGAGGTCACAAAGACAAATACTATTTTAACAGTTTGGGATCTCTGGATATTATGGAGGCTGTAAGTATCACACGTTTTTGTTAGCATGACAACTTGTCTAAATCATGTGACCTCACTGGCTACTGTTTCTTTTATTAGTTGTTACAGAGGTATGCAGCAATATCTACTTGTGAAAGTGACTAAATAACGTAACATTCTATATTCTATTTTGCTGCTTACATTTCGTTTGTTGCTAAACTGAGAACTTCCGCTTGAAGAAAAATCTCCATATTATAACAGCTAATCCCCAGATTCCATTGGCTCCAAATAACATATCAAAAAACAAAAAACCTTAGACACAATGACCGCCATGTGAGGTGATATTTTTAAAACAGTTGATCTTATTTTCATTTTCATGTCCATCTTAATAATTATCCCTTCTACTCCAATAGGCATATACCCACCGAAAACGTTTTCAAGCCTCAAATTTCCGTTTCAGACCGTTATCTATCCAGTTTGCAGGCATACTGTCTAAAATACTGTTTGCAACGAGAAAACTTCGAAATCCTTTTCATTTCGAGCCAAGGAGTGTGTACAACACCCGACAAAAAATTTATTAGTTTCTCCCTGGCTTTCTTGTTTTTTTATTTATTTCTTTTTCATTTTTTAGGTTTGTTTGTCTTTTAGTAGTTACTGTAGCATTAAAAGCATTTTCAACCAGACATTGATGCGAAAGCCAAATTTTCATTCGCCTTTTTGCGATCAAACGATTCTACGTTTCTTCCTTGTAACACTGGGTAGTTTACTGAGTTTTCTCTTTAAAACATGTTAGGCAAGAACTCTTTTCCTGCTGCATAAATTCAGTTGATTGTGAAAAACATACTTTGTCGTTAAAGTTGATGACATCAACAGACAGAAATGGTGCAAGCACGATCGCCCCTTGTGGATGTGGCTGTGTGCACGTAACCTTTAGTAGTTTCAAAATTTAATATTTGAGGCAGACATAAACGTACATCAATCGTTACAATCGGTGTCGCAAAACCCAAATCGCTAATCAGATTTGCCGTTTAGAGGCACAAGGACGACAAAACACAACGATTGAGGTAGGTTTATGCTTTCATATATCGTGGTAAAATAATCTGGTTTAAAAGGTTTAAAGCTTTATAATTAGATTTTTAATTTCAATTTAAAGGTAAAGCTCACTGCTACATCTCAAGGGATATCTGCTGAAATCTCTCCAGAAGGTCACTGGTCCAAGAACTTTGCCGCTCTATCTGTCCATCGACGCAAGGACTGGGCTGTAACGGCTAAGGGATTCAACCGTTTCCTCTGGGATTTTGAAAATTCCGGCGACGAAAATGTTTACGGAATGTTTGCCAGTCATGGTGCACTCCTGGTTGCCAACAGCAAGACGGCCCTTGAGGTTCATGACGTTGTAAACGGATGGGATTGGGCAAAGGTCCCTGGAGCAACAACCATCGCCATAGGAACACCAACGGTAGATGATTTAAAGATGGTCAAAGGGAGGTTCTACAACCAACGGCAGCTAGCCGGAGGACTTACTTTTAAGGGTAGTATGACTTTAAAAAACGGGCTGTTTGGTATGGATTTTCAACAACCGGATTATGGATTGACGGGTTGGAGAAACAATATCAGGCTTTACTTTAAAAAATCGGTTTTCTTTTTTGAAAACTTACTAGTGTGTTTAGGAAGCAACATTGTCGCACGAGATACTAATACGAAAATGGTTCAAACAACTCTTTTTTAAGACAAGCTTACAAGCTCGTTCCCACACATAAAGGTAAACGGCGCTACGCACACCTCATTGTCTGTAACAACACCGTCTACAGGGAGCTACACAACACTCAATGATGCTAAAGGAAACTTTTACTACATCCCAAGCGCCAGCAAATCAAGTCTAAAAGTTCACGTGGAACTTCAGACCTCCAAGAAAGATGACGGATCGACAGGAACTACAACAGGGACGTACGGAACGGCATGGCTAGAACATGGTACAACTCCCTTGGGCGAACAGTATGAATATGCTGTCCTGATACCGACCACATCGTATCATTTAACATCAACTGACCTATCAACGGCCCAAGAAACACTAGGTAGTGAAGTTTACAAAGTTTTGAAGAAGGATAGCACTGCCCATGTTGTCCAGTTTCTTAAGTCACCTGAGTCAAGTTCCACTCTCAGTCATAAAATTACTGGATATGTTGTGTTCGCTTCAGCTTTAACGCTTCCACCAGAAGGTCCAGTACAGGCAGTCAATGAAGGCAATTGTTTAATCATGACCCAGGACACTACAGAATTTATTTACCTGAGTATCAGCTCTCCAGACCTCAATCTG
Source organism: Siderastrea radians (assembly GCA_964017195.1). Taxonomy (NCBI): domain Eukaryota; kingdom Metazoa; phylum Cnidaria; class Anthozoa; order Scleractinia; family Rhizangiidae; genus Siderastrea; species Siderastrea radians. The sequence continues at coordinate 10,846,192 of OZ024887.1, read as the reverse complement.
AACACGCGATCAGGTACGTTGACTGGTTCCGATGACGTGGGGCAAGCTGAGCTGTATCACTCGTCAAGCAGAGAGCGAGAAATAGAGGTCACACTAAGAAAAACAGTGCTGAAACGAATCGTCTCTGTTGCGGCCCACGGTAATCCAGATTTCTACAAGCCTAATGTGTGGGTGGATCCTACTGGCACAAAAATTCGTTTATTGAATCTTAAGAATGGCTTCAGTGTAGAGGTAAAATTGAAAACGAAGCCCCCGTAACCGTGATGTTCTCGTGGTATATTTACTGGTTGCTAAAACGCAGCAAAGTAGTAAGGTGGGCTCGTATGTCACAAATGCTGGCTTCTGATTGGTCGAGAGCGATCACGTGACCAGAGGATGACGTCATGACCCGGAACCGGAAGTCACGTGGTTTTAGAAGGAGAAACCGCTGACTAGTCTGAAAAATCGATCGTGGGCTCAAGGTCCGCGGAGAAAACGCGGGCTCAAAGTCCAAAGTCCAATTTTGGGAAGAGGGGTAGGTATAAAATGGGGTAAACCCTAAGTGAGGGAGTAGTCACGATGAGTGTTTACATCACGCTCCTGAGTGATCAAGCACAAGGCACGGGTCAAAAATTTACGGCACGATTGCCTCGTTCTTATTATTTGGTGGAAGATGATTGGGAAGTGGCGTTGGTACATATGTCCCACCCGGGGTTTAATCAATCCTTGGAAGATCAAACCAAGCAGAATTGGACGCAAGAGGATAGTCAAAAACATTGGATGAAAACCGATGTGAGATACATGCCAAAACGGGCGGATAACACGGCGCCCCTGAAAGTCACCAAACAAATTTATTTACCGCCCGGGTATTACCACAATTTGAAAGAAGCCTGGATTGCCATTGGGTACGAAATGGAAAAACAACACATGGAGGTCATGATGGATATAGCTAAAATGGATGTGGACGATCAAGCCAAACGCAAACAACTAGCTGCGCTTAACCTGGCTCAACCCTATGTGAAAATCACCAATACGGGCGTCGCCCCCGAATTAGATTCGTTGTATGTCCTCATACCAGCCAATATGGAATTTGAAATGGAATGGAAATTCGCTGGCTTGATGGGATTGGTGAAAGATGGAACGTCCACGGAACGCGTGGTGCAAGAAAAGAATTATCTGGTGAAACATATTGTGGATTACAACGATCGGCATAAATGGTCACCCACCACTGGTACTATCGCCAAATATCCCCCGTGGGGGCACGTCTCCGTCAGCTTTACCCACCCCGACTTTGATTATGAGTTTTTCTTGGGACCGAATCTGAGTCGACAACCCTTTCCCAGTACGCCCACGGTCAAACCGCAACAAGGACAACAACAATTGATGATTTACACGGACTTGGTGGCACCGAGCATTGTGGGAAATCAAGAAAAAGGCTTGTTACGTACCTTGGATGCCGGCAATACCGACCATCAATTTGATACCAGGCAACGGATGTATTTTCCTCTGGGCCAAACCATCTTTGACAGCATTGAGATAGACATTCAAACAGCCGACGGACAGCCGGCTCCATTCAAACAAGGCCGAACCATCATTACCCTTGAACTTTCCCGAAAAAGTCAACGAACATGATTGTGTAGAGAATCAATAAAGATCACAACAACAAAGTGTCATGGAACATACTTTATTGGTCCTTCGTATACAACAAGTGAGTCCAAACATGGGGTCCTTACTGAGAACTCAAAATGTTCTTCATGTGTGAAAGGACTTCGCTTGGGGTGTGGCCAAGAAAATGGGGTATGTTGCTGATTGTATCCGGATTCTTGAAGATTTTTCCCCAGAATCCTTCAATGGCTCCGGTGTCTGTATGACAAATACCATACCACAGATGACCATTCCAGATACGTTCGACTTCTTTCACAAATTGGGGGTCTTGTTTCCAATCGTAATTGAGGATTTCAATGACTGTGGTGGAATGGCTTTGTCGGATGTAAATACATTTGGGGATTAGATGTGGATTCTTTCTCCAGTGGTCAGCACAGGCTACATGACAGGGGTTTCGGCAGCAGATCAATAGGTTTTGATAGGTGACATCTTTGTCACAGACGATACACGAGGTGGTGGGGAAAGGATTCAGTTGTTTCATGCTTGAAATGACTTCGCTGGGGGTCTGGCCAAGAAACTCGATTTGTTCAGATGAGCAATACCTGGGGTGGTGTCTTCCCCAGAATCCTTGGACGCCTCCCAAACATATGGGTTCACCGCACTTCAATTCATAAGCGATACCATACCAGAGAGGAAGGAGGTGATGTGTGATTCCCGGAAAAGTATGGTGGTACCAGTGACGTTTGACTTCTTTCATAAATTGGGGGTCTTTTTTCCATTCTTCATGAAGGATTTCAAGGACGTGGAGGCTAGTTGCGCGTCCACATCTAAAGCAACCAAAGTTAGGATTGGTACTTTGTTTTCCCTGCTGCTGTTTGGCACAGGTTAGATGACAGGGTTGTTCGCAGCACATCAAAATGGATGGTTTGGTGACAGGCTTCTTACACACCAGGCAAGGTTGGGGTTGAGCCATCACTTGTTGGGCTTTTGAACTGGATCATCCATGAGTTGAAGTGTGAAATGAGACGGGGGTTTTTATAGAGAAACAAAAGGGTCACGTGGGAGGGAAGGGACCAATGAGAGAAAGACCCATCATGCTGTGGGAGGGGAAGAGGTGGGGGGACCCCCCTCCCCCCTCCTTAGATAGACCATGGTGCATTGCGCGAATCAGGGTATATAAGTCAAGCGAGGCCACAGGGCGTCACTCCTAGCTTTGAGTTCAGTCGTGTTGACTTATGTCAGTTGAGCCAAGAAATGTCGGAAACAAGAAAGCCCTTGGGCTCGTTAGCCAGTGCTGTGAACGTGGGGGGACCAGAGGTGTTGCGAAGGAGGGTACCAGCAGAGAGAACAGGAGTGGAGCGGCAGACAAGAGTGATGCGGGAAAGACAGCAGGAAACCTGGCGCCCCCTCACCCGTCAGCGCGTGGCTGCCTTTTTTGAGTTATTTTTGAGATGTATGGTGTGGACGGAAAATGGCGAGCGGGAGGGACGACCACATCCACAGATTACAGAAGCGTTGCTGGGAGCCCTGGTGAACAAAATCATTCCTTGGGTGGACCGGATGCGACACCGCTCCCGATTTGAACGTCACTGGCCCATGTCCCTCGAACATTTTCGTGAAATCGATAACGAACTTGAACTTTATTTGCCTTCTGTGTATGCGAGCCGACCATGGCAGAGAATACGTGTTTATTTCGGGGACATTGAGCGGGAGCGGGAGCAGCGGCGGCGGGAGGAGTGGGAGAGGAGGCAACAGGCCATCAGATTAAACCAAGTGCGACGTGTTTTATTTCCTTGAACATTTTATTGTGAGTCAAGGCAACTGTGAGTCAAGAGACATTTATTTATGACCATAGTGCAAACTCAGTGTTGTCAGTTTTTATTTTAATTAAAAGAGTTGATGTTACAAAGGGTTGTCTGTGTTGTTTGCCACGCGGGGTGGGGTGCTCCTATTTACAATTGAAAAATAAAAACTAAAAATGACTATGTACAATTTGAAAAAAAATAAAAACTAAAAAAGGCTATGTACAATTGGAAAAAAATAAAAACTAAGAAATTACAAATGAAAGTCTTCCAGTTCCATGCGTAATTGATCAATGTTCTCGGGTAGACAGAACGTGCGGTTGAATAAGGCTTGAATTTCGGCTCGGGTTTTTTCGTCCACATCCCGGGATCCTACCACGGCACTGCTTTGATGAAGGGTGGGCTTTTTGGGTCCCCAAGGGACAAATTGACTGCCAGTGACTAGGGTGGCGGCATTCTCGTTGACTTGGTAGTAATGGTCCGAGCGGTACCATGATTGACTGGGGATGTCAAACAGGTAGACGGGTTTGCCTAAATCAATAGCCAATTGCACGGTCCATCCGGTGCCTCCTTTCACGCGTTTATGATCCGGTTCCAAGATGCCAAAGGCATAGATGGTATGGGCTTTCTTGGCCAATTGATAATTGCGTTGCAGCAATTGCAGGGTGTAAAAATGACTGGGCATTTTTTTGCCTAGTTTCTCCGCGGCCTGGTGAAGATGGGGGTTGGCCAACATCAGGACTTCCACCGTAGAAGGGGTGATGAAAGTGGCTCGAGGATGGTTCGGGGGGACCAGGACTTCGAGTTGCATCCCAAAGTGTTTGGCTTGTTCTTCGACGAGGGCATCCGTACCTTTGGCTCCCCCTGTGTAGACCACATGGCCATGACCCACTTGCAGTTCCAAGGCACCGAGATCTTGTTCTCCAATCATGTTGATGTTGGGTGGCATTTAAATACGTAGCCGGTGTCAGGACCCACAATAGCTAGAATCTCCGTGGGAGTCAACTCTAAGGCCAAACCGAAATCAATGACGTGGTGCTGTCGGCACTGTTTGAACGTGAATCCCGCTGCTAGACCTCGTTTGACCCGTTCAGCCAAATAGTCTTCGGTGGAAGCAAAGTCGTCTCGGTTGAGATCTTTGTAGTAGTCCATCTACTTGGAATGACGAGTTGGAGGACCCAGGGAGCTCCTTAAATAGAGATAGTTGACCAATGGGAAGACAAGAGGTCCTTATATGGATTGAATAAGCTGACCAATGGGACGAGGAGACGTCCTTATATGGGTAGGATAAGCTGACCAATGAGAGCCAAGGGTCCAAGGTATAAAAAGGCCTCGGTGGGTGAAAATCGTGAGCACGATGTCGGTCGAACGGAAGAGAAAGCCAAGCGTACACCCTGCGGGGAACAAGAAGAAGAAGAACACCATTCAAACGATGACGCCCGTGGACTGTGATCCGGTGGTAGGGGAGGTGGTGGAAGATACCCGAGCTGCCGTGGAAGAGATGATGAAAGAATTGAATGATATGGTAGACCAAGCCGCTCAAGACCCCAGTTCGGTGGACACTATGGTATGTCCTTACCATGACGTGCGTTTGGAGGCCCGAGAATCTCAAAAGGGATGGAAGTATGTGAAATGTCCCATGCAACCGTGTTTGCTGTTTTGTGGACAAGATCAAGCCCTGGAGTATATGAAAGCCGTGTATAGTCAACCTGATGTAGAAGTGTTGGACATGTGGACTTGTTTACAATGTTTTTGCCGTGAACCCGCCACGCTGCAACAGAGCCATTCGACCCAGAACCCCGATCGCTTGTTTCTAAATTGTTCCAAGAAACAGTGTGGCTTCTTCCGATGGGCCGATCAACCCATGGGCCCCAAGTACTGGAGTTGGTTTCATGACAACCCGCCCAAGAAAGCCGACCAACAAGCTGAATCTCCTTTGTCTACCCGTGATGCTCAAGGATATCCCAAGAGGGGCTATGACATCCCTGGCCCGCCCCCTCGAGCTCCAAGGAAAGAGGATCGCCCCCTGACAGATTATGAGAAACAATTGTTGCGAGAAATTCAAGAGCTCAAGAACCGTCAAGAAATGATGGTCGCCCCAGCGCCGCCACCCCCCAAGTACAGTGACAGTGTGGACAACTGGCAGAAAGATCTCGAGACCGTCGCCTGTGGTCGTCTAGGTCTCTTTTAAATGGTTTAAAAAGGAGTAGGAATAAATGATGTTATCAATGTGACCATGGAGTCTGTGTGGATGTGTTATGCGTGGGAGTCTCTCTGGTCCCTGGGGCAATGGCAATGCCATCAAACCCTGTGCCAAGTGTTATATGATCACCAACCCGGCACCCAAATCCCTATTCCTCCCTGTCCCGAGGACGCGCATCCTCTCCACGTCTTTGAAGAAACCCACGTGGATCGTAACCTGTATCGATGGGTGGTGTTTGTCGTATGGTTAAAAGCCCACCCAGAGGCGTGGCGATGGTATCGAATCATTCAAAAGGCGCATCCCCACACCATCCCTTCCATACCGACCTTATGGGATGAATGCCAGAACGTATGGCCCCTCGAAAGAAAACTCAACGCTGGTCAACAACAAAGTTGAAGAGAACCAAACGCCCTGTGTCGTCAACGAAGAAGAAAAGCAATGTCTCGCAACAATGGTTAAGCCGTTACCACGATCCTAGCGCCCCGGGGAGTTTAGGTGGGGTGCAACGGTTTGCCAAAGCCCAGGGCCTCCCTTTGAAAAAAGCCCAACGACTCTTGGAACAGGATGTGGGCTACACCTTGCATAAACCCCGACGTCGTCGTTTTGCTACCTTACCCGTGGTCGTAGGGGGGTTAGACGATCAATGGGCCGCGGATTTAGTGGAAGTGCAACGTTTGGCTAAACATAATCGGGGTATACGCTACTTGTTGACCGTCGTGGATGTCTTGTCCAAGTACGCATGGGTCCAACCGTTGAAAACCAAAACCGGCGTGGCCCTCGTGAAAGCCTTTGAGAAGATTGTGAGACAAGGACGTCACCCCAACCGATTGCAAACGGATCGAGGGAAAGAATTTTACAATCGGACCTTTCAACGATGGGTGGAGGAGCAAGACATTCAACATTTTTCCACCGAAGGGGATGCCAAAGCCAGTGTCGTGGAACGATTTAATCGGACCTTGAAAGAACGGTTGTACCGTTATTTGACCACGGCCAACACGTTACGCTTTGACAATGTCTTACCCGAGCTGGTACAAGGGTACAATGCCACCCGTCATCGAAGTATTGGTATGCCCCCCGAAAACGTGACATGGGACAACGAAGAAGCCGTGTGGAAACGATTGTATGCCAAACGATTGAAAGGTCGGAAAAAACCCCAATTCAAAGTCGGGGATCGGGTTCGTCTCAACACGATTCATCGTACCTTTGAAAAAGGCTATCTACCCGGTTGGACCGAAGAAGTGTTTGTGGTACATCGTGTGATCCCGGGCCCCGTGCCCACGTATAAGATTCAGGAATGGGATGAGACCCCCATCCAAGGCACGTTTTACGAGGAGGATTTACAAAAAGTCCAGGTGTCCGATGTATTTCGCATCGAAAAGGTACTTAAGCGTCAAAAAGATCGTTGGTTGGTCAAGTGGAAAGGGTGGCCAGACAAGTACAATAGTTGGATTGCTCGTGGTGACGTGACGTCCCTTCGACCGCGCAAACGACGCCGACGACGCTAAACAATGACCTGGGTGCCCAACTCGTCGTTTTACGTGACGTTGATGAGTCATGCGAGTACCAAAGAGTTTCCTGGCAACAAGAGTCATCATTTCAGAAACCGATTGCCGAAACCCATTCGATTTATGGGACGAGGATGGATGGTGGGTATGGCGAGTTTATCGTTACCCACCATTCCAGTGCTAGCGGAAGAAGGAGGCGTGGGCGATTCCCATCCTCTGTTGTACGTACGATGGCACGAACGGGTGTATATCCAAGACGATCAAGGGAACGATCGCTGGTACCATGAACGCCGCGAACTCACTGTCTACGGGCGAGATATGAGAAAGGAGATGAACTCGTTGACGGGAGTTCAATTTTTTCATCAACTGGTCTATCGTTACGAGCAAAGCCGTGCGAAACAAACCGTCCCCAAAAACAAATGGACCGAGGACAATGGCCTCAAATTGGCCCCGACCTTTGAATGGACCACCGAAGGGGATTTGTTGTTGAATACTACCAATGTGGATTACAAACGACAAGTGGCGCACGTGTCATGGGGCAGAACCTTGGCCCTGAGAATGGGATGGATTGAACAAGTGTCCCCCGGCCAGTATCGATTGGGGCCCAATCTCTTGCAAGAATTTCAAGGCATTTCCACCATTCCCACCCCCACGGATGTCCGCGATGCCAGCAACAAACCCCTCTTTTGGAAAGTGGAGGGGGATTATCTGAAATTGAGTCTATCGTGTCCTTGGCGGTTTGTGAATTTGAACGGGACCTTTCGTGTCCCGTCGGAATTTCCCGCCGTGCGTCCTTTGCACGTGTATTGTGATGTAGGGACCAGCAGTATGGTAGGGGGTCGCATCACGGATCTCTTACGAGAAATCAAGTACCACCCCAAAGAAACCACGCACTTTGAACCTCGACATATTCAATATGTCCCCGTACGCAATGAAGTGGTGGAAATCGTGGAAACGCAAATGGCCGAAATCAATGGGGATCTCGTGACATTTGGCGAAGGGCATACCCTCCTGACCCTCCACTTTAAAAGGGAGGTCGTGGTGTGAAGCAAACAAAAATGTCGTTCTACGTGACGTTACCGAGTCATTCCAACCGACGTGAATTTCCCAACAACCAAGCCAATTCCTTCAAGATTCGTCTACCTCAGCCGTTACAACTCACAGGGGGTGGATGGCAAGTGGGGTTGAGTGCCATTTCCTTACCGGATGCGCGCGTCAATTTGTACGAGTTGGTGAAGAAAAATGGGTACGTCATGGGGACGTCCTGGGACCAAACCTATCCCAAACCGAATGGAAAAGACGGGGAAATGACCTCGCGAGTAGACATTGCGCGAACCATCATCAATGACGTGAAAGATTTGGATTGGGTGGTGGATGGGGTGAGTTTCATGAAAGCCGTCATTGCCCACTTGGAACAACAACGTAAGGAATTGGCGATTCAAGGGGGTCGGTTTACCAATGATCAAGGCAAACACACCTACATCAAGTTCAAGTGGGAAGGCGAAGATCTGCTCATCGACAACACCAATATCTGTCATTGTGGTAACAAAACACCTGCCCTGACTATCTACACCAAGTTGGCTCTCAAGATGGGATGGTTACGTCAAATTGACACTGTATTGATTTTGGGGCCAAACTTACAACAAGAATTCATCGGGGATCAAATCCCCAACATGACAAAACCAGCCGTTGACAACGATTGGAACGATGTGAACGACGGTCAGGGGAACGCGGTCTTTTGGACGGTGCGTTCTATTTTACCGGATTATTTACAATTGAGTATGAGTTGTAATTGGCGTTTCACCAACTTGAATGTAGCGTTTCGAGCGGTGGTGGGGGAACCCACACGATCATTGCACGTGTACTCCGACGTGGCAGGCAGCACGGTGGTGGGCAATCGCGTGACCGATTTGTTGCGTGAAATCCAGTACAAGCGACAAGCACGAGGCACCCTGTACTTTGAACCGTTGCACATTCAATACATGTCTCTTCGTAACGAGGTGGTGGAAATGATTCATGTTCAAGTGGCCGAAACGATTGGTAGAGGAGGAGACTTGGTCAAGTTTGGGGACGGTCATACCATTGTCACGTTACACTTCAAAAAGGCATAAAAAAGAGAGACGAGAAGGGAACCCCCAGTCAATCATGCCTCCGAAACGACGACGACGACGACGACGACGACCACAGCGTTCACAAGAGGGCGAAGGGATTAACGCGGTGATTGCCGGGATTCCTAAAACCGCTTGGTCCATCACCAAAGGGATAGAAAAGTTAGCTAAAAAGAATGCCAGAAAATCGCATTTGAAACGCATGGAGGAAATCCGCCAAGGAAAACGAAAACGCTATGCGGGGGAATCGTTTACGTGCAATCTCATGTGAGTGGAAGCCGCGTTTTCGGTATAAAAAGGGGGTCCCATGAAGCACAGACAAAACGTTTATCCCTGGTGAAGAAGAAGAAGACAACCATGCGTGGGGGAAGTTTGACACGATTTCGAACCGACGAGTGGTATGATCAACAAGGCAAAGGATTGATGACGGATCTGATGCGTGGGGGGTTGCAAGGTCTTATAAGGACGCGAAATCCTTTAAAACTGCCTAGTAATATCAAGAGAGGCTTGACAACGGGGTTATCACGAGGTGTCAAACGCAAAGCCGAACAAGTCATCAAAAAAGAAATCACCAAACAAGCCAAGAAAGCGTTGAGTCATAAGAGCGTAAAAGACGCCGTGCGGGTAGCCAGTGCCTTATTTCCCAAACAAACCAAACGGGCGCGTGATATTTTGGGCGTGTGAACATGGATCCCGTGCATTCACGACCTCTACGGATTCGCAGTAATCGAGGGTTGTCTCAATGGGGTGGCCTGTATCCGTTTTGGAAACTCAGGAGAGGACAACGTGGTGGCTGGTTAAGTGCCGAGGTGATGAGACTGCCCGGGTTTGATTTGAGACAACGTTTAGCACGACGACGGTATAAAAACCCCTCACGACGACGACGTACCACCACTCGACGACGACGACGACGTTAAACATGCCTGACGTGAGTACACAAACCGCCCCGGCTCACGAGCGTTCCGAAGGGACCGTCAACCCGGCGTTACGGATTTTCAAGGTGCCGCCCACCGACATTAGCATCAATGCCTATCGCATGGTCACCATTCAACCCACCACCACGGGTATCAATCCCATGGAATTCATTGTGCCAGGGTTGGACGATTTTGTAGATTTGGGACGCAGTTACTTTACCATGGAATTGAGATTGCAGAAAAGTACGAACGATGACTTGGCGGCCGATCAGAAATTGTGGCCCGTCAACAATTTGGCCCATTCCATCATCAAACAAATTGACTTGCAGTTGAATGGCACGTTGATCAGTCCACAATCCGACACTTATCATTACAAAGCTTACCTGGAAACCTTGCTGAATTATGACCGAGAAGATGGCAAGACCGTGTTAGGACCCCAAGGATGGTTCAATCAAGTGGATTTCCCACCCGCATGGACCAACAACAACACCAACAGTGCCACACCACATCAAGATTGGCGTGATCTCAGTGCCAATCACAAAGGGGCCTTGGCCGCCATGGTCGCTGAAGTGGAGAAGTATGCAGGAGGTCTTACCCACAGTCTAGTGTTTACCCCCCACCTGGAAGTCTTTCATACCGGCAAACTGTTAGTGCCTGGCATCGAAATCAAGATGAAATTTCATTTCAATGGCCCCAGCCTGTTTTTCAATGGAGTGGCTCTAGCGGGTCGATTGATGGAAGGGGATGTGAAACTACGGTTTCATCTCTGCCAACTGCGTTTGAATGACGCCATCTACCACAGTTTGTCTGAAAAAAGACACAATGAAGGCCAAGTGGCGGCTTACCCGACCGTCCGCAGTGAAATCCGCACGTTCAGCATGCAAAACAACCTGGTCCGCTTTGATATCCCCAACCTGTTTCAAAACAGAATACCTGACCGATTGATTGTGGGGTTGTTGGACAGCCGTGCCTTCAATGGAGATGTGACCCGAGATCCTTTCTGTTTCCAGAAATTTGGTCTGACCTCCATTAAACAGATTGTCAAAGGAGAAGAATACCCTTATGAAACCCTGCAGTTAGTGCACAACAATGGCACCCGAGATAATCTAGGCTACTTCCGTTTTCTGCAAGCCAGTGGCGCTTGGTGTAAAAAGAAAGGCAATATGGTAGAACTAGAAGATTGGGGCCAAGCTAAAAATTGTACCTTGTACATGTTTGACATTGTGGCCAATGGATGTGCTGACAGTCAAAACCTCAACCCCAAGCAAACGGGCGATTTACAATTGGTCTTGGAATTTGGAGCCGCCCCCGGGGTCAATATAACCGTGCTCGTGTATGGAGAATTTGAGAACTTGCTGGAGATTGACCGGAACGGAGCCGTGTTGTACAACATTTACCAGCACTAAAGATGGAACACGTGGCCTTGAACAATGTGCAATTGGATTATTTAGCCCGAGACGACCCGCAATTGAAACCGATGTTTTACGGGACGGTGGCCTGTGATCGACTACCCAAGAGTCCTGTCAAAACCCAACCCCAAGGGTACATTGTGAATACGGACCCACACGATCAACCGGGACAACATTGGTTAGCGGTGTGGACGGATGGAAACGTGTGTGAAATCCTCGACAGTTATGCTTTACCCATGGACACGTACGTGCAAGCCACCCCGTTACGAGATTGGATTGTGAAACATTGGAAGTATGTGGTGACCAATGGCAAGTCCCTGCAAACCATTTCAAGCAAGAGTTGTGGTGATTACGCCTTGTTGTACTTGAAAGCCAAAGCCCGTGGACGAACCTTGCAAGACTTTTTAAATGAGTTTTCGGATCATGATTATGTAAGCAATGACCATCAAGCCGGTCAACGCCTTCAACAATTGATTGTAGGCCAAGAAGCCCGATGGTATCAACTTTGTTGTCATCCGTATCATCAACGGAATGGTTAAATAAAATTCGTTGGAAAAAAAGTGTGTCGGAGTCGTAGCTCAGTCGGTAGAGCGTTGGCCTTTAATCCAGAATAGCGATTGGGTCGTGCGTGGGTTCGAGTCCCACCGATTCCAATAAAAAGGTGCCTTTTTTTTCCCCCTGGGTAGTATCATCATCATGCAAACGGGGAAACCGTTTCGTTTTCATACCCCCTCCTCTATCTTGGTGGTGGGACCGTCGGGATGTGGCAAAACCGTGTTTACGGAAAAACTCTTGGTAGACAACCCCGAGTTGTTTGACACCCCACCGACCCAAATGCATTATTGTTATGGGGCGTGGCAAGATCGATTTCAAGGCATGCAAGATCATGGGGTCGTGTTTCACGAAGGGATTCCCGATCATGACGCGTTGGTCCAATGGTTTCCTCAAGGACAGGGGGTCCTGGTCTTGGACGATTTAATGGACGAAGGGAGTTACGATAAACGCGTGTTGGATTTATTCACCAAACATTCGCATCATCAAGGGGTGACGGTGTTGTACTTGTGTCAAGACATGTTTCCCGTGGGTCGCTATGCCAAAAGTATATCCCGCAATGCCCATTACATTGTGGCGTTCAAGAATCCTCGAGATCAATTAGGGGTACGCAATGTCATGCTGCAATCGTTTCCGACCACTTGGAAAGACACGTTGGAGACGTTTCATCAAGCCACCACCCGCCCGTATGGGTATTTGGTGTTAGATTTACACCCGGCCTCCTCCGATCAACAACGGTTGTTGAGTCACCTGTTAAAAGACGAAGGATGGACGCGCACCTATCAAAAGCGAGTATAAAGGCACGACACCCCCTTTGGAACCGGAAAAAGAGCAACCATGGCCGATGATGACGACCGTCAACCTCCGCAATCGTACGATACCGTGGCCCCGGCCGGGGTCGGGGCGTCCAGCAGCAATGTCATGTCCCCAAGGGCTTGGCAAGATTTGTATTTCTCGGGAGACCAAGGCCTTATCGACGTGGCCATGGAGGAAATGCCCCCTGATCCCCTCTATGAGTTTATGCAATCCATCCCCTCTGCGGACGTCATCGCGAGTTGGCCCGATGTGACTGGTGTACCCCCTGCACAGGCCTCTTCCCCCGCGGGGGTAGGAAGTCAAGCATCCCATTCACCCTCATTCCAAAGCCCCCAGACCACCCCGGAGTCTTCTGGGGCTCGAACGCCTGCGACGCCTCCTAGCGTACCCCGGGCGGCGGGTGCTCGAACAGCAGCGGGGGCTGGGGGTAATGGTAGGGGACGCCGTGGACCTAGGACTAGAGGTGGACGTGGTGGGGGACGTGGCGGTGGACGTGGTGGTGGTGGTGCTGGTGCTGGTGGTGGTGGTGGTGCTGGTGCTGGCGGTGGAGGAGGTGGTGCTGGTGGTGCTGGTGGTGGAGGAGGTGGTGGAGGAGGTGGTGGAGGAGGTGGTGGAGGAGGTGGAGGTGGAGGTGGACGACGGGGGCGCCGACGCCGACGCCTTTTCCCCACTTCACCTGCCTCCACCACTACCACTCCCGGATCGTCTGGGAGGTCTGGCAGACAACCTCGTACCTTGCGTCAAGCCGATTTACAACGACGTTTACGGATGCTATTACAAGATCAAGAACAATTGGCCCAAGGACGGGAAATTGCTAATGTGACCATGACCAATAGCATTGTGACCAGTTATAAACAAGGAGGAGCCCCGAGCGTACAAACCTCGTCGTCCCGGGTATCGCCGTGAAGATGAAAACCGTCGTGTCGTTATTGAATGGATCTCGACGTCCTGGCATCCCCTTCCCACCGGAATTATTACAACGGATGGATTCCTTGTATGCCTTTTACCATCAACAATGGTGGTGTTATCGAAAAATGTTGAATCATTACAAGTGTATCAATGCCTTGTTCAATGGGATGGCATTACTCCTGATGGCTGCAGGTATGATTGCTGGCCCGCTATTGAACAACAGCACGTTGGTAGCCTGTTTGGCGGCGGTGGGCACCGTGGTCAAAGGATGGAATGATTTTAAACAATACCGATTTAAAGTGACCATGAGTCGGTTTGCGTTTACCACCTATGCCAAAGCCTTGACCGAATTGAAAACCTATGTGAGGGGTGTCCCCTTGGAGGACCTGGAAGGATTTTTAATCAAGATGCAAACGTTGGATGACACCATTGTGGATTTCACCCCTCCGTTACCCAAACGATGTGTCCAAGATTACCATCGTCATTTTGTGTACCAACCCTTGGAAGCTCTATGCTATGTAGACGGATGTCCTCGTCCCTTGAAACCCAAAGACTACTGGATCCATAAAAAGCCGCTCCCTCCCAGTCCTACACTCTTAGAACCATGGCCTCCCGAAGAAGAAGAAGACGGACAAAAAGAAGAAGAACCCAGCAAGGAGAAGGCATACCTTGGTTCGTTGACGTGAAAAAGGGGTATGAAGTCACAAGTGATTTGGTCAAAGCCTTGAAAAAACCGCAAATGAGTGCTGCCCAAGGGAGAAAGATGGTATCGGGGTACAAACAACAATATCAAGCGTATAAAAGACGAGGGGGTACCAAAGGGTACAACAGTTGGTTGATCGACAAAGGCTATGCCAAAAAACCTAACAAGTGTTGTATCCAATGAAACGTCTTCGACGTCAACGCAGAAAAAGGAAACAACGAGGAGGAGCTTTAATACGCCGCAAACCCCGTTTGGTGGATAAAATTGCCCATGGCATGAGTATGTTTCTCTCAGGCCCCGCGCCTGGGTTTGGACTCGCTTTAGGCAAATTAGGCGGGCAAGCCTTAAAAGGCATTACCGATAATGTACAACATGTCCGACGACAACGAGGTGGGGGTTGGTGGTCCGATTTCAAACGCAATACCCGTCAAGGCTATAAAGAGACGCGAGACGTGATCAAACAAAACAAAGCCCTTCAACGTCTATTGACGAACCGTTCATGGTGAGGAGAAGAAGATTACGACGACGACGCCGTCGTCAACGAGGCGGTTTTTTAAATCTATTGGTCCCTGCCATGGCCGGATTGGGGAAAGCCGTGGCCTTGGAAACGGATAAACGTATAAAACGCACGATCCAAAAAGCCAATCAACGCTATCGTCGTCGTCGTCGTCGGTAAAAGATGCAACGTCTTCGACGTCAATTACCGTTTTTACGGTCCATGTTACAAGAAGCCAATGGTTCCAAACGTCAAGAGTTGTTACAACATGCCAATGCCGATCAAATCAATGCTGTCAGTGAATTGGTTTTGAACTTCTTAAAAAACAAGATTCCCGTCACACCCCCCATGCTGGCTAAACTTCAACCCTATAAAAAGGTGCTACGCGATTTGGGACGTCGTCGACATTCCGTCAAAAAACGGCGTGCGTGGTTAGTCCGACAAAAAGGACGCGGCTTGTTTCAAGGACTTCACGAGGTGTTATGTCAATGTGCTCGACCGACCCGTTAACCCTGGCCACATGGATCACCCTGTTACAAGAGGCCAATCGGGCCACCGCCCAGTGGAAAGAGGACTGTTCTTATTGGAAGCATAAATATCACATGTTGTATCGAGAGTACCAACATATGTTGAGGTCCCGTCTTTGTGAGAGCTGTCGTGAGATAGAAGACGGGGAACTTTGCCCCGACTGTAATCAACCCCTATGGACGAGGTCTACATGATTCCCCAGAAGGACTTGAATCAACTCATTCAATATTACAAAGGAGAACTCACCGAAAATGCCTTGTTGAACAAAGCCGCGACGCTGGCCGCTAAAAAACATGTGTTGTTGGCCAATCCCGAATTACCCCCGGCTCTGGTCAATGCTCAAACCAAACCGTTGAGTCAAGAATTAATCAAGTTAACCAAACGCATTCGTCAATTTCCCGGAGGCGTGGGAGTGGGTGCCCCGGGGGCCCCGCCAGGCGAAGAAGAAGAAGAAGTCGGGGATTTAGTGACGGGACCCGTGGAACAATGGTTGAAGCGCATGATAAAAGGAGGTCCGTCGGCTCCCAAACCCACCATTACCCCTGCTACCAGGGAAGGCGCGAGAGAACAGAGACCTTCTACCAGTCGAGGAGAAGAAGAGAGACCTTCTACCAGTCGAGGGGATATCCGGACTCGTTTACAAGCCGTGCGAGAACGACGCAAGGCCTGGGAAAAGCATTTAACCGAAAGTGGTGCCGCCAAAGGCAAAGGCAAAGGCAAAGGCAAAGGCAAAGGCAAAGGCGTCTCCCGTGAAGTGCAATCATTGAAACCCTTACCCGGTTGGGAAGATTGGGCCAAAGGCAAACCACCCCGACGGAGACGTTTGCAGTACGACAGTGAGTAAACGATGCCCGCCCACAGGAGGAGAAGGGGTATCAAACGGAAACGCACCCAACGAGGAGGGGCAGTGGATGTCCAAAAATGGATTGCTAAAACCGGCAAAGAATTTCATTGGCCTGGGTATCAGTACATGGGCCCTGGGACGCATTTAGCCAAACGCCTGAAACGTGGGGATCCCGGCAAAAATCGCTTGGACCAGATTGCTAAACAACACGACATTGATTACAGCCGTGCTAAGAATTTGCAAGATAAATGGAAAGCCGATACCAAGATGATCCAAGCCATTGATCGATTACCCGGCAAGAAAACCAAGACCGAACGAGTGGTCAAGAAAATCATGCAAGCCAAGAAACGTTTGAAATTGTAAACATTTAATGACACCCCCAGTTACATGTTGTGTCAATAAAAAATGAAAATGTCTGATTGGTTCGTTGTACTGTCTCAAACAGGATTCTCAAACAGGATTCTGGAGAACCCCTTGTGACCAAGTTCATTGTACTGTCTCAAAACAGGATTCTCAAACAGGATTCTGGAGAACCCCTTGTGATGTAGACAAAAGGATCCGGTTGATAAAAAACAAATGAAAATGTCACTGTCTCTTTGATTGTTCTACCACAATGTCGCGATTGAATGTTCTGCCAAATACGGAAACGATTGAATGTTCTGCCAAATACTGAGACGAAAATGTTTTACGTTACTAAATCATACATTAAATCCACCCCCTCGTCGGGTGACATGTCATGAACGAGGTCTTCGGGGGGCACCAATGCCTCCAGATCAAAGGAACAAGAGTCCTCCACATCCCTCACTAACTCGGTCCACTCGTCAGGCGATATGTTCTGCAACAAAGACGAAAAGTCCTCCAAGTCAGAGGGGTCCAAGTCAGGGGGGCCCAAGTCAGGGGGGTCCATGACTTGCACAACCCCCGAATCCATATCCGTTAGAGTATAATCCTCAAGAAATGATTCACAAAAAGACAAGTTCTCAGGCATTTTAGGCGCCGATTTCTTAAAGTCCTCCAAGGGAATGGTCAGTTTCAAGGGTCCTAATGCTTTGATTTTCTCTTCCGTTTTCTGTCTCTCTATAGAAGGTAAGGAGGTACAAAAGTCATTCAAATACATTTCCAGAGAAGGTTGCGTTCTATAATCAGTCAATACCACCCGCAGTGGTTTGGGTTTTGGAGACACGTGCTTCCTTTTGTTGTAGTAGTACCTTTTTGATTTCTCCAGCATCTTCTCGCGGTTATCCCAGTAGTACTCTCTTCCTTGCGCCAGCAGCTTCTCTCGGTTCGCAGCACGATAGGCCCGACGAGTCGCCCGTGCTTTTTCACTTCTGTTGTACTTCCTTTGATACTCTACTATTCGAACACGATTGCTTTTACGATACTCTCGCTCTTTGACTCTGATACGTTCCCGATGTTTCTCTCTATACTTCCGATTGTATTCGACACGACGTGCTCGGTTCTTTTGGTCCCATTGTTTTTTGGCGGCACGCCGTTCCTCCTTATGCGTCTCCTCATAACGCCTTTTGGACTCCCGCACTCGATCCGGATATTGTTCTACGTATCGTTTTTTGGCAGCACGCACTTTCTCAGGGTACTTGCGTCGGTAGTTGGCTTTTTTGCGAATATTCCTCGCTCGGGCTTTCTCTGGGTAGCGGGCATTGTACCTAGCTTTTTTGATGGCGTTCCGTCTCCGTCGTCGTTCGTCTTTCGTCAGTAACTCTGTCGTTTCGTCGTCAGGGTCGGGAACATAGTCTATGTCGTTCAAGTCCTCGTCTGGGTCAGAGTCGTTAAGGTCGTTGTCGTCAGGGTCATAGTCCTCGTCCTTCTTGTCGTCAACGTCGTCTGGGTCAGAGTCATCGTCGTCGTCGTTGTTTGGTCGGTACGTCGTGCGTCGTCGGTTGCTGCGGCGGAGGTCCTCGCTTACGGGAGACCTCGGGCGAGGGGGGCGGTGCTGGCGGAGGTGTCTGCGGGCGCTTAAACTCATTCCGCCAGTAGTCACAACAGAAGTCGAGGCCCCGGATGTACCACTCGGTGGTGATTTGTGGGTAGCAGCCCGGGTTCCAGTGCTGTTGCACGTACGTGTGGCGTGCTGCTTGGGCTGCTTGGGCGAGCTGCCTCCTCTTCCTCCTTTCCTCAAGCAGCGCTTCCCCAAACTCCCGGATGTCTCCATCGTGGATAGACCACTCCTTCACTTCATCTAAGATAACATCCACTTCAAATACCTCAAACTCTTTTAACAAATTCTCATGGTGAGAGTCCATGTTGAGATGACTGACCTCGAGGGGCGATCTGTTTTATAGTCTCTCATTCGTTCCCGTCATACAGCAGGGACCCTCACTAGAGAGGGGGGAGGGGGGTCCCCCCACCTCTTCCCCTCCCACAGCATGATGGGGCCTCCTTCTCATTGGCTCCTTCCCCTCCCACGTGACATTTTGGTTCTCTATAAAAACAGAGCCCCGATCTCCAGTGACTTCATCTGATCATGTCCTCTGACAAAGACGACAATGTGGCGGGGCCAAGTGGCCTCGCCAGACGTGAGATCATGTCCATGCTCGGATTGGACTTAAGTGATTCGGAAGACGACACCCATTCCTGTGTGGGACCTTTGACGGACAGTGATGATGAGATTTGTCAAGAGGCCTTGAACCAATGGGAACAAAGCGGGGGTGGATTGGATCCCTCTGCGCAAGTTACCTTCCAATTTGACTTAGAACCTTTTGTGAATCGGAAGAGTGATCGCATGGGGGTACAAGAACGTCATTTCAAGACCCAGTTACGTCAAAGGGGGAACTTGATGCCAGGCCAAAATATAACCCAAGCTCTCCAAGATGGATTACGTCGAGCCGTCGATCAAGTGTTAACCACCACCCCCGACCTACACGATCAAGATCGCCTCTACTTTACAATAGCCTCCGATCGCCTGCACAATAATTTTCAGGGGTGGGGATTACGTGCAGGTGAATGGCGTCGAGACACAGAACGGGTGGAAGCTCTGTTCCAACGTTTAGCCCAAGCCCTCAACAGCAACGAACAATTTGAAATGGATGACTCCTTTCAAGTGTCCATCACTCAAGTCCATCATGCTCCTCAAGGTACCGGCAGACCCCGTCGTGGGAAACCAGGGCATCCCACCATGACCCTGTTGACAACCAACAAACGGTCGGTAATAACCATCACCAACGACGATGAGCTCTGTTGTGCCAGAGCCCTTGTGGTCGCCAAAGCTTGCGTGGACCAGCACCCGAACTACCGCACCATTCAGCAAGGAAGGCCCCTGCAGAGAACCCTAGCTCTGGACCTCCAGAATGAAGCCCAGGTACCCCTCGGTCCTTGCAGCTATGACGCCTTAACGGCTTTCAGCAAGGCCCCATCCCTCACCGGTTACCAGATCCTGTTGGTCGATGCGCAGCGATCGTTTCACATCACGACGTTTGGTCCCCTTTCTGACAAACAACTGATCCTGTTGCACAACCAAGACCATTACGATGTCATCACCAAATTGCCGGGGTTTTTCGGGTCCAGTTATGTGTGTGCGGATTGTTGGAAACCCTACAACACCGAGGGACTGCATCGATGCACCAAGACCAAGTTGTGCGGAGCCTGTCGACAGAAAGATTGTCCAGACTTTCAATATGCTTACCCCCGACACCTGAAAGCCACTCAACGTTGCAACTCGTGTCATCGGGACTTTTTCGGACCCGCGTGTTTGGAAGCCCATTCAAGCAAGACCCATGCTGGCAAACCCACCACGGGCCTCCAGACCTCCGTGTGCTCTCAACGATACCGATGCCCTGACTGTTATCAACAAAATGTGGGCTTGTCCCGCATTCAACGTCACAGTTGTTGGCACATAGACTGCCCTTCTTGTCATCAGTACGTCCACGCTGACGACCACCGTTGTTTTATACAAAAAGCCCCCAAACCTCAAGACGAAAAGAAGAAGAGAAAGAGGACCCGTCAAAAAGGTCCTCGCGCCAAACGAGGTGCCGCCGCCGCGGAACCCCCTGCCTCCGAGGACGAGGAAGACCTGCCACCCTTACACGTCTTCTTTGATATCGAAGCCATGCAACCCCAGGAAAAACAAATTGCCAATCTCGTCGTGGCCGAAACCGAAGACAAGGATGAACCCAAGCCTTTCCCAGGTCCCACTTGTATCCGTGACTTTCTGGAATGGTTGGATACCTTGACTCTCCACGATACCCGTCAAGTCAATGTCATCGCCCATAACTTCCAGGGGTACGACGGGTACTTTATCATCCAAGAATAATATGGGGACAACCGGATCGTCCAACAACTCCGCAACGGGTGTAAACTCTTAGAGATCAAACATGACCGCATCCGGTTCATCGATTCAATGAGTTTCTTCCAGATGCCCCTCTCTGCGTTTCCCAAAACCTTTGGCTTGACCGAACTCTGCAAAGGGTACTTCCCCCACAAGTTCAACATACCTAAGCATCAACACTACGTGGGCATCCTCCCCTCACGCGATTACTACATGCCTGAGACCATGTCACTCGAAGGTAAACAAGCCTTTGAAACCTGGCATCAAGAGCAGCGTGCCAAGAACGTCGTGTTTGACTTTCAGAAAGAATTGCTCGCCTATTGTCAATCGGATGTACGTCTCTTGAAACAAGGATGTCTGACTTTCAAACGCCTGTTTGAAGACTTAACAGGCTTCAATCCCTTCGATCACGTCACCATTGCCTCGGCTTGTAATCGAGATTTACGTATGAACCGGATGATCCCCAACAGTATTGCCAGTGAACCCGCCGGTCATAACGGGTGGAGAAACAACAACATCAACCAGTCCCTCCCAGCCATTCAATGGTTAACCTGGTGCGATCACCAACTACGTCAACGCGCCCTCCAAGATCTTACCCCCGCTGATCTACTGGCCAATGCCAATCCAGACCCACAGTACATCCAACATGCCCGAAATCAAGGCGAGTATAAGATCCCCGGGACCAAGATCTATGTGGATGGTTATTGCCCCGACACCCACACCGTCTACGAATTTCAAGGCTGTTTCACCCACGGATGCCCTACCTGTTTTCCCCATCGCCACGAAAAACATCCCCGCAACCATGATCGGACCATGCAGGACGTCTATGACGCCACCCAAGACAAAGTCCAAAAGCTTACCGAACGAGGGTACAACGTCATTCAAATGTGGGGATGTGAATGGGAGCACCTCCTAAAAACCCAACCAGAGATCGACGCCTTCGTCCGGGAACTCAACTTCATCCAATCACTTGAACCTCGAGAGGCTTTCTGTGGAGGTCGTACCAATGCCATCAAACTCTACCATCATATCACCTCCGGCCAAAAAATTCACTACATCGATGTCACCTCCTTGTACCCGTGGGTCAACAAGAAGTCTGTGTACCCCAAAGGACATCCGAAAATCATCTTCACCCCAGGTCACACCGACGTACTTCAGTACTTTGGCCTAATCCAATGCAAAGTCCTGCCTCCCCGTGAATTGTACCATCCCGTGCTGCCTTACCGTCATGACGGCAAACTGCTCTTTCCACTCTGTGCCCGTTGTGTAGAAGAAGAAATGGCCAAACCTCTTTTGGACAGATCTTATCATTGCCCTCACCCCGACGAACAACGCGCCCTCACAAGTACCTGGTGCAGTCCCGAATTAGTCAAAGCCGTCGAATTGGGGTACCAAGTTCAATACATCTACGAAGCTTGGCATTTTGAAGAAACCTGTGAGGGCCTCTTCGCCGATTATGTCAACACATGGTTGAAAATCAAACAAGAAGCTAGTGGGTGGCCTAAGGATGACATGACAGAAGAAGAAAAGCAACGTTACATCGAACAGTATTTCCTGCATGAAGGCATCCAGTTAGAGTACGACAAGATCGAATACAACCCGGGCCTGCGTACCCTAGCTAAGCTCATGCTCAACTCCATGTGGGGCAAGTTTGGACAACGCCTCAACAAGACCCAAATTCAAGCCTTTGATGATCCTCATGCCTTCCACCAGTTTTTGGACAAAGATTCCTTGGACGTACGTCACGTGTCCGTGGTCAATGACCAAATGGTAGAGGTGCACTACCAAAATCAAAAAGAGGACATCCGCGTCTCACCCAACCTCAACATTTTTGTGGCCTGCTTCACTACCTGCCATGCCCGGCTCAAACTCTATGACGCCCTCCAACGCTTAGGGGAAAGAGTCCTCTACTTTGACACCGACTCCGTCATCTACCTGGAAGAAACACCCACTCAATTTCAACCTGTCTTGGGTTCCTATCTAGGGGACTTCGCCTCCGAATTAAAGGACCAGGAATACATCGAAGAATTCGTCAGCGGAGGACCCAAGAATTATGGCTACACTACGAATAAAGGAAAGGTCGAATGCAAGGTCAGAGGCTTCCGACTCAACAGTGAAGGACACGCGCAACTGAATTATGACGTCATGCGTCAGAATGTTAAAAAGGAAATCCAGAACCCCCTTCCCAAACCACGGGAAATACAAGTGACGAAGACTTATCAAATTGTTCGCAACCCAACAAACTACACCTTGCTGACTCAACCCCAACACAAATGGTATCGCTTGGTGTATGACAAAAGAGTCCTGGATCCTCACACCTTCAAGACCTACCCCTATGGATACCAGTAACTGAACACTCATCATAAAAGGAACACTTATCAAATAGGAACTCAAAGGAAAACCACAGTTATTGTAAAACAAATCAATAAAACATGATTTATTTCATTTTGTCTTGTTTTCACTCCAAAGGATCACCCCTCTTCCCAAAATTGGACTTTGGACTTTGAGCCCGCGTTTTTCTCAGCGGTTTTCACCCACCTTGAGCCCACGATCGATTTTTCAGACTAGTCAGCGGTTTCTCCTTCTAAAACCACGTGACTTCCGGTTCCGGGTCATGACGTCATCCTCTGGTCACGTGATCGCTCTCGACCAATCAGAAGCCAGCATTTGTGACATACGAGCCCACCTTACTACTCAGCAACCTGCAGAAATGGCAATCTATTTTGTTTAAATTAATTTAAGTCATTTAGCGAGTTAACCTGATTCGATTGTCGTGAAATTTTATCAAAGCACACACCTCGAATGAGCACCTAAATTCTTCAGTCGCAGGTTTTTTAATTAAGAAGTAAATAGAGACAATAATTGTTAATGGCGTTCAAGAACTGCATTTTCAGAATTCTTATAATCAAATGCAACGTATTGAGCTAATTATATAATAAACTGAGTGTGAAATCGGCCTGTGTATATCCATTGGTTAGGTAAACAGGTTTGGGCGAATGGAGGCCGATGAAGTGTTCTTGTAGGTTCTTGTTATGATTATTTATCCTTTGCTTTTGGCATTTGAAGGTGTAGAAAAATGATAGATTGTAAGTTTGCATGATGATTTATGGTGAAGTTGAATAAATGCTTTGTGTGCCCAATCTGCTGATTGCTGTTGTTGATTAGATTTCCCTGTGACTTTTCTGACCGATTTCCAAGAATCTTAGTGACCATTCTATAGCTATGTGATGCACTAAGGGAGCAGACAGTTAATCATATTTAACTGACGTGAAGAAAGATATTGGTGTCTCACTAATGCTGAATCTTCCTTCCGGCAAATACATGGTTGTTTACTTGTTGTTGTTGTTATATTCATGCCGAAAACTCCGTTTATTCGAAAACGCCAATGTAGCCACCGTCAAAGAACTCCACTGTAATAAGCTGTCGAGTAGGAAGTTAAGGGTGTGGTGACTTACTTTTCATAACTGTTGTTAGTGCTATTGGCAATGGTATGATGATTACAGTTGCCAAATGGCAAGGCGTTTTTTTTCTGAGACGAGCAGGAGCCTGAGGAACAATGAGATATCAATGAATCGTACACTCAGTCCAGACAACCTGCAATTGGATTTATTACACACAACACACGAATCATTGTATTTATTTATGGATTCATTCAATGAATAAATGCGTGTAATTACAGCTTAATTAACTGAAACAAGAACTAGTTTAACACATTGAAAAGGGCCTAGGTCTTCTCCTTTCTTTCGCCCCGGGCGCTTATTCGAAGAGGACGCTATTTCCTAACTGTTTGCTTTAAAATCAACTTTAGTTGCTATTTACATTTAAGAATTTTATTCGCCCTTACTACTCTCAAGAGTATCGTTACAAAGCACTGGCCCCCTTTTTGCGTTTTTTCTGGTGTTCAAACCCATTTAAAGAGGGAGCCACCGATCTAATAATGGGGGGCTTGAAAAAACAATGATAGGGAGGTGATTGTGATTAAAAGTGCAAAAAAGGCCATGAAGAATTTATCCAGAATGTGGGCGGCCGTTTTCCATTCGTTTCTCTTTAAAGTGTCATCGCTCGCTCTGATTCTTCTGCGGTTGCCAACATCTCTTCTCGATCCAAAAAATCGTCCGAGCCAGTCTAGAATGATCAACCGAACCCACATTGGCACTTCCCCGTCACCATGGCGACCATATGAGTAATTCAACACTAGACACGTCGCGGCGAATGAAAGAGAGATGAGGAACATTGTGATGATGTAAAACTTTCCTAACAGCGGCGCATTATTGGAGGTGGAGGGAAGATTCTGGTAAACAAGCTGCAGGAACACTATCATAGCCAGTAGCACGGTGATGCCCAGCTGCATCCTCTCTCCAGACTCAGGCGGAAGATAGAAGCCAACAAGGACCATGGCTGTGATTATCAGGGCAGGAACAATCAGATACAAGGTGTAGAACAGTGACTTCCGGCGAACGTGTATAGTGTAGGTTATGTCAACGTATGGCTTGGGGCAGCAGTCATACAATTTCGAAGTCCTTAAAAAAAAGTTCACATATTGTTATAACAATGGCTAGTATGAAAGTCAGTAAAAATGGAAATAGTCTTTTCATGTGCTGGTGTTTTGATTGCATTTCACAACCTACAAAAAAACTTGTTAGTTTTTCTGAGGTTGTATAGCAGATAGTTTTGCATTTCTCTTTGTATAAGTAACAAACAACCACGTTCACTGGGCATTTGAATATGAGAGATAATATCTGATTCAACTAATGTAGGTTTGATGGGGAATAAAGAAAAAAAACTATAACGAGTATTCAGAGGACCCTTAAAACATCCGTGATAAAAATGGGGGGGTTGGAAATCTCACTGAGGTCAAAGGAATTTTCTTTACCTCATGTGGTCCACATTTCCTCACTATAGCTAGACCAACGCATAATAGGAATTTTTTGGCCTCACTTCAGCCCGAAAAATACACATCTTCATTGCCGAGTATAAGGGTCTAATTAACCCACGACTCCCATCTGGTCTCGTTGGCCAGTTGGTAGAGCAGAGGTGATCATAACGCCATTGGCGGAAGTTGCTCTTGCCCTAACTTTCACGTAACAAAAAGGCGGAAAACTCCCCGTAAGTACAGGAAAGGCTATTTAATATGGAGAACTTACACTTTACCTTTTTTGCTCTATGCCTAGTAGCTGCCATTCACCATGTTCCGTGTAGATGTCGTCGCTCGAAGCATTAGTAAGAATGTGCATGTCTAAACGGCTTGCGTCATGAGTCCAGCTGCCAAACTTCACTGGGCACTTTTGCTCGTCAAACGGGAAGTACCTTGAGAGGAATTAAACACACGTTCTTTGTAAATTACATTCAGTTACAGGGCTGTTTAAATTATATTAATTTTACACTCAAAAAAATATTTCAAATTGCAAGTAATGAAAGAAGCAGCTCACGAGTGTCACGTTTTTAAGACCATGTTTGCATTTTCACAGTTCAAGTGGAACTCAGCTTGCAATGGAAGATTGTGCGTGCGGAAATTTTCAGTTAATGTCTTCCTCTCATAAAAAGCGTACATTGCAAGGTAGAGAGCAGTTCTACCGTTTAATAAAATTGTCAGTGCCATTTATAAGTGTCAAAAACTATTGACTATGAAAAGGCAAGTCGTAATGTTTCTCAGTTTTAAGTCCCTGGAAGTAAAGAACACCGTTGTCTTTCGTAAACAGAACTTTAGTCACCAACGTCTACCGAATTTGACTGCTCCTTCTGTTGGCTCGTGTATGCTCCTCACCAAAGGCTAGAAAACTCTTGTATTGATATTTGGTATTTGGTTATGGATTTGATGAAGTATAAATGGGTCAAAAGGGAAACATTATCCGGTTGCCATAATGTGGCTCATGAGCGACTGTGTTAACGTTCTCTAATATTAGGTAATGCACTCTGACAGTGCCGGCTAACTAATGGCTTACATAATAAAAGTGCTTTGGAATTGTTTTTACAGGTCACAAAACTCGATCGGGCCAGTGTGCGTGTGTGGTGCTTAACTACCGGCATGGGCAAGGCATGCTGTTCCTGCTAACAGATCCGCAACACAGGGACTGGCTTCTGAGAAGAAATTGTAACCGACATACTGGCAACTAACTTGTGAATAGAATGCAACAGAGGCTATATATATTCTTAGAACCTCCACTTAACGCGTGACGTGTTTGACAAAAAGCAGAATCTATTAACCTTAACTCGGAAGTTTTACCTGACGTCTAACTGGCAGACCGTTACAAACATGGCTGGCGCAAGCCATATCGTGTTTCCATTCGAATAAACCACAACGTCTGTCTTGTACTTGTGAGTTCCTCCGGAAAATGTAAACTCTGCGCTAAATAAGAAAGAACGATAAGAAAAAATTCTTTTCAAATAAAGCACAAGCCTAATTATTGCATCATGCACGTTAAATTAACGTATAAAGATACGGCGATCGAGCTTTCATTACTCTACATGTGATGCATTGATTGGTGAATCGCATTTTCATCCAACCATAACACTTTGTTTATCTTTGCAGTGCAAGATATAAATAGTATGGAACCTAAGAAAGGTGTGTTTTCATGGTGTTGCATTCACCAAGTCAGCACCTCATTCAAAGGGTGGTATGGAAAAGGTACAAAACACAACCGAAACTAACAACATATATCGCAACACCTGGAAACATCCTAGAAATGTAAGTGACACTACTACAATATCTTACAAAAGACGTTGGGGAAAAGAGGATGATTCAAGATACAATGATTGAATTGTTTGTGTTGCCTGATCAGTTCTTCACCTACCGCAAGACCGCTCTGTTAGTCGTATTGAAATGACTTTAATTTTGATCACTTCGTATACAGCTTGTTCGTTTAGAAGGCTAAGAGAAAACATATTTTGCCTATTTGTATAATTAGCTTGATTTTTGTTATCACTACAGCGAAATTTTGATAGCCCACAATACCTGTTGTAGAGCACAATATCCGGGACCCACACTTTCGAGGCGTCAACATTGATCTCGTCAATTCCACCGTAGTCAGAGGCATTCCATGTTAGCAGTGGGTTAATCCATTCCTGGAAAACGTTATACAATACGTTACAATATTATAAAATGACAGAACATAATAGTTTATTCAGGAAATACGATAAAATCCAATATAAAACACTTCCTTAAAATGAGGAAACATGAGGTTATCACTATAAAAGGTTTTCCTCAACCAAAACAATTTTGGAAAAAAAGTTAAATAAATTTAGAAAAGACAAAATTATTTATTAAAAACAGAATTTCAGGTACTAGGTCAATTACTTTTCTTATAGGTTCAATAACTCCGCTCTTAAAAGCAGTTAGCCACCCAGCATGCACAATATTGCCTTAGGCGTTACACTGGTATTTCGAATAGGCGTTACACTGGTATTTCAAATAGCTTAACAACGATTATTCAGACTCCATACCGCGATGGGTGAGACAAATAGAGGACATTACACGGCGGTGCGAAGATATGAATTTTATTTGAGTGAGTAAAATATTGTTTTTTACCACGAGAAAATAAAATTCAAATCTTCAAACCGTCGTGCACGTGTAATTTTCGTTTTATTATATAGACAAGAGTGCACAAACAACAGTGTAAAAGCGGGAAATGGCGTCATCAATATCCTCACTAGTGAAGATCTAGAAAATACGCCACTTGAGTCCCGGATGTAGTTTCGTATGAACTTTACGAGAGGTCTATTTCCACCCAAAACACTCTTGTTTATATAATAAAAAAGTATACTTAAAGGCTTTCAATACGAGAGGAAGTTGTTTACTCTAGCTAAAAAAATCCACATCCCGAGAGGGGAGGGGGGATAACTTGATTTTCTGTGGAGGTGTGCCGCTGGGACTCTGAAAGCCTAACCCTATACCAGACTACTTTCAGCTCCTCACCATTTTGCAACCCTATTCTAGACTATACGCTAAAACTGAGTCCCTACCCTATCCCAGACTAGCTATCTTCCACCCATCTATCAGAAATAGAACCACAAAGTGTTTTTGGAAAGCCCCCTGTCGATCAACATAGTTGCCATGATGGAATTTACATGGATTTCCGAGATTTTCAAACCATATTTTGGACAAAACTTTCACAACCACTTATCAGTTTCCCGGTAATTGACAGCCTATGCTAGACCAAAACTCCCTATCCCAGGCGAAACTGGTGTAAACCATACTCTTCAAAGCGGCACATACCTATTTAGGTTATATATGGAAGTTCTCCTCCCACACCGAGTTCCACTGCTGCCGGAGCTTAATCTGGTATGTGTTGTATAAAACGACCAGTGGTGTTACTTATTTCCTAGAGGTAGGATTCAATCACAGGGTTAAATACGTTACCCTTGGGATTTTTTACGCTTCCGTTACTGTCCACCCGCATCTATTTTTCTACACCTGGGTGAAGGGAGACGATTTGGGGTAGCGTTTCTTGACTAAGGAAGAGTTTGGCAGTCGAAACAATGCAAAGACCAAGCCCTGAACAATGCATTTTCTCATTACAAGGAGAAGGGGATGTTTCAACTTGTTTATGGACGTCATACCTGATATGTGTAGAGAATAACTTGCAAGAGCTGTTCATTGTCCTTCTGCAGTGGAGAAAAGGAAAAACAAGTTTTACACTATGAAGAGGGCCCTTGAACTGTAAACATTCACATTAGACATAAAGGTGGAGGTAGCAAAGTGCTAGCAAATAAACGAAACTCTCTCCAGATTGTGGACAAACTGGCCAGATTCATCAGGTCGGTACGCAATTCCCGTTCGATTCCGTAGGAGGGAGCGACTGGCTAAGAGTATTGCTCAGTGTCTAGTTAACCTCCCCTGAGGAGGCACCTGCCACACCCTTTCCCCCGATAAGATGATTACGGGAGATTAAGCAACCACCACGGCGACGGGAACAAGAACGTCAAGAAGACAATAGGCTTTAATGAGCAAACAATGAATTTGAGCGCTGTCCCTACAAATTTAGTTTCCGGAGAGTTCGGCCACATTAGACTCGTTAAACGGGTTTTTTTCGTTCTTTCCTAATCATATAGCAAAACAAAGAACGTGACGATTAATAACTTACGGAGCCAAAAATGGAGTCCCTCCAGCGAAAAGACAAAGTAAATTGCGTTTGAAATCAACATTTGGGAAAACTACGGAGAGTTTTCGAACGAAAAGTAAACCAAGTTTAAATGTTCTTCCGAACTCAAGTTTGCTCATTTTTCAAGTTCATTTAAAGTACATTTCTATTCATGGTGTAAACCAACCAGATTCGATTTCTAAGATGGCAGGTGGGGAAAGGCGGGGTCCTTTTTATGGATTTTGTGAGGGAACGTATTTTCACAAGTTTTGCCATTCTGGCCATCTCTATTACGTTTGATTTTGTCTTGCTTGTACTTACCAAATCTATGATCTGCTTGAGTTTTGCTCTGAATGTGACCACCACTTGGTCATTTCTGTTTAGTACAGGACGAGACGACTTGCTGTAATTCTGAAACAAGTCACGTAGCAATCTTTGTTCATCATTTAGCAATGCCCCTATAAGGTATAAATCATGGTCATAATTAAGGGGGAGTGTAATGAAATTCCGTTATGTTTTTTTTATGTATTTTATTTTATTTTACTGTAGCTTTAAAGGGGCATAGTCACGAGGATTTCGCAGATTCTTGGTCAAAACTGTGCTAAAATTATCGGTGGCTAAATTTATCCATGCCCAACATTGTGTTTGAACATTGAAAGGAACATATTAACTTAATTCCATTAAGAGTAAACAAACCATGACCATTTCAGCGTCAACACGCTGAAAGAATTTAAAAAGTTTAGCCTGGATATTATGGAGGCTGTCAGTATCACACGTTTTTGATAGCATGGCAACTTGTCTAAATCATGTGACCTCATTGGCTACTGTTTCTTTTATTAGTTATTACAGAGGTATGCAGCAATATCTACTTGTAAAAGTGACTAAATAACGTAACTTTCTATATTCTATTTTTCTGCTTACATTACGTTTGTTGTTAAACTGAGAACTTCCGCTTGAAGAAAAATCTCCATATTGTAATAGCTTATCCCCGGATTCCATTGGCTCCAAATAGCACATCAAAAAAACCCATTAAACACAATGGCCGCCATGCGTGTTGATGTTTTTAAAACAGTTGATCTTATTTTCATTTTCATGTCCATCTTAATAATTTTCCCGTCTACTCCAATAGGCATATGCCTACCGAAAAAGACAAGTTTTCAAGCCTCAAATTTCCGTTTCAGACCGTTATCTATCCAACTTGCAGGCAAACTGTCTAAAATACTGTTTGCAACGAGAAAACTTCGAAATCCTTTTCATTTCGAGCCAAGGAGTGTGCACACCTTGAAATTTTGACACCTGGCAAAAAATTTATTATTTTCTCCTCGTCTCCCTTGTTTTCTTTTGTTTCTTTTTAGGTTTGTTTGTCTTTTAATAGTTACTGTAGCATTAAAAGCATTTTCAACCAGACATTTCATGCGAAAGCCAAATTTTCAATCGCCTTTTTGCGATCAAACGCTTCTAGGTTTCTTGCTTGTAACACTGGGTAGTTTACTGAGTTTTCTCTTTAAAACATGTAAGGCAAGAAATGCTTTCCTGCTGCATAAATTCAGTTGACTGTGAAAAACATGCTTTGTCGTTAAAGTTGATGACATAAAAAAACAGAAACGGTGCAAGAACGATCGCCCCTTGTGGACGTGGCTGTGCTCACGTGACCTTTAGTTGGTTCAAAATTTAAGAAAATGCATGGGAATACCGTAAAGTTCCTTTAACATAAAATATTGCGAGGAATATGTTCATTTGACACCAGACAAACGTAAACGTACCTCAATCGTTACAATCGGCGGCGCAAAACCCAAATCGCTAATCAGATTTGCCTTTTAGAGGCACAAGGACTACAAAACACAACGATTGAGCTACGTTTATGCTTTCAAATATCGTGGTAAAATCTGGTTAAAAATGTTTGAAGCTTTATACTTAGATTATTATTTTTACTTTAAAGGAAACGCTCACTGCTACATCTCAAGGGATGTCTGCAGAAACCTCTCCTGAAGGTCACTGGTCCAAGAACTTTGCCGCTCTCTCTGTCCATCGACGCAAGGACTGAGCTGTAACGGCTAAGGGATTCAACCGTTTCCTCTGGCATTTTGAAAATTCCGGCGACGAAAATGTTTATGGAATGCTTGCCAGTCATGGTGAACTCCTGGTTGCCAACAGTGAGACGGCCCTTAAGGGTTCATGACGTTGCAAACGGATGGGATTGGGCAAAAGTCCCTGGAGCAACAACCATCGCCATAGGAACCACAACAGAAGATGATTTAAAGATGGTCGAAGGGAGGTTCTACAACCAACGGCAGCTAGCCGGAGGACTTACGTTCAAGGGTAGTATGACTTTGAAAAACGGGTTGTTTGGTATGGATTTTCAACAACCGGATTATGGATTGACGGGTTGGAGAAACAATATCAGACTTTACTTTCAAAAATCGGTTTTCTTTTTTGAGAACTTACTAGTGTGTTTAGGAAGTAACATTAAGGCAAGAGATACTAATTCGAAAGTGGTTCAAACAACTCTTTTTCAAGACAAGCTTACAAGTTCATTCCCGCAGATAAAGGTAAACGGCGCTACGACCACCTCATTGTCTCTCACAACACCGTCTAGAGGGAGCCACACAACACTCACTCATGCCAAAGGGAATTTTTATTACATACCAAGCGCCAGTATATCAAGTCTAAAAGTTCACGAGGAGCTTCAGGCCTCCAAGAAGGATGACGGATCGACGGAACTACAACAGGGCATTATGGAACGGCATGGTTTGAACATGGCACAACTCCCTCGAACGAACAGTATGAATATGCCGTCTTAACACCGACCACATCGTATGACTCAAGATTAACAGACCTATCAACGGCCCAAGAAATACCAGGTAATGAAGTTTACAAAGTTTTGAAGAAGGATAGGACCGCCCATGTTGTCCAGTTTCTTAAGTCACCTGAGTCATGGTCCACTCTCAGTCATGAAATCACTGGCTATGTTATGTTTCGGTCAGCTGCAAGCCTTTCAGCAAAAGGTCCAGTAGAGGCAGTCAATAAAGGAAATTGTTTAATCATGGCCCAGAACACTACAGATCATATTTACTTGAGTATCAGCTCTTCAGACCTCAATCTGAACACGAGATCAGGTACGTTGACTGGTTCCGATGACGTTGGGCAAGATGAGCTGTATCATTCATCAAGCGGAGAGCGAAAAATAGAGGTCACCCTAAGAGGACCAGTACTGAAAAGAATTGTCTCTGTTGAAGCCCACGGTAATCCAGATTGCTACAAGCCTAATGTTTCGGTGGATTCAACTGGCACAAAAGTTCGCTTTTAAATCTCAAGAATGGCTTCAGTGTTGAGGTAAAATTGAAAACGAAGTCACCATTACCGTGATGTTTTGTTGCTGAAACGAAACAACCTACCGGGATGGCAAATTAAGTAATTTAGCGAGTTAAATTGATTTGATCGTCGTGAGATTTCATCAAAGCACATCTGGGACCAGGCACCTAAATTCGTCAGTTGCAGATGTTTTAATCAAGAAGTAAAATAGCTGTCATAAATGTTTAAGACGTTTCGAGAACTGCATGTCATAATTCCTATAATCAAATACAACATATTGAGCTAGTTATGTAATAAACTGAGTGTGAAATCGGACTAAATGTAATTATAGGTCAGGTAAATAGGTTTGCGCCAACGAAGGCCGATGAAGTGTTCTGTTAGGTTTCTTGTCATGATTAAATATAATAATTCTGCATTTACTTAATACCTTGCTATTGGCATTTTAAGGTATCGAAAAAGAAGAGATTGTAAGTTTGCATAAATATTTATGGAGAAGTTGAATAAATACTTCTTGTGCTCGATATGCTGAGTACTGTTGTTGACTGGATTAATCCCTGTGACTTTTCTAATCGATTTCCAAGAATCTTAGTGACCATTCTATAGCTATCTGATGCACCAAGGGAGCAGACATCTGATCATATTTAGTTGAAGTGAAGACGATATTGGTGCTCTCTCCTCCGCAGAGGCTCAAAGAGTTTTACTTTCGGAGAGAATCCGCTGAAAAAGTGAGTACAGGCGTAAAAGTACGTGCCTGCACGCTTTATCAATGCGTATTTTTTTCTATTCTGTGGAAGTGCGAAATGAACAAAGTTGACTTTTTTTATCTTGTTAATTAAACGCTTGGACATGTTTGGAAATATCTTTCGATTCTTTGATGATATTAAGATGCGGTAAGCTTGGTAAATAAGCTTAATATTTACGGTATTAAAAAGAGCTGTAGTAATTCTTTGTACGATTGCAGCGTATTTACTTATCCGCGTCCTCAATCTTAAATCTGTGTCAGAGATCTGATCCAATACTAAGTTATTTGAAAAACAAACAAGCAAACAAATCAAAGAAATCACGTTGTCATTTTGTTTTACATAATACCGGTAATTTTAGATTGCATACTCCCCTGATTCTGTTTTTAAATACCAAAACGTTGCACACTCTGCCTATGACTAGTCATTGAACCTCTTTAAATTCCTTATTCAGATCAGTTGACGGTAACCTCGACTTTTTAGTCCCTGTACCTTCAGATACAGAAAGTCCTATGAAGGGAGTACCATTTCTCAACTTCACTTTTCCTTCAATATTGAAAGTAACAATAATAGCCATCTCTCTCTTAATATGTGTGCAGAAACTGCTGATACAGTCTTGTCTTCTGCAACAATCCAGAATTTAACTCGTTATGAAACATTTAGCGTATCATTTGAATACAGTGGTGAATGATTTGGTATTACTGCAACGCATGAGAAAGAAGCCGCAAAGTTGTTTGAAGTGTACCTGTGACACAAGCGCGTATTAAAGTGGCTGGAAAAGTTGTTAAAGTCACCGTCAGGAACAAATGGTTGATGGCAACATTTAGCTGCCTCCATTTACAACAGATTTGTCACTTATTTTTTAAATAGGCAGGAAAATGGGGGAAGTAGCCGAGATTTGACATTTGTTTTACCAACCTATCGTGTTTCTACCAGCACGCCTGTAGCAGGGGGAGGGACAGGGGAGGGGGCTCGAGCTCCCCCCCCAGAATTTTTGGAAGTTAAAAAAAAAACATTACAATTAATGTGCCAAAAAATATGTAATTAAAACAAAATAGTGTGCAACAATCAGTCTTGAATGCTGATGCCAAAAGTGCCTTTTATAATTTCACAACCTTCAACAGGGTTCGACATCTGTTGAGTTGAATCACTAGCCACCGGGCAAGTGGGCTTCAAAAATCTATTAGCTAGCCAACCGCACATTTCAGTCGCCCAAGTTCCTTACCAATGTCTTTCTTCACCCATATCATCTTGACCCTGGCAGTATAGCTTAAGACTGCGAAGGACCTTAATACCTTTAATAGCTAAGCGACTGCTGTGTATTTGCTGCAAGCTTTAAGCCCATTGTTGTAAAACACGTCTAAGGAACAAAATTATATTCATTTCACAAATCGAGTGACAAACTACGTAAACGTTTACGAAGGTTAGGTAAAACAGGTCCGAAGTTCGTAGCTTAGCTGTCGAAATGTTAAAATTTTAACAAACCTCGTAACTTTAAGGATACTTTTTAAAACTGATGCTATAAATCGGGTGGATGTCGCCAACAACTTTGTCGGCGAAAAAAGCAAACAGGAAGCAGGTTTATGACTGAAATTTTCAACGAACGGTGTATCCACAATTGCAAAGGTGTCCTTTTCGAAGAAATGACACAAACTGTGGCATTGTGAACAGTGTTAGTATCTATCTGACATGAATTTTTGTATGCCTTATGACCTATTTGTTAACGTCTGTATTTTGGCGGGGGGGGGGGGGGCTTTGACTAGGCTAATTTGCTTCCCCCGCCCCAGTTTTTTAAGCCTTGGCTGACGGGCCTGACCAGAGTAGCTGGGGCTCACATTTCTAAAACCAGACGAACTCCTCAGCTCTCATCCCTTATGGTGCTGCTCGCTTGTAAATAGCCAACTGGTTTGCCTCCAGCCAGATGGGATTCTTTACTTTGTTATGTTTCATTTGAATTATTTGTTTCAGTTGTTTGCTCGGTTCCACTAGTCTTTGTGGCATAAATACTGCCGAGGGTTAATAAAGGTAATTTGTTATTCATTTTAAATTTATTATTCATTTTTCACAAAGTTTAAAAAATTCTGTCAAGAAGATTTAGAACCGCTTTAATTTTTCAAAAATTTAAGGCATCTCTGAACCCTCTTGACAAAAATTTTTTACATTTGTCAACACGTAAATTTTGACATCCCAATTACAATTTAAAAAGAAATGGGGGTAATATTTTAGTTATAGCAGTTATAGTAATTAATGTCCAAATAATCACCATAACTTAACCATTTACTAATTTAATTATTGGGCATATGTTTGATTTGATTATTGTAGAGTCAAATGAAAAAGTGTTGTAGCATTGATGTGTCAATGGGGAAGTCCTAAAAATGCTAGAAACCTTTGTGAGCCTCCCTAATGACAGCCCTATAATGAGGGTATGGGTTGTGGCTTTATTGTCATAGATAGCCTTTCACTACAGTCAGACTTATTCTAACCATAAATTTTTGCTGAAAATCAAAATATACTCGGAGATACAGGTCACAGATAGGGATGGGTACCGATCTCCTGGAGGAGGTACAGAGTTATTTATCTCACTGATTTGAAAAGACCTTGGCCTATTACAAAATTATGAGGACCGTTATCTTAAAGTTGATGGTTCAATCAGAGCAAGTTCGTTGCGATAAGTACTTCCAATCTGTTGTTATATAATTTTGGAGCCTAAAGCTGGCCACACAATGCCATTATAAAATCATCCGTCACATAAAGCCCTCACCAGGTTCTCTCCCTCTTGCTCAATGACGGCTCTTTGACTTAATTTGTCAAGAGTTCAAAATATACGTCAGGAATGGATTCATACAGTTTTTAATATCTTTGAATTTCTCTGCCCTTTGTTTGGTTCCTTTCTCATTGACATTTACACTTAACCACTTGGTTCACGATGTCTTCAAGAGTATACCCATCAGGAGGGTCATCTGACTGATTGCACTCCCTTTAAAAAGAAACATTTTTAAGCAAAGCCACATTCCTTTAAGGTGGTCTGGATATGAATCTGGAACATGAGGTCTTTGTGTCGTGTGCTCATCAAAAGTTCCTTTTTTGGAGGAATACGCAGCGAGTGAGTTAGTTGCCTGACAGCTTTTAACAGGTCAATACTAGACATAATTCGCTGAGGTACATCTTCGCTGAGGTATGTCCTGGAAAGAATGAAATTTATATAGTGAGCTTTGAATAATATTAACTTATAATAATTTTATGATTAACATCTGAATTGTTGCATTCAGTGCAATGCAGATGATCTCTCATGAATGAATACTTTGCTAATGATTCTAGGATTTAAATTAAATGTCAATATAAGAATATAATGAAAGACTGAATTATTTGAAGTTATCTATAAAGGTGAATGTCCACAAATTAATGGCCAAACTAATCTGAAATGTTAATAATGTGCCTCTTGAAACTTGTTGATATTCAGTGACAATGATGAGATAATAATTAACAATTATTCTACGAGGGCGCGCTGGATATGAAATGATAGATAACCAACGAGGCGCGTAGCGCCGAGTTGGTTATAATCATTTGATATCCAGCAAGCCCGAGTAGAATAATTGTTTTATTAAAAACTTAACTACTATTTTTGTTAAAAAAATCAAGAAAGAAAGAGAAAAATGAGAAAAGGGATAAAAAGGGAGCAAGAATCGATCACATGACTGAACGAAAAAGGCGCCAAAATATAAATTAAACCTTGCGAAGTGTTGCAGCGTTTCATTGCAAAGCTGAATGAATCAATGAAAACTGCTCGAAAGTGAACGAAGTGGCACAAGTTTGGGAAAAAATCTTCTAATTATTGGCTCTGAAATATGGTACATGTTTGATTTTTCCCAAAACACTGTTGTAATCATCGCTCAAAGCGGATTGAAGCTGTACAATTTCACCATATTAGCTGCTGGAGTTGAAACAGAACAAGTTTGTAATCTGTTCGCACAACGGAGCCATCATGTGCGTGTTGATCGAAATGAAGACAGAACCAATTTGAACTTGAAGAAGTAATTTCTACGCAGCTCAGAAGCAAGATTACTGTAACGAGGAACATTAGAATTCACCATCATAGTTTGTTTAATGCAAAG
This sequence comes from Siderastrea radians, assembly GCA_964017195.1. Taxonomy (NCBI): domain Eukaryota; kingdom Metazoa; phylum Cnidaria; class Anthozoa; order Scleractinia; family Rhizangiidae; genus Siderastrea; species Siderastrea radians. The sequence goes on along the minus strand of OZ024887.1, from coordinate 10,808,296 downwards.
CACAAAATGCAGTTGTTCTCGGTTTAGAGGTTGCGGACGGAATGGTAAAAACAACATTCAAAGAACTGGAAAAGCGATTCAACTCCGTTTACATGGCATCCGATTTCTATCCGAGTATTTGGACCTGTTGGAACACAGAGCTACAACGAGTGCAGGTAAACCAGTGTCAATTTTGCGTGTTAAAGCCGAAAAAAAATTTTCGCCCTTCCTTCGGCCTTCTTGGTAGTTTGCAGCTGTAGTTTGTTTAGTACTTGTTCAGACTGCTTCATGATTTTCGCAGCAAATCGTCACGAATGTGTGACAGTTGTTATTAAAAATGCTTCTGCCCCATTTCACTGTGTTTTATTTTGTCTTGTCTTGATATTTTGAAGTGGAAAGGCTTCCTGATAAAACCTACAGTTTGTTCAATTTTAATGATCGACGTGACGATCGATGAAAGAAATTAATTGTAAACACAACGCTCAATGCTTAAATTTCTAATTTCTTTTTCTGCACAGTTTCTTCAAACAATTTTTACTTGTGTTAGACGACGCTTTTAGTGCCGCTGTTGGAATTTCTGCTCAATTCAAATTCGCTGCCAAGTGATTTTTCTTGTCTATTTTTCTCGCCGGGTTGCTGGCGAGGAAAAAACTTTCAGCGCACTTTGTTCATTTTGTTGTTGAGTGTTCATTGTCCATATTTGGTCACAGCAGGTATATGAGCTGATAGCCTGGCTCCGTTCAGCCAATCAGAATGGTAGAAATCCAATATACCTAGTCCAGTTTTTAATAATAGCGATTATGACTGCTTAGGTGACTATTTTGGATGGTAAGTCACTGAGATGGTTAAAATGTTATAATTACAAAAAATGTTAGTGCTGATAACAAGCAGTTGCAAGGCACAAAGTACAGCCACTTAGCCTTTTGTTGACAACATAATTAAGTTTTCAGTATATAACCAGTCTGTGTAGATTTTGAAAGGGCTACACCAAAGCTGATGGGCAATACATGAGGAACTTAGGCCATGAAAAAAATTCGCAGCATGTATTCATTAAAAGCGTTATTTGACGCGAATCATTTCTGTCAGCAATGTAAAGAATTATAACAACACGTGCGGTCAGCATGTGTCCGTGCGGTTATTTAACAGCGTGACAGGGTTCGCTGCTGTTTAGAGATGAAATTCGCTGGTAATCTCAAATATTTATCACTTCTAGAACTAAATTAAATTACAAAACACTCGTTTGTTTATAAACGGTTTTATTGATATCTTTATTCTAAAGAGTGAAACTGAAGGTATTTCTCTTAATTTCCCAAGGTATTTTACGCAGAAAATCGGTGACAAATGCGTAGAGAATATTTCTGGATACCAGCTGAAATGAGAAAGGATTCAAACATGCAGCATATTTTGGTACATGACAACCTCGTCGTGTTCTGAATTTTCATTCAGTTTCAGCTCAGACAGAGCAACTATGTAAAATACCGGAGCGCTTTCCTTCAAGTTGTAAATTTGAGCGCTTGTGCCAGGATTTATCGTAGCCTGTGATTTTCTTATTTTTGCCGACATTTGGGGACTTTTTGCGAATGCTGTTATGGGAAATTTGCATGCCGAGGAGCGTACAAGCAGAACAAATTTTGATTGGCTGTTCTGTTGAATGTCAATCAATCCAAAAAGTGGGCGGCAGACGTTCTGTAGAAGGATTGTATCAGGCTCTATTTTTCGTTTCGCCCTTCCCGCCTGAATGTTTTACCGAGCGAAACGAAAATAGAGCCTGATCGCAGGTTACTCCGATTATAATTTATTCGAGCTACACTGGTATCATGTATTAACATTCCCCAGCTTTATTGAGTAATCCTTTTGATATTTTACTTACTGTATTTCAAGTATAGAAGGTTTTCAACCTAATTATTGTAGCGACATCTTGGGTAATGCGCCGATCAATTCGAAACTTCAACATCCCCCCCGGGCATACCCCGGGCATTTGACTGTACATCGTGCCCGGGGAGGGGGGAATTTGAACGTTGCGTTGGAAGGGTGGGGAATTTGAACCGGATTTATCTCTTGTTCTGTGAATTTTTTCGGTTTTTGCGGGGTCTGACGGATTTACAAGATAGAATTTCGCCTTTGTTAGAGAATAACTCTTTGAAAAGGGTCTTTAAAAGAAGATCGAAGGTGTCATTACGGCATATCTCTCTCTGAAAGGCATGTAAAGTGCTTGATAGAAGACCAAATTTGTCTTTGAGGAGAGGCAGTTCAGTACTAATTGGTGGGGCATTTGAACGGCTTTCTTGCCCCGAGGGGAGGGAATTTGAACAAGCCAATCTTCAAAAGTTCAAATGCCCGGGGGGTTGCCCGGGGGGGATGTTGAACTTTCGAATTGATCGGCGCATAATACCAGGTTTTCTTCAAAACATGATATTGCATTTGTGTTTTGCGTGTAACACAATGCTGGCGGGAAATATTAGGTTTTGAAAATCGTTGCGTCTTAACGACGTGACCGATCTACGATGCTATGGAATCGAGAAAAAAAGAGACAAGAGGCCTTTGGTAAGTAGCAATCACAATTACGACTTTGTACATACCTTGAGACGAAATATTAGCATCGCGCTCTTTATTCTGATTTCCTTAGATAATATGCTGTACCTGGAAACTTGATTGCTATCATTGCGCTTTATCTTAATACTCAGTTTTCCTTGGGTAGAATATACCTGGAAGCGTTAAGTTTAACATCGTGCTTAATCTTATTCTGTCTTCCTTGGGTAGCATATACCTGGAAGAGGAATGTCTAACATCGCGCTTTAGCTTATTCTGTCTTCCTTGGGTAGCAGATACCTAGAAGCGGAATGCTTAACATCGCGCTTTTAATAGCTTATTCTGTCTTCCTTGGGTAGCAGATACCTGGAAGCGGAATGTCTAACATCGCGCTTTAGCTTTATTCTGTCTTCCTTGGGTAGCAGATACCTGGAAGCGGAATGTCTAACATTGCGCTTTAGCTTATTCTGTCTTCCTTGGGTAGCAGATACCTGGAAGCGGAATGTTGTCTAACGTTTTAGCTTGTTCTGTCTTCCTTGGGTAGCAGATACCTGGAAGCGGAATGTCTAACATTGCGCTTTAACTTATTCTGTCTTCCCTGGGTAGCAGATACCTGGAAGCGGAATGTATAACATCGCGCTTTGGCTTATTCTGTCGTTGCAGCAATCAAAAGCGATCGAGCGATAATAACTGGCTTAAATAGGCGATGTATTGTGTCATCTCGCCTAAGCCTTAGCTTGTAGTGTTTGGTGCTGGAGCAAGGCAAATAATACCCCGAAAAATTAAAATAAATGTTTTTCGACATCATGGCTCTGTCGTAATCATTATTACCAGCTTAGCCTATTAAATTAGTAAGCGTAGGGTGCGATATTGTTCGCGCTCGTTTTTGCCTTCGCGAGGAAAAATACCGCCAGCTACGCAGGCTACTAAACAAAGTGACTGAGAAGCCAAATTATTTTTATCCGCAATGAATTGTAATAAACATCACTCAGCATTGTCATCTTTTACAGCACACAACTAATTGAAATAACACCTCATCCCATCTTCATGAAGCTACAAGGTGTCAAACCATGGCATAAAGTTACTTATGCAAATTAGCTGAGGGCACATTCAATGTGCCCTCAGCTAATTTGCATTATAGGTTTTGGGCGGCTGAAAGCTCGTCATGGATAAAGTTTGGTTCCTGAGCATTTACTAAGCAACCTTTGCTTATGTTTATTTTTATTTGGCAAACATTATTTTGTGTCATTTAAACCACGCCTTCATCCCCCCAATAACAACATAATCACAAGTGTTGAATACCCATTTGAAAAACATTATTTGAGGCAAAATCGAAAGAACAGGCCAGCCCAAAAAAGGGTGGTACTAGTTGTAATACAACCAACACCCCAATTCACAGACAGCCGGCTGGAAACAACCCCTTCTCTTACCTCACACATAGTTCTTGAGGGGTTGAACTATTTCTGATTTCTTTGAGGAGAGATTGGCATCGTTCAGCTTTCTCCTAGATCCTGGCAGAAACGACCGCTTCATTTCTGTTTGCACCAGTAGAACGAAGACGTCTACTTGCAGGCTTTATCAAGGTTTTCGAAGGCGTTAGTTCTCTACCTTCATTAGGGTTTCCCCTAAAAAGCAAGTGACGATAACTAAAACGTTTTTAAAAGTCCATTTTAGTCAGCATATAAAGCATAAGCTTTTAAGTCTATTAAACATTTTTCTTTTGTGACTTCCGATTTAATAAGGGTTCAAATTAGTAAGCCCTAGAGTTAAAATTGAATGACATACAACCAGTAAGGATTTTTAAAAGTCCAAAAACAAACAAGGAAAGAAGGTATTTACCATTAAGTAACATCTCTTGGAGAGCCGAGTCCAGACCTTTCCGCCATAATGAACTCGAATTACGAAGACCTCTGCCCACGGGTTTCGGGGGGGGGGGGGGGGGGGCTTCGAAGACAGACGTTTTTGCTTGTTTTTTACCGAAATTGTGAAATCTCATCTTAACAGCAACGACCGAGAACTGTAGAGAAAAAATAAACGCTGACTTTCGCTAAGTTTGGAGGTGTCAAATTTAGCGAAGGCCGAGAAATCCATCGATGTACGAGAAACGACCGACTTCTAGCAGAGGTTCGCCGCCCAATGCATCTTTCGGTTTACGCGCCTGTACTTACTTCGCACAGCGGAAATCTAATAACGCCTCACCTCACTCACCGAGCCTCACCGAACGTCTGCGGAGGAGAGAGATATTAGTGTCTGACCTTTGTTGATTCTTCCTTCTGGCAAATATGTGATTCTTTATTGGTTATTGTTTTTGCTGTTGTATTTATGCAGAAACCTCCGTTTGTTCGAAAGCGCTAATGTAGCCACCGTCAAAATACTATACTGCAATAAACTGGTCGAGTAGGAAGTTAAGAGTGTGATGGCTTACTTTTTATGACTGTTTTTAGTGCTTTTCGTAATGGGATGATTATTAAAGTTGCCAAGTGGCAAGGTGTGTTTTTTTTCTTTTTCTTAGACGAGCAGTTGCCTAAGGAACAAGAAGATAATTGTAATTGGATTTATTACACACCGAACGCATGAATCGTTGTATTCATTGTATAGATTCATTCAATGAATAAATGCGTGTAATTGCAGGTTAACTGAAATGGCTAAGAACTAGTTTAACACATCGAAAAAAGAGGACTATATTTCCTCACTTTTTGCTTTAAAATTAAATTTAGTCATTATTCCCGCTTAAGAATTTATTGACCCTTACTACCCTCATGAGCATCGTTACAAAGGACTGAACCCCCTTTTTCGTCTTTCCTTGGTATCCAGACCCATTTTAAAAGAAGGTAACGATCTAATAATGGTGGGCTTGAAAAAACAACGATAGGGAGGTGATTGTGATTAAAAGTGCAAAAAAAAGGCCATGAAGAATTTATCCAGAATATGGGCGGCCGTTTTCCACTCGTTTCTCTTGAAAGTGTCATAGCTTGCCCTGATTTCTCTGCGGTTGCCAACATCTTTTCTCCATCCAAAAATCTTCTGAGCCAGTCTAGAATGATTAATCGAACCTATATTGGCACTTCACCGTCACCATGGCGACCATATGAGTAGTTTAGTACCAGACACGTCGCAGCCAATGAAATGGAGATCAGGAACATTTTGATGATTTAGAACTTTCCTAACAGCTAGCGTTATTGGAGGTAGGGGAAGGGTCTGTTAAACAAGTTGCAGGAACACTATCATAGCCAATAGTACGGTGTTGCCTAGCTGCATCCTCTCTCCAGACTCAGGCGGAAGAATAACAGAAACAGTAACAGAGAAAAAAGACGTGCGAAAAAATAATACCATGGACACTCTCACCTACTGCAATGGTCATCTGCTATATTCAATTCTTATGATATTTGAGGTCACATCTGATCCTCTCATGTTGTGTAATAAGAATTTTTAAATCATTTAAATCTAAGCTTTAAATGCCGACGTTTACTTGAGCAAGTTTATTGAATGAGCCTAGAAAGGAAAGCCCAGAATCGCTTACATACCAACTTCCTGAAAAAAGGTGTAAGTTCTTTTTTCTTTCTCCTTCCGTTTTTCTCTTTTTTGCCTTTTCATTTCTCGTCTAAATTTAGTTTTAATTGTTTTGTTAGTTAGTTTAATATTGCATAAAATTAACAAAAAGAAAAACATTGTGAAAGAAAGAAGTAAGCTAAGTAAGGTAATATATGTAGTGTATTGTAATGTATTTGTAATGTAATTATCTTGTCTTCTTTGTCGTAAAAAAAAAAAATTAAAAAAAAATTCATTTGTTAAATTCAGGAATACTCAGCTTCCAGGAACTAGATAAATGGATGGATGGATGGATGGTTTATTAATAATCCCTTTGCAATTAGGAGTTGAATTATGTGATTATTTACAAGAGAATACCAGTAATTTAAAACTAATTTGCATACAGTTACCGTATTTTCTCGATTAAACGCCGGACTCCGAATAAACGCCAGGTCTATATAGAAGCCCCCGGCGTTTATTTGGGGTCCCGGCGTTTATTCGAGATGGACATATTAAATCAGGATTATGTGTCATGACTGCATACTAGTTCTCTTTCTACCATTATATCTGAATTTATACACTGATACTCAAATCAAACCACCTTTTACAAAAGTACCTCTCACTAAAACAGATGAAGAAACAGCGCATCAGGTATCGTGTCAATCTTTTAAATCATGGTAACTTTTTTGCGGGCTTGTGCGTCAAGCAAGGATCATCTCGAGGGTCTTTCCAGCGTTTCTCCAGCAGTTCCTTGCAATTGAATCGTTCCATAATTTTGCCTTTCCCAGAACTGGTAGCACAGTACGTTTGCTGTCGAGCAGTTACCGATACACTTCCTCCGTGTTTCATGCACTGAGAAACGTAACGGTGAGAAGAGTTCAATCACTGTTTCTGTCAATGATGTTTTTTTTTTGACAAATAACTTACCAGATTCACTGAGATAAAACAAAGTTGATGACATTGTTTCACATTTTTTAAACATTTTTGTTGAAATTTGGTTCTTGGTTAAATAAACTTCCAATACCGAAAATATCATTTAATAAATAAACGCCGGGCCCCGAATAAACGCCGGGTCTACGAGGCCGAGTTTTAAATAAACGCCCCCGGCGTTTAATCGAGAAAATACGGTATATAAGAACAAATATTAAAAACACTATGCCATACAATAAAATATGATATTATAAAAAGATAGAAATATAGTAGATAAAAAAGCAATTGAACATAGTGAAACTCTGGTAACATTGTAAACAAGAGGTAACATTGTAAAGAGGGTCAAGAGGATGTCTACAACGCGGCGTCAATTCTCCATTATTGATCGCGTACGCTCAGTCCTTTCGGTAAGAAACAATGTCATAATAATGGCTTCAACCATGTTTTAGACAATTTGTTTGTGACAGCTGTAGAAGCTAATCCGTTTCTGCCAAGACAGCACCGAAAACTACATTGCCTTTGGGTTTTCGACCAACTAGTTCAAGACTAATGAGACGAAGATGAAGTACTCCGAGCAGAATATCATAGACGTTCATGCTAAAAATTTGACGAACTTGAGGCTGAGATACAGAGCAGACCTTTACTCCTACAACTACACCGCGACCAACTTCACTAGGTTTCTTGGTAATTTGACGAAAGTCGTTGACCACTGTTTGGAAACCAAAGCCATTCTAATTATCTCCTGGATTCATCACCGTGCAGAGGCCTACGCTTCCGAAGATGAGACCCGTGAAGCTTATTTGGGATGGTGGACAGCTGAAGCAGAAGAGTTAAAGGAAAAAGATTATAAACTGAGCTTTAACCTCTTTACAGAACTGGGAATAGATGAATACGGAGATGACTGTGGCGATAGTATTCGTAAGAGACCTGACAAATACAATCAGTGGACTTCCGATGTGCTGAAAGCGATTCGTGTGACAAGTGGCAAAAACCGTGAACGAATTCTTATTCTCGGCTCGCCGGGAAAGATTGCTTAGGATCTGCACAGCATTTTAGAATCAATTTACAAGAATGACAGTTATATGATGGCTGAATGGCACATTTGTGCGTCAAGGCCAAACAAAGTCTCAGGTGGTTAAAAATATTGGAAGGGTGATGGCTTCCCCTTAGGGCGCCAAAATGTGCAAAAAGCAATTCAAGATGCAACCAACTTCACTAAAGACACAGGCCTTCGAACCTATCTTGGTGCATGGATGCCTCAAGACAACAAAAATGGAGATTTATCCGAGGACGAAGTCATAAACTTTGCCCGTTTTTTCGTTCGTGAACTTTGCAATGCAACCATATCATGGTCCTTGAACGTTTTGGACCGCTACTACGACACCAAAGAAGAAAGATGGCTGACAGAAAAACAGAGTATCAAAGGGCGATCGCAAAGCATGCCAAGTGTATTGGATAATATTCCTGAAGTAATGCCAAAAGAAATGTTTTTGACAATCTAAAAAAACGTCTTTCTTTTGTTTTGCATGGATTGATATATATGGAATCCTGATGAACTATCTTCATTCCCTCCCTGCTGGCCAAAACGAAAACAAAACAAGAGGCTTTTATGTTTGTGACAGACTGTGGACAGGAGAAAACAATTAGGCGATAGAGCAGAAGAATTTTAAATAGGAGTATCGAAACGCTGAGCTTAGTCTAATTTAGAACTAATAAAACATGGTGTCGTCATGAATTTTGACTTGGCGTTTATTTCAGTAATCAAATATTATAAGTTTATGCCCCGCTTGAAATAATATTGGCCTGACTTTTCAAAGACGTATGGCTCGTTTAGATTACTAATAGTTCAGTTATTTTGTGTTCAGAGCATATTCCTTCCTGACTGATCCAAAGTTTTATCATCATTTTCAAAACTTTCAGTTCAGACAACTTCTAGACTATATATTTTCAAAATTTACCCAACATACCCAAATACCACATACTGATGGAACCACAGTGTGGACACTGGGGAAGCCCTCTGCACGCACATTTTGCCCTATAAGCCTGTATACTAAACACTCAAGTTTCCTAAGAAACCCGTACGTTCGATCGTCAAATGAAAACTTCGCAAAAGACATTGCTCACGGTGTTGTTTGCTAGACGGGCACAGGCCTAGCGGGAAATGAGCGCCGTCTTTTGTTTTGGAACGGATTTTTAATAGTAGATGGGTATCATTAGGTCATGATAGGTGCTTAGAAAGAGTTTGGTAGTCAATCAAAAATTACATGTTTTTGATGAATGGTGACATGACCGCTTATCGCATTGAACAATTTTCAAGAAGGTAATTTTTGGCCGTTATACTGATCAAAAGTTGGAAGGCGCTATCAGGAGGACGCAGATTCAGGTGGATTTCAAATAATTCTTCGAGGACAAGATATAGCATTTTATCTCAAAGACAAGGGTTATGTTTTACAATGCAATTCAAAATACATTTTACAATTTTGGCCAATTTCGATCTTGCATGTTTTCGGATTATGGCCAAGTCACCTGAATGGAGAGAGTCATATTTTTAAAGACACAGCAGGAAGCAGAGAACAGCTTTCGAAAGGATGATTTTCAGGTCGAAAATCCGATACGCTTACCTTAAGGCCAAAGCGTAAAACGTCGTTCTCAGCGTACCCATGCTTATATTCTACTTTTCGTTAGCTCTCTTAAGGGCGAGGAAAATAGGTAAAACGACACGAAATTCATCTCAACATGGTTTAGTGCAACTGTTATTGGATATTGTCGTAGTATGAAAGTCCTTTGTTTGGGATAAATTCTCTCGGTTATAAATAAAAAGGTAAGGCAAAACTAGACATCATTGTTCTTGTGAGATCATAGCTATCAACGCGACAAACGGCGCTTTTTCTCATGAGAACTTGAGCAATAGGGTCTGAGTAAAAAGAAAAGTAAATACAAGAGTGTTTTAGTGGAAAATAGACCACTCGTAAATTTCATACGAAACTACATCCGTGACTCCAGTGGCGTATTTTCCATATCCTCACTAGTGAGGATATCGATGACGTCATTTCCAGCTTTTACACTCCTCATCGTCTGTTGTTTGTACAAAAATACTCTTGTCTATTAAATAAAAAGAAAATTACACGGCGGCTTGAGGATATGAATTTTATTTTCTCGAGGTAAAAAAAACAAAACAATATTTTAGTCACTCGCTGCGCTCGTTGGTAAAATATTGTTTTTACCACTCGAGATTTATTCATATTTTTATTCGACCTACTTACTTTATAGAGATCTATAGTCAAGCCGTATTTTTTTGGTGGGCGGACAGAAATTAAGATACTCTTAAAATTTTTCGATTTAAAAAAGTGAGATAGAAAGATTGAGAGCAAACCTTCGATAAAAGTCAAGAGAAGTCAATCTCTGGCCGTCACCCATCGAAGCACTAACCCCGCCGAACATGGCTTAATTCTGCTAATCGGAAGCGATGTCTGAAGAGCAAATGTCGCTAAGGTTTAAGCAGAATTGGAAATGGTTAAAATAAACTTCCCTTCATTTTTTGTGCGAAGTTAGTCCTTGGGGTGGAAGTAATCATGGTGGTGTTTGTTTCATTTCTCGTAATAAACTGAACTTGGTATCAGGGGGGGAAGTTCAGGCCTAAAAATGCATTTTTTTGGATGTTTTAATCCCTGGAAATTGACTTCTTGTTAGCTAATTTTGTCAAAGCACAGGAGACTGGTTGAATTTCTATTCACATTCTAACAATCTATCATCCTTTCACTTTACAAAAATGTCATCAGATTTTTTCTATGTTCCCGGGGGAACCCCTGGCCCTCCGTTCTTTGTAAGGGGGGGGACTCTACTTTTGAAAAACTGAAAATGAGACATCTTTGACTAAACAAAAAACTAACTGGTATTCCCATTTTGATTAAATTCGAAGGTGTAAATAATTATTTGATCCTTTGGTAATCTTTTGATGCTTAAAAGTCCGCGGACACTCAAGTGGTTTTTGCAAGGCACGTGATTTAAAACAGGCACTTTAGGCAAAATGACAATTTTCTACTATTTTAAGTGGCCACTTGTCAGAACTTAAGGGATGCTACAGCAGTTATATACCATCATGCTGTTTCTTTATCGTCTATAGATTGCTATTATTTCACTTTTGTAGGTTAATATGACGCGAATTGAGAAAAATGACTTTTTCAACATCACACTCTCGTTGGGGACTGTTAGCTCAGTTAGCCGGTTGAGAAAACTACAAAAATAATACGAAGTTAAGGTATAAAACCACTGCAAAAACCTTGTACGGTCAACCTGGCTCAACGTTGGATCAGAAAGATCGTGATCAGTCAAATTTAATAAAAATATAAATGATTGTCAAAATGACTACTGCAGGGACTGATCAAACAACGTGAAAAGACGTGTGTTACAATATTTCGACTGGCCAATACCAGTCTTCATCAGGTTTATTATGGCAAATCACGAATTTACAGAAATATATATGTAGTAGAACAATGAGCGGAAGTTACATATATGACGTGGTATGGGGTGGCTTAGAAATGATAGAAAATAAACAAAAACAATTTTCAGTTACAAATTACAGTTCATCACGTTTATTAATGCCTAGAGGCTCAAGAGTCTTAGCCTTGTGAATAATGTGAGCCTCACGTGCCTTTCTAAAAGAATCGCGTTCATTATTAAGTTTTTCAATAGGAATAAGTAGCATGTGGGTGTCAGAGTGGTTATTGCTGAGAAAGTGTTCCGAAACCACTGTATAGATATAATTAGAAGTACGGTTGAGTACAGGTCGTCTATGTTCATTGAAACGGTCTTTGAGGCGACGTTTAGTTTCCCCAATGCATTGTAAATTACATAGGCGACATTGAATCATGTAGATAACATTGAAAGTAGTACAAGTTATATGACATTTGATGTGGTACGTTTCACCTGTGGAATGAAAAGTAAACTGGACAAAAATAAACTGGACAATCGACTAAACTACAAAAATAAGATTTATAAGAAACAATTGTTGTCTTACATACCATTTTGTAAAGTAATCAGTTCAAGAGCGGCCTTAGAGCCAACCCCAAGTCGCGGCAAATTCAGAGATCCTTCAAGGTTCCATTTCGGTCACGACGATTATTACTCCAGATCAAGATTTCAGTTCTCATCCTTGCAGCAGCTGCAAATGCTTCGATTTACAAGGATCTTCTATCCAGTTTGCTGCAACCGCCAACAGATCAATCAAAACACTACAAACAGTTCCCAGAGAAGCAAACATCACTCGATACTCCACCAATCCTGCTCTCCCCGCCATGTTGGATTTCGTGACATGAGTACTTCGGGTTTTTCCGGTATCCATTTTTGTCACGCTGTTCAGAAATACTGTTTAAAGTCAACTGGCTTGTTCTTTCGAATTTTAAGCAAGTTCAAAGTATTTAACTATCACATTATTTCATAGCATTCTTCTTACTCGTACACGAGAATTGAAAGATTGAATGTTTACGATTGTTTGGTTTACCGCTGACCGGAATGTGATTGCTTATCGCAGCAGCCGGAGTCGTTTTTTTTTTTTGGCTCTTAAACCCAAGTTTTAAGTTTGAACTGGGGCCGAGGGGTATTCCCTGGAGTGGGCTTTTCGGGGAGGCTTCGCGTGAGAGGGATGCCTTTTTAAGTTCTCAGTATACTAACGGGTAGGGAAAATTGCCATTTTAGTATATGAAGGGGTCATATGAAAGGGTCACAAAATCGGCTGTAAAGTGTAAGAAATGGTGGCTAAAGCGAAGGATATCAATTGGTGCCAAATTTTGACGACGCAAAACATATGAAAAGCTTGCACCCTTTGAGCAACTGAATCAGACGACTGAAAGCCCAAGAAAAACGTGGCAATCATGGGAAATCCTATCGTTTTGGCTTATCCTTGAGGTATAATATAAGACAGGGGTGCTCTTGGTATATAAAGGGGTACCGTTTTAGCAAAAATTAGTGTATTAAAGGGCAAGGGCTTGAGCTTCCGGGGGGAGCCTCCCCGTATAAAACCTTATTTAGTACCCCACTCTCCCCCCGAACTAGGAACCCGTAAGGATTGTGTCAAGAAAAGTAAACTGACTTGTATACACATTTCCGACTTCCCCCAAAATGTTAAGATGGAAATGTTTTTAATAACACTGCTTGTATGCAACACGAAGTTCTTCTGCCACTTTGAAAATAAAACTTATAATAAGGGATACTACATGTGCAGTAACTTTACCTGGCCCTACAAAACTCCTATCCTAATCACCTTTTTAAATGGAGTTATCTTTTTATGTTGGCTATTGTACGTATACAAGCAAGCCTGGTAAGCGCACTACTAGAGAAACATCATTATTCTCTCTTATGATTTAAAATTGTGCTTTAATCAGGTAAGAATAAGGTTAGAAGACCGCAGAGAACTACGCCATCATCCAGGCAGCTCTCCGGTTTTGTGCCCCTCTCAAAACAAAAGACAAATCACGAAGAAGCCGATCCTGAAGATGAGAATGAAGAAATACATGGAGAGGACAGTGACCACCATAATACAACGTCAGAAGAGGAATCCCAGAAGGTCGTCTTGTTGTTCTCGTGCCCAGTGGATGGATGTGTGAAAACGTTCTTCTGAGCTTCCTCACTAAGACAATATATTGAAACCGGAGATCACAAGATACGACCTGACAGGAAATCACTGTATGATAAAGCGAAGCAGGGCTACGCACACAGGCTGCAAGAACTGGTCTTACAGCAAACCCATCGCTCAAAAACCCAATAAAACCCAACCAGGCCAAAAGACGCTGGCACAAAGATGGGCTCTTAAGTCTAATAAGTCATGATAATTCTTTAACGAAAAGTGGAAAGATTTTCTAAATAGAATTTACGAAGAGGGGAAGAAGACAGAGATGAAAGTAAACCCAGAAAATGTTGCACAGGGGATGAGGAAAGCTACAAATGAAGACAATGAGTTTCAACGATCTGATTTTTCAACTCCCTAGCAAGTGGCCTCCTTCTTTAGCAAAATGTCCAACTCAGTTGCAAAAAACACTGTCTCCATTTAATGACGAATGAAAAACTTCAGAAAATGAACATCAAAGAGTTGGGAGCACTTGCGTCTGTTTTAAGACTTAAGTGAAAGAGCCCAAGAAAAAATGACTTCGTAGGGGCTACAGTGGAGCACGCCTTCGGCTGCTGCGATAAGCAATCACATTCCGGTCAGCGGTAAACCAAACAATCGTAAACATTCAATCTTTCAATTCTCGTGCACAAGTGAGAAGAATCCTTTGAAATCATGTGATAGTTAAATACTTTGAACTTGCTTAAAATTCGAAAGAACAAGCCAGTTGACTTTAAACAGTATTTCTGAACAGCGTGACAAAAGTGGATACCGGAAAAACCCGAAGTACTCATGTCACGAAATCCAACATGGCGGGGAGAGCAGGATTGGTGGAGTATCGAATGATGTTTGCTTCTCTGGGAGCTGTTTGTAGTGTTTTGGTTGATCTGTTGGCGGTTGCAGCAAACTGGATAGAAGATCCTTGTAAATCAAAGCATTTGCGGCTGCTGCAAGGATGAGAACTGAACTCTTGATCTGGCGTAATAATCGTCGTCACCGAAATGGGACCTTGAAGGATCTCTGAATTTGGCGCGACTTGGGGTTGGCTCTAAGGCCGCTCTTGAACTGATTACTGTACAAAATGGTATGTAAGACAACAATTGTTTCTTATAAATCTTATTTTTGTAGTTTAGTCGATTGTCCAGTTTATTTTTATAGTTTTCTCAACCGATTAACTGAGTGCCGTTTTTGCATAAATTAAGTCCCCAACGAGAGTGTGATGTTGAAAAAGTCATTTTTCTCAATTCGTGCAATATTAACCTACAAAAAAGAAATCGTATAGCAATCTATAGACGATAAAGAAACAGCATGGTGGAATATAACTGCTGTAGCATCCCTTAAGTTCTGACAAGTGGCCACTTAAAATAGCAGAAAATTGTCATTTTGCCTAAGGTGCCTGTTTTAAATCACGTGCCTTGCAAAAACCACTTGCGTGCCCGCGGACTTTTAAACATCAAAAGATTACCAAAGGATCAAATAATTATTTACACCTTCGAATTTAATCAAAATGGGAATACCAGTTAGTTTTTTGTTTAGTCAAAGATGTCTCATTTTCAGTTTTTCAAAAGTAGAGTTCCCCCCCTTACAAAGAACGGAGGGCCAGGGGTGCCCCCGGGAACAAAGAAAAATCTAATGACATTTTTGTAAAGTGAAAGGACGATAGACTGCTAGAATGTGAATAGAAATTCAACCAGTCTCCTGTGCTTTGACAAAATTAGCTAACAAGAAGTCAATTTTCAGGGATTAAAACATCCAAAAAAATGCATTTTTAGGCATGAACTTCCTCCCCTGATACCAAGTTCAGTTTATTACGAGAAATGAAACAAACACCACCATGATTACTTCCACCCCAAGGACTAACTTCACACAAAAAATGAAGGGAAGTTTATTTTGACCATTTCCAATTTTGCTCAAACTTTAGCGGCATTTGCTCTTAATTTATATGGTAGACGTTTTATTCTGTTATTTCCCACATCTTTTTTTCAAGTAAACTGTGCATTAAAAAAACAGAAAAAAAAAGCGAAAATGGAAAGCAAAAGGTAAATATTTGAAGTAATTGAATTCTTAGAGACAAGTCCACGATCAAGATACAACAAATTTTCCTGCGAAGTTAAGCCCAGTCCGGCGGGCTTAGTACTTGGTTGAGTGACCGGCCCGCGAACGTTGAATTTTACCTCGGCTAATTCGCAAATAAAGTTCATTCGTAAAAAAAAAAATTTTGGTACACTACAGGTTCCGATTAATGAGATATTTAGCTCTACTTTTATTCCCGTCCGAGCTTATTCGCTTGTTGCGCAGATTTTTTTCGCCGCCGTAGGCGAACAATCTACGGCTTGAAGTTCAAGCAAAACTCTTTTATAAATTACGTATTCCGGACAATCCTAGGTGGAAAAACCGTTCTTCTTCTCAATTAGTAAACAAACTTTCCTATTAGGGGTATTAGGACGCGAAAAAAATGCAAACAGTTTGACCACGACTCGACCAATAAAGAACTGCTCCTAAAATGCAGCTTGTTGTCCTTTATGAAATAGATTTTAATCTCGCACTTTCACCAAAATGAATACATTTCGACCTCGATGTTTTTTCCATAATGGCCGCCAAGTATGAAAAATCATTGTTTGCGAAGTTTGGTGACACTTGCACTTAATAAACGAAAGACCTACCTTTTGTGCTTATTAATCACATTTTTCGTAGTTAATAAGCACAAGAGACGTACTTAATAAGAGGAAAATGCAATCTTTGTACGTACTAATCGAAGATAATGGTCTTTTCTGCAAAATAAGTACACTTGCCCTGCAGGATCTGTTTATTAAGTACAGTAAACGGTACCTGTGCTTAATAGACGGTCAATTTTGGACTCCGAAAACAATTTGACACTCCGGAAACAAATTGACTCCTGTTACTGTTGTTTGTACAAAAATACTCTTGTCTATATAATAAAAAGAAAATTACACGGCGGCTTGAGGATATGAATTTTATTTTCTCGAGGTAAAAAAAAAACAATATTCTAGTCACTCGCTGCGCTCGTTCGTAAAATATTGTTTTTACCATTCGAGATTTATTCATATTTTTAATCGACCTACTTACTTTCTAGAGATCTATAGACAAGCCGTAATTTTTTGGTGGGCGGACAGAAATTAAGATACTCTTAAAATTTTTCAATTCCAATTTTTTCACGGTTATTTACGTACAATTTCTTACTTTTCTTTGATGTAAAGTTTAAATCCGACCAAATGTATGATTCGATTTTTAGTACCAGTTTTTTGGGCTAACAGAATCATCAGAACAGTCAAACTTCATAGACTTTCTGAGTAATCCCCTCTTCTGAATCTGTTTAAGTATCAGATGCATTATCGTCATTATCTCCATATTAAATTCATATCAATATCCATCCCATGTACGAACATGAATGAAGGAACACTCACAAGAAAAAATTAAAGGCTAATTTTATCTGATGGCCACTATCAGGCAACTGCGGTTTCCTTTCTTTTTTTTGAGGAGAATTTTTTAAATTCCCTTTGTAAAAAGTAATCGGCATTAATCTTTGCCAAAAAAACTGTTACCTTTAGCCCGCCATTGTTTTTGTGGCCACTTGTTTATTGTTGGTTTGGTGGCTATGTTGCTTGGAAATAAGAAGAAGTGAAACACGAAATCCTGCCCTTTGTTCGCCAAAAGTTTGGCCCATGCCAAATTTCAGGCGAAAACCGGTAAGTCAGTGAACTATTCCTGCTTTCTGTACAATTATTTTGAAATGGTCCCTCCTGAAGTCTGGCCCTGCAAAAAAGAAATTATGGAATCTATTTCTCATCGCCTTCCTAAATCTTTTGCAGCCAGGCGACGCGCAAAACAGGAGTTTGATGAATAGCGCAGCACTATTTCTGTTTGAAACCCAACCCCAACTTTTGTTTCAAATTAATTGTGTTCCGTGCTGCCGTATGTCCCCACTGCCTTTGTTTACTCGGAACTGCGTCGAGAGCCTTTACCATTTTTTTGTCCGCTTTGTGTTTGCAATTTTTTTTCATTTTCACCGTACTTTTCATTTCGGTACGAACAACCACCATAATCTACATCATGTTTCATTGCAATCGCGTCTGTTGCCCCCGTTGGTTGTTGATATATTTGCTTAATCTGACCCGTTTCTGGATCGTAGTTTACCTGCTGTTCAAGGGGATTATATGGCCCGGTATAATTATGGCCCGGTAACGTCCAACCCCGTTTTGGTTTGGGGAGTTTTCCAATTGCTGAATGAATGTCAATTCCCGCCCCATCTAAATACGGTCTGTCTGTTTTGTGGCGTCTGTGTGGTCGAACTTTGGTTGAAATTTGATCGAGCATCTCACTGACAACTTTTTGAAAAACTGGGCGGGCTTTGTCTAGCGTATAATTGATTGCTTTCTTTTGCAGATTGGGGTCTCGCAAAGCTTCAGACGCGTAATAACGTCCAGCCTCAAGCCCCTTTTTCGCAAGAAACGGGATTCCTTTTTCAATGGCTAGATCGCCCACCGTCATAGCCATATTACCAAGCACACTACCGCCCTCCGCTCGGGAGGGCTCACCTAGTTTCCCGGCAGAAAACGTGTTTTTGTTATTCCGCAACTAGCGCATTTTGTCTTTAAGAGTTTTCGATTGTTCTTTGTAATTACAACCTTTTCACTTCCTTTCACATTGGGGGTGTGCCGTTTTTCTTTCACACAGTACACTTCCATTGTTGTATATCTTATGAAAAATAATTCTTTACGATGCTTTCGTTTTGAAGAACATCGTCGGTGAACATTTTCAAAATGTTGGCGAAACTTGTGCCTTTGTTTCTTTCGTTTAAAAAGAGAAGGCAGTAATAACCACATCTCACACTATTTTCCCATTGAATTTAGTTGTCGTTTCTGAAAAAATGTTTGTTTCCGTGCACTGACATTTCCTTTTCCCATTCTAAACGTGGCGAAAGCCCAAATGAGTCGAAATACTCGTATGTTCCATTTTTGGAACGCCAACAACACACCCAATGAGTTCCCAAATTTCCAAAATCATCCAAGTTGATAATGCATGGGGAATGGAACAGAGATTTTGGTTCATTTCTGTTAAAAATACCTTTGATGGGAATGCGCAAAACATCGCACCATTTTCTAAGGTCAATGTTGGAGAGAGGCGTGCCTTTAAACTCTATTTTTTTTTATAATCATCCCAAGTTCCGAAGAAAGGTTGGGGTCGCATTTGCATTCCTCTTCCCTTTGGAGGTGGGGACCGGGGGGAGCGACGTGGACGTGGTGGTTGAGTTTGGAAGCCTTTCCCGAGTATCTTTTTGACTAAGTCGATAGCCAAAGGTACCCCGATGGACGCTAACATACCAAGGAAACCGCCGTATTGTGCGGCGCCTCCCCTTACAACACCTTGTCCAACAAGATATCGTTCCACTTCCTTTTTCTGAGCAAGAGTCAACCTCTGGGCAAGTTTGTAAAGTTCAATTTCCTTCGGTCCAAAACCCTTTTCAGCACCTTTTCAGGCCGAAACTCAAACCAGCACTTGCTAACGCCTCAAGGGCCGGCTTTATCAAAGGTCGTGCCAAACCAAGTTTGCAGAAAACAAATTTCCACCACGCTGCGCAGTATTTTGAATCTGGGTCTGGCTTAATTTGAGCTCAAGCCCTTCCCTGCCGCGGCTGTTTTTCCACTCGTGAGATTTGAGTAGCAGTGAGAAGGAGTTCGTCGCTGCGTCCAATTTGCTCCGGTTTTACCCTCAGAGCCACAGCTGTTTTCGAAACATAAGCCTTTTATAGTTTCTTTTTCTGACCATCGGTCAGCGCTATTTTATATGGATGGTAAGTTGTAGCCATCTTGCGTATATATTAATTGAGATTTTTTTTAGGCGGCAATTTGCTTCAGCACAAATTCTTCCTCATTCAAAACCACGGCAAAGATTGTGTAATCTTGAGCGTTAGCGGCTTCATTCAGTCTGTAATGGAATTCGAGCTTTCTCGGGTTGCCTGTTACACTTTCTTTGGTGTTTCGTAGATCAAAGTAGATGATTGGGTAGAGCGTCTGAAAGTTGGCGAGCTGCAGCTGAACGCCGGTGTTGAAGTCGTTCTTTCTGTATCTGAAATTGATGAAATCATTGAAAATTCTTATTTTAAAGTCACGGTCGTAATCAAGCTCAGGGTAAAAGCTTGTGCCGTACTGAAGGCGACAAGTGGCTAATCTTGCGGAGTTATCACCGTCGATATTGAATGTGTCAAAGATGTAAGGGTTTTGCGTATAAGAATTTTGTTTCCGGGTTTGTTGAAGAAATACGAAGACATGTATCTCTTCGGGAGCTGCTGAGATGCAAAACGTCTTTCAAGTATTTCCATTGGGTTGGTCGCAAGAAATTTTCATTGACCTGGGTTTGACCTTGGCCAGAAAACTGTAATTGTGGCACCCACAACTCCAATCTACGGACGACAATCCTTCGAGCTGTTCCATCGTTTTGGAAAATCATTTCTCTGTCGTCTTGCAGAACAATTTCAAACTCAAGTTGCATTGGTGGCAGCAGCCTGTCTGACAGACCTTCGAAGAAGGAGTATCGGTTCAAAGGGATAATAGTTTGAACTGTCGCACCGCCATGTGACAAAAGTGCCCTTGCCCGCATTCCGGCGTTCGTCGCAGCGTCTGCAGTCACTGTGGTGGCGTCGGAGTCAAGATACCAAAATTGGTTTTTTTGCCACACTTCTCGAAAAATCGTTCGAAAAGTCGAGCAGGTTTTTGATGAAAATAACCTTGTGGATATTGTTGGCCTCATAAAGAGTTTTCCCCGCGGATTCTAAATTCAAACTTTTAATCAGTGAGAAAGAACCGTTGATCGGGGCCGATTGGGTGTCATCATCAAAGTCGGCTCCGTTTGCCACGGCCTCAAACTTGTAATCGACTCGGAAATAAGCATTGTATCAGTCATAAAAATTGTCCCGATCTCTTACGGTAAATTTGTGGCCCGACTTGTTTTGAGTTTGGTTATTCCCCGGGTATGTGAGCGGAGTGTCCAAATTCACTTGGACGTATGCAGTCTTCTCGAGATATGGCTGTGATCTGAACATCTCAACACAAACGGTTATACTAAGGGAAAAAATTTTTACAATTAAATTTCGTTTGCCAAAATTCGGTTTAATTTCAACAAGGCGGCAGATGAAGCAGGTTTTTTCGGCACTTGGTTTTGCAAAATGTTTGCAAGTTTCTTTTTTGCATCCTGCGATACCCGTTGTGGTTTTGACTTACGCTTTCGCAGTATTTGTTGAATTTGTTTTGAACCTTTGTCGACAGCAATTTGCCAACTTTCTGCCCCGCTTTTTCAGCGACTGTTTTTGCAGCTTTGTCGGCGGCTGTCTTCACCACATTTTTTGCAGTGCCTTTGAATGCTTTGCCGATAGCCATAAGAGTGTCACGGATCAAGCCCGACCCCTTGTGTTTATATCGATACCTTCCGACGTTTTCGTCAAAAACTTTTGTCCACTCACTAGGGTGATTCATGGTGTATATTAAAGACAACAAAAAATCCTTACTCTTTTCCAATCATTATGCTGACAGCAACGTCTATCCCGTTGAGATCCAGGGGGTTGTCTCTTCCGTCCGTCACCTAAATCCTTATTGAATTAATTTCGCTTTTGTTCACAGGATGCCACTCAAGCCGATACGGTTCTTTTTGAAACGGATAACTGACCTGAAGCCCTGTTGTTGAAAAACTATATAAGAAATCGCTTGGAACATCGTTTGCTCGCCGGCTGATCACATCGCAGTGGAGAAACACCCAATCAACGCTTCTTGTGATATTCGGGACCATTGCTCCGACAAAATTCTTTTCTCCCGTCAAAATCTTTTTTTCATAACCAAGCAATTCTGCGAACTCGCCTTCAGAAAGGTCAAGCTCATAAGTTTCATGCATCAGAATGACAACCCGGAATATCGTCATATCGAAATACAGAGTGAAAATGAAATCACTGTCTTTGTCTTTTGGGTCCACTTTACCGGTTTGGGTCTGAAGAAAACTGTTGATGTCAGAGTAACCATACATTCCGTTTGGAAAAATCAAGGTCTGCCACTCTTCAGTTTTCTTTCTCCGGCGAATATTGTTGTTAACAAAAGAGGTATCGATGTTGTACCATGAGTAGCTCATTGTGATAAGTTTGTTTAGCGCGGCTTTATAGTTTCCTGAACCCGAGTGGATTGGAGGTTGAAAGTTAATTGTGAAATCGTGTGAAACCTGGCGCCCCCCGGTTCTTTGTTGTTTTGCGAGGCTCGAGTCAAGCAGAAGATTTAACGACATTATTGGCCTATATAATTACGAACAATTTTTTCTTTTGCTTTTCGTTGATTTCGCCGAGTTCAACTAGTGAATCAAGCAGAGACAATACCTGAGTTTTTAGTTTTATTGAACTGTTTCCTGCTTTGATCGATCCTAAGCTCACGTAAAGTCGGTGGATCAATTTGCCAGCACTAGCGATGCCACTTCCTTCGGTTTCCCAATCCTGTTCAGAAAAGCCCTCTTCATCGTCTGAAGGCTCAACAAAAGGTCTTCCGCTCATGACAGCTTTTTCCAGGGAGGATGGAGGAGATTCTTTACTTTTGCTTGGGGGTGTAGACTTTAAGCTCTGCTTCCCCTGATGCAGCTGTTTCGATAGAGGTTGGGTTGCCCTTCTTTTTTTATTGATCCCATCTCTTATTTTTTTGAGCTCCTCCACGAAATAACCATGTAATGGAGATTTTTTACTTTTTAGTATGTAATTGGGGTCATCTCCGTATTTCGTGATCAGCTGATTGACCGTTTGCAACAGGGTTGATTCATGGTGATATTCAGACTTAACCGGTCCCGGCATCCCCTACTCTTTACGTGTGGATTTTTTTCCATCAGCGGTGGGGGTGGTGGTGGAAAATCATCATCGTCAACATCTTCATATGGGGGTGGTGATGTTGGTTCTGGTGATGGTGATGGTGATGGTGGTGGTGTTGGTTCTGGCGTTGGTGCATCCGGTCTGAATTCTTCGCCAAACGGGTTGGTTCTGTCAAATTCATCCATTGCATAATCGGGACTTTCCTCCACCTCTTGCGCAGTAGTGCTGCTCTTTTCATCAAGCCTTTTTGTAATGGGTTTTAAAAGCTCCTCTCCTGAAAGCTGACCAAACTCTTTGCTTATTTTGTTTATTCTAAATTTTTGGGGAATGTCTTGTGTTTGTTGATCGACGGCCGACTTTTCCTCAGCCAACTGATTCCACTTTTGTACTGACATATTTCCAGCGTGATTATAGAGAAACCCCAAAAAAATGAAGATTCCAAATTATGACCCAGGTTTTTCCGAGAGTAGCTACAAGCAAGGCCACCCTTGCATGCCAGCCGATGTTTTCCGGATGCTGATTTGTGGACCCAGTAATTCGTGCAAAACAAACATATTACTGCATATGCTTTATGAGTTGCTAGACTTTGATAAAATTTACCTCTTTTCAAAGAACCTGCACCAGAACAAATACCAGGCTCTTTTGCAGGACGTTGCTGAACGAATCAACCCCGAGGTTGGATACGAGGTCATCGGGGCTCCCGGCGATGAAATCATTCCACTCGAGGAGCTACCGGTGGACAACCAAAAAATTGTTGTCTTTGATGATCTGATTTGTGAAAGCAACCAAAACAGCATCATAAATTATTTTACCAACGGGCGGCACAGAAACTGCTGCGTTATTTACCTTACTCAAACCTTCTACAAGGTGCCGAAAAATATCCGGGATAACTGCAGCCATTTTTGCATTTTCAGATTTCTTCCACGAGAAAACAAGCGGATTGCAGACGAGATAGGTGTTGATCATACCACGTTAGATCGCGCCACCGATAAAAAATATTCTTTCTTTTACTATGACAAACCCCAAAAATTAATGAAGAAAAATTTTGATGAAGAAATATAATGGGGTATATTAAGGTGTCTGAACACAGTTTGCGCGCGCTCTACGATTTGTACAGCTGACGTGAATAAACGCGCGCGCACAAGGCTTTGAGAAAAACAAACATGGCGTCTGTTAGCGCCTGTACAGCGATCATTTCATTTTGTTCAGTGAGGATTGTGCAAGTGTTTTTTCCGTCTTAACAATCAAACAGTTTGTTATGTGTCAAAAACGTGTGTATTTCAATGTATTAAAGGTAATACCCTTGGAAAATACCCTCCTTTCTGGGATTGCTTGTATGGATCGAGAAAGATCGAGAATCCTGTCAAATGCAGCGCATGCGCAGTTAACCAGAAAATTGTGACTGCACGATTTAGTGGAAATGCACAGATTTCTACGGAACCGCTCGTTAGAATTTCATGAAATTTGGTAGAATAATAGTTCGAAACACGCTTAGCTCGCCTGCAAACAAAAATTGAAATCTGACAGAGGACATGTTCAGAAAACGTCAAAATGCAAAACACAAAATAACAGAAGATCTCTCTGTCAAAATTTAACGAGACCAGTGTCAATAGGCCAGTATTTTTCTGAGTTTTCTAGAGACAAATGATGGAAAAAATCTAACGACTGGATTTTCTGAAAATAAATCAAACCCATTGTTTAATGCTGGTTTACTACCAGCTGTGTTGCCATGGTAACGGTACCTAGTCCAATAAAACATATCAAAATACAATCTTCTTTAGTTGAACTTGCACCTTGCCAATTTTGGCTGCCCAACAGCCAGTGGTTTGAAAATAACGATAAATAACGCATAGGTACAAGAAAACTGTGTTCGGCCACCTTAACAGCCAAATCGGTGAAACTAGCCAAACGACAAGTGAAACGGTGGGTCCTCCTGGGCCGAGGGGTGATATAGGCCCCGCGGGACCACAAGGTCCAATAGGTCCCCGAGGGGAAAAAGGTCCTCGAGGGGAGGCCGGTCCACAGGGACCCCGAGGGGAAAAAGGTCCTCGAGGGGAGGCCGGTCCACAGGGACCCCAAGGGCAAAATGGACCGCAGGGACCAAAAGGCGACAAAGGTGATCCTGGGCCTGAGGGTAGTGCCAGCGGTGCCGCTGATATTGACATGCAAAATAAGTACGATATTTTGCGGCTAAAAAGCAACCCTTATCCTATCCACGGTGATCTGACAAAGGTAATAAACTATCAGGACACGAGAGATATCTTCCTTTCAAAAAAGGAAGGCGGGGAAATGGAAGCAAGCATTGATATCAATAATAATACACTCTACCACGTAAAAGACCCAGAAGTGGCAGATCAATCCACAAACAAAAAGTATGTCGACAATCAGCTTGAAAAAAAAACTGGATAAAGCTGCTGACATTGACATGGAAAATCATACGATTACCAATCTTGATCTTCCATCAAACCAGAGAGACGCCGCATGTGTCGAGTTTGTTAACTACAGAATAAAACAACTCAATGAAACACATATCAGTGGCTCGGTAAATAAAAAGGACGCCTTCAGATACTTGATGGAAAACACTAATGAATCGTCGAGTGAAAACAACATCGATGTTTTGGGCATCAACGATTTTCCCGAGTCTCCACATCAAGTAAACAAAAAAGCTTACGTTCTCTGGCTCGTGTTAAAAGA
The DNA here is from genome assembly GCA_964017195.1 of Siderastrea radians. Classification (NCBI taxonomy): domain Eukaryota; kingdom Metazoa; phylum Cnidaria; class Anthozoa; order Scleractinia; family Rhizangiidae; genus Siderastrea; species Siderastrea radians. The sequence continues at coordinate 10,783,187 of OZ024887.1, read as the reverse complement.
CGACTCACCGAACCAGTACCGGTCACGCCTCGGTTTTAACCTCCATCCACTTCCGGTCGGTTACTACACGATGGTTGTGGAATGGTTGCCACCAGAAATGAATGAGGCGAGTGTGACACCACAAGCCACGACGATTTCAATTTCTAATTATACAACCACAACACTCGAGAAGAACACCAAAACACTTATCCACTTTCACAGATGGAATAGCTCACCCACGCAATACATATTCCTCGACCTGCACGGCACGGTCCGCGATTCATCATTCATAAAAATTGGACATCTAATCGTTTATGGTGTTAAAGAAACAATTTCAAACGTTGATCCAAGTGTCTATGATACTGCTTTTGTTATTGAAAATGGACAAATGGTAATGCAAACAGACCTGTCTTTAAACGAGATCGTTTGCGTGGTTCCGTCCATTACATAAATGGGATTTTGAATACAAACAATGGAAACACATTTTTATTAAATGGTTGCGACAAAATAATCATTCCAAATCATAGCCACATATTAACTATAAAAGTGTTCTATTTCAAGCTCAAAAGTCAATATACGCCTATTTCTTTAAAAGTAAAACACAGTTTCCATTTAACTCAGTCAATCACTTACACTTCAACCAAAGCAACTCAATTACAGACAATAAGTATTAATTTAGAACTGGCGTTTGGTCTTATGGCTGTGGAACTGGCTTCGGTTGTAAAAGATGAAGAACTGTTACTATTGATTGAATACAGAGCGCCATAAACATTTGCAGTTATTATATACCACAATGCGCGACATATACGACTTCAACCATATCGACCAGACACTTTCTAAGGAGAAAGTTAAAAAAAATGAAAGATTTATATGCGTAATACCACAAAAAAACATTTGGGATATGAAAAGCTGTACCGCGGTTTTCGAAGAAAAAATGTTGTTTCTAATATTTCGGCTGGCAAATTAATTATCAGCGCCGCAGTAGCCGGAGGTATTACGCTGAACCCCGTTGTCATTGCAACTTTAACAGGGGTTGGTCTTATTTTAAAAGCAGTGGCTAGCCTTAAGAAATACGATAAGAAGACAGAACAAGCAAATTTTGCCCGGATCGAATACAAAAAAGTCCTTGATGAGATTCGCTTCTACCTCAGAGGCGAAGCTTTCGAAGAAAAGGTCTTTCTTGATAGATTGAAAATGATAGATAATTTCGTCACTGATCATTGCATGGAGATTCCACCATCTATTTGTAAAAAGTATGAAGAAACATTTGCTCCGTTGTAGATTTTCAAAGTAATTATATACGCTAACAAAATGATTGCACTTTTTGCAGCTATTTGTTATTGGTTTTTTGAACTTCTAACACCGGCCGAAATAAAACAAATACGATTTATCACTCGTGATTGTGTTTCAAAAATAATGTCCCCCACTCGTGATAAAGATGGTTACCCCATTTAAGGACAAGATGTGGTTCCATAATACGATTTTCTTCTCCAAGTTAATAAAAAAAAGATACAAAAAATCGAAAAAAAAGCGTATCAATCACGGTGACATTGTGTGACAACAAGTGTGACATTGTGTGACAACAAGCGTGACTGTCACGCGTGACATTGCGTGACAGGTCACAAGAAATGACAAAACCCTGGTCGGGGGGTGCTCGTTGGCTGTTCTTGCCTAGCCTTGGACTAGGACTTTCACCTCACCGAAGTGAGGATTTTACCGCTGACAAGGCGGTTGTCAATTCCACATTTAACCTCTGGGAGCGAGGGTGAGAACTCCAAGGAGATCTCTGAGCGCCTCCCTGTCATCAGTAGGGCCGGAGCGGGCTCACCCTAGGGCACTCTCCTACTGAAAGGAGCCTCCCTATACTCCGTAATTTACCATCTGCAGGAGCCGTGAACGGGGTTCAGACAGTGGCCAACTGTTACCCCCCCTGGACTCCACCAGAATTTGTGAACTAATATATAATGCGACAATCGCCCTTATATATGAATCAATTTTGTCTGACACACAAATGTGGTGCAGCGATATTCAGCCTTGCAACAGTTTCTGCTTTTTTTTCCTCGTAAGCGTGCGTTTTGACTGTGTTGTGATTGTGAAAGACTCCGCCTCAGCCCCCACTCGGTTCAAATTAGATTTTAAAAAAAATGGCGTCTCAACGTTTGAAAACGTTTTTGGCTGTTAAAATCCAACCTGTACCGCTATCCTGGGCAAATCTTCGACCTGTGTGAAGATAATGTCTTATTGTGAAAGCCACAAAAGTTACAGAACGCCATCGGAAGGAAATAGGTGGAAAAAAAGAATTTATCTTCATCACGAACGATCGGCGTCACTAATGCGAGTAATGGTAAATTTTAACTGAAAATACACATGTATTATGCTCACATAATATAAGAAATTGCTGCCACTCACCGGAATCTCATAAAGGTTTCGTCGTAGTCGGGTTTTTAATTCCATTCCGGTCGCAAGTGCCTTAACAGTACACACAAAACAAGAAGTTCTCGTTTTGAGAATATTTCATTAAGCCGCTGGCGCGCACTTATAAACACCATTATTGATTTCGTCTTGAAAGATATGATAAAGATTCCTAAATAGCAGTAGAGATGATCCATCATCCACATCTTCATCGGAGCTTTCTTCATCATCTGATGATAAGAATTGTCGATCATACCTCCAGCCCAAATAATCTTTTAAATAATCTATCACATTTCCGTTCTGCGGAGAATGTCGATCGAAAAGCCTCAGTATTTCTTGCTTTAGTTGATGAGGTGTAATCGAATCGTACATCCACAGAAGCCCTTGTCTATTTGATGAGGGAAAGTAAACAGATGAACCATTCGTTCTCGATTTTTGCTAAAATGTGGATCATAATAAATCTCGTTCCAGCCCAGCGATAATCGTTGACAAATCTTTATTTTGACATATTCATTGTACAATATTTCCCCAATCAGCCCCAAGTCTATTATATCTAAAATCCCGTTGAGAAAATATTCCTCGGTTTGTTGAATGATGTTTGCCATCTTGCAAAATATTTTTACTTGTGCAGATATATTCAATAAATAGGAAAATTATTTATGCGACACTCAGAGTTCACACGCCAAATGTTCTCGTTTTGAATATTTAATTAGACCGCCAGGGACTCATAACAAAGAGAATTTAAAATAAAAGTTCCCTGTTTTAGTTGATTTCGCAAAACCCTCGTTGAACACGAAATCATAATGTTCCTCTAAAATTTTATCTCCCAATCTTTGAGGAGCCCAGACATCAAATACGTTAACATTGTCTCTTGTACTGAAATGTAATATGAGAGAGACACCAAAATTGCTTTGTTTTTCCTTATAACCATGGATCTTGTATATTCCTTTTTGAAGATCACGCCATTTCAGAATTTCACTGTGTTGGTTGAAATCTTCCTCTGTTGGCCAAGTTTCCTGTGACTTTTTTTGTTCGGCTGCCATCTTGGTATATACTATCGCAGATATTTCTTCAATTGGAAAATATTATATTCTATAGCTGACAACAAAGTGGAAACATAGTCTTGGGCGGCGAGAAAACGGGATTGGGGGGCCCAACACGGAAACCAAAAGAAGGGTTTTTGGTTAGGGCCACCAAATTCTTAAGCTACCACTCTACTAAAATAGGAGGTTCTGGGGCAGCTTTTTGGGGCTGACTGCGGTAAACCAAAATAAAACACAGTGCTGGGGGCAAAGAAAACGGACAACGGAGGCCCCAGGGGACAAACCCTCAATTCACCCCATTGGCAACCCCCCACAAAAACTGCCCCAGAACTCCTATTTTGCTATACTACTGTAGGTATTCAGCGAGTGATTCATTTTGCTAACCTGAGGTAAAGAAGTAACGACACCAGTTTTAAAGACGCTCTAGGAAGATTAGCCACTCGCCCAAATGCCTGGAATCATTGATGATTGAAGAGTTTGATGCAGCACACGAGAATAACGCAACATATTGCTACTGGAGGAAGTACATGTACTTGGTTTCCATTCTTCTAGGATTTCAACGAACTCCTTTTGGGAGGGTGACTAGTTACTTTACCTGTCATCATTTGCTGAGATGCTTCCCTGGTTCGCTGCTTATGACCATGTAAATTACACCAGGTGGTGAGTGGTTTTTCTTGCTGACATGTGCCTCCTACTGCAGTCTGCGCCGGAATTTTTCCAGGGGTTTCAAGATGGCGATTTCGTGGCCAAGGAGACACCAAACAAATTCAACAAATGTTTTGATGACCAAGCCCTTGAGCAAGTCACTCGAGCTGGCAAAGAAGCAGGAGGCCTGGTGGGGAACAGACACAGCAAGCGATCGTTGGTGCCTCACATACAACGAGAGAGCTCAGTTGTCAGAAGATACCAAAGTTATGTATGGCGTTGTTGGCGAACAGGACAATGACCACAAAGAAAGCGGGCGTGCACGAATGTGGCGGGATGAGGAAAAACTAGTTGCACAGTTCCAGAAGTATCTTTCGGCTGACAACAGACTTGGTTGCAGTCACCAACGGCGACTCCTCTTCCGATGAAATCAAACATGACCTCCAACAGGCACAAGTTGTGAGAGATACCGTCATTAAGAACTTTGTAACCAGTTGGTTGCAAAGGAGACAAAGTTTCATGTGAAGATTGACCAGCAGAAGATTAAGACATTTTAAACACTTTATTCAGTTTCCGTTACAGAGGATAAAGGTAAAACTGTTTCTATCAAGGCAGACAGGGATTTGTTCCGGTGGGTAATTGTTGCTGGACGCGATGTAGATGTAGATCTATTATTGCAAAGGGAGCTGTGCCCAGTACCACTGTCTCTTGCTACTGTGAACGGTAAACTAAGATCCGCTTCAAACAAGGCTGACTTAGGTCGCATCCTACAAGAAAACGTAGTGTAGAGCAACGCCCTCTTGAATCACAGTTAAACTTGCACAATCATTGATGGAATGGCCGCCGTGCAATCCATGGGGTATCGACCTGGAGCAAAGACGTTCGGGAAGTGGTGTGACCTGTTTTAAAAGATGTTGTTTCACACTTCTGGGGATGTATCAGTGTTAATGTTGTCTTTGACCGACACCAGGCGGGAAAGTGGGAAAGACAATCGGATAAAGAGAAATATGACTTGCAGAAAACAGAAGATTGGCAATTGGGACAGGTGCATTATCCTGGATGAGAGCAAGGAAAGTCTGGCAAACTTTCTTTGCACAGATATGTCTGAAACATATCGTGGGCAACCAAGGAAAGAGCTGGTCTTGAACGAAGGCTTCAATGATCCAATGAAGGTGTGGTCTTCTACTAAAAGAGATCTGGGAGGTTTGGCGTCCGTCCACGAAGAGGCCGACAGACGGATTATCCTACATGCAAGAGATGCTGCCATCTACCTTTCTATTTGTTCTACTTGTTGCACGCATGTCAAACCTTTCTAGTGCTGCTTGGATGTTCACTGGGACAGCAAATCGGAAGCTTTATGTTCCAGTACGTCAGATCCTTATGAATTAAGAGAAGAGGAGTTTCCTGCTAGCTTTCTATGCCATCACTGGCTGTGACACCACAAGCCAGTTTGCTGGCATTGGGAAACAGTCAGCTAAGAAAACGTTTGCAAATGTCCTGGGCTGCTTGAGCATCTTGGTGAAGATCAATGTCCAGACGACGAGGCGCTCTTTGATACTGAAACTTCATCTGTCAGCTTTACAACTGCGGGTTAGATGAAGTCCTTATCAACAACGAAAGGACAGCAGCATTTCGAAGAGCAAAGAAACGTTTAGATGGCCTCCCTCCAACTCAAGATGCCCTACATCTTGACATCAAGCGAACTCACTATCAGACATTCATGCTGATCATATGGAAGAAGGCACTAGAACCCTGTCTTGTGTTGCCCAGTCCAGAGGGAAATGGATGGCACTGCGAAGAAGGTATCCTCTAGCCTACGCTTGTCACAAAAGAACAGGTGTGTCCGGCTGTCTCTACGTTACACCAGAGGTTGTAAATACAGGGACTTATGCAGAAACATAACTGTTGTAGATCAGAAACATTTGAAGGAATTGTCTCTCAGTCTGGATGACGAGATCACACATTTGCATTTGACAGCACATGTTTTATCACAAAGTTCTTCACAATACACTAGCTAACGAGACCTTTATAAAGAAAGCTTCAGATTCTGTGATTTATTAAGGACTATACAGTATGATACAACGTATGTAAGGTCACGTGACGCCTACAAATATTTCCTTGTATATTTGAAGATAGCCTGCCATTAAAAAATTGTTAACTGAATGGGTTGTTTATGCATTATTGACATGTTTAGGTCTGCTTCCTTTTATTTCATTTTTTTTGGTATGGGTCACGTGACTAAATCACGCATCACGTGACAACTACTATCTAATTAATAAACATTGTGCATGCTTGGCGGCTGGATTTTTAACAATTGCGATGATCTTTGTTTAGCTTTACTAATGCTTTTCATAGTTTTATGAAGATGCTTGGTCCAGCCTCGTTTCCATGTTGCAAGAATGAGGTTCTGAGAAAACACTCCTTAATTGCCATACTGGTGGAAATCAACGTGAGAAACAGCAAAATTCTAAGAAAGGACTCCAAGACGAACATTTTAAGCCCTGTTTCCTTCTTCTTCTCAAAACGTTTAACGAAAATTATTTTTAAGCTCCTTACCGGATATTGCTACTAGACCCAACTTTTTCAACTAATTAAGAGAAATGTCGCTAAGGTTTGAGCAACATTGCGATAAATTACTTTTTCAACATCACACTATTGTTGGGGACTGTTAATTTATGCAAAAACAATACTCAGAGTAGACAAAACATTGCCTTAGTAGGGTTGACTGTCAATTAGCTCGTCAAAGGATATGTGAGGAGACAGAGGGTTATTTTCACCCTGAAACGTCAACTGACAAAGGGAAAATCGTAAAAAGACATATCATTGAAATTTTAGAAGGACTATGTCGGCTATTTTTACAAACACTTTGAAAAGCCAAAGTCACATTTACGTTAAAGAAAACCTGAAAATGATGATCCAATTTTGTTTAAAGACGCTATCGTACATATTAATCAGTTTCTTTGGCCACAAAAGTAGATTTTGGGTCAAAGATTTTTCTTTGTGCCCGAGGAAGCAATTTTCTTTTCGAGGGCAAGTAGTCCAAGCAGAAAAATATTAATTAGAGCGTCGGGCGACAGGTGAATGTGCCTTGGCGGATGCGTCACTGAAGCAGAATAGTTTGTAGTCGTCTCCTCCTATGTATCTAGGGATAGGCAGCGATGACAGTGGGAGAAGATCTTCCTGTAGTTTGCACAATTTGTCTTGTTGTAAAGAGCCGAGTGTTTCATCCCAGTCTAACTCTTGTTGCCATAGTTCCTGAATAAATAGTTTTCCATTCAGTGTCACTGGAGAGAGAAACCCTAAAGGATCATAAATTTTGCTGATAAACTTTTGGTGGTGACTGGACTGGTTGAGATGTCGCATCCGTTGATAAATAACGAGTCACTGTTCATATCCCATGTGGTGCCAAGGACTTTCATCTAGTTTCCAGTTATTCTGTCGCTTTCACGGATACTCTGTAGGAATTCGTTACAGTTGGATGCCCATTCTCGGAGATTCATCGATGAAGACTGGAACAGGGGTTTTGCTTCTTTGTCAAACTGATCAGCCTCCTTTGGTGTGGAAACGCCTGCGATCACATTGTCTACGTACATGTTGCTTGCAATCTTCATAGCTACTGGTGTTTCGGCAGTGTTCAAATGATACTTGACAGTCGCAGCAAGTAGAAACGGACTGGGAATCATGCCAAATGGAACTCAGGTGAACCTCAGGATTTGAACATTATTTTCCAGAGTGGGCTTGCTAACATCCTTTAACCAGAAAAATCTTGTGACGTCTCTGTCATCAGGTTGCAGTCCGACTTGAAGGAATGGTTTTTCCACATCACCAATAAGTGCCAATTTGTTCATTCTAAATCTCATCAGAAGACCACAGAGATCTTCCAGAATCACTGGGCCACGGTGTAGGCATTCATTTAGGCTGCGGTTCCCTTTCCTGGTTTTGGCAGACGCGTCAAGGACAATGCGTAACTTGGTCGTTGTCTTCTCTGGCGTAACTACCTCATGATGTGGGATGTAATGCGTCAATGTCTGTCCGGAATCTTGCTCGGGTACAACTTCAATAATTCTCTTTTCTAACTGGTCTTGAAGGACAGCATCATATTTTCGAAGATGTTCAGGGTTTTTCATGAGCCTGTTGAGAAAAGATAGCAATCTTCCCTTTGCTAGGTCATAATTGCTCGGTAGCATGGGTCGTTTTTCTTTCCATGGCCAGGTCACTTGGTAACGCCCATTTTCAAATTGCACAGTTTCACTGAATTTCTGTAGACCCTTGTCATCATCACTTTCAATCACTGAGTCATTAATTCCAAGTGTCTCAAGTTTCCAAAAGTCTTCTACTTGTGGCTGAATGTTCATTAATGGTTCCCGGACATTAGATGAAGTAGCAATGTGAGCACTGATGGGACTAGACGAGTAGGTAAGCATAGATATTGAAGGGGCAGCCCTACCTTCCTGACACTTAATTCGTCCTGTAAGGATCCATCACAGTTTTGATTTCATGAGATTTAATCCTGGGGCAACTTGTTTAAGTAGTATTTCACCAGAGAAAATGTCACAGTAGTAGTCATTTCCAAGGAGAAGCTCTATGATGGCTGCCTCTGAGGCATTGGGAAGTGAGTCAGCTAAAGGAATATCTTTCAGGAGATGCTCAATTTTCTTGGTGTCAAAATAAGCTCTTTGAAGTGTACCAGTTATATTGGGCACCACATTAACTCTCAAATGTAGAGACGAGCCATCTTTTGTTAGCAGGCTAAGTTCAGTGACAGGGGTCTGTAACTGTTGGGGCTTTGAGTTGCTAAATGTGAAGACCGACAGTGTCTCGGATTCTTTGACTTCCAGCCGGAGTTTCTTGGCCAAGTCTTCGGTGATGTATGTTCTTTGACTCCCTGTATCCAAAAGCAATCTAATAATCTTCTTTCTTGGCTTGTTCAGACCTTGCACTTCAGAAGTGGCTGTCTGCTTCAACACTTGCTCTCCCGTAGCTAACAAGGAATTCTCGACTGTGATGCTGGCTGATAGAGGTTCAGTCACTGGGTTTATTGACTCTGTGGATTTCCCAGGTGAAAATTTCTTCAAGCACAAACTCTTGTGGTGTCGATTTTTCTCTTGACAGTGAACACACCGTTTGTCCGCCTTACAATCCCGAAGGGTGTGTCCTTTCTTTAAACAAATGAAACAGCGTCCTTTGGTCTTTTCTTTCCTAACTGCCAAAGTGGTAAATTTCTGGCATTTATCACGCCAATGTTTTCCTTTACAATAGATACAGGTGTCTCTTTTGCTGGGTTTAGGAATTTTAGGCGGGTAGTTTGCACTGCTTCAGTAGTTGCCATGGCCCCCCTGACTTGGAACATTGAGGACTTGTTACTATGAGGATAAGCACTGTCACTTTTAATACCACTTTGTCGTTCTGCATTTGCGTTGTCTCAGTTTGCAGTTTCTTCTCCAGTTTGACTTTCTCTAGGTTAATTCTTTCTGCTTTAATCTGTAGCTTGCTGCGCTCAATCTCGGCCTTTTGGCACTCAATTTCCAGCATCTTTTCATCCAGATCATGGTTTACTTTCAGAGTTCTTCGCTTGAGCATAAAATCCATTCTGTCCTTGATCATCTCCATTTTCGAGCCAAGTCCTACGACGAGTTGCTCTGCTTCAAACACAAGCTCCATGTATTCTTCGTAATCGGCCATCACCGTTTCGTGTGTTGTTTTGCCCGCTTTTATGGCGGCGTCTTCGAATTCTTTACGGAGATCTTTGTAAACAGCCAAATGTTGCTGGAGCTGATCTCTTGTTTCACGAGTTTCATCTAACAGAGGTTCAAAATCACCATCAATCGGACGTTGTTTGATTTGTTTTGCAGCTTCAACACCGAGACTCACATGTCGTTTTCTTGGTCCGATTAACCTTTTGATTGCACCCAAATCTTTCGGCATTCTTGCTTAGTTTTCGTGTTAGATGGTTGTGTTTTGGTTTTCACTTCGATGTCTTGGATCGATCGATTCGGTTGATGTTTTCTTATTTCGCTAACTGAAAGCAGACTTCTTGTGAAATTTTTCGGTAGATACCTTCGGTTTTGTCTGCCATAGCTTTCAGTTACGTCCTTGGTTGTTTCGCTCTGCTACCATGTCGCGTCGGGCGATTTTTATTCTGGCCGAACAAATATGGCAGACTCGCCTTCGTTCATTTTTCAGAACAACGTGTTCTCGGGCCGAATCCCGCAGGAAAATGACGTAATAAATTTCATGGCGGGTATCGCCATGACAACACCGTTGTTGGGTTATTTGTCGAAAAGTCTCACGCAGAGCTCAGTAGGCAGACGCCATATTGTTGTCCTTCTGAAGGACACCAACATGGCGACCGGAAATCAATGAAAACATCTGGAACCCACCTTTGGTATGAGAGGGATTACTTTTACCCTTGTGAGCTAGTATTCATAAACATAAACACCTCTCCCAATACTTGCTAAACTAACTGGCAAAAATCGCTAGAAAAGACCTTTTCCTTCAAACCAGCAAGCTTTCACGGCGCCATCTTGATGTCACGCACGGCGCAAATTTCGAAAATTCATGATGCTGTATTTTAACCCTCGGGCGTACAAGGCAGGAGGGAATGCGTTTCAAGAAGCCCCAGATTTCAAAACAAGAAAAAATATATAATTTTGCAAACTATGAAAAAATCAAGCAACACTAAAGAGAAATACCGCTAAACGGCTTCCAGTGAAATGATCTAATTTTAGAATTTATTCAAAAACTCAAAAAGTAAATTTGACGTCTTGAAATTTTGCGTTTAAGATTCCTTCCTTCAACATTTTAAGAATTACGATGGCGGTGTCTGTTTTGACAAACAAGTGATCTTAAATTCTAGAGCAAGCAGGTCAATGAATACGGTGACATCCCACCACGAAATAACCTTTTATGGCGGCCTGCACCTGTAAAATTACAGAAAAGAAATGAACCCTTTTAACTAAAATAACCTTTCTGGCATTTTTCAGTCGTCAATCATATCTACCTTGGATTAAAGTCTTTACTTTAAGCCATCTAACACTTCTTTCCGTGTATTTTTCGACAAGGCTAACTTGGATACATAGGGTAAGGTCATAGCGTAAGGTTAAAAATTGTCAAGAAATGACTTTAAAAATAAGACCAATTTACTTAATTGTCATGTCACTTAACGCTAACCCAGGATTGAAAGTTAACCACTTGAGGTTTACTTCTCTTTTGTCCGAGTCCCGTTCAAGCCCGATTTTTTTTGTGGATTCTTTTTCAACTGCTTAAGTCGATATCTTTAACTGCGAGGGTATCTTTATTTCTTATTTCATCTGCAGTTACGTATATAGTTATTTCATGTATCTATTCTCATTTGGTTTACCATCTATGGCATGGGATCATTACGCCAGCTCCCAGTTGGCTTGATGGCTCACGATTGGTTAGAGCACAGCACCGGTAACGCAGAGGTCATTGGCTCGAATCCCGTTTAAGCCTGATTTTTTTTTAAGGTTGTTCCTTCATCAACTGCTTAAGTCGTTATCTTTAGCTGCGAGTGTCATCATCATTTCTTAATAAGCACAGAACACGAAATTTACGCTAACCTTGGCTTAGATCAACGCTGCTTTGTAAAACAGGCTCTGACTGAAACCAAAGAGCCAATAGCGAATAACGTAATTCATTTAGCAAATATCTGAATATTGAGGAATCTAACCATCAGATACGGTGCATCCAACAGTACATGTTCCTGTTCATCATCAGTGAAATTTAGCCTTTTGTGAAATATTTTAACAATTAACGTTCTCTAAACAAAAAGGGAAGATATCTTTTGGACTTTTCAGTCTTGAGTCTTACATTAGCTTAGATTCCCTTCTTCAACATTTTAAGAATTGCAATCAAAGCGATGCCTTTTTCGACAAAGAAGTAATCTTTAATTCAAGAGCAAGCAATTCGACGGATACAGTGACATCCCACTTCGAAATATCCTTTTATTGGGACCTACACCTGTAAAACTGCAGAAAAGAAATTAACCCTTTTAGCTAAAATGAACTTTCTAACATTTTTCGGTGCGATGAATCATAGCTACGTAAGATTAAAGTCTTAAACTTAAGACTTCCACTACATCTTGTCGTGCAAGACTAACTTCGGATACATGTGGAAATGTGATAGCGTAAGGACAAAATTTGCCAAGAAATGACTTTTTGAAAATATAGGACAAAAGTATTTAATCATTATGTCGGTTAACACTTAACCCGGACCTCAAAATTAACCGAGGTTCCGTCTCTTTTGTTTAAGTGTCTCCACTGCTTAGTTAAAGTGGCAAAATGAAAGTAGCTGAGGGCAAAAATTGGGAATGAATTTACGGGAGTCCTCGACAAAAGGCTAAAACACTAAATATAAAAGTCACGCTAATCTATTGTAGTTTGGGTTACGCTAACTGCGCCTTGAACAAACGAGCTCTGGTTGAGAACGAAGAGCGGATAGTGAATAACGTAATTCAATGAGTAGATATTTAAGAGCCTAATCATCAGATAGGGTGTATCCAACTGTGTATGTTTACGTCAGCGACGGTAAAATTTTAGTCCCTTTATAAAATCTTTAAACAACTCCACTGAACAAAAGGGGCCAGCCTAGTTTTTGAAAGTTGCATGAAATAAATGCTTTTTCTCAACATTTGCAATATAACAGTTTTCCTCCATTGTTTGTAACTACTGATAATAAAACTCATAATTTTAGAGTAGACAACATGTTGTCTTAGTAGGGTTGACTGCCAACTGCCGCGTCTAGTGGCGGAAATATTAACCGTCAAGGGATAAATCAGGAAGAGGTTTTCTTACCGTCAAACGTCAACAACGGGTGAACGGTCAAACGACATATTGCTGAATTTTAACCGTCAATTTATAAATAAGAGTGATTGACTGAGTTGTTTGAACCGTCAGGTCGTTACTGTTTCGGAAATTAGGCGTTAGCGTCTAAATCATGTGTTTGTATTCTGAACCGACAACACCCCACTCCATTTAAGACCCTTACATAAAATACAACTTTCCAAAATTCTAATTATAAGTTGTTCGTAGAATAATACTAAAAGCCAAAGAGGAAGGAAGACAATGATGTTACGAGGACGTCGAAATGTTGTTGGCTGTATTTTACAGCTCGTTTTTATTTAACAAGTAGGATTTAATAACTGAAATATTACGGATTTTGTTTGTTTGTTTGCGTTTTGTCATTATTACTGCGATGGCAGTACATTATTAACTTGTTGCAAAAATTATCAAACTCGTTTCACAAATACCACATTTTTATTCTTGTTTTAAAATTTGCCCTTCCTTTGGCCAAAAAGGGCAGGAAAATGTTGATATACCTTGCTCTACAGCAGCTTACCTACCTGCTGTTCATTGCTTCGTTAACCCTGTCACCAGGTAGGTCAATAAGCAGTTAAGGACACCTCATTCTAAAAATCCCTCAGGCACCACTGTTATGAACAAAACAAACTATTTACATGAAAAGGTTTCCTTATTATGACGGTTGTGTCAAAAATTGTGCTAGGAATGGTTAGAATTCCCGATTAAATCTTGTTGATCGATAGTGTGTTCTGAACACGCGGGACAAAATACTGAAATAAAATTTAGCTATGTAAGTTATTCTATGCCGGATACTTAAGAAAGTACTGCACCCATTATTCGACATTCTCCTTATCAAACTAAAAGTTTCTGTACAAACCAATTGGCTAATTAATCCTATACTACGACTTTGTCAGCTCCGGCTTGGGTAAAGTGCTAGTAAAACGACTGATCACCTCTCGCTAGTATGCCGGTAGCCATTATACACAAGAATGGAAAGAGTCTTTGCCTCTCTGAGGATACAGCAGGAAGCAGAGATTAGGTTTCGACTGAACGACTATGCTATGTTTATATTGAGGCCACTTCGCCTAAACAGAACGTCGTTCTAAGCATAACTACGCTTATCTTCTACATTTACGGGCAACTCTTCTTAATTAAGGACGAGAAAAATAGAAATTAAAACATTACTTCTCCGCATGATGTCAGTTCATGGTTATGTGCACCTGTAACTGGAATTGACGTAGTATGAATCTCCTTTGTCCGCGATAAATTCTTTTCGGTCATAACTAATAAGGTAAGGCGAAACTAGAAATCATTGTCTTTTGTGAGATCATTACCATCAACGCGATAAACGGCGCTTTTTCCCAATTGCAGGCGAGTATGGTGTGGACCAGATTGACTGAGTAAGTAGAAAGGATTATATTTAGTACTGTTTTGTAAGGACAGGCTCATATGTTTCTAGAGATTTTTCTCTCGTACCTTCCCTGCTAGCAGAGGCCCTTTTTCCTTTGTATTCGCTGAGCTGACGGGTGGGACGAAAAGGGACCTCTGCCATGGGTCGAAACTCCCTTTGATTCAACCGCCGTCCATGATCGTGGACGGCGGTTTCCGAAACGCATATTGCTCCCTGTATTGTTTGCTGACCGTGACTTGAGCCCACTGTATCTCGCGCATTCCTTTACAGTTATTCCGCTGTCATTTAGTGAGCCCGCATAATAACATGCCGTCCTGGAAAGAGAACTAAACTCGTGAAGAGTTACAACGTTTACTTTCTCTCGTTTTTGTTAACATGGACGACGGAAAGGTAAACAATCGAAAGAAGAAGCTCTAAGAAACACTTGACAAGTCAAGGAATGGAATTTAGAGCGAAGAAAACATCTGTCAAGGCGAAGGACAACCTTCCACCTCCAAAGATTTTTCGAGCTGCGGACTTTCTGTGAAATGCTCCAGCACTTCTACGAGTCTACGGTAGAGTAAATTACACATTTGATTGTAAATTTGTATCGAAATCGCTTTTTAATTGAGGGATTCTTCATATTCCTTACAGTTTTCGTAAAAGTTTTGAAAAACGTGCACAGTTCGCATCACCAAATGCTCTTCAAAATAACTTGCACATCGAGCGAAATCGCTTGCGCGTAGCTTCCCTCGAAGAAAGAATTGAACGCGTTTGGTCTTCTGAAACAAGTAAAGGCGTGTTTTAATAAATGTATTATTTAGAAAAGCTTCCTGTCTCTTCTTCTGTGTACCTTCATTCATAAAATTTCGAAAAGTAGTAATCTGACCTAAACAGACACAAATGCTCTGTTGTGGTTTGATTTCACGCACGAGACAGCATGAGAAATCTCTTGCGGAAATTTTCAAAATTTTGACTTTGAGATTGTATTTTTGGCCAATTCTTAATTGACAACTGGTGTATTTTATTTAAAAGTAAGAAATTTTAACTATTCTAGATCAAGTGAGTGTTGTTTTTTCGAACCTATAAATTGTCCTTTCGTACTGCACATGGGTTGTTTATTACCAACTGCTAATTTAGTGAAGCGATCATAAAACACGCAGCCTTCAATGGGTTAAATTCTCTTTGATTCCTGGAGTTGTGGTCATGTTAAAAAAGCTTCCTTGACCAGATAACTTGAAATTAATACCGTAGATTAGACAACAACTATCTCTAGACGAGCTGTCTACTTTTGTTAGGGTTTTGGTGAACTCGCCATTCACGACAACAAAACTATGCAGGTGTTCTTTGGCGCGCTAGTTGAGAAAGGTGGAAGTCGTCAGCTGATCACGTGCTAAAAGCATCACGTGACGTTTCGGTCGCTAAGTAACGGTGGCGCATGCTCAACACAGTTCATTTCGACCCATGGCAGAGGTCCCTTTTCGTCCCGTCCGTCAGCTCAGCGAATACAAAGGAAAAGGGGCCTCTGCTAGCAGGGAATCACATACCTTAATTTGATCTACTAACTTTATAGAGATTTATATACAAGCCACAATTTAATTTCTATCGGAAGACAGAAATTGAGATGCTATTTAAATTTGTTCATTCCAATATTTTCACGGTTATGTCCGAACGATTTACTGGTATTTTTGTGATGTAAGGTTTAAGATCGATCGATCAAAGAATGTGTGATTCGATTTTTAATAACACTTTTTATCTGCTTTTTATTTCCCTTGAAAAAAAATCAAAAACAAAAACAAAACAAAACAAAACAAAACAAAAAACATTTTTCTTTACCAAAAAACTATTTTACCTTTTGCTTGCCGTTATTTTTGTGGCCTAGTCTCTATTTATGAATAGGGGAAGTATCACGTTAGTGTAATAATGGCCTTTTTTTCGTCACACCGACCAGGCCGTTGGTTTTGCTCAGCCTGGTCTTTCCATTGACTCCTGTTTTATTTCATTAATTCCATTATTTTACGATTGGCCAGGAAGTATGGATACGTTTAGTTCAGAAATCCCTGATGCTTGAACAGATTCCAACACAAAATTTGATTCCGTACCAATTTGGCACTAACTGGTCTATTAAGTGTTCGTCTACCTTTGCTTACAGGTAGTTATTTACTTCTTATTAACCGAGCGCGACGGCCGTACTGGGAGAATATTGCCCGAGGCCTTTCTGGTACGGAACAAGCGAAGCGAGGTCCGTACAAGAGAGACTGCTCAAGAGCAATATTATCCCAGTACGGTCCCGAGCTAGTGAGAGTTAATAAGAAGTTTATTATATGGCTGTGTCTTACACTTTATTACTTGAAAAGTGAGTCGTGGCGGATTGGGATAAATGAAACAGTTTACCGGAAAGTATTCATAACTCAGCAGTTTTAATTCACACCAAAAAATTTATATCGCAAAAGAAAAAGTAGAAATCTTCAAAGAAACTGTCTCTTTTCACTTAGCTTCAAATCATTGGAAATATTTGAATCAAATGTACTTTCACATTTTCTATATTCCCGCTTTACCTGCCGGGCGTTAACATAGTTCACAATGCCCATGGGCACTACGGGAAAATCTGGCCCCGAGTATTGGTCAAACACAGTTAGCGTTATATATTCACAAGCTCTAGCCATATAATAATGATAGTCATTGAAGGAGTTTTAAAAGACAGGAATTTGAAAATATTAAATGAAAAACGGGCACCTGTCTATTGTTACTATGATGGTTATGATGCTTGGAAATACGAAGAAGCAAAACACGAAATCCTGTTGTCTGTCCAAATTTTTGCCCATGCCAGTTATAGGGCCCATCCACACTAACTTTTATTCAGCAATACTTAGTCTTCATTTGGACAAGAAAGGACCAAGATATTTTCGCTTACACAGCCTTTTCGCCGTTTTTACCTGAGCGCTTTAAAGCATTTTCGTTTGAAAACGCCCACGAATTTTCTTATGCTCGTTTACTAATTGTAAACATCAAAACGGCCGAAAACGGTGTCAAAGTTTAAAAAGGCCTCCCTTTTTACCCGTCAACACCTTATTACGTTTTATCAAATGGATGCGTTCTCAACCGTCCACGCTAAAGCGAAGCGTTTTCAAGCGATACGCCTTAGCCTCCGTTCATTGCTTTGCTTCCTACCTGCTGTTCATTGCTTCGTTAACCCTGGCACCAGGTAGGTCAATAAGCAGTTAAGGACACCTCATTCTAAAAATCACTCAGGCCCCACTGCTATGAACAAAACAAACTATTTACATTGAAAGGTTTCCTTATTATGACGATTGTGTCAGAAATTGTGCTAGGATTGGTTAGAATGCCCCATTAAATTTTGTGGATCGATAGGTAAGTGTGTTCTGCACACACGGGACAAAATACTGAAATAAAATTTAGCTATGTAAGTTATTCTATGCCGGATACTTAAGAAAGTACTGCACCCATTATTCGACATCCTCCTTATCAAACCGAAAGTTTCTGTAGAAACCTATTGGCTAATTAATCCCATACTACGACTTTGTCAGCTCCGGCTTGGGTAAAGTGCTAGTCAAACGACTGATCACCTCTCGCTAGTATGCCGGTATACACAAGAATGGAAAGAGTCTTTGCCTCTCTGAGAACACAGCAGGAAGCAGAGATTAGGTTTCGACTGAACGATCATGCTATGTTTATTTTGAGGCCACTTCGCCTTAACAGAACGTCGTTCTAAGCATAGCTACGCCGAAATTCTACATTTACGGGCAACTCTTCTTAATTAAGGACGAGAAAAATAGAAAATAAAACATTACATCTCCGCATGATGTCACTTCATGGTAATGTGCACCTGTAACTGGAATTGACGTAGTATGAATCTCCTTTGTCCACGATAAATTCTTTTCGGTCATAAATAATAAGGTAAGGCGAAACTAGTAATCATTGTCTTTTGTGAGATCATCATCAACGCCATAAACGGCGCTTTTTCCCAATTGCACCCGAGTACGGTGTGGACCAGACGGACTGAGTAAGTAGAGAGGATTATATTAGACTTGTTTTGTAAGGACAGGCTCATAAGTTTCTAGAGATTTTTTCTCACATACTTTAATTTGATCTACTAACTATATAGAGATTTATATACAAGCCACAATTTAATTTCTGTCGGGAGACAGAAATTGAGATGCTATTTAAATTTTTTCATTCCAATATTTTCACGGTTATGTCTGAACGATTTACTAGTATTTTTTGTGATGTAAGGTTTAAGATCGATCGATCAAAGAATGTGTGATTCGATTTTTAATACCACTTTTTATCTGCTGACAGAATCGCTAGTCAGTCGAACTTCCTAGTCAATCTCTTAATCCACCCTTTTGCTTTATGTTGAAAAATTATAATCTGTTCAAGCGTCAGATACTTTATCCTAACGGATGTAAGGTTTAAGATCGATCGATCAAAGAAGGTTTGATGCGATGTTTAATGCCACTTTTTATCGGCTGACAGAATCGGTAGTCAGTCGAAGTTCCTAGACCAATGTTTTATCTACAAAAATTATAACCTGTTTAAGCGTCAGATACTTTATCCTAACGGACCCCATTCAATTACCAATCCGCCCATTGGCGAATACCAGTAAAGAAACACAGCGTTCGTTTCAATGTGGAAGATATAGTGTGCAGTATGACCGAAAGGCTGCTCGCAGCAGTAGAACCTCTCGACGAATTAGAGGACATTTTGTTGAACTTGCAGACTATTGCTCCCTTCACACTGGGCCAAAATATGTCTACTCTGATCATGAATAAAACATGTTTCACTATGAAAAGGGTTCACATCAGGTGGTGCAGTCAGTGTGCGAATCATGAACGAAACATGTTTATTCTTGGCATAGTTGAAACTACTTCATGGGGTGGTTTCGATATAGGGCAAACTACATACCGTAAAAGCTCTATTAAGCCCCTCCTCCCTTTCCCGGGGGGGACTTATTTAATTTTCCGCCTCAGAAAGGGGAGGGGGGGCTTATTAGAGAGAGGGGCTTATTTCAAATCATAAATTTTTGTTTAACGAAAATTATTCTAGATCGCTGGCTAATAGGTGTGTGTATCACAGAGTTGGAACTATAACATACTTTATACTCTAATGTAATGGTCCTGCTGGGAAATGAAAGACCAAATTTGCCAATAAGATAAGGGATTGATATGGATAATTTTACTGATATTTCAAACTGAGAGGGCGGGAGGAAGGGGGCTTATTACAAAGTCCGGCTTTCAAAAGGGGGGCTTACTACAGAGGCGGGGCTTAATAGAGCTTTCACGGTACGTTAAATGTGGCGGCCTAGAGCAAAGAGAAAAAAATAAGAAGATGAATGATCCTTAATTGGGGCTACAATGACATAATCTTTAAATTAAACATGGGTTAATGAAAAGATACAGCGGCAGTTACTGGCGATGATGCGGAACGCCGCAGGCCCTTGCAACATAGGAAAACTAGTGATCTTTTTGGGAAGTAATATTCCCCACCAAAGTTAACTGTGTTGCTCTTTCCTTGCTAAAGGCCGAAGGCCTTTCGCCTCCAGAAGGAATTGAATGAATGCAAAAGCAATTTCCAACTTTAATGTTCGGTTTTAATAGTGCAATTATTAGGATTTCATGCGTGTACCGCAAGCAGCATAAATTATATAGAACTAGGCATAAAGAGAGATTGAAATGGACACGCTGTGAACAATGAAACAATAAACATGTTTAGGGAAAACATGTTGTACTTAAACATGTCTGATGTCAACAGTTTCGTTGCTGCGTAAACGCAGCTGAAGACATACGATCTAGTCAACTGAATACGGATAAGAGATTTGATCTTTCGTAAAAATCTAACTACAAAAAGTCACGCGATTCACTCCATTCTGTTTTCCATTTCACTGCAGGAAAACACATAATCATGCTACCTATTCTTGCTTTTCAACTATCGTGCCATCTCCTGTTCATCTTTCCTTTATCTTGTGCTCAGTCAGGTACGTAACTCAACTTTGGTGTAACTCGCCATGCGAATGTCACAGTAGCCCCAAACTACCCCCAAGAATGTGTCCTGGGTTCAGATTGCTGATATTAGGCTTGGATAACTTCTGCCGGCAGAATTTCGAGCAGAATAAGCGATTTTTGAGACGAACATTCTGCCGGCAGAATAAGGCATTTTTGAGCAGAATTTGAGCAGAATAACGGAAAATCAATAACACTAATGATATGCATAACAGTTGTAAGGAAAATTGAAGACTAAATACATAACAAATGGCAAATACCTTGTGATTAATGTGATTATTACCTCAAACGCACTCACACGATCCACTGTTTCGGCTAATATTAGTGATATAAAGTAAGATGAATTACAATTTTGCTAGTATTAAGAGGTTAGGCCCAGGCTCCCTTCCATATTTGCGTAAAATACATAAGACCCGAAAGGCCGAAAATTTTTCGGGTAACGAGCAGAATTCCAGCAGAATAAGGGTGTCCGAGCAGAATAAGCGATTTTTACGAGCACTGCCGGCAGGCAGAATAAGCCATTTTACGAGCAGAATTTATCCAAGCCTAGCTGATATGCAGGTTGATATGGTTTTGCTGTTCTCGTTCTAGTTGCGAGGGATTTTCGTTTTCTGTGGGTTAACTACAATTTTTAAGTAAATAATGAAGCGTAGGATTAGGTTTTTAATGTAAAACATAATTAGACACGATTAACATACCTGCAACAGAACTGTGGAAAGAAGAAAGCAAGGCAGTGCCCTCGTACGATACTTGCCACACGCGACATTATCTTTCGATATTGCATCAGTAACAGAATCAGCCGGCAGACTGTTTACCGATTTCTTTTTCTTTTTCCTTTTTAGTTCCACCGCCTTGTGATCATAATCAATTATTTGATTTCGAGATTGCAAACCAGGAGACCTGCTTTCAGCCCATTCCATCAGGTACTGTAACAAGATCCGCCGACAGCGAGACTGTCAAGCATGGAACATATTCTTTGAAGTGGGAAGCCATCATTCCCTCAAAGCTGCAACTGACGTCAACTTCAGGTTTTACCATTCCCAATAGTTGGCTTAGGCGGGGAGGAGTTAAAGTTTGGCTCTACAAAGCAACATCATCACCCGGAAAAACCTTAGAGGTGGAATTTCTACATTCCACAACTACTGTCGGAAAATTCGTAGTCAATCTTAATTTTGAAGGATGGAGAGGAATTTGGGTCAAATTTGATGAATGCAAGCCAACAAGCAGCAGCTTAAACACACCGACCGTCATCGACAAAGTTAACTTTATCTTACGTGATGCAGATATCATCTACATAGACCTACTCGAGTTTACGTCAAAAGTTGGTAAACAGTCACGTGACAAAGTAGTTCCCCCAATCAGTCCGTATGGCTTGGAACTGTATGACGCGAGCAACACTTGGCAACAAACTTACTACTGGAGTGAACAACCCATTCTCAAGTCACCCTCGACGATTGACGACCGAAAGAAGAAAAGCTTGGAGCTTATTTCGAGCCGCCTAAAAAACTGGTATTGCGATGAGACAAGAGCAACTCCTTTCACAAGTGCTAGCACCTTTCTACAGCAACGATGGAATTCCCTTTCAAGAAGTATTAGGAAAGCACATGAAGAATATGATAATCTAGTCTTTGACGGGGGAAAGGTCGTTGGACCACCTCTGTTTTGCAGAGACTGTAGATATCCAAAGAAGTTTGGATTCATTATGGAAGAAATACTTCTACCTTTGGCACTGGAATACAACCTTAGATCTCGCCCAAACGATGTAACAGATAATGTTAATACCCAACTTCCTGAGCTTAACTCTGGAGACGTAGCAAGGAGAAGGAATGCGTATAAAGTTATTGCAGGTGAAAACAGAAATATGAAAAACCTATTTAGAAGTTACCTACCCACGTCAACTGGGCTTAGTTCTGCCGATGTGGAAAGTGCGATCGACACTCTTAACCTTGTCCGACTAAACAAGATAACCGACGTTCTCGATTTTGTCAAACAGCAAGGATTTGCAGAAGGAAGTGGCCTTGGCTCCTTGGACCACGAAATGAACAAAGATGGCGCTGGGTTCATGCACACTCTGTTCCTCCTAAAAGATTCGTTAAGTAATCCTTCCAACAAAAGCAGACTGCTGGATTTGATAAACACGGCCAAATGGTACAACGACTTTAGAGAGGTTTATCAATCACCAACATTTGAAATTAAAGGAACCACTGCTGACCGTATGATTACTCTGATGCTGTTCAGGCTCATCATCGTGCTGGTGATGCCCAATGATAATGACAACGAAATCAAAGATAAAATTCGGGACATGGATGCCTTAATTCGATGGATGAACAACGCTTTGGCAGTAAATGAAGGTCTTGGAGGAGTGATCAAACCTGATTTCACGGGACATCACCACAAAGCATTTTATGGATCAGCTTATGTGCCGCAGGCATTGCATACTGCGTCTTTGGTTCAATACCTTCTTGGAGGAACTGAATTTTCTTTATCAGCATCATCAATCAACAACATCAGAAGAGGACTTGAAACACTCCGTCTAATAGCAGTGAAGTATTCCACTCCAAACAGTGTAAACGGACGAATGCCTAGTTACGTTAACGAAGTGCTTATCAAGGCTGTATTACCGGGCTATGCGTACATCAGCGTTTTTCATCCGTATCCTACTATTATGCCTTCAGTGATGCCTACAGGAATAACTGTGCCCAACGTGACAGAACCAGAGATGTTTTTGCGGTTATATAGCAGCAGCCCATCCGTAAACAGTTATTTAGAAGATGGAAGTCACAAAGCCAAATACTATTTTAACAGTTTGGGATCTCTGGACATCATGGAGTCTGTAAGTATCACGTGTTTTTGATTGCATGGTGACTTGAGTTTAAATCATGTAACCTTAATTCCGTACTGTTTCTTTTAAGTATTAGTTATATTACAGAGATCTGCAGCAATATCTATTCGTGAAAATGACTAAATAACAGAACTTGTTACATTCTATTTCCTTTCTTTACCTTTCGTTTGTTAGTAAATTGAGAACTCTCGCTGGAAGAAAAATCTGCATTTTCCTATAGCTAATCCCCAGACTCCATTCGCTGCAAATAGCTTACCCTTTAGATACAGTGCCTGCCATGCGCGATATTTTGAAAACAGTTCATCTATTTTATCGCCATCTTAATAATTAGCCCTTTCACTTCTACATGCCTACCGAAAAAAAAATTTACAAGCCTCAAATTTCCTTCTCTGACTGTTTCCTATCCAACTTACAGCCAAACTAGTTAAACGCTGTTTCCCTGTCTCATCCCGAGTCGTCTTCATAACGCGAGCGGCAGGGGAGCGTGATGGGGCGGCTTGCTATGACACCTCGCGCTCCCGTGCCGCGTACGTTATGAAGACGACTGAGGACGAGTCAGACTGTTTGCAACATGAAAACTGGGAATTCCTTTTCATTCAAGCCAAGGAGTGCGCACGACTGTAAATTATGACGCCCGGCAAAACAATTCAGTTATTTTTCCTTCGCTCACTTGTTTTCTTTTCCTTTTTTTAGGTTTGTTCGTCATTTAGTAATTGTTGTTGCATTAAAAACGTTTTCAACCAGACATTGATGCTAAAGCCAAAGTTTCATTCCATTTTGCGATCAAACGTTTCTACGATTCTCGCTTGTAACACCGGCTAGTTTCAACTGATTTTTCTCAGCAAGATATGTTCTGCAAGATGTTTTCCTGCCGCATGAAGTCAGTTGATTGTCCAAAACATCCTTTATCGTTAAAAGTGATGACGTAGGTGGACAGAAATGGTGCAAGGACGGTCGCCCCTCGTGGACGCGGCTGTGTGCACGTTACCGTTAGTAGTTCCAAAATATAGGAAAATGTATGGGGATACCGTGACGTTGCCATTATCATAAACTAATGCGAGAAATATTTCCATTTGAGAACAAGCAAATCTATACTTACCTCAATCGTTGTAGTCGGCGTCACAAAACCCAAATCGCTAATCAGATTTGACGTTTAGAGGCACAACAACGACCAAACACAGCCTTCATATATTAATCGTGGTAAAATCTGGTTAAAAGTGTTTAAAGCTTAAAACTAAGATTATTATTTTTAATTTATAGGTAAAGCTCACTGCTGCATCTCAAAGTATACTTGCTGAACCCTCCCCTGAAGGTCACTGGTCCAAGAATTTTGCCGCTCTATCTGTCCATCGACGCAAGGACTGGGCTGTAACGGCTAAGGGATTCAACCGTTTCCTCTGGGATTTTGAAAATTCAGGCAACGAAAATGTTTACGGAATGTTTGCCAGTCATGGTGCAATCTTGGTTGCCAACAGTGAGGCGGCCCTTGAGGTTCATGATGTCGCAAACGGATGGGATTGGGCAAAAGTCCCTGGAGCAACAACCATCGCCATAGGAACTCCAACAGTAGATGACTTAAAGATGGACAAAGGGAGGTTCTACAACCAACGGCAGCTAGTCGGAGGACTAACGTTTAAGGGTAATATGGCTTTCAAAAACGGGTTGTTTGGCATGGATTTTCAACAACCGAAATATGGATTGACGGATTGGAGAAACAATATCAGACTTTTCTTCAAAAAATCGGTTTTCTTTTTTCAAAACTTACTAGTGTGTCTAGGAAGCGACATTGAGGCACACGATACTAATTCGAAGGCGGTTCAAACAACTCTTTTTCAAGACAAGCTTACAAACTCATTCCCGGACATAAAGGTAAACGGCGTTGCGACCACCTCATTGTCTGTCACAACACCGTCTACAGGGAGCCACACAACACTCACTGATGCCAAAGGAAACTTTTACTACATACCAAACGGCAGCAAATCAAGTCTAAAAGTTCACGCGGAACTTCAGACCTCCAAGAAAGATGACGGATCAACAGGAACTACAACAGGGACGTACGGAACGGCATGGTTAGAACATGGTACAACTCCCTCGAACGAACAGTATGAATATGCTGTCCTGATACCGACCACATCGTATCACCCAACATTAACTGACCTAGCAACGGCCCAAGAAACACCAGGTAGTGAAGTTTACAAAGTTTTGAAGAAGGATAGCGCTGCCCATGTTGTCCAGTTTCTTCAGTCACCGGAGTCATGGTCCACTCTTGGTCATAAAATCACTGGCTATGTTATATTTGGTTTACTTGCAACGCTTCCAGCAGAAGGTCCCGTAGAGGCAGTCAATGAAGGAAATTGTTTAATCATGGCCCAGAAGACTACAGAGTTCATTTTCCTGAGTATCAGCTCTCCAGACCTCAATCTGAACACGAAATCAGGCATGCTGACTGGTTCCGATGACGTTGGGCAAGTTGAGCTGTATCATTCATCAAGTGGAGAGCGAGAAATAGAGGTCACCCTAAGAGAACCAGTACTGGAAAGAATAGTCTCTGTTGAAGCCCACGGTGATCCAGATTGTTACAAGCCTAATGTGTTGGTGGATTCCAATGGCACAAAAGTTCGCTTTTTGAATCTCAAGAATGGTTTCAGTGTTGAGGTAAAATTGAAAGCGAAGCCACCGCAACCGTGATGTTCTTATGGTATATGTACATTGCACACCTGTAATCAGGCACCTCAGGCAATTTCTTCAGTAGCGGGTGTCTTAATCAAGAAGTGAAAAAAATCAAAAATGTTTCAAGAACTGCCTGTCATAGTTCTCATAATAAAATGCAACGGATTGAGCCAATTGTATAACAAACTGAGTATGAAAACTGACTGTAGATAGTAATTGGTCAGGTAAATAGGTTTGCGCGAATGAAGGCTGGTGAAGTTTTCTATTGATTTTCTTGGGATAATTATATATGATTCCTAATTTATTTAGTCCTTTGCCATTGGCATTTTAAGGTACAGAAAAAGAAAAGATTGAAAGTTTGCATGAATATTTTTGGTGAGGTTGAATAAAAACTTTGTGTGCTTAACGTGTGGATTGCTGTTGTTGATTGAATTTTCTCTGCGAATTTTCTGATAGATTTCCAAGAATCTTGGTGATCATTCTTTAGCTATGTGCTAGCACTAAGGGAACAGAATTATATCATATTTGTAGTCTTAACAGTGTAATTTCGTTCTTCTGGCAAATACGTTGTTGTTTACTTGTTGACGTTTTTGTTGTTGCTGTTGTTGTTGTTGTATTCATGCGGAAACCTCTGTTTGTTCGAAAATGCTAATATGGTCATCGTCAAAATACTCCATTGTAATAAGCCGGTCGAGTAGTGTGATGTGATGTGTGATGTGCGTGTGACTTACTTTTCATGGCTATTTTTAGTGGCATTCTCTAATAATATATAGACTTAGCCAAGCCTAAAAGCAGCTCTCCCAAGGAATGAGCTGGTGTTTGTTTCTCAAAAATAGTCCAGAACTTTTCGGTCCCAAAAATATTTTTTTGGCTCGTTCTCTCTTAAAAAGTTTTTCCTAAGAAGCCCGAAAGTATTCTGACTTGTCCTGAAATATTTTTGGGATCTTTTCTGTGAATCCGAACTAGAAACGTTATTCTAGAGCAAATCTTTATTTTTTTTTCGGGCATCAAACTGAACAGATATTTTACCCATGAGTTGTCTTGCTTGGTTTTTGCAATGTTTCCATTGTACCCTGGACAAAACAATTCAGGATCAGGTTAAGTTATTGTAACTTTTAAATGTTATACCTAAATTCCATTAAATAGGGCAGAAAAGCTGAAAAGGAAACTTCACACATGGAAACTTTTTAAAATTCCTCAATGTCCCATTAAGGCAGTGAAAAGGGCGGGAAAGTACGTGCGTCCGATACGCCTTTGAGTCATAAAACTCGTCCTGCTTGTGCAATGAGTCATTTTGCTTCAAACGCAATGCTTAACTGCAATATTTACAAAATTCTCGCTTTTAAAAGGCGAAATTAAACAATCTTTTCGACAGAAAGAAACATAATTTTAAGAGATTGGTCCCATAAACAGAGGAGATAGCACCAAAGAGATGTTCTTCCCAAATCAACCGCACAGAAGTCCTTAGACGCATCAAAGCAGGGGCAGCGGTAAGCACTGCACTTGCAGAAGTTAAAAGGTTAAAAATACTGCAAAAAAGTGGAAAATACTTTCTGATAACAGGTAATGCCCGAAGTAATGCGTGAGCCCTTTGAGAGAACAAAAAAGAGCCCAGCAAAACTCATCTCAGGAGCGAAATTACTGGAGCGACTCGAAGATTTGTGCCAGAGCCAAATTCTTTGCTCATCAAACAGTTGTGCGTGTAGAAATTTGTTCAAGCACTTTCCTTTGCCAACTATCTCAAAATGGTGAAGAAAGATGTTCATTACATGTTTCAAACAAATTCTGCCGTGAAGCAAACTGGAGGACTTTGTTGACATTCACTAGAATACGGCGAATCTATGGCACGAGAACCGATGTGACCGCGCATGTTTTCCCGCCCTTTTTCTGTTCTTAAGGTAAACGTGCTCTCATGTATTTCAAGAAATTTCCGTGTGTGTAATTTTCTTTTCTATTATGATGCCATTTTTATGGAATTTGGGTAATTCATTCAAAAGTTTAATAATCGTTTAACTTAATCCTGAATTGTTTTGTCCAGGGTACTATCCTGTCATTTAACTGTCAAAGCTTGTCAAATCTCCATGGATTATTGGCTGTTTGCTTGAATGAACTTGAAACGTGAGTCATTTACAACGACAAAATTTAACGTTTATACTCTGAAAGATTTTTTTCGGTGGGGGGGGGGGGGTTACATCGTGTTCGGATGTTAACAAATAACACGGACTAAACGTCTAGTCTAAAATTAATACT
This sequence comes from Siderastrea radians, assembly GCA_964017195.1. Taxonomy (NCBI): domain Eukaryota; kingdom Metazoa; phylum Cnidaria; class Anthozoa; order Scleractinia; family Rhizangiidae; genus Siderastrea; species Siderastrea radians. The sequence goes on along the minus strand of OZ024887.1, from coordinate 10,755,117 downwards.
GGCATTTCAATGGCACTTTACCCAAAAGAAAGATTTTTGGGAGCTTCCAGGCACCTGTCAATTAGCGAAGGAATATCACGTAAGTTTAGCGGCCGCGAAGTATTTCGATATAGAAAGTATATAAATTCGGGCGCTTTGAGGAACATTCAAAACTGTTTTCGGAAGCTTATCGGATCAAATAGCTTTAAACCGAAAAGTGCTACCCTTGTAGATACTTGAATAATTTTTTATTTCGATCTCTAACTAGAGAATATCAAGATTGAAAAAAAAAAATAAAATAAAATATACCTTAAACTAAGACATAAGTTTTTGCGGCCGCGAAGGGTAGAAAAAGTTCGAAGGGTAGAAAACTGTTTTCGGAAGCGTTTCGGATAAAATGAGTTTAAACGGACAACTGCCTCGCTAAAAAGATAATTACTGTTGAAAACTTCTAGGACAAGAAAATCGACAATTGCCCAAAGAGATGGACCCGACAGTCAAAATTGAAAACAGTTATCCGCTGACATCTCACTAAAGTGATGCCTGTACAAATTAGATGATGTTGTCTTACGACTGTGCTTTGACCTACTGTTACGAATGAACAAACACAAAATAATAGACAGAGAAATCATTTTTGAAAAAGTTTATTCGAAAACCCATAAGCTTATACTTCAATGAAATTCGCGTTACACTTCCTGCATCGTGGGTCTGTCCACGCAAGTGAAATCGGCTGAGCAAACTATTCAAGACTACACCTGTCTCAAATCTGAGCACGTTTTCTAATAGTTTTTTTAAAGTCATCGTCAACATAAAGTAAAAAGTAAATGACAAATTGCCATTTCAAAAAGTAATTTCTTTGACCGTAATGCTCAAAATCATAAACACCTTAAACACTTTATAAACTTCCCTTACTTGGTTGTGTTTCAGAACAGGACCAGCTCTCCGCCGTGAAGAATACAAAGATGAAGTCCTCGAAGGCAAATTTCATAACTTGAACTTTTCGCCTTCCACCAAAAAAAAAAAGACCACTGAGTACCTCTTTTGAACTTTTTCTTTCCATTTCTAGATATTAGACGAGCACTCTGGAACAATCGTTTTGCTAAATAAGCTTAGGCTTTTAAAGAAACCTCTTTTTCAAAAGCAACCATGTAGGCTAATGGCCAAACTCAAAAAAGGCTCTATTTTTCAAGTTGGCTGCACCCCCCAGGTGGCAAGCTGTTCTTGGTACCATTTTAAAGCTTATAGTTCACTCTTTCCGAATCTGCTTGTTGCCAGCTTAATTGAAGTGTCCGAAGGCCTTGGTAACCTGGCCTAAACTACCCACACTACTTTCCGCGAAAAGATGAAACAAATTTTGCTGGCTTTGTTTCTGAACCGCCGCGTTGTAGAAAGACACTAAGAAGGGATTTTTTGTGCTTTATATCAACAATCAGTGACTTTTAAGGGCAAAACATGTAAAATTTGATCAATATCGTCAATCTTGACTTTAATTTGTGCATCTTTTCTGAACCAGCATTGTCTATAGGCACTTGAAGACCAAACAAACTGTTTTATGTAGCAATTTTTATTTTTCTCCTCACATTATCTCCATATTTTGGTTCAGGAAGCTCTCATATGTCCTTGAATGCAGAATACAAGCACTAAACCAAGCTTTCTGTCATAAATTGGAAAAAAAGCTAAACCGGGAGGTTCATCAGTACAATTCCGGGAAACCATGCGGCCCAGGGACATTTGAAGTAGATGTCATCCAATACATGCGGGGAAGTTCAGATGTTCACTATTGTGTAAAGCGTAAAGATTTCGCGTGGTTCCTTTCAAGGCTTCCTCTTGAAGAAGGTGATCATCTGATAGACGGGATGTCCGAGACTTCGCAGTCTGTCCCGGGATGGAGTGGGTTCAACACAGTAGCGAAGAAAAATGACTTCCCCGGAAAGAGAACTGTTGGCTATTGTCAGCTCATAGATGCCTCCCCAACCGAGCTTCCCACTGTGTACACTACTGAAGAAGTCTGTAACCATGGCAAACCGTCTCGGTCTTGAGGACACAGTGATTGTGTTAGATCAAGCCATCTATGCAAAAGCATTGGAAATTATATGGAAGCAACAACAACAGTTTAAGAGCGTGGTTTTTAAGATGGGGGACTTCCATGTTGCCTGTGTGTTTCTTGCAGTCCTAGGAAAACGCTTCGGGGACGCTGGCCTAAGAGATCTTCTCATAGAGTCCAGGATTGTTGGAAGCGGTTCACTGAATGGCGTGTTAGAAGGGAGACATTACAACCGTGCACTTCGCACGCACAAGATAGTCCTTGAGGCTCTGATGCGTCTACACTGGCAAACCTTCATCCAATCAGCATCCAAAGACAGGCGGCTTATCCAGCAGATAGAGGCTGTAGAGGCACCATGGCAGAATGTACGTAAGGAAGTAGCAGCTGATAGCATTCAAGCACTTTATGATAAACCTGAGCTCAAAGATGTCCTACGAAGTTTTGAAGAATTCAACCTGACATCAAGTGGTACGATGGGCCAGTATTGGCTGTCATACATTGAAATGGTTACCCTGCTACTACGCTTTCTACGAGCAATGCGAGAAGGAGATTTTGAACTTACACCTTGCGTGTATCAAATAGATATGTTGCCGTGGATGTTTGCGTATGACCGTAATAACTACGCACGCTATCTACCAGTGTATTTGTGCGACATGTTAGCATTAGAGCAGAATCACCCATCTGCGTATCAAGCAATCGAGGCTGGGGACTTCGTCGTCCAGAGGAGCTCGTGGAATGGTTTCGGGTAGGTTGCTGTTGACCAAACTATCGAACAGACTATTAACTATGACACTAAATCCAAAGGTGGAATCGTAGGTTTTAGTGTGAATACAGCAGCGGTACAAAGATGGGTACTTACATCTCACGAGCACGCAGCAGTCACACAAGCTTGCCGCGAGATGGCTGGATCTGCCGGTGTGGATGATAGCGATGCAGGAGTAGTGAAGGAGATGGGTAAGGCCCGGCTGTAGAAAGATGAAGAAGATGTACGTAAAGTTCAGTGGACGCTCTACACCTGGATGAACCCCTTCTCTCAGTCAGAATTGGACGAGATATGCCACTTGGCCTCTGGGGTGACAGCAGAGAGCATGTGGAACGAGATCTTTTAACTGCTCACGACAGAGGAAAGGAAGCCCTGATGGCATACATCCAGAAACGCCTTGTCAGCAATGAAGTGGGTTTCTATGTTGCAATATCCAAGTTGAAGCTCGAAAAGTTCACGTCTGTTACCAAGACTGTCAAGATTAAAGCAGATTAAAGCAGACAGGGACCTGTTTGCCCGTCTTCTAATCATCACACAGAAGAGAGACATGGATCTGCGAGCGGTATTTAAACACTCCCTTGGTCCTCTACCTTCGTCACTTGCTTCCACGGACGAAACCCTTGGAAAAACAGACAAGTCTAAACTGCTGGAGCCGTTGACTAATCAAGTTGAGCCCGCTGAAGATGTGCCTCCAACAGCAGCCTGGATAGTGGACGTAATGGCCATCCTACAGTCACTAAAGGAGGTTCCATCTACCTTTGAAGACCTGGCTATGATGATCTTTGACTCAATTGCACCTCCATCAATGATGGCGAGACAAATCGACTTTGTAACTGAAAGGTACCTGGAAACGTCAATAAAGCATGCTGAAAGAGCCAGACGAGGCAGTCATGGATCTCTTAAGGTCAGGATAACAGGCCCTGGGAAGAAATGTCCCAAGTAATGGAAAAAATTTCTTAGCAATGGAGAGAACAAGACAAGTCTCACAGAATTCCTCTTCAAGCAGTGGTCAGGAAATAACTACGTAAATCGAATTGGTAGACGCGTCATATTCTGTGTAAGGTTGTTTGTTTTCAATGGCAAAGTTATGTCTGAGCAAGTAGAGGAGTTGAAATGCACCCACGAGGAAGCAGATACCAGAATCCTTCTCCACGCAAAGCATGCAGCTGACCATGGCGAAGGCACCATAATCATCAAGTCACCTGACAGTGATGTCATCATGCTGGCCTGCCATTTCCAGACCAAATTCCCTCACTTTTAGTTGTCCATAAGAAGTTGAAGACACGCACCATCTTCTTAGACATCCCTGCTATGGTGCAGAAGGCTGGAGTTGAGAAATGTAAAGCACTCCCGGGGCTACATTCATTTACTGGCTGTGACACGACCAGCTCATTTGCAGGGAAAGGAAAGAAAGGTCCCCTCAAGCTATGTATGAATGACAGAGAGTGTCGCCAAGCCATGTAAATGCTAGGAAGATCTTTTGCCTTGGATGCAACCACTTTCAAGAGGAGTGAGAGGTTTGTATGCAGAATGTATGGCTTTTCAGATGACCACGATGACGTCAATGAGTGCAGATTCTTACTGTTTTGTTCCAAGAATCAGCAATCTCAAAACCTTGCACCCTGCCAAGATGCTCTGGAAAAGCACACTTAGCGCGCAAACTATCAAGCTGCAATCTGGCGCCGCGCTCTCGAGGCAGACCCAAGAGTACCAAGTCCTGACGGCTACGGATGGACGACCACGGAAGATGGCATTAGCATTGACTGGATGTCTCTGCCTTCAGCCCCTGAGGCCTTACTAGACATGATCGTGTGTGGATGCACTGGATTCTGCACCACTGGCCACTGCTCGTGCAACAGGAATAGTCTCTCTTGTACGGATGCTTGTCAATGTGGGGACACTTGCAACAACCCTCACAACATGTGGGAAACTAATGACTTAGTGGACAGCGACAGTGATGTGGAATAACTAGCTGTAGAGAACACTCATATGAAGTCACAACTTTGAGTGACATCATCATTGGATCCTCTGTTATCTTTTGCAAATTCTGTTTCTAATCATTTAATAGGACTGCTTGATCGGTATTGCTTCAACTCTAACAATCCGATGTGAAATATACGTATTTCTTGCCCTATTTGAAACAGAAATATCTGTAAAACGGAAGTTAATTTCGGTTTTGGCTTCGTTTCTTCTCTAGATTTTGACAGAAAAGTCCTACTGGGCATTTGGAAAAACTATTTGCTTGGTAATGGTTCGACTCTGTGGGTATCTGACGAGAGACATACTTGATTCTCGTCTTTTGGAGCAAAAATCCCTAAACCGGAAGTTGCATTTTGGTCACTTCCGGCTTAGTCTTTTTTCAATTAATGACAGAAAGTATGGCTGTATGTAATTTTGGGATTTTGTATGTATCCAGGAATAAATGAGGGCTTCCTGAACCAAAATATGGAGATAATAGACGTAGTAAAAATAAAAATTGCAACATAAACAGTTTGTTTGGTCTTCAAGTGTCTATAGACAATGCTGGTTCAGAAAAGTTGCACAAATTAAAGCCAAGATTGACGATATTGCTCAAATTTGACATTTTCACTGATTGTCGATAGGAAGCACAAAAAATAGTCTTTAGTGTCTTACTAAAACGCGGTGGTTTAGAAACAAAGCCAGCAAAATTTGTTTCATATTTTAGCGCAAAGTAGTGTGAGTACTTTATGCCAGGCTACCAAGGCCTTTGGACACTTTATTCAGCTGGCAACAAGCAGATTCGGAAAGAGTGAACTATAAGCTTAAAATGCTATCAAAAACAGCTTGCTACCCGGTGGGTGCAGCCAACTTGAAAAATTACGGGTTTGGCCACTACACTAATGGTCATGCGATTTCCCGCCAAGAAAAACACTGGTTGGCCAAAAGCAACGGGCGATTTCCTGCCAAGAAAAGATGGCATTCTCCCCCCCCCATAGCCTCGTCCTACTCTCCTCCCCCACCCATAATTTCCTCCCATTCTCCTCCCACTCTCCCATAGTCTGTACGGACGCAGGGACGTACGCTGACGTCAGAACCAAATTTCCCACATGGATAGGTTACAAACTTCCTTACCGATGGTGCTCCTCTGTTCGCGCGCTTTAGCTCCCCTATTAAATTTGCCAATTTGGCAAGGCGTTTTTTCTGAGACAAACCAGTGCTGAGTAACAATGAGGTATGAATGAAACGCACACTCAGTCAAGGCAACCTGCAAGGGATTTATTGCACTCATGAATTATTGTATCCATTGTATCGATCATTGATTCAATGAACAAACGCGTGTAATTGCAGGTTAGCTGAAAATGTTAAGGACTAGTTTAACACGCTGCAGATGGTCCACTCCTTTCGCCCCGGCGCTTATACGAAGACAACTTTTCACTGTTTGCTTTAAAACCAACTTTATTCATTATTCACATTTAAGAATTTTATTGGCCCTTATTAACTTTTATAACATCTTTACAAAGCATTGAACTCCTTCTTTTATTGACAAACATACAAGAGAAGTTACAATACACAAGGAGCCTCGATTGCAATTTCCTGGCACTGCGTTACAAGAATAAGAACTACGCTGATGTTTCGCTAAACTGGGGTTAAAGGGAACCAGTGGTGTTATAACATATATACCTGAAATTGCTCCAAATCTCTCCCAGAATCCAGCGAAATATGTAAAATCTCGTAGATCGAAAACATATCCCAGAAAATGGTCTTCAAATTTCGCTCTTACCCCGCCCACCCCGCCTGTGGCCGCCATCCTAGAACACGAAGTGACCTAGGGGATTGATGACGTTTCACAGCTCCCAGTTGGCGTGAGCTTTAAATTTTCGCAACAATTTTTGTTTTCTTTTGGCGTAAACATGCCGAAGAGAAGCGTATTCGGCTGCAATTATACCGCAAAAAGTAAGAAAAACCCAAGTATTGGTCTTCATAGTTTTCCTAAAGATGAAAAGCTGAGGAAAAGGTGGATTAAGGCGCGCGGTGTATCAGCATATCAAAAGACACGTGATTATGCTCGCAACGTTTTATGCCAGACAACTTTGACGTAAGTGTCCTTCTGCAAAAGAAACTCCTTGGTCACAGCAGATGGATAAGAAAACTTAAAGGCAATGCTAATCCAACCATATTTTCTTTCACGTTAGTTAAGAAACCGTGATTGCAGAGAGAGCAACGTGCCGCGCGACAGCAAAGTTTTTTTTAGCTGAGTTACTTAACTTTGAGTACGCTGTTTTGTTGTGTGTCCGACATTCGTTAAATTAAGCGGCTTACCTTCCAGACCATCGAAAAAGTTCTTGCTTCTCATCGAGAAGTGAAAACTAAAGAAGAGCAGGAGGTGATCATTGATATTACGGAAACTCGTTGTGAAGGAATTACGCAAACAGAGCCCTTACCTGAACTGATATCATGTGCAAGTTGAACAATTACCGGTACCTGCAATGTCTAGAGATTTTGCGAATCAGTTTCCACAAGATGCATCAGTGGAGGTAAGAAATGGCCATTCTTATGCTAGAGGTGAAGAGCCGCAGTGTCCGTTACTTGTACGAAACGATAGACTTGGAGGAACAAAGCGAAACTGTGGTAACTGTGAACGAGGATTCCTCGCGGTGCGTTGACCCTACTGAACAAGTGGAGGAATTTGTGCAGCTCACAATATAGCAAAACAACAAATCCAGTCACAAGCCAATCAGAATATTACACTAGTGATTCTGAAGACAAGCGTTTTAAGAGTCAACAATCATCACAGAACGAATCCGAGGAAAATTCAGTGGATTTCGAAGGCAGGGTATTTATTGTATACGAGGAGCAACTTAAAGAACTACAGGGTGCAGAAGAGGTCATGGGTTCGATTCCCGTTCAAGCCTGAATTTTTCAGGTTTCTTCTTTTCAACTGCTTAAGTTGAAACACCTTCACTGCGGTGATCTTCATATAATTCTATCTTTATCCGCAGTTAAAAAAAGTTATATGATTATTTCGTATATTCATATATTCAGAACTGTGTCGTTTTTGTCCAAATTGCGGTTCCTGCAGTTGAAGCGAGTGAGATTCAAACTGAGGGGTCGCAGCTTTTCATACATTTGACTTGCCTAAATGGCTGTAGTTACAAGTGGTAGTCTCAACCCCCATTGTGTACCATCAAAGGCAGAGGAGAATTAGCCATCACTGCAGCGATGTTTTTTAGCCGGATCCACTTCGCAAAATTTGAACAATCTGCTTATTGTTTAAAACTTAACATAATATCAGAATCTTCATGTACTTTGTAAAAGGTTCGTTTTTCCTGTCGAACAGACGAACAGAAAAGGAGTTAACACTGTTTTTCAAATCGCAATTTATTTGCAAATTCATATGTGTAATCAAATGGTGACGAGTGAAATTATGAAATAATTTCACGCACGTTTTGTCAAAATTCTAATTATTAAATTATTAAAATTTTGACAAAACGCAAGTGAAATTATTTCCAAATTTCACGAGTATACCATTTGATTACCTATTAATATCATGGGTGACAAATTACACTCACAATCGTGGGGTTTTGACTTGTTTATCGCATCGGCAACTCCTTGAGCATTGAAACGGTTTAACGGCTAAAGTTCACATTTTTCTGAGTGAAATAATGAAAAAATCTTGTGACAAGTTTTTACCACGCTTTGACGATTTCGTGGCTTTTGTAACCGACAGCAAAGTACACCAGACTCTGAATTTTTATTTGAAAAGCACCAAAGCAAATCGCTTGGCAAAGGTTATCCGCGTTTTATCCGGCAAATTCACTGAATCGTGCACTACGTTGCTCCATCGAGCAAGGCTCAGAAGGCTTCACAAATACATTCAAAATACGCACAGCAAACTTGTTTTAACGAAAGTAAACTTCGGAAGCAAATTTGTATTTAAAAACTGACCTTTATTCCATTCGAAGAAGTGCCCAAATCCACTGAATTACTTCTCTGAGTTCGCGGTCAATCACTCGATCGCTGCAACTGGCTCGCCGTTCAAAAATTTTCGCTGTCACACTATCAAAAATAATCTCTTCTTTTTAACTCGCAGGTGATTTCTGAGAAGTTCAGTCAATTAAAAGTCAAAATTTACAGATTACCAACTGTGTCCTCAATGAATATTTCCAGAATTGCTGTAGTTCTGCACAAAACATCTCCATCATTAACCTCAACGCCATCTTGGCGCTGAGCTATAGACCCGTTGCCATGGCAATTTTGTAATTTCACATGTGAAATTATAAATTAACGCTGAAATTTCGCGCCAAAATTAAGGAGTAATTTGTCACCCATGATATTAAAAAGGAAATTCTGAAAAAGAAATACAAATTTTAAACCTGTTAGTGACGCTGTTGCGTTAAGGTATAAAATGCAACACTTTCACGGTCATGAAGGCTAACCAATGCTGTCCATATGACATCTCTACTCAGACAAACTAAGCTATAACTTGCATGATTAGTAAAACTATCAAGACCTGAAAGAAAAAGTTCAGAAAGGTATGTCAAGCAAAAACTGACAGAAAAAAAATGGATCACGCAAAGATACAGAAGGTAAAATTTAGCAATTTTCATTTATCACAACCTTTTGTAAATAGACAATAATACATGGGAGCGCGGAGATATGGAATTTCTCTTCGAGTGTTCAACGCGATATCTTACGAGTAAGCGTAGCGAACGAGTGAGATATCGGATTGAACACGAGAAGAGAAATTTCATAGCTCCGCGCGCCCATGTATTATTGTGTTTATTATATAAACACAAAAGCCCACAATATTACTGAAACAATTTTTATTTAAAGGCAACAGCAGTAAGCTTAAGGGCAGAAGATAAAAGTAATTCCGGTTCAACTGATTCAAACAAACAATTTTCAAATACATTCATTAACACAATAGAAAACTTTTCACTATTATTTTATTTTCGTTTTATTATTACTACTATTTACTGCTTTATTTGTCCGTATTCATTAGTAGACAATCTAAAGTCACCCTACCTTCTTGCTCCAGATTAAACTTGCGACGTAAATGACTGGAATAGCACTCATCGATTAACCCGAATATGGTCATCCTCAAATTCGGCAAAGTCGCAACTCGGCGTTAGTTGTCGAAGCCTACGCACAAACTGATCCACAGTCTTGTCTCAAAATTGAGAAATTCCCTTGCACCAAGAGCCTGGTCAAACCAGGGTTGTACCCTGGTCCAAGCCTGGTTAAAAAACCAAGGTACCCTGGTTCTTAAACCAAGCTAACCAGACTCGAACCCTATGTGCAAAAAAGTCTGGTAACCCTGGTTACCGCGGTCATTTAGAAAACCAGGGTTACCAGACGTACCAGGGTAACCAGGGTTTAACCAGACTCTGAGAAGTCTGGGCTAACCTTGGTTACCCAGGTTACCCTGGTACTTCTGGTGACCCTGGTTTCTAAATAACCAGGGTTACCCGGGATTAACCAGGCTCTTAAAGGCTGGGTTGACCAGGGTAACCCTGGTGAACCTGGTTAGCACATTTTACTGAAAACCAGGCTTACCAGACTCGAACCCTATGTGCAAAAAAGCCGGGTTAACCCTGGTTTTCTTGGCAAGCCCGGTTACCGTGGTTTTCCAAACAACCAGGGTTACCCAGGTATGACTTTTGTCTAACTGTCTGGGTCAACCCTGGTAACCCTGGTTTTTCTAGTAAGCCTGGTGATGCTAGGGAATTTCAAGAAAGAGTAACCTCAGGCTAATGCACTCAATGTGTAAAAGGCTAAAAGGACAGTATCCCTAATTATGGATAAATTACAAGAATTATATGGATAAAGTCCGAGTGAACCAAGACAAACCAGAATTAAACACAAATACTATGAGTTACACTGTATAATGCAAAACCCCAGTCCTTCTGAGGCCACATTCAGTTTACCTTTAGTTAGAATGTCTAATTTTCAACAGATCTTTAATGTGAGTTTGAAATATTCCATTTCAGGTACCCTTTATGTTTGTGTATGAGGCAAAACTAAATGCAAACAATAATTAAGTAACACATTCACTGATTTTACATGTATGGTCTTATCTGTTTTGGCTACCTTTATTTCACTTGCTGCTAACAATCTTCTGAGTTGAGTCCTTCTAGTGCTCTTATACTTGTGTTCCTAGGAAAAAAAATCGAGAATTTTTTAAATTCTAGGTCTGTCATACACTCAGCATAATTAGGTTGCAATGTTAATTTTCAATAAAATATAAGGGACATGTAAATTACAATTACACTGTACAGTTCAAGCAGTCAATCTTGTGGGTTCCAAGGATGTGGAGTGGCACAATAGGAAAGAAATCTAAAGCTAAGCTACATGTATCACTTGAGTGACGCCGACATAAGCATTATGGTGATAGACCATTTGAAAACCTTGAAAACACTGATTAGAATAGAATTTTCTAGTACACCATGATGAAAGAGCATGTACATTGTAGTCAGTGAATACATAGTGATGGTTTCTCATGTTCATGTATGAGGTTCCAAAAATAATATGTACAGTGTACTTATTGACTGAGTGGGAGGGCTGGGCAGGAAAATATTTGGCTTGAGGTCTGTGTGCCACGACTGAGAGCCCCAAATTTTTCCCATTCGGCCCGACCTAACTCTGTCACTAAGTATTTTATCATTACCACTTCATATCTTAGGAAAATTTGGAAAAATGCTTGTAAGTACTGAATAAATGTTTAAGTGCAGTGCATGCTGAATGAACAGATGATGTGCGTGAGGCTGGGGGCTTTTCCAAAATCGCCTGGCATCAACCCACCCGGCCCTACACACATCAACTTGCCAGTACATTTTCTAAAGAATTACATCAGTGTGGCCGTATGGTGGTATAACAAGTTCAGTTATCAATTGAAGAATGAAGATCATAAGACATGACATTCAAAACCCAGATTCAAAGAAATACAATGCATGCTACTATTGTAGCTTTGACCCTGTTATCCCATTCACTTAGCCCCTAGTGATCAAGTGTGGTTGTAACCCTGAGTGTTGATGTATGTATTGAAATGGAATAAGACCCAAAAGAAGCTCAACCGAGGAGTTCCCTACACCAGTCAGGTCACCTCTAACCACTACATGTACATGAAACCTGCACTGGACAGAATGTACAGTTAAAGCTCTCGTAAGCGACCACCTCGGGAATTAAAAAAGTTGTTGCAACTAGAGCTGGTCGCTTACAAGAATGATCTCTCCCAACCGACCACATGACGAAACAATAGAAGGTGGTCACTTACAAGAGCTTTTGGCATAGCCTGTTCCAGGCTCCGAGATAGTGGGGAAAAGAGCAAAGAGAAAACGAGGGCGAAAAAACGCGCTAAGGCTCCCTTTCTGTTTGCGCCGACCCTACTCCCGCGCGCATATAATTTTTGCATTCCCCTTCTGTTCGCGCCGACCCTACTATCTGAGAGCCTGGAACAGGCTACTTTTGGCATGAAGCTTGAGTTATGTTAATGGTTACTATTAGTAACCACTAATTGCCTATCACAAAATATATCTGCTGCTTGTCACAGAAGAGGTTCGCGAATGTTCTGGTCAATGAATCATTAGCGCTTATGTTATGTATTACAATAACTCTAATTTTAATCAAGAAGTGCATGCTTTTGTTAAAGCGTTGACTGAGTGGCCGCCTACGAGAACTTAAAAACAAAGGAAAAGACCAGTCGGTAATTCATAAAAGTGGTCGCAATCGCTTTAATTACAGAGTTTAAGTGACAGTGCAAATGGGGTTTTGCAATGCTGGTTGTAACTGGAGCTGGTCGCTTACGAGAGTGGTTGCAAGGGGAGTGCTTCGACCGCTTACAGCGACAGCTCATCACGCGCGGCCCACGTTTCCACGGGGCAGGCGATTTTGGCGCTCGCTGCTGCTGTCTTTTTTTCGCTCGATTATCCCTGAAAGGAGAGATTGCGAGCGAGCGGACGCAAGCGTTTACCTTATCTAAAGAAACGATCGAAGGAATAACTTACCTCGTTGTACGGTTATTTGGCTAGACTACTAGTTGCATGTTACAGTGGATTCCTTCCATTACCTGAAGACGTTTCGCCGTAGTGATTTGTAGTCTGTACTGCATTGTTTGTAGGTAATTTTCGCCGATATCACGCTTTGCTTGCTTTACATTTGTAACGCGGAATGGCAAAAGCAACACCAAATAAGAAACAGCTCTTCTTTGGTAACTCTCCGATCAGAAAGATCAGAAAGCCCGCCACGTCTGCGAGCTGGTACTTGGCCACTTCGTTCATAAAACTTTCCAGTGAACGGACTACACTGAAACGCCACATTTCACACATCTTCTAATTTAGTTTAAAACACTCCCTGAAGTGCTTGTAGAGAGCTCGAACCCGCCGATTATCGAAAGCATCCACTCGCAGAAGGAAAGAAGTGAAAGATTGAATACCGCTCTTGTCAAAATATTTATGAAATCCAACCTCTTTAGAACTTTAAGTCAAAAGAGCCCGATAGAAACCCTGCGGGTGTGAAACCGCAAGTCACGTCACTCCCTAGCAACCAGACTTTGCGAATTTTTAAACTTCCGGTTCTCTCTGGCTCGTGATGGTAGATGTAACTTACGCATGACTCTAGAAGTGAGCAATATTGTAGGACATTATAATTACTTACAAGGTCACCATACAGTCACGATGCCTTCAACACTGCCCTTTGTAGCAGTTATGTAGAACATGATACAGTATGAACCTAGTAAGATGATCTTATATCTCACTACCAGTTTTCTTTTAGCGTAGTACAATCATGTACAGTGTGGTTATAGCCTTCACCTGGAGTGCAGAAGGTCGTGGGTTTGACTTCTGGTGGGGATTACTTAGATGTTCTCCTTGTCCCACAGGTGTTTCATGTTGAGCACATTCTTTTGGTTAATACAAATGTACATGACCAATCTCAGTAATTATTTACAGTATTACTCTATATCAGCTAGTATTCATGTCTTAGCAATTTTTATTCAAGCACTCATCACCAAGGAGATATTGTCTGCATATGACATGAATCATTCTGTCATAATCTCTAAAAGAATTGCCTGCAACCCAAAGCCCAATATACTGTACGAAGAAACCAGATCTAAGCAATACAAATTGAATTGTAACAATGAAGATTCTAATGTATATGCTTGAGTAATTTACCTGCTCAAGTGTGATGCACTGCTTTGTAGATGCCCAATGTGCATCAAGAAACTGTTTTGCCGTAGAACTGCCTTACTGGGAGTACATACTGATACAATGTGCACATAATTTTTTTATGGTAGACACCTGATGAAAAAATTACTATTCAAAGAAAAATTAATAAATGGCTCATAAACAAAAAAAATTTACACTAATATAGCTATGGTGAATGTAAACCATACTTTCATTTTGTCTACACCACAGTACCCGACTTTGTAGTACTTTACAGATCCCAGAAGATTGCTGAGGGAACAATGTAGATGACGAGGTTCAGTTTTTAACAGAAATTTAACTTCTAGCATGTAGCTTAACAGTGCCAGCCATTAAGCCCAGTTGATTGTGTTATTGACCTTTCAATAACAGATATGTCCAGAAATGTATATTAATGAGATTCATGCCCCTTATGACAGACATCACAGAGTGTCTCCTAGCCCTAATCCTCATATAGGTAAACACATGCAATTTTGTCGAACATAAAGTCATATGGAAATGACAAATTACTGATCTGTCTAATATGAAGTACCCAGCATGTTCAGAGTTACACGGATTTCTGGACATACATGTAAGTGGGTCATGGTGCAAAGAACTCACTGGATTCAGTTCCACACACTGTACACCATCACCTTAAGCAAAACAGTTTTTTTCTCAGCCCTTGATTTAGGTCAGTAAGTACATAGTTTTTTTAAAGCCAGAAATGAAAAAGTTGCCGTTTTCCCATATCGTGAAGAGTTTTGATGCTTTTCAATAAAGTGGACATTCATGAGACTCTGCGTCTCCTGGCTTAAAGTTCTTTAATCTACCCTAAGCAAGTATTTATATTGTTTTTATAATTTTTCTGCAGACTAATCAGTAAATCATACTATGGATTAGTTACCAGACTTTTTTACCAGACTTGTTTTCTTCACAAAAGCCTGGTAAGTCTGGTTGAACCAGACTTGACCAGGCTTACCAGTCTTTTTACCAGGCTCTTGGTGCAAGGGAAAACAACACTCAAATTCAAACGTATTACACAAGGGGGAACCCTATTTTGTGCAACATTTTGGGGGTGGTCTGGCCCCACCGTGTTTGAAAATGTGAAACGAAAAACGGGCACTGATCGTTTATTGTTGCTATAATGGACATGTTGCTTTGAGATACGAAGTAAGACAGGAAATCCTGCCCGTTGTCCGCCCCAATGTTTGCCCGTATCAGTTAAAGGCCTGGCCACACTATTTTCCTAAAAGACTTTGCCTTCATTTCCCCCAAAACGTACCAAGGTTTTTTTGCCTACAAAGCCTTTTTTGTCGTTTTCACCTGACCACTCTAAAGCAGTTTTCCTTTGAAAATAACACCAAAAAGTTTTTATGCGCTTTTACTTTTTGTAAACACTAAAACGGTCGAAAACGGTGTCAAAGTTTGTAAAAGTCTCCGTTTCCACCCGTGCACACCTTACAGCAGAAAAAACTCTAGACGAATTAGACGGCAGTTTGTTGAACTTGCAAATTAATCCTCCGTTTATGTTAGGGCGAAACATGTCTAGTCTGGAACGATGAACGTTTATTCGTTTGTGTCAGGATGGAAACGCCTTGAGTTGTTAATAGCGACGTTTCGACTGCAATACTGCTAGTCTTCATCAGGCGATGAGGTCGATTGTTTACGTGTCGCTATTTGTAGCATGTTGGTTGGCTGCTATTGGTGCATTTCGATCTTCATTACTATTCCGAGTATTAGATGTTGTTTCCTCACAGGTCCGCTTTGTGGTTGATCGGCTGTTGTGCTTTTTGATCGTAGGTATCCAAGCTTCAGGAATTTCGATTCCACTATTTTTATTGATGTTATTAGGGTGAAGTCTTACATGGGTAGCCTCTTTGACAATACGTGTGTACCTGCGGAGGTTTGCGTACGAGCAAGCCGTATATCTCTGTCATTTTCTTTTATCCTTTCTTGCATCGCTCTCCCTGTTTCCCCGATGTAAATAATCGACCTCATCGCCTGATGAAGACTAGCAGTATTGCAGTCAAAACGTCACGATCAACAACTCAAAGCGATTCCATCGTGAGACAAACGAATAAACGTTCATCTTTCCTATCTTACACCAAGACGAACAATAAACACATCTTTAATGACATGTCTAGTCTGATCACGAATAAAATGTGTTTCACTATGAAAAGTGTTCAAATCAGGTGGTGCATCTAGTGTGCGGATCATGATCGAAACATATTTATTCTGAGCATGATTGAAACTATAGCTACCTCATGAGATGGTTTCGATCTCGGCCAGACCACATAATTATGTTAAAATCTGCAGCCTAAAGCGGAGAGGAAGAAAGAAAAAGGTGAAAGATCCTAAATTGGAGCTGCTATGAGACATAATTGTTTGTTCAAATATAGGTTAATGAAGAGATACAAGTTACATATACTGGCGATGATAAAGAACGCCGCGGGATATTGCATTCAAAATGACCAAAAAAAAAACCAACCCAACGAGGGATATGAATTCTCGAGCTTCTCCATAACTCTGAACATAACTCTGTTGCTCTTTCCTTGCTAAACGCCTTTCGCCCCCGGAAGGGATTGAACGAATGCAAAAACAAGTTCCAACTTCATTTTTCGGTTTTAATAATGTAATTAATATATAGATTTAGCCAAGCCTAAAAGCGGAGCCTCCCTTTTTGTTTTGTCTGTTTTTTGCTTTTGTTTCGTTTTTGCTGGCAGTTATTAATTTGTGAAAATATTCTCATCCAAGTCGTTTTATTAAAAAAAAAAATCAAAGAAAAAAAAAGAAAAACTTCTTGCTCCCGCTGAGGGTCGAACCCGGCTCGTCGGCGTGAGATGCCGGTAACTAGTCCACTAGGCCATGGGCGTTTGACATTGTTTCGGCACTTAATTTTAATACTTATTTCTTTTTTCATGACAAGCTGCCTATCAGCATGAAAATGCTGATGTTTTTCCTGGCAAATGTGTTCGAAACGCCGTAAAAACCATGGTTGTGGACAGAAAAAACCAAAAAGCACTAGCTCTGCTATATTTGGCGTCGAAACCGCTGCGGAAAGCTGCGAACTCAAGCGGTGTGTCGACCGAGTTTGAACAGAACCGACGAGGCAAATTTGAACTTTTTGCCTGAACTTTATCGCCGAATTTCTTTCGCCTAGATTGAACTTTTCCCCTTCCACCAAAAAGACAACTGAGTGTTCTTTTGAACTTTTTTTTTCCATTAACAAATTTGTTTTTGACTTTTGTTGTCTTTGCTTGTTTTGCTACAACGCGGGTCAACATGCGATTTCGCGCCGAAAACACACGGGATTCAGCACAGGGTTATATCCAGTGTTGGAAGTGTATTGGTAGGCCTTTGGTGCGGACGGACGGACGTACGGATGTACGGACGGACGGATGTACGGACGGACGGTCACGTGACTACTACGTCACTACCAAAATTTTTTGGCTTGATAGATTACCAAATATCCTTAGCAATGGAGCTCCGCTGACGCGCTAGCGCGCTGGCTCCGCTATTAAGATTTTATGCGTGTTCAGTAAAACAGCATAAATTATACAGAACCGGGCACGAAGAGAGATTGAAATGGACACCCTGTGAAAAACGGAACTATAGACAAGTTGAGAGGATTCATGATGCATTTAAACATGTATGATCTAAACACGTTTCGGTGCTGTGTATACGCAGCTGAAGACATACGATCTAGTCAAACTTAATACGGAAAAGAATTTGAGTTTTCGTAACAATCTAAGTACAAAAAGTTACTCCATTCACTCCATTCTTTTTTCCATTTCACTGCAGGAAAACACAAGAGAAACATGCTACCTTTCCTTGCTCTTCAACTATAGTGCCACCTCCTCTTCATCGTTCCTTTATCTTGTGCCTCGTCAGGTACGTAACTCAATTTTTCTGTATCTCGCTACGCGAATGTCACAGTAGCCCTAAACTTCTCCGCGTTCAGCAGGAATGGTACAGTGATATTAGCATTTCAGATTGCTCAAGCAACGCCACGTATGCGAGTTGATATGTTGGTTTTAATTTTCTCGTCCTTGTCGCGAGGTTTCTTTTTCTTTTCTTTTTTTTTCTGAGGCTTCTTCTGTTTCCCTCCACAATAACCAACATTTTTAAATTCCAAATCGATATGGAACAGGGAATAAACAACCATCCCTAGGACATGCCTCTGTCAACTACAATTTTTTAAATAAACAATCAGGGGTAGGCTTTTTTTTGAAATATACAAACATAATTAGACAAGATTAGTATACCTGAACTAGAACTGTTGAAAGAAGAAAGGAAGGAACTGCCCTCGCTACGATACTGTCTTGCAACACAGGATATTTTCTTTTGATATTGCGGTGGTAATAAAAACAGCCGGCAAACTGTTTACCAACCGTTTTCGTTTTTCTTTTTAGCTCCACCGCCTTGTGATCACAATCAATTATTTGATTTCGTGGTTGCAAACCAGGAGACCTGCTTTCAGCCCATTCCATCGTCATCAGTACCGTGACACGATCCACCGACAGGGCGACTGTCAAGCAGGGAACATATTCTTTTAAGTGGGTAGTCAACAACCCATTTCCGCGTCACCCTGGAAGATTGACGACCGAAAGAAGAAAAGTTTGGAGCTTACTGAGAGCCGGCTAAGAAACTGGTATTGCGATGAGACAAAAACAGCTCCTCCCGAGCTTAACTCTGGCGTCTCATCCCGGAAAAGGAATGCATATATGATATTGCAGGTGAAAACAGAAATATGAAAAACCTATTCAGAAGTTACCTGCCCACGGTTCCGCTTACAGATGCCCACGTGTGTGAGGTGCAATCAATACTCTTAACCTTGTCCGACTAAACAAGGTAAACGACCTTCTCGATTTCGTGAAGCAGCAAGGATTTGTAGACGGAAGTGGCCTCGGCTCTTTGGACCACGAAATGAACAGAGATGGCGCTGGGTTCTTGCACACTTTGTTCCTCCTAAAAGATTTGTTAAGTATTCCTTCCAACAAAAGCAGACTGTTGGATTTGATAAACACAGCCAAATGGTACAACGACTTTGGAGAGGTTTATCAATCACCAACACTTGAAATTAAAGGAACTACTGCTGACCGTATGATTACTCTGATGCTGTTCAGACTCGTAATCGTGCTGATGATGCCAAGTGATAACAATGATGAAATCAAGGATAAAATTCGGGACATGGATGCCTTAGTTCGGTGGATGAACAACGCTTTGGCAGTAAATGAAGGCCTTGGAGGAGTTATTAAACCTGACTTTACAGGACATCACCACAAAGCGTTTTATGGATCTGGTTATGTTCCACAAGCCTTGCATAATGCGCTCTGATTCAATACCTTCTTGGAGGAACTGAAATTTCGTTATCAGCGACGTCGGTCAACAACATCAGAAGAGGACTTGAAACTCTTTGTCTAATAGCGGTCAAGTGTTCTACTCCAAACAGTGTAAACAATTGATTCCCTAGTTACATTAACGAAGTGCTTATCAAGGCTGTATTACCGGACTATGCGTACATCAGCGTTTTTCATCCATATCCTACTATTTTGCCTTCAGTGACACCAGGAATAACTGTGTCCAATGTGACAGAACCAGAGATGTTTCTGCGGTTATATAGCAGCCCATCCGTGGACAGTTATTTAGAAGATGGAAGTTACAAAGCCAAGTACTATTTTAACAGTTTGGGATCTCTGGACATTATGGAGGCTGTAAGTATCACACGTTTTTGATAGCATGGCAACTTAAGCCTAAATCATCTGACTTTCGCTGGAAGAAAAATCTGTATATTCAAATGGCTCATCCCTAGTCTCCACTGTGATCACCACGCGTGATATTTTGTTAAGAGTTGATCTTTTTTCATTTTTATGTCAATCTAAATAATTAGCCTTTTCACCTCTGCATGACTACTGAAAGAAATGAATTTTCAAGCGTCCAATTTCCATTTCTGGCCGTTATCTTTCTAACGTGCAGCCGAACTGTCTAAAACACTGTTTGCAATGTGAAAACTGCGAAATCCTTTTCATTTCGAACCAAGAAGTGCGCTCAACTGTAAATTATGACACCAAGCAAGGAAATTAAGCATGCTTTAAAATCGTTTTTTAACCAGACTGTAATGCGAAAGCCAAATTTTCATTCGATTGAAAATTTCCAAAATAACGTTTCTGGGCTTCTTGCTTATAACACTGGGTAGTTTCGACCGATCTTTCTCATTAAGACGTTCTGCAAGATGTTTTCCCGCTGCATTAAGTCAGTTGGTTTTCAAAAACATCGTTTGTTGTTTAAATTGATGACGTCAACGCACAGAAATGGTGCAAGGACGATCGCCCCTCATGGCCGTGGCTTAGACCTTTATAGATTTTGCCAGTAAATTGAGTCAAAGTTGTTCCCAGAAATGATCAAAAGTTGTATGCTCAGCCTATTTACAGCCTTGGTTGACATGAATTTCCGCTTCCGAGAAATTCAAGCGCTTTTTTGGAACACTTATACTTGCTCCGGCATTCGTGACTACCCAAACTGGGTCATTTACCACGCTTTCTTCGCTGTCAGTTGAACTGCTGCTATCGTTTCTTTCCAGTGCTGCCATAAGTGAAATAACATTATGGCGAATCCAGTTCTTGAATAACCGCTGAAAATTTGGTGATTTGTTCGCGGCACAATCTATACAGGACTACCGTGGCGTAGCTGTGTGCACTTGATCGTTAGTAGTTTCACAATAGAAGAAAATGCATGGGGATACACCGTATTCACAAATGGCCGCTGACCTGGGGCGAGTGAGCGGCCGACCATGGAATCGAGGCGTCTTAGGATAGTCGCTGAAGGAAGAATGAAAACATGGCTGTTCTGTATGTGGTTTTGTCCTTGCCTTTGAGGGTAATATCCGGTCCCTGGATCCTCTTTTGATAGAAGAAATCTGTCGGAGCTGATCATGAAAAATTACGAGTTAAATTTATTGGCTTTTTATGCTGCAGTTCGTATCGCTCGATCTATCTGTTGATTCGATGTTCATCGATTTTTTTTAATTTCTCACCTGACATAACATATGCTTATCACTTTGTGTTCCCGAATGCTTTAGAGTTGAAGGCTACACCAGCTAAGGAAAGGATTGCTTATTTCTTTATGCTGATTCAATTTATTGTACACAAACCCGCGAAAACGTGCCAATCTATCTCTCTGTAAGGATGCTTCGTGTCTTGATATGTACATCTTTGCAAATCTTCGAGCACTGTTTTTCAGGACAAACATGTTGATCACCGTGTCATAACGTTGATCTTTGAGTGCAAAATGCGAAATAAAATTGCCAAATGTCTCTCATGGGATTTTTGCCGCAATTCGGACATAGAATCACAAAAATCATTCTTCCAGTTTAACAGTATCAGCATCCGCTGAATCGTGAGCAAGATTGCGAACCCAACATAGAACGAAATAAGATGCAAATTTACGTGATTTTAACTCGGCATTCTCCCACTGGATTGACGCTTAATTTCGGTTCCCAGTTGGATTTAAGTATTTTGTAGCCGTTCTTTTAAAATTGATTCTTCCTAATTTACTTAAACAATTTCCTTTTCGAGTTTGAATAAAGAGCTGGACGTTTGTATGACAGCAGAGATTACTTGCATACCGCTATAGAAATTACTCCCCGCCGTCAAAACTGCAACCTATATTCGCTACTACATACAAGGCAGGATACAACGCTCAGTTTCTCAAGTATTCCTAATTTTCAGTCGAGATTTCCAGTGGTATCGATGTTTTTTCTGCCCGAGCAGGAAAAGAAATGACAACTGCGAGGTGGTTTGTTAATTATGTAACCATTGCCCTCGAAGGTTTGGACCCTTTGGAAAGCAAAATTATCAAAGTCTTTTCTCGTGAGAGTCAACGTTTCCTTTCGGATTACAACAAGGAGCATAGCAATAAACATTATGACCTGGATCGTAGACTCATCCTGAATGAAATCTGTAACCGCGAAGCTTGTTATTAGAGAAATCTGTACTAATTTCTGTGCAGTTTGCATACGTTAGCAGTAAAACTATTTTTTGTTTATACTAAAACGCCTCGTTTTGGTGTACCAGGCTTTTTCCGCGCGTCCGCCATATGTGTATACGGTGTATACCGTAACGTTCCCATTAACAGAAAATATTGCGATGAACATTTTCATTTGAGATCAAACAAATGCAAACTTACCTCAGTCGTTGTCGTCGGCTTCGCAAAGTCCAAATCGCTAATCAGATTTGCCGTTCAGAGGCACAAGGAAGACAAAACACAACGATTGAGGTAAGTTTGTGTTTTCAAATATCATGGTAAAATCTGGTTAAAAATGTTTGAAGCTTTATAGTTTGAACATTAATTTTCATTTAAAGGTAAAGCTCACTGCTACATCCCAAGGGATATCTGAAAAAAACTTCCCCTGATGGTCATTGGTCCAAGAACTTTGCCGCTCTTTCTATCCATCGACGCAAGGACTGGGCTGTAACGGCTAAGGGATTCAACCGTTTCCTCTGGGATTACGAAAATTCGGGAAACGAAAATGTTTACGGGATGTTTGCCAGTCATGGTGCACCCCTGGTTGTCAACAGTGAGACGGCCCTTGAGGTTCATGACGTTGCAAACGGATGGGATTGGGCCAAAGTCCCTGGAGCAACAACCATCGCCATAGGAACTCCAACATTAGATGACTTAAAAATGGTCAAAGGGAGGTTCTACAACCAGTGGCAGCTAGCCCGGCGAGGGACTAACCTTTAACGGTAGTATGACTTTGAAAAACGGGTTGTTTGGTATGGATTTTCAACAACCGGAGTATGGATTGACGTATTGGAGAAACATTATCAGACTTTACTTTAAAAAATCGGTTTTCTTTTTCCAAAACTTACTAGTGTGTTTAGGAAACAGCATTGTCGCACGAGATACTAGTATGAAAATGGTTCAAACAACTCTTTTTCAAGACAAGCTTACAATCTCATTCCCACACATAAAGGTAAACTGCGCTACGTACACCTCACTGTCTGTAACGAAACCGCCTACAGGTAGCTACACAACACTCACCGATACGAAAGGAAACTTTTACTACATACCAAGCGCAAGCAAATCAAGTCTAAAAGTTCACGTGGCACTTCAGACCTCCAAGAAAGATGACGGATCGACAGGAACTACAACAGGGACGTATGGAACGGCATGGTTAGAACATGGTATAACTCCCTCGAACAGCATGAATATGCTGTCCTGATACCGACCATATCGTATCATCCAACATTAACTGACCTGTCAATGGCCCAAGAAACACCACATAGTGAAGTTTACAAAGTTTTGAAGAAGGATAGCACTGCCCATGTTGTCCAGTTTCTTAAGTCACCTGAGACTTGGTCCACTCAGTCACGAAATCCTCGGCTATGTTATGTTTGGTTCAGCTTTAACGCGTCCACCAGAAGGTCCAGTACAGGCTGTCAATAAAGGCAATTGTTTAATCATGGCCCAGAACACTACTGACTTTATTTACCTGAGTATCAGCTCTCCAGACCTCAATCTGACCACGAGAACAGGTACCCTAACTGTTTCCGATGACGTTGGGCAAGGTAAGCTGTATCATTCATCAAGTGAAGAGCGAAAAATAGAGGTCACCCTTAGAGGACCGGTACTGAAAAGAATCGTCTCGTCTCGGCAACCCAGATTACTACAAACCTAATGTGTCGGTGGATTCCACTGGCGCAAAAGTTCGCTTTTTGAATCTCAAGAATGGCTTCAGTGTTGAGGTAAAATTAAAAACGAAGTCACCTTTACCGTGATGTTTTGCTACTGAAAAGAAGCAACCAGCATGGGTGGCAAATTAAATGATTTAGCGAATTTAATTGATTTGATCGTCGTGAGATTTCATCAGAGCACACCTGGGCTCAGGCACCTAGATTCTTCCGTTGCAGATGTTTTAATCAGCAGTAAAATAGCGACCATAAACGTTTAAGACGTTTTTGGAGCTGCATGTCATAATTCCTATAATCAAATGCAACATAATGAGCTAATTATATAAATAAACTGAGTGTGAAATCGAACTGAATGTAATTATAGGTCAGGTAAATAGGTTTGCGCCAATGGATGTCGATGAAGTGTTCTTTTAGGTTCTTTGCCATGATTATATAAAATAAAAATGCATTTACTTAATACTTTGTTATTGACATTTACAGGTATCAACAAAGTAGAGATTGTAAGTTTGTATGAATACTTATGGTGAAGTTGAATAAATGCTTCGTGTGCTCAATCTGCTGATTGCTGTTGTTGATTGGATTTCCCTGTGACTCTTCTGATCGATTTCCAAGAATCTTAGTTACCATTCTATAGCTGTCTGATGCACTGAGGAAGCAGACAGCTGATCATATCTAGATGAAGTGAAGACAGATATCAGTGTCTCATATAGGTTGATTCTCCCTTCTGGCAAATATGTGGTTGTTTATTTGTTGTTGTTTTTATGCAGAATCCTCCGTTTGTTCGAAAACGCTAATGTAGTCACCGTCAAAATACTCCACTGTAATAAACCGGTCGAGTAGGAAGTTAACCCAATACCGCCTGGTTTTTTTTTTCTGAGCCTGGCGGGGGCGGGGGGGCATAGATCTCGAAAAGTATTAAAGTTCTTGCAATGAAACTTGGCAAGTTTTCAGCACGTCATTAGTTTAACAAATTGGGCTTCTGAAGTGTCAATTATGACGTGTCGTGATGTCACAATAACGTCACAAACCCGCCATTTTGAATTTCAGGCTGCCATCTTGAATCCCAAGCCTGCAGTCATACAGTTGACAATGACGTCACCAAAAAATATATGAGTTTGTTCTAAGAAACATACTTAGTCAAAACAAGCACACAAAAGTGAAAAAATTATCTTCTTCTTACAAACAAAGGGGAAAAATTGAAAAAAGACTGAAAAAGACAGACAATAGTCAAAATACACTTCTGAGTAGGCGGTTGCTATGGAAACGTCAATCATTAAAGACACATCCTTAGCACAGGAACATTTTCCCTGATAAATTTAAGGAAAAGTCACGAGATTTGGTGATTATTGGTCCAGCCGTTTAAAAGTTATAATTCGTTAAAATCAGCGCGGGCACAATGTGCCCTCCCCACCCTCCCAAGGCTAAATGGGGTTAAGAGTCGACTATTGTGAGCGCCAGACGGCTGCCACAACTGTTTTCATTATTTTCTTACTTTAATACTTCGCACTCACTCAAGAGGCACTTACGGCTGTTCCTATCATAATGGCAATTATTTATACGCGATGTGTGTTGCTTACTATGAGGAATTGGTGGAAAAACCTGCTCCAAGCTATCAAGCCAGTGCTGCCCTCTGTGTGGAATGCATCCAAAACGGCTGCAATCGCCAAGAGGAAAGCGTAGTGTTCTTTCCAATCGTATTTTCAGTTCCATCAGAGTTCTGAGTTCGAGACGATGGATAATGGCGAGCAAAATTGATATATCCAAGGCCAGAGGAAACCAGGTTTCGGTGAATTATCGGAACTTATTAAATATTCAAAATGTCACCTCGCAAGAACCATCGAAGAGCAATCAACGTTTCTCACACACATTCTCTCCTGGGACGCACTTTGTACCGTCAATTCTATTGTCAAATACCATGTCTTTGGCGCCTAAAATTGACAAAATTGCGCATTGCGTAATTAGTGAAGATATTGATATAGCCTTTTTCAGTGAGACCTGGTTAAAAGACTACGTTCCAGATGATCCCATCAAGATCAAGGGATATCAAATATATAGACGCGACCGCAAAGGCAAAGACCATGGAGGAGTTTGTCTTTACGTTAAGGACTCCATTCAGTGTCACATCTTGTCTGATTTCCATTACGACGATCATGAGGTTTTGTGGGCTAATCTGAGACCGCACCGTCTACCCCGCGGCCTTTTTAATATTATCGCTGGGGTATTATATCACCCCCCGGAAGCAAACAATCTGTCTAAGGCTGAATATGTCAAGTCGTGCCTGGAAAGAATTGAGGCGAAACACCCAAATTCCGGAATAATTTTGGCAGGAGATTTTAACAAACTTAAATTTACATCAGCTGCCAGCTATTTTCAACTCAAGCCCATGGTCAGCTTCCCAACTAGGGGAGCTAATATTCTTGACCAGATTTTCACCAACTTGCATGAGTTTTACAACGATCCAAGTCCTAGACCTCATTTTGGTCTGTCAGACCACATAACGGTCATTGTGTCGGCTGGGGCTAGACGGAATAAAGAGCCCCTAATAAGATCTATTAAAGCCCGAGATAAACGTCCTAGCAACATTGCATGTTTCGGTCGCTTTCTATTGAAGGTCCCATGGGAAAACATGTTGGCACCTTATAATTCTAGCGAGGAGAAGTTAGCCGTCCTGACTGACGTTGTAAACTACGGGATTAACACTATCATGCCGGAACGGTCCGTGAAAGTCCATGCAACTGATCGTCCATGAATTATCGACCAACTTAAACGCCTTAGTGCCAAAAGACAAAAGGCTTTCACATCAGGCAATAAATCCCTTTATGCGGTTTTAAGGAAAGCGTTGCCGTAAAACCTATTACAGCAACAAAGTGCGTCACCTTCAAGACACCAAGCCTCGCGATTGGAGGCGGGAAGTTAAGCAACTGTGCGGCAATGGCAGGGTTTCTCGTCCGGATCTTCGTTCAATTCTTAATGAAGACCCTGGCTATAGCGACGAAGAACTAGCATCTAAAATAAACGAAGCATTTGTCAGTGTTATGCGTAATTATTCGCCCCTAGCAGATGATGTCTGTGTCCCTACCGATGATGACGAGCCTATTGAAGTCACAGTCACAGCAGTAATGCAGACGCTTAGACAGATCAGTATCACTAGAGCCAGTGGACCGGATAATCTTCCAAACTGGGTGTTGAAGGAATATGCTGAAATACTTGCACCAGCGATCACTGACATCCTCAATCATTCCTTCCGAGACTGTAAAGTCCCCCGGGTATGGAAGATAGCCGAGGTACCCCCTGTCCCCAAAGCTCCAACAATCAGCGATTTTAATAAAGATTTAAGACCTATCTCCTTGACTTCTACTCTGTGAAAAGTTGCGGAGGATTTTGTCATCGAGCGCAAACTAAAGCCCGTGTTGCTGAAGTCAATTGACCCTCTTCAATTTGGTTTCTTTCCGGGATCGTGTACCATTTTCGCTCTCATATCCATGTTACACCATTGGCTAGCTGCTACTGACAGAACAGGTTCTACTGTGAGGGTGGCTTTACTCGACTTCAGGTAAGCCTTCGACCTTGTCGACCACAATCTCCTTATTGCAAAGCTTTTCAGCTACGGGATTAAGCCTCATGTTGTTAATTGGATAGCAGATTTCCTACGTGGTCGATCCCAAAAGGTAAAAATCAACAAGGAGTGTTGTTTAACCTTTCTCCATGTTCCTGCCGGGATTCCACAGGGGACCAAGATCGGGCCGTGGCTTTTCCTTTTGATGATCAATGACCTGAGTATAGCCGGTCCCATCTCCAGTAGAATGTGGAAATTTGCTGACGACACCACTCTCTGCGAGGTTGTCCCTAGGGACGGCATCAGCAAACTACAGGACATGGTCCAGCAGTTAGCGGATTGGTCGAGTAACAACATGTTTCAGCTAAATGCCACAAGTGTAAAGAAAAGAATTAAGGATAAATTTTTCAAAGCAAAAGAGTGATGTAGGCCTTGTGATAGCAAATGAGCAATTTTTTGAGCTTCTAACCTCAGCAAAAATACTAGGTGTAACAGTAAATGACGATCTCAAATGGAATGCGCAATTGTTAACAACATAGTGTTAAAAGCTTCCAATCTATCTATCTATCTATCTATCTATCTATCTATCTATCTATCTATCTATCTATCTATCTATCTATCTATCTAGTAGAGTCCACTAAATGCCTAGGTGTCAATATTGATAAGAACCTGACATGGGAAGGTCACTTGCAAAGTGTAAAGCAAAAAGTGTCCTCCAACTTACGAATACTGAAAAAGGTTAAACCTTTTCTAAATAGTGAGAATATCGATACTTTATATAGGTCAATTATTGAGCCTTATTTCAGTTATTGTTGTCTTGTCTGGGACTCAATAGGTGACACATTAAGTAATAGTCTTCAAAGGCTTCAAAATAGGGTGGCTCGTATTGTTACTGGTGCTGCTTATAGTAAGCCTTCTGGAGAAGTTTTTGAGGAATTAGGCTGGACTCAGTTAAATTCCATGAGACAATTTCACAAGGCCATTATGATGTTTAAAATTGTTAACGGCCTGGCACCTCCATACCTTACCGAAATGTTCACTTCTAATAACGCCTTAAACAATTACGGTCTGAGATCTTCTAGTTACGACCTAGAACTGCCCAAATGCAGAACAAATTACTATAAGAATAGTTTTGCTTTCAGTGGCGTCAAGGTCTGGAATGCTCTCCCTCGCTACCTCAAAGAAGAAAGGTCTTTGGAAAAGTTTAAAAGAGGCTTATTACCGGCACTTGTAAAGTAATCAGTTAAAGATCGCCTTGTAAATTGTTAAGTTTAAGTACATATTTTAAGTATTGTATTAATTAGTTAATTCACGGATTTTATGGAAACCAAATTTAAACCTGTATGTTTAAATTTGATAAGATTTCGTGTATAAATAAAAGATTCCATCCATCCATCCATCCATCCATCTATCTATCTATCTATCTATCTATCTATCTATCTATCTATCTATCTATCTATCTATCTATCTATTAGTTAATTCACGGATTTTATGGAAACCAAATTTAAACCTGTATGTTTAAATTTGATAAGATTTCGTGTATAAATAAAAGATTCCATCCATCCATCCATCCATCCATCCATCCATCTATCTATCTATCTATCTATCTATCTATCTATCTATCTATCTATCTATCTATCTATCTATCTATCTATCTATCTATCTATCTATCTATCTATCTATCTATCTATCTATCTATCTAAGGGTGTTATGACTTACTTTTCACCACTGTTTTTAGTGCTGTTTGTAATGATATTATTTCTGTACTTTTTAAATATTCACTTAACATAGTCGCTTTTTTTCTATCCGTTGAAGACAACAGGACGGTTGTGGAAAGCTTATAGATTTTTAAACAAATTTTAACCAGAGAACGTTTTTAATTATTACAGTTGCCAAATGGCAAGTTTTTTTTCCCCTGAGACAAACAGTTGCCTAAGGAACAATAAGATATGAATGAACGTACACTCAGTCCAGACAACCTGCAATTGGATTTATTACACATCGAACACTAAAACATTGTGTTCCTCGTATACATTCATTGAATGAATAAATGTGTGTAATTGTAGGTTAACTGAAATGGTTAAGAACTAGTTTAACACATCGAAAAAAAAAGGTCTTCTCCTTTCTTTCGCGCCGGGTGTTTTTTCGGAGAGGACTATATTTCCTCACTGTTTGCTTTGAAATCAAGTGAACTTTAGTCATTATTCACGTTTAATTATCAAAATTTTATTGGCCCTTACTACCTCAAGAGCATCGTCACAGAGTACTGAACCCCTTTTTTCGTCTTTCCTGGTGTTCAAACCCATTTAGAAAGAAGGTACCAATCTAATAATGGGGGGGGGGGGGGGGGCTTGAAAACACAATGATAGGGAGGTGAATGTGACTAAAAGTGCAAAAAAAGGCCAAGCATGAAGAATTCATCTAGAATGTGGGTGGCCGTTTTCCACTCGTTTCTCTTGAAAGTGTCATCACTTGGCCTCAGTTGATTCTTCTGCGGTTGCCAACATCTTCTCTCGATCCAAAAAATCTTCTGAGCCAGTCCAGAATGATCAATCGAACCCACATTGGCACTTCCCCGTCACCATGGCGACCATAGGAGTAGTTAAGCACCAGGCACGTCGCGGCCAGTGAAAGGGAGATGAGAAACATTGTGCTGATATAAAACGTTCCTAAAAGCGGCGCGTTATTGGAGGCGGAAGGAAGCTTCTGGTACACAAGCTGCAGGGACACTATCATAGCCAGTAGCACGGTGATGCCCAGCTGCATCCTCTCTCCAGTCTCAGGGGGGGAAATAACAGGAACAGTAACAGAGAAAAAAGACATGCGAAAAAATTATGTCATTGACACTCTCACCTTCTGCAAAGGTCATCTGCTATATTCAATCCTTATGATATTTGAGGTCACATCTGATCATCTCATGTTGTGTAATAAGAATTTTAAATCATTTGAATCTAAGCTTTAATCGGTGTTTACTTGAGCAAGTTACTGAATGAGCTGAGGAAGGAAAGCCTAGAATCACTTACATACCAACTTCCTTCATTTGTTAAATTCAGGAATACTCAGCCTCCAGGAACTATAATCAAGAGTATGTCCACAACGCGGCTTCAATTCTTTATTCTTGATCGCTCAGTCGTTTCGGTAAGAAACACTGTCATAATACCTGCTTTAACCACGTTCTTAGTCAATTTGCTTGTGACAGTGGAAGCAAATCCGATTCTTCCAACACAGTACCGAAAGCTTATTGGCCCTGGGTTTTCGACCAACTGGTTCAAGACTAATGAGACGAATATTAAGTACTCCGAGCAGAATATCATAGACGTTCGTGCTAAAAATCTGACGAACTTGAGGCTGAGGTGCAGGGCAGACCTTAAATTCTATGATTACACTGTGACCAACTTCACTTAGTTTCTTGGTAATTTGGTGACCGTCGTTGACATCTGTTTGAAACAGAAAGTCATCCTACTCATCTCCTGGATTCAGAGGCCTACGCTTCCGAAGATGACCACGACGCTTATGTGGGATGGTGGACAGCCGTGGCACAGCGTTTGAAAGAAAGAGATGATAAATTGAGCTTTAACCTCTTTACGGAACTGGGAATAGATGAATGCGAAATGACTGCGGCGAGAGTCTTCGTAAGAGACCTGACAAATACAATCGATGGACTTCTGATGTGGTGAAAGCGATTTGTGCGACAGGTGGCAAAAAGGAAAAAAAAAACAGAACGAATTCTGATTCTCGGCTCGCCAGGAAAGACTGCTAAGGATCTGCACAGCAACTCACAATCAATTTACAATAATGACAGTTATACAATGGCCGAGTGGCACATTTATGCGTCAGTGCATCCCTGAAGACCGCCAAAATGTGCAAAATGCAATTCAAGAGGCAACCTACTTCACCAAAGACACAGGCGCTCAAACTTATCTTGGTGCATGGATGCCTCAAGACAATAAAAATGGAGATTTATCGGAGGAAGAAGTCGTTTTTCTTTCGTGAACTTTGCAATGTAACCACATCATGGCCTTTGAACGTTTTGGACCGCTACTACGACACCAAAGAAGGACGATGGCCAACAGAAAAACAGAGTATCAAAGGGCGATCGCTTAGCATGTCAAGAGTATTGGATAATAGTCGTGAAGTAATGCTAAAAGATCGCCCCACAGAGGTATTGGATTCCGGATACCCCACAGAGGTATTGGATTCTGGATTCCGGATTCCGGATTCCAATTCTCTGAATTCCAGATGCCAACCATATGTTTTTTGATTTTCCACATACTTGTTTCCACTTATGGTTGCCGCTCTGTGACTTCCTACTTAAATCGTTTTCTGTCCGCCACAATTTAATAAAAGAAAACACACGCCTCTGTTCTACACAGTAGCAGCGGAGCGATAAGTCAAGATTCCTCTGTGAAAACGACGAATAATCTTCTCACGCCAGAAGAGCTACTACAACTATGTTCTTTAATAGTTCAGCAAGCAAAGAACGCATAAACCCAAGATCGCTTGCTACACGAGAATCTCATTTTACTGCTGACGCGCGACTGCAATCGCGAGTTTGCGTGTTTAAAACAAAATAACAAATAAGAGACACTTCCAGGACTCTTCAGATCTAGATCACGATCTAGGATCTAAGTAAATAGAAAATGACTGTTTTTGCTTTTTGCTTCAGAAAACTTGATCTAACTGAAGTTAATCAACCGCCCATGTTGATAATTAACAAGGTGGCATGTTTTGTTTCTGGACCTATTTACAAAATTGTTGAGACTCATTGACTCCAACCTGGCTCAGAAGCGGAATTATAAACAACGGACGGAACATGCCATCTTTAACTGTAGACATCTTTACATCTATGTATAAAATGTACATTCAATATTGCAACTGTAAAAATTCTAAATAGGTTTAAACATTGCAGCAGAAACTTTATACGAAAACCGAGCGGTTGAAAGCGATTTCGTTTAAGCAACATCCTATATTAGCAGCAAGTTTTGTTAATTTGGACTGTGTGTGGACTGCAACCTTTGAGCTACTAATTGGCTGTCCTTTAAAATTTCCATTTAAAACATGACAAAAATATCACTTAAAAATGTTTTAAAAACCTCTGAAACTCGGAATTTATTTTTCATCAACAACCCCCTAAATCCAGTAGCCGATGTATTGGAACACCCGGTTTGCTTGTTATTGGCAGCGTCATCAGATCACAGCACTGATGATATGCAAGTGTCTGTCATCCGCACTGGCTTTAGGGGTACAACAGAAAGGCACTGTTTTGAGGACCAGATGATTTTCAGCCATCATGCATTTCATCCAAAGGGCCTTAACACTGACTTCGCTTTTATTTCACACTCTTAACTTAAAGCCCATGCGCGCTAATAACTTATCTATCTAATTATTTTTTTTTTAATTTATGGCGCGCGTTCTCTTTGAAACTTTCAACATCAGTGCGTGTGAATTATTTAACTTTTCCTTTTGTTTTGTTTTGAAATTTATGACGAGCGCAACGTTTTCAGTTGCGTCTTGACCACTGAAGAAGAGGCAGCAGCCTCGAAACGTCTGGTTCGTTTGTCAAATTAATAAATGGACTTTAATTTCAGCGCCGACAGAACAACGTTTCAAGCTATAGCGTAAAAACTAGTTGTGTTAAGGTTTGAATATGATCAACTGTCAAATGTGTGTTTTGTTAATCGTTAATATTATAGTTACTGATCGTCAATTATTTTTCACAACTCACCGTTATTCAAAAACGCAGAAAACACTTTTTTATCCTGTTCATTGATGCAGATGGTTTGTTCCCTCGTTTGACTAGGAGCCACTGCAAAGCTATTGCCATTATGGTAAGTTACGTAAAGAAATTCAATCACGAACAAAAGAAGGATGTCAAAGTCCCGAATAAGTTTTTTTATCCTTTTGGCCCAGTTCAGTAGTACTAATTCTAGCCGATACGTACGGTGAGGGCTGTATAGGCCCTGTGGCAGCATAATAAATTCTGAAGTGAAATATGTTTTTTCTTCTCGAATCGAAGGTTCCTCGCTAGGTTTTATTGCTGGCTAATTAATGCAGACTAATGTCACGTTTCCCAAAAATATTGCAAGTTGCTTAGTTGTAAAATGTTTGCCTCAGTGAAACAGATTTTGCTTGAAAAGAAAGAGACCTCAAACAAGCTGTTCGACTAACCATGCCGGAAAAATTGAAATGTTGGGCGTCATGCCTAATGTCATATTTGTGGTTATTATTGCTTAGTTAGTTAGGAGGGTCTAAATGGGGATACCTCGATAACACTTAACAATTTATTTTTGGCCTCTGTAACACAAAACAGTTAAATTTTAGATATTTTAACACTAACAGTAAAAATTTCGCTGTAACAGTAAATTTCATCCAGAAAGAAACAAAATCGGCACCAATATTGTCGGAAAGCAGTCTGAAGATCATTCGAAAGTTTCCGATCATTTTCGGAGATTTCCGAAAGACTACCGAAAATTTCCGAGGAGAATTCCGAAAACATTTCGACTATATACCAAGGACAAATAGTTCATTCATTACTTAAACAAGGAAAAGACGTTAGCAAACGTGACGTAATCGATATATACACATGTGAAAGATATATCTTGTACAGTGTAAACACAGAGTTTTTCTCAGTGAGAGAAATCCTTGTAATTCACTAATATATCTCATAATTAAGCAATATACCACACATTTCATGGTTTATTGGCTCAATAAACTACGCGGGATGTTGGAAGAACACGAGAAGAGATTGTAAGTCACGAGCCGAAGGCGAGTGACTTACAAGCTTTTCGAGTGTATTACAACATCCCAAGTGGTTTATTGAGCCAATAAACTATAG
The DNA here is from genome assembly GCA_964017195.1 of Siderastrea radians. Lineage (NCBI taxonomy): Eukaryota > Metazoa > Cnidaria > Anthozoa > Scleractinia > Rhizangiidae > Siderastrea > Siderastrea radians. Next base: position 10,721,110 of record OZ024887.1, on the reverse strand, counting down.
AAATGTGTGGTATATTGCTTTTATATAATAACTACATTTTCCATGTGGTTTACAGGTATAATAATCAATGAGTATTGACCAATCACAGCACGCGCATTATCTTCAGTAATTGTATAACATGGGATAGCATTTACCATTAAATGCTCAACAAAAATGACAGATGTAATTCCTTCCTTGCTAAATTTACATGTATATGACGCATATGAACCACGAACTTTTCAGCGCCAATTTCCGTATGCCCTCGAATATGAAAACTCTTTTCAGATATATTGCAAACTTCAATCTGTCTAATCTGGCTCGAGGGTCAAATCTTTGTAAATGTGTTGAGTTGTGAATTTTGGTATTCGCCATGCCAAATTCCAATGCAGGCTCAGAAAGCCCACGAAATTCCGTCAAATGTTACTTGACGGCTGCCACGCTAGATTGTTTTGCAAGATCAAACGTGACCCTGCTTCTGTGCCTTTCGAAAGCAGAATTCTCTCCGCTTCTATAGAAGCTCACTAGAACTTTAACAACACCGGATGCCGCCATGTTGTTTTTTGGCTATTGACCGATTTGACCTCGGGTTCCAACCTCGTCGACCCCAGTTCGCACGCGACTCTGACCAAAGGATCGCGGGCACTTGGTACGCTATTGGTCTCCAGGTTTCCCCAAAATACTGATGCGCATGGATAGAAAAAAGAGACTACTGCCCCAAACTGCCCCTTTAAACTGCCCCTTTGAGCATAGGCTCAAAGTTAGGGCAGCATGGTGATTGAGTGATTTTATTAGCAATTTCAGCTCAGCAGATAAGTATTTACAATGCTAAAGAACTATGATTTTTTTTTACGAAAAACCTTTCTAACACTAAACAGTATTTTCTCCGAAAACAATAAACATTAAAATATTGGCCAATTTAACAGCAAACATTAAAAATTGGGGGCAAATAACACTAAACACTAAACCCCATTCAGACCCTCAGTTAGGTGTCGTAAATATTAGCGAGAAAAGATACTGAAAAGCTGAAACTAAACTTTGGCTTAAGCGAATGCTTTCTCCGCAAACAGTTTAACAGCCATTTGTTGTTTTAAAAAATCACTTGTGAAATCATTTACAATGAACCTTCCGTGAGAATTTTTAAAGGTAAAATAGAAAATTGAATGGAATCCAAAAATTAGTTGAAGTTATCATCTTCCTGGTAGCATAAGAGAATGAAAATTTGCTACGCACACTTTTTCGGTCAATTATTTTAAAACGAAGTGGAAGTCTAAGAAAAGGCTAACGCTTGACATGCCATTTGGTAAATCAGCTAAATAAAAAGTGTCCAGTTTACCAAGAGTTCGACTTGGCGCAAACATCTAAGCTGGGGTCTTTTTGAGGAGGAACTCAAAACGACAATTCGAGTGATGTGTTGTTGAGTTCAGACGATATTCAAACGGCGCAAAAACGTTTCTAAATATTAAAAAAAAGCTGCAATCGATTATTTACAATACAGGCAGTATTGCTCTACCGAACTGTTTACACTGTCACCTTTTATTAGAAGCAGACTGCTTTAAAATTTTGTTCGCTTTCTTCGTCTTTAAAAAGATATACGCTAGTTAACCTTTTCTCTCCTTTTTATAAAGAAAAATAAATAAAACTGCCAAATCGCTGCTCTGTTTCAAAATTATGTTTTAACCAACATCAAATACAAGAAAATAAGTATGGATAGCAACATTCTGAACACGAGTGAAATTCTCCTCTCTACGCTGCATTGCATTCATTCCTCAGTGATATTTTGTTATCAAAAGCGTATTTCAGTAAACCCATTCCAAGAATTTTACCAGCATTTTTTTTGTTAAGCTGTACATGGACTCCAACCTTACAAGCTACTATCCAGCTGATCTTCAAAATTTTCATTTTGCCGTATATGAGTCAAGTATAATAACGTTAAAAAATAAAACCCCTCCCCTGAAAATGGGGCTTAAACTTTCAGTGCTTAGCGAGGAGATCACCTTTTCGAGATTCCTGGACATTTGGACTGGTCATGTCCCGTGGCGGATGGAAAAACACGTGGCTGTCACAATCTCAACTGACGCGTCACAGTCGAGTTGGGCAGGTGTCATTCGCCGACAACCTACAGACTTTGTGTTAGGAGACTTCTGGGAAGGTCACGTGGCCTCGGAAGGTTTTAATGTGAAGGAGTTCTGGGCGGTTGCTAAGGTGTGAGAAGCTTTGCCTAGCGATATACGTGATTGTCGAGTTAATTTCCAGGTGGACAGTCAAGCGGTCATACACACTAGGATGGGCCGCGGGGGTCGCGCGAAAAATATGTATCCAGTAGCCAAGAACATCTTCCATTTGACACAGGAATGGAACCTCCAATTAACTAGGACCTACGTTCCTTCGTAGTGCAACCCGGCAGACTGGTTCTCTCGGAAATTAACTGCTACGGACTCCATGCTGGCACCCCAATGTTGGGATAAAGTGCAGGACCTGTTGGCGGAAGTTGTGGTCACAGCCTTGACCTCATGTCGCTCGATTCGAGTGTTCAACGAGATCGAGTCAGCAGGCCTTTACCTCATTTCACATTTTATCCCACCCCAGGTTCTGCAGGGGTAGATGTATTTAGCCAGGACCTCCAAAACTGTGACGGGATGAAGATAAAAGCATATTGTTTTCCCCCGTTGGCGTTTATACACGCATTGCTTTGTTTCTTCCAATCCCAGAAGGCAATTCTGATTGTGGTGGTCCCATATCTTTGGCAATGGTGGAAGCAGACATCCAGAGCGTAATGGATCATGTAGGTTGGAACACGTTCTCTATGGCCCGCCATTACATTAAGTTGAACCAAGTATTCGGATCGGGCGGTGCGGAGGACTTATGCCAGTGGACTTAACAGACAACTACCGTAGACAAAACGAGCTGCTGGGTTTTTCTCAAGCCTTCTAAGGGTTTTGGAAATTTATTTTTAACCCCCATGTATTTTGAATTACCAATAAACTTGAACCCATTCTGGCTCGTTTGTGTGGGATTGTGGATTTTAAGGTTTTGGGAGTAAGATTTGGGGGGTAAGGATTGGGGAATCAGAGATTTGATATTTCAGTTGTTGTGGTAGGGTGGTCGCTTTAGGAGGGCTTCCCCAACCGGGCGAGACAGGGAGGACTTTCCCATACCTTAATGCTAATGAGGCAGCAAGAGGGATAATGAACTATTCAAACCTCATTGAATATTCATGACCCCTCGCGATGACGTCACTGGCATTATATAAGCAACTTAATTATATGCATGTGTGTCAGTTAAGCTAACAACTCACGGGGAATTACAACTCGTCCCTCCCTCCCTCCCTCACGTTGCCTCTCTCACACTTCGTGCTTCTCTCCGTCGTTTACTCGACAGGGAGGACTTTCCCATACCTTAATGCTAATGAGGCAGCAAGAGGGATAATGAACTATCGGTGTCAGGGGAACGTGGGTTCAAATCCCGCTCAGGGCAATTCTTTCTTCTTTCTTCATACGAACATTTGTTATTTACGCCTGGGTTTATCTTCTTCATGCGAAGGCAAATTTCCTGACTTGTCATGAACTCTTTGCCTTCGACCAAAAAGACAAATGAGTATTCTTTGAACTTTTTCTTTCCATTTATAGATATTTGATATTTTTTCTCAATTTCTAAACTTCACTTCTGTTGAACTGAATCGTTTTGTTAAGCAAGCTAAGCTTTTTTTTAAAACTATTTTTGAAAAGCGACGGTGGTCATGCGATTTCCCGCCAAGAAAAACGGCGGTGGCCCAAAAGCACCCCGCGATTTCCCGCCAAGAAAAGATGGCATTCTCCACCTCCCCCCCTTCGGTTTTTCTTGGGACTCCCCTCCCCTCCCCAAATATCTCACATCGATAGTTTACCAAATTTGCTTAGCAATGGTGCTCCCTGGCGCGCTGCGCCTGCGGGCTCCGCTATAATAGGAAGACACTGTGGGACAATTGAGTTAATTTAGCTATGTAGGTAATCTCTTCCCATTATTAGACATAGCCCTTATCATAGATCGCAGAAAAGATTGTCAGTGCAAATTTAAGCTATTAGTCAATTACGCCCATACTATGGACGGGATGCTAATCAAACACACTGGTCACCTCTCGCCAGTACGTTGGTACTCATTTTATACACCTGAATAAAGAGGGTCATTTATTTTCGGAGGACACAGCAGGAAGCAGAGATCAGCTTTCTTGCAGTTAACCCGTGTTAATAAAATCAAATGGCGTGTTAATAAGAAAACCACAACTCGAATAAAAAACACAGAAAAACTCGCCTTTTTTGTAGAATAACCAGGCCTATTGTTGCATTGCTGATTTTTCCTTTCACTTTACAACGGATAGTGAGAGAAAAGTTCCATCTTAAGAAGAAAAATCCAACGTTTCGTTGTGCGGGAGTGAAATGATTTCACTTCAAGTTTTCCCGCGGATTGGAGCGGTCCGTAAGCGGGGTCCGTATGGGAAAATCCGGATCGCTGGAGCGCGCGTCATTAGCCAATCAGATTCAAGGATTTAGGATTCCGGACCGCTGAGATGCTTCAGAAAAAAATCAAAAACTCTAGCCGTTTTTGAATAGAAGAAGTATCACGTCAGTGTGACAGTTTTTTCGTCACACTGGCGTCACACATGAGTCTTTCGGATCATGCAACAAGGAGTGCAAGGCAGCTTCTCCTAAATTAGATGAAATTACGAGAAGCGGCTGGGAAGGATTTAGAGACTGCATGAAAGACACTTTATCTCCAAGAGAGTCCGCAGTCTTCTCCTTGAGCTTGTTACTTCAGTAAATCCCTGGATCTAGTTGAAAGTCAGACTATTGTTTGCGACAGAAATATGTCCACACCGACTCCAAGGAATCGTTATTCCCTTTAGAAATTCAAGTTTCGAGTAAAAACATGACCTCCTGAAAGATGCATTTTTAGGATCAGCATTATCCTCCTTTGCTTACCTCCTGTGTTTTCTTACGCACGCTATGCAGTAAACAGTATAGATATTAACGAGGAGGCACTAAGTGGCATGGGAACGTTTCATACCATTCAGTTTGCCGCACTGCGCAGAAAGAACGAGGAAGAGCCAAAATCTGACTTTGAAATAGCTCCAAACTCTGGAAATCCCTTCTGACTTACATAAAATTCAGTAAGTGGACACGAGGGGCGAGAAACCAGAATCAGTGATGCCAGGATCAATGGTCTATTTGACAAGGAACTAGTGCGGATTTGGTCCTGTCTTGTTCAACAACGGCCTGAGTTTCAGCACGTTCCTGGGTGGCCTGGTTTTAACCAATTGATGTCAAAGAATGATCCCCAACCAACAATCATTGACCCACTTCCCATTGTCAATGCTGCAGCTCAGACTTTATGGACGGTGACACTCAAATGCCAGGCAATTACAAAGCTAACACATGGACGATACAGCAACATCACTCTAGACGAAGCCCTGAAAAGTAAGGCTAAGATAATGCAGTGGACCAAAACAGATGAATGCAAGAATTTAGTCATCATACATGCTGGGAGGATTCCACACACAGATGATTTTCTCCATAGTGATCGGGCAGTACGTGGAATCCTCTGGGCTAAGCGACATCTGGGCAGAAAGTGAAGTTTTCAGAGAGACCACCGCCATAAACGTCGTGAAAGGAAAGATGTGGAATCGCCTCACTAGAGCTCACAAACTGAGCTATAAAGCCCTTTGGAGGGTTCTGTGGCCTCTCTTTCTGACATGGACCCAGGAAAATGGAAAGGATGGTTTGTTATTGTGAGAAAGCGCGTTCGGTTCTGCTGAAGGAAGACTTTCTAATAATGCGGTCTCTACTTTTAAACCCTTGGCTGTTTTGGGTACCGCTTACGTGTAATTAAATTGAATAAGTAGCATACTCAGTGGGTAGTATGGGCATATGGGCTCCACATCAAATAGTTCATGTGTGTCGCGGTTCCGATTCAAGTCCTCGGGGTTCGCAGTGATCAACCACACGCTCCAACGTTGTTACTTCACTGATTTATTACACGATTACGATCATCAAAGCATGCGGTGAGAACTAAAAATTACAGAAATGTGCGTTACGCGAAGAAACGGTTAAAAATCGAAGGAAAAGGAACACCAAACAAGAATGAATAGTAAAAGGAAACTAAGACGAAACTTACGTTATAATTCCTGACTCCTTTGTGTAAAACCATAAAAAGATATCTCCACTGAATAACAAATATCTCCGTTCTGACAAAATGTGTCTCCGTACTATCTCCCAGCTATCTCCGTTCTGGCTACGTGCGATCAAGTTACGTTTGCAATTACGAAAGGCTAGTGAAAAATTAACTGGAACAGAAAATGAAAATAAACAAGCGTAACGCAATGTCAGTGTTCGTGACAATGTGCTTTACGACCAATTGAATCAATGTAAATACACAAACGCCTAGATCATCTTTTCACAGCTATCGTGTGACCGGATAGCTGCTGCGACACCAAATCTTTTCTTAAAATTCCAGTTAAAATGCATCGAGCATATTATCGAGTGCTTGAAAGGCTGCCGCTTTGCTCGCTATTGCTTTGCAAAATCCACATATTTCGTCTTTCATTAGCCTCCTCCGCAGGCGTCTTTGTGGCTTTCTGGCTCCTTTACGTATTTTCGAGTCAAATTCGGAATTGGTCTTCCTGTGGTATCATTTTTTTCACCGAGCGGGGCCTAGGGAGAAGAGAAGGGAAAAACGAGGGGGGGAGAGACGCCTGCCTAAACCCGAGCCTTGTGGACTTCTAGTGTCACCCAGTGGACATGTAATGGGACCCGGGATACGGTGGGGCGATTTTGCGGCGCGTAAATCCCTAAGGGGACCTAGGCGAATTTCGTAATTTCGCAAAAAACATGGCCGCTTCTTCGAGTGATGGCTCTGTGCAACAAGCCCGTTTGAACTCTTCCAAGTATTGTAAAACAAAAATCCCAATCCTAAGCAAAGATTACAAAAGTCTAGTGAGTCAAGTGAAGTCCAAGAAGCTTGAAGTCGAGGAGAAGGAGGCCGAAATATCACGGCTAAAGGCCGACTTTCAAAATCTCGGCATCAACAAAAAAGACGAGGAGTTGCCATCGTTGGTGTTGGGAACAACATCTTCTGCTTCTAGTGTCTCTACAGCCACACCAACACTCAGAGATCACTCTTCCGGACGCATAAGGACAGTCATTCGAACGCCCGGGGGATCCAAGCGAAAAGGTATTAATTTGAGAACACTTTTCATGTTCGGTTTTCATTTGAGAAGAGAAGTGAGTTTGCAGACATCACATGTAAAGTTTCGGTTTGAACTGGAGACAGCTCTTCAATCCGTCATTGAAGCAGCTAGCGAATCTCAGAGCATCAAGGCAGACGAGCTCATCAGCGTGCTAAACAAGAATTATCCCGCCTCGCGTTACATAGACAGAAAGCGAATTTTGAAAACAGTTTCAGAGATTTATGGCAAGTCGTTGCAACGGAAGGGAAAACAAAAAGAGTAAGTTTAATGTAAGGTTTAGCGGCTCTCTTCATGCGAGGTAATTTCTACTTCAAGTCATCGACGAGATAACAATAACATGTCTCACCTTTGATACATCTGTTGTGTTCTAGAGGCTATTACTTTGGTCTTACCCTAAAAGCTACAGAAGAACGTACTTCAGATCTCTCAGGTACTTACTTATTTTTACTTATGTTTTTACTTATTTTTTTACTTATTGTGTGTGCCTCCGTCTGGGTTTTCAACCCTTTCTCTGCAAGCCTTGCGTTAAAAAAATGCCCTGGAACAGGCAGTCTTTTTTCATTACATTTAACTAATAGTTTTAATGTGTCGAAAAATAAAATTACAAACACACAGTGATTATTATAATTATGTAATGCCAATTTTAATTCATCGCTAATCATTTTTACAGGATCAGATGAAACAGTTCTGTTAAATGCCACAAGTTCACCCCTTTCAAAGTCTTCTCGAAATTCTACAGCTTTAGGTATGCAGCCTTAACTCTCCCTTAAATTGATATCCCAAATTTGTGAAACCTGGAACCAACTGGCACCCATTTTATTTATTACTACTATGTTGAAAGGATTTCCATTCTGCATAACTATTAGTGAATTAAATATCAATGGTAATCAATTTACACATTATGTGTTTAAAATAAATCTTGGCTAGACCTAGACTATTTTTTCTTTTCTTTTATAATCCTCAGTTCTGTGTCCCACCCTTTTGGTGGGCATCCCGGTAAAGCCAGCATAAGGAACGAACCCCTAGAAAATTAGGAATAATTTCCTTTATTTTCCCCAAGACATCTCATCATATTGTATTGCTCACATGAATTACAATTTTGTTAATTATCCCTTTTCTTTCCTGCATTTGATTTACCCTGCAAGCCTGTCACGGGCCAAGAGATGAGGAAATTACTGCTCACAGGGTACATTTAATTTTATGCACCTTAAAGTTTTACCTGCCTCATTCTTTCATCATCTTGCAGAAACACCTCAACATAGAGGGAGCTTGAGCTCTTGCAGAGGGAGGCTTAGTTTTACTGGTATGTTTGTATTGTCCTGTTTTGTTGTGTCCTCGCATTACATGTATTTGATGCTGCCAATGTCAAGTGGTACTGGCCAATTTTGAATTCATATGGAATTTAACTTTTTCTCTACTTTTGGCATCCCCTTTTTGTGTGACATTACATGAGAATTACAAGAAAATTATTTGAGGCTTTGAAAAATTGTAGGAACATGCAAGATACATTGCATTTTCAAACCCTAAAACCATCTTGCTAAGAAAAAGTCATTATTATTAAATTTCTGTTGTCAGGGTGTTAAATTCCATTTTATGGGTTATTTTTTTACTTACGTCTTGCTTAGAACCCAAAGAGGATAATGGAATGACAAATATTGAGGAAGAAACAGGTGAGAATGTGGCTGAGTTGAAATCCAAGATAAAGGAACTAGAAAACCAAATCAGTGGGCTCCAGGATACTGCTGGTCAAGTTATTGAATCACAAAGTGAAGCAATTGCTATGCTTAAGACACTCATTGAGGACTCTAGTTTCTTAGGAGGCACCCTTACTCTGTCAGAGAGAAATCAAATAACAAGTGAAGTGAAAAAGGCCAAGCAGTTATTTAATCTTGGTATTAGAGGGGATGAAGTCAAAGACATTGAGAAGGTCATCAATCCTTTGTTGTTTGCAAAGTTAGTTAACCAGTTAAAAGAGCAGTGCCCAATGATTACCAATGTACTTGAGCAGTTGGTTCTGTCAAGGAATGCATCAAGAAATGTCCACAAGACACAAATGGTCAAGATGAAGGCTGCTGTCCATCTCCTGTCCTCCATATTGGATGTGAGGGACCAGAATGGTCACAATGACATACAGTTGCTTTTTGGCATGTTGTGTGTTTTATATGGTGCCCGTTCATCGATGATTGAATTATTGCAACACATTGGCTTGACAGAATCATTCCCTGTTATGTAAGTATGGTAATGGTTATAAGTAGAGAACTACTTTTGCCACTGTAGGTTAGAGCCAATAGACTATATGACACCCTCCACTAAAGAACATTGTAGTGTAGACACAGTAAAGCATTTAGCACCCTGGAATTTTATTGCTTTTTTATATCAAAAGATCTCAATAATTCATTACTTATAATGGTTTCTAAATGAGATGTGTATCAGGCCCTGTTAGGAGGGTAGTTCATGTCGCTAGTCTAAATTTAAAATGAGGTAGTGTCACAGTTTTGGACAACATTTATGTCGCTGTCGGCAATTCGCTATTGTTCCAGAGAAAAGTGTGTTGTTCGTCGCTATTTCATGGCTCTAGTGTCGCTGTTTCAAGGCGTTTTAAAGCTGCGTTGCTCGTTCAAATGTACCCCTAACAGGCCTGATGTATGAGTGTATAGTCATGCACTTTGCTAAAACCCATTATTTCTTTACCATTCTGTACAAAAACTTCTGATCTGGAATTTCTATGTCAGTGCCATCTTGTGAGTTTTTGAGGGGCTTACATGGGCGATCTCTCTTTATTTCTTTAAGTTGCAACGTGTTAAAGAAGCAATTGGACTGCTACAAAGAAATTATCAATGCAAGAGTGAGTCCTGACTGTCCTGTTGTTACTTATCAAGACAACATACAAATGCAAAGAACTTCCATGCGTCATTTACGGCTTTCAAAACTACAAAAGGACAAAAAAAAAAAAACAAGACAAATTGTGGGATTTCACAGTCCGTGGATGGAGAGCATGTGATATAACTGACATCGAAGACCTTTTTGAAGACCAAGACACTGCCAAAAAGCCCCAGAGGAATGTTGCTGATTTAAAGTTTGAAGACTTGAGCATTGGTAAGGTCTAACTATATTATATACCTATCTCAGAAAGGTTGCTTTGTCAATTGGGAATAGGGAATAGGTTATTTGGTCATCTCATTGTCTTGTGGTCACTGAACCAAAGAGTCCCTTTGTTTGTCATTACAATTGAATGACCAAAGACCACTTATTGCCAAAAGCAACCTTTTTTGAAATAGGTATAATCTGACCATGTTTCTTCTACAGGACCGTAGAGGTCAGGACCGTTGTATTTTTCCCTTATTTATACCATCTATACAATAGACAGGGTCAATTGCTCTGTCAGCAATGAAGCATTTTTTCCTTGGCCGTACTCAAGCCTACTTCCTGTGGTGAGGGTGATGGCCCGGTTGGGGTCTTCTGAGTAATTTTCACTTAACCCTTTTACCCCTGAGTTCTGAATACCAATTCTCCTTACTGTACTAATACACTTCCCATTGTAATGGGCTAAGAGAATTTGGAGTAAGATCAGCTCAGCATGGCTGAGGCTATCTTTGTCTAAATTGTCATCACCCAATTGTTTGAATAACCAGTGTTAGAGTTGGGAGAAGTTTTAAGTCAATCACTATCAGGAGTGAAAGTGTTAAAGCCATCATAAGCAGTAAAACCCCAAAAGGAAGAAGAAAGTGCTAAATTTCTGTTTCCATTATATTAGTAAGTAGAACTACGTGTAGTGAAGAAATGTTAATTTAGTTTTACTTGCCTAGTATGTCCATTCGAGCAAGTCCTAACACACAGAGATATGTAATTTTAGGTCAGAGTTGTTTTGCTTAGTTCTGATTGTCTGTCTTCTCTTATAGAGTGCCACAAAGAACAGCACGAGAAGTGGGTTGATTTTCGAGAAAGGAACTTGCTAAGGAAAATGGATCTGGCATTGAATCAAGTGCAACTGTCTTCGACTGAGCTTTTGCATGCTACTGCCGACCAACTAAAGAAGATCTCTGATGATAGCTTGTCTTCCCATAGTGTAAAGCAATATGCAATAGAAGTGCCACCAGTACCAGAAGAATTCCCTGAAAGCTCTTTAAAGTCTGCAATTTACCCGCTGCCTATAAGTATAGAAAACCAGTGCACTACCTTGGGACTTGCGAGGAATCTGGACAAATTCAGCGAGGAGTTCCATTTTTCGAATGGAAAAGAGAAAGAAGCCAAATTCCTTCCTCTCAGAAAAGGAAAAGCTGAATTTAATTTGGATCTTGCATATTATCGCTACTCATTTTTAAAGACAATGGAAGTCCATAAAAAGGATCAGGTTAATTATGAACAATTTCTGAGAAATTCGGCTGAAAATGAAAGTGTTGTTGCACCGACATAATTAGTGTGTAGCCATGCATTATGCTTTTATTATGATTTTATTATGATGCACTGTAAATAGTTGATTAAAAGGACCAGTGGACCCAAGACTTTAAGGGCCCGTTTACATGAGGTAGGGTGCCCCAGGGGGCTAGGGCCAGCTTTACAACGAGGTTTTTTCGTTTAGCCTATTCTGGGTGAAACTCAAAGGAAGTTTCGAGCTATAAACATTAGTGTATACAAAAACATCTCCAGGTTTGATTCTTTCGAATTCGTAGCTCGAAATTACAGCGCGTTATTTACTTTCATAGAATCCGACATAGCCCTAGCCTCCTGGGGCACCCTACATCATGTAAACGGCCCCTAAGACAGGGTGGTTTACCGCCACTGCATGAACAATGCCAGGAAATCGGAACCAATAATCACTGTGTTCAAAGTAAATAAAACAATATATTTTCTCATTGAATTCCTCGTTTATGTTCCATGCCCGATAATGTGCTGTCTTTATGTTCCTAAGTCGCTAAAGGGTGTATGCGTGAGGAGGGGCGGGAAGTCATAAATTTGCTATACTGTAAATCAGGCTGTTGATTTCCGCAGCGTTCGATCGAAGAAGTGGATTTAATTTTTTTTTTTGGTGCGCTTGTCCCCGGTTCATTTTAGATTTCACCGCTGACGAGAAAGCTATAACTCATAAAGCCCTTTTCTCATAAAGCCCTTTGCTTGAGAAAAACTCAGGATAAAAACAATTTAGGTTGCGTTCGTTTGACTCTCTTCCGGAAAAGGAAAGCTTTCCAGATTTTTCACATGACGTCATTTTTCTGGATTTTTCCAAGTTTTCTTATTGCCTGGGCAGAAAGCTCAAGAGAATCCAACTTTTCCGAAATTGGAATACAGAGTCAATCGAACGGCTGGGTTTTCCAAATTTTCCAAAAAATCTTTTTCCGGAAGAGAGTCAAACGAACGCGACCTTAGAGGCATTGTTCGCGGCCGGAAATATTCATCGGCTGTACGCGCGAAATTGACGCGAAATGTAGGTCAGCAAATGGACTGAAATTCGAGACTTCTACTTTTATTTTTTCCGTTCTGCCATTTCTTTATTTGTAAACACTTGGTGTTAGAAATGGACCAACTAACATGGGAAGCTTTGAGACTAAGAATTGGCGTTCCAGAGGCAAATAAGGAACTTGATCGTCGAACAGAATCGATTTTTAAAATGCTAAAGCAACTGTCTACTGTCTTAAGTGACGACTCCTTGCATGCAAGACTGTGTGAGCAGAGAGACATTTGGTTCCCAGCGAGAGATCAATACGAACGAACAATTCTTCATTTGGCTGCATATGAGGGGTACACCAGTCTTGTAAAATGTCTTGTGTATTCGGGAGCACTAATAAACGAGAAAGACGGAATTGGTCAAACAGCGCTTACTCTTGCCTTGCACAGAGGATTTACCGTGATAGCAAAGTTTCTCATTGAAAATGGAGCTTCTGTTAACGGAAAAGACTCTAAAACAACACCTTCTCCCGCAGAAATTTCTGAAGTTTGTTAACTCGGGGAAATCACTGCAATTATTGAATCTAAAATTCAAGAAGAAGAATTTGCAACCAAAGAACTTTCCAAATCTTTAGGGACTAATTTGCCAGAGCTGGAAAATATGGACATCGATCAATTGCCTCCAAACGAATTACCTGGTGCAGAGGTGGTAAAAGAAAACCTTGGACGTGTGCTTAACATAAATGTAGGCGATCAAAAGAATACGGCTAACATTCACGGATGCATAAATCGATGCCCCGATATACATTCCTGTCACTCGCCGGGGGGCGGCGATTTCCACAACAGAGGATATCTCAATGAGTCCATTGCCAGGGTGGCAGGACATGGCGGCTTCTGGCACGTGACACAAGATGTAATGAAACGACCTACTGTTAACAAATCTTCTTTCGACCAGAAATTTAAAGACAACAATTACAACAACAATGAAGAAGCACTTTTAGACTATGACGATGGGGTTTCCATTGCAATGATTAAAAAATTCCAGGAATCGAAATACTTCCCCTCCAACGCTGAGCTGTCAGCTTGCTTTGAAGAGAATGCCAGTCATAACAAAGCATTGCTAGACGGCTTTGCTAAGTTCGAGTCTGAGGAATCCAAAAAAGATGAACAGTTTGCTTACCAGTCAAACATTGTCAATAACTTAATGCCAATTACAAGGTGGTACAAAGAGTCTGTGAGATATGGGAATGGAGTTGCATTAGAGGGCGTTTGGATGCTGTGTCCTTCCTTATACTGTGCTACAGGGACGAAAGTTTCACAATGATAGTGAACAGCATTGCCAAATGGCCACTGGCCTACAGAAAAATGTACCAAAGGAACAGAACTGTCAGCCTTGACGGAAAACGAGGGAGAAACCTTGCAGGAGACGAATGGGTTGAGGGCCATCTTGTTCGCCCAGTTAAGCAATACGCTTCATCACAAACGAACTTCACAATGCTTGAGCTGATGTCTTGTAACACAGGATTACTTGAATGCAATCGAGCAATGTACAAGAGCCTAGAAGCATTTGATGTTCACAACACTCGGAAACATTGTAGGCCAAGTTCACTATACGATCAACTTAGGGTCAGTCAGTTCGCCTTACGAGAAGAATGGTTTGTCAATAAGAATAGAAAGGATGCCAAGGCATATCCATGGACAGGACACAGTTGTAAAGAGGGTGAAAGTGTCCCCCAGAAGTATATTAATGTTTTGGAAAAGGGAAAGACAAAAGCTGAAGAGGAATTCAAAGGTTTCTTACAGAGAAAGTTCCCTAATGACATGTTATGATTATTCTCGGGAGAAACTGAAACCTTGTGTCTATTTTAAAAAAATCTGCCACAGGAAACCCAAAAACTAACAGGAAGTACCCCCCCCCCCCAAAAAAAAAAACAAACAAACAAACAAACAAACAAAAAAAACAAACAAAAAAGAAACAAACAAACAAAAAGCAAAATCGAAACCAAAAAAAAGAAACAACCCAAAACTTGATTCCCCTAGAGGCATAAAGGGTGGATTAAAACACGAACAGAAATACAAAATGTCCCACCTTGATCCTTATTGCCTTTATGATTTTTGTATGGAAAATCAGGGGAATGTGTGTACTAGTGTGTGATATACAAAACAAAAGGAAACAAAAGATGATTTGGAATTTTACTTTTATGTTAGCCACTAACTGTTTCACAGGTTAAACAGCTCTAACACAGAGAAACTTGATTTTAATTACTGCTTTTTCTGGAACAATTTAGCTCCATGATTAGGTAACAAATAAAGAAAAGACAGCAAATTACGTCACTTGATTTATTACTGCACTTTTCTATAACGAAACTCTTAACCAATTATGAAAGGTCTAGAAGCAAGTTAAAATTACTCAATAAATTGTCATTGGATTCAATAATTAATGGTAATTGCCATGCAAACAGAGTGTTTCGCCGTTATAGCATTTTCACTGAGACTTTTTTTTTTCTGTCTTTTCTTAGAATAGCAAAATATATTGTTTCCACCACTTTATATTAAAAAAAAAAAGAATATTAAAAATAATTTGAATTTGAAGCTAATTTTTTTTCTTGTTTTAGTTCTGCATGCTCATGATCTGGTTGGATTACAGTATACATTAGCAGTCTAATAAGGCTGCTTAGAGTTGTTTCATGTAACCTGTGAAACAGTTAGTGGTTTGCTATATGCTGACACATACAAAATTCCAAATAATCTTTTGTTTCCCCTTTTTTTGGATATCACTCACTAGTAAACACTACTAACTAATAGTTTCACAGGTTAAATGAAACAGCTCCAAGAATTAGGGGAAGTTCTTATAAATACTAATTATGATGGCACAAACTTTGTACATGTATACTGTCCTCCAAGCAGATCATGAGCTTTGGGACCTAAAGCTACATTGATCACAAAAGAATTCCGTGAAACTGTTATTATCTCTGACAAGATCTGCTGATGGATGAGCATATGTTCAAATTTATCGAGTAAAATAGAAGGCATTTTCTTTGACAAGCACCCAAAATTAGATAGTTCGTCACATCCTGCATCTTGCACTTTCTTCTGTTTACTTCCAATCAAGATCAGTTTTAACATGTTTGCATTGACCTTCCTATTTCCCAGTTCGACAACTGTCTGCACAACCTTTGAAGCTTCACTGGTACCATCAGCCAAGCAAAATGATCCCCTGGACAAACAATTGTCACACTTTGTTAGACAGGAAAAGTCTTGTCGTTCCTCTCCAAAATATTCCATGATGATCTTGTGCCTGCAGTGGACAACATTCTCCAAATAGGAAATCAGTTCATTAAGTGTGTAATGTTGTCTAGTTATCAGTCCTTCACGGTTGAATAGTTTATACAACATGCTTTTGTCGCTGTAGCTGTAGAATAGCAGGCAATCGGCAGGTAAGCCATCCCGGCCAGCTCGACCGCATTGCTGAAAGTACTCCTCAGTAGAGGTTGGTAGCCTGATGTGTACAACATACCGAACATCTGTCTTGTCTATTCCCATTCCAAATGACGAATTTGCTACAATCACTTTGCATTCCCCAGACATCTATTTCTGAAAACTTGCTTGTTTCACTGCCTCTGACAGTTGTCCATGATATTTGACACACTTTATATCTTTCTTATGCAGCTCAGCATGAATCTTGGAGACATCATTTTGAGACACACAGTAAACAATTCCAGTGTCCTCACCTCTCTCCCTTATGTATGCTATCAGTTCTTCCATATATTTACTGTCTCTGTCCTTAACTCTTAATGTTAAGTTCTCTCGATGAACAGTATGTGCTACCACCTTCCATGACTCCCCCCCTAAAAGCTGCTTCAAATCGGCTTGGATTTTCCCAGGAATAGTCGCACTTAGAAGCAATTTGG
Organism: Siderastrea radians; assembly: GCA_964017195.1. NCBI lineage: Eukaryota > Metazoa > Cnidaria > Anthozoa > Scleractinia > Rhizangiidae > Siderastrea > Siderastrea radians. Next base: position 10,704,619 of record OZ024887.1, on the reverse strand, counting down.
GGGCGTCCAGTCTTGCTAACTTCTCGCTAACCTCTCTATATTTTGGTCGAAATGTTGAGCCCCAGGTATTAATAGTGTGGGCTTCATCGAACACCACCCTTTCCACAGATAAATCGCCCTCGGTTAGGCCTTCAAGAAGATGTTGTTCCAAAGCTTCTGGGGTCGCATACACCAGATTATATTGTTTAAAAGTTGGTTTCTGGTGCTGCAAAACTTCTGTGTCCATCCCACCAAGAAACATGCATGACTTGATTTCGTTATTTTCGGAGCGTGAGAGCAAGTCCTCTATAAGAGACCTTGTAGGCGAGACTACAAGTGTCGGTTTGGTAGCAAGAACAGCTGGAAGCATAAACGTCAGACTTTTACCACCACCAGTTCCTATTATGGCCAGAACATTCTTCCCTGACATAGTCGCAGAAATTGTTTCCCTTTGTTTAGGCTTGAAGCTAGAGTGACCGAAGATTTTCTCGAGTGTAACCTGTAAGAGATCGTTGCTGCCGTTGACGTTGGTTTCCTCCGAAACACGTTCTTCTCTGTGCTCGTTAAGCGATTCTCTCGCTTCCATGGTGTCTTCTCCTATCGCAGGAGAAAGTCTTGGAGCTTTTGTGGTGCTTCTCAGGATAACTCTTGGCACGTTTTCATCGATTTCGACCTGGTAAATCCATTCTGTTCCTTCAAACTTGCATGTCAACTGTTCGTCGTTGTCTAAAAGTGCGAGATTCGAGAGCACGAAACTTGTCTTCAATGCTGCCTCAAAACTTGATTCTGCTTTAACATTTAGTTTTGACTCCCGAGTCTGGATCTCAAAGGAAAAAAATTCTGACCCAGGTTTCAGAATAACAGTTTGTTGGAGTTTTTCAGACGCCTCAAGATAGAGCAAATCGGAATCAGATGCTTCCGCCATCTTGCTTGCACGACTTGTCAAATTTGGAAGTCAAAAATACCCGAGTAGGGAAGGTTGCGAAAAAAATGCATCTACAAAATAATTCCCTCCGCAATGCAGATGCGCAGACCCACTCAAGTGTGTCGAGTTTAGGCAGGCATCTCATTTCTTTTGCGCCCCTCCTCCGAATTCTCTTCCGGTTCCGGTCTAGTCGCCTCAGTCTTCTCTCTCCCGTTGCGATAACAGCGGAGTTCATTCACCGGATTCGTGCTTTCCCTCTTTTCCTCTTATAAGAGATGCCTGCGGAGGAGGCTAGTCTTTCGTCTCTTTGCCTCCAATCGTTCGTCATCCAAAAATGTTTTATATAGAATTCCTGAAAACCTCGGCGAAATATGCATCAGGTTTGAAGTGTCGATGTCACATCGCGGAGTACTTTGTTGGCTACCAATAAGCTCTCGAAATCGACCCATTTTTTCTTTGTTTGCGGCCTTTAAGGCCGGTTATCACCATAGAAAGATATGGTGTGTATAGCAACTCCTTTAGAAAGGTCTGACACGTTGCTGCAGCCAACAGCAACGCAAGAAATCGAAATCTTCTACCCTTTGCACAATCTACTCAGTGAAATTTGCAGCGACGTGGTAACGATGTGAGAAATTGAAGTCCTTGTTTGACGACACTCTTGTACTCGACCCAGAACTCTCCGCCTCGGGGGCGGAAAAAACAAATTAAATTTTCATGAGTTTGGCAGTTCACAAAAAATCAAGAATTCAAGTAAAGACAATGATTCTTTCGACATTTTGCTCAGAAAATTATGGAGATTATTTTAAATCGAAAACAATTTTGGGGGCTATAGGCGCTTGAAGGGTCACCATGCTGTCGGTCCAGATCACTACCCGGTCTATTTTGAGTGTTAGGGATTCTGCAACGAATTTCAGCAATCTTGCCGCGAGTAGCTCTAATCTTGGCAACGACACAGTCTTTGTGGGAGCCACTCTTCCCTTGGTCATGACCAGCTTCATACACGGATCTGATATAGACTGTTGTATCAAAGCCGTGGAGCTGTATGCATGAGCTTGACCTAATGTTTGTACAGCGGGAAACGTTACTGCATCTCAAATGAGACAGTTGGGACTTTCATAAACTTCACTGAACAGCAATATCATCATCGAACTGATCCTCCCACTGCAAACCTATCTGCCAAAGCTCTTTAAACAATATTTTCGCTCTGATCGTAAATTTTGTGATTAGTCCCATTAAGGGTCAAAAATCCTTGAAGCGATGCTCAACAAGCTTCTCTTAATTCGTTTCGGGATCGCTAACAGTGAGCACACTTGGTGGATCACAGAACACAAAACAGTCAGTTAACGTATCCCAACAGATTTCCAGTGCCTTTAACGGCGTACCCCTATTCTGTGAACTGTCTTATGGAATCTTTCTCCCCCGAGGCCATATGTGCCTCCCCTTTATCAACAATTCCGATAGATTCAAGCTCCCAAATCCGCTTCAGACTGTCTGTGACTGGGTCAATGCACACAGTGGACGGCATCGACTTAGTGTTCTTAGAGGGATGGCACTTAATAGACCCTGCTACAACCCATCCCAGTGTAGACTCTACCACTTTGGGAGCATTCGCAGTTTCCCCGCTCTTACATTTGCCACTCATAAATGAGAAGTAAAAGACTGCTCCTTGGACCTTGCATATATGGAAGTCCGTCGTGCAATCTTCTTACGAGCTCCCAACCATAACCTGGCAATGATGGCCTACCCGCTCTCCTAGGGGGTTTTGGTGAGCTGCGTAGAACTGGGACTAAGACTGAGAATTTTTCACCCTAAACCGTCAACTGACAAAGGGAAAATCGTTAAAAATCATATCATTTAAATTTGAGAAGAACTTTGTCAGGTATTTTTAGAAACACTTTGAAAAGCCAAAAGTCACATTTACGTTAACGAAAACCTAAAAATAATGGTCCAGTTTTGTTCAAAGACACTATACTAGTGCAGTGAAACTATTAATAAGTTTCTTTGGCCACAAAACTAGATTTTGGGTCAAAGATATTTTTTTTGTGCCTGGGGAAGCAATTTTCTAGGGCTAGTAGTCCAAGCGGAAATATATTAATTGAAGCATTGGCTTCATCTCTAGCATGCTATAAATAAAAATCGTAGGGATATCCCAAATGGGTTTTTTGGGATGTGTAAAAACAGCGTTCGACAGTAGTATCTGTTCTTCGTTTTGTCATCTTTACTGAACGAATTACGTTTCAAGGAGCGCCAAATTTCAAAACAAGAAAAGTACATATATAATTTTGCAAAATAAGGAAAAATCAAGCAACACTAAAGAGAAGTACTGCTAAACAGTTTTCAGTGAAGTGGTTTAATTTTAGAATTTCACCTAACAACTCAAAACGTGAAATTGATGTCTTGAAATTTTGCGTCTTAGACTCCTTCCTTCAACATTTTAAGAATTACAATAGCGGTGCCTGTCTTGGCAAAGAAGTAATCTGGAATTCTAGAGCAAGCAGGTCAACGACTTCGGTGACATCCCACCACGAGATAACCCTTTATAACGACCTGTACCTGTAAAACGTCAGAAAAGAAATTAACCCTTTTAACTAAAATAACCTTTCTGGCATTTTTTAGTCCTGAAACAAAGCTACCTTGGAATATAGTCTTTACCTTAAGATATCCACCACGTTTTGTCGTGCATTTCCCGTCAAGTCTAACCTCGCATACATAGGGTAAGGCCATAGCGTAAGGTTAAAATTTGCCTAGAAATGACTTTTGAAAATGAGACCTATTTACTTATCGTGTGATTTAACGCTAACCCGGGATTGAAAGTTAACCATTTGAGATTTCCGTTTCTCTTGTTCGAATCCCGTTCAAGCCTGAATTTTTTCTGGTTGTGCCTTTATCAATTGCTTTAGTTGATATCTTTAACTTGCTGTAAAAATTATTACACTTGTTTCACAAATACTACATTTTCAGTCTTGTTTTCACATTTGCCTTTCTTTTGGCAGGAAAGGGCGGCAAAAACGGTCAATATACCTTGCTTCACAACAGCGGACCAACCTGTTGTTCATTGCTCCGTTAACCCAGGCGCCAGGTAGGTCAATAAGCAATTAAGGACACCTCATTCTAAAACTCCCTCAGGCACCACTGCTCTGAAAAAAAAACAAAGTTTTTACATCAAAAGGGTTCCTTATTATGACGATTGTGCTTGAATAGTTAGAATAACCTATTAAGTCTTTTAAATCGATAATATGTTCTGCGTACACGGAATTAAGTGTTGGAAAGTAGCTAGTGTGGCAAATTAAAAAAGTATGTATATCATTTCTGGCAACTGGCCCTCTTGAAGAAGACATGAAACATGGCGCAATTACAAATAGCATCTTAAAATGAAACCAATTTTCGCAATTTTCGTAGATTTTCCATTGAACCGCGATTTTTGATCCCGAAGAAAAAAACTGTTAACCCAAGATTCGTTTCAAAAGTCACCCAGTATATCCACAGGCAGCCCAAGCTCAAAATGAGAATACGATCGAGTTGCGAAATATGACCTTCGCTATAAGACCTTGTATGGGGAATTCACTTTGGTTCTCAAAATGTTAAAATAAAGTTCTGAATGAACGATTTTGCTATGCTTATTGTGAGGCTACTGTACCTTAACAGAATATCGTTCTAAGCATAGCTACGCTTATATTCTACATTTACTGGCAACTCTTCTTAAGGACGAGGAAAATAGAAAATAAAACATTCCATCTCCGCATGATGCCAGTTCATGGTTAAGTGCACCTGTAACTGGAATTGGCGTAGTATGAACCTCCTTTGTCCGCGATAAATTCTTTCCGTTCATTAATAATAAAGTATGGCGAAACTAGAAATCATTTACTTTTGTGAGATCATTACCTTCAACGGCAAAAACGGCGCCTTTTCCCAATTGCACACGAGTCCGGTGTCGACCAGGTGGATTGAGTAAGTAGAAAGCGTTATATTATAATTGTTTTATAAGGACAGGCTCACACTGTTTCTAGATTTTTCTTACATACTCTAATTTAATCTACTAATTTTATAGAGATTTATAGACAAGCCACAATTTTATGTTTGTCGGGCAGACAGAAACTAATATGCTCTTTAATTTTTTTCTATTCCAATATTTTCACGGTTATGTCCGAGTAATTTCCTAGTATTTCTTTGATGTAAGGTTTAAGATCGATCATAGAAAGCTTGATTCGATTTTTAATGCTATTTTTTATCGCCTAATAGAATCGCTAGACAGTCAAACTTCCTAGACCATCTCTTAATCTACCCTAATGATTTATCAGCAAAACTTATAACCTTTTCAGGAGTTAGTTACATTATCCTAACGGATCATAATTTATTACCAAACCACCCATTTAAGAATTTCAGTAAAGGAGCACTTAAAAGAAAACGGGTAATTTTATCTAATTACCAAAATCATTACTTTCCCACTTTTGAAGGGAATTGTTAAACATCCCTTGGAACAGAATATTCTTTACAAAAAAATAATTAGTACCTATTGAAGAATCTAAACATCAGATAGAGTTTATCCAACTGTACTTGCTTCAGTTCATCAACAGTGAAATTTAGCCCTTTGTAAAATCTTTTTTACAATTAACATTCTCTGAACAAAAAGGGGCCAGATGTTTGGTTTTTTGAGTATTAGATTAGCTTAGATTCCCTTCTTCAAAATTTTAAGAATTGCAATCAAAGCGATGTCTGTTTCGACAAAGAAGTGGACTTTAATTCACGAGCAAGCAATTCGACGGATACGGTGACATCCCACTTCGAAATATCCTTTTATGGAGGCCTGCACCTGTAAAAATACAGAAAAGAAATTAACCTTTTTAGCTAAAATGACCTTTCTAGCATTTTTCGGTTGTGAATCATATCTACGTAAGATTAAAGTCTTTACCTTAAGATATTCACTACTTCTTGTCGACAGCGCAAGACTAACCTCGGATACATAGGGTAAGATGATAGCGTAATGACAAAATTTGTCAAGAATGACTTTTTAAAAATATAAGACAACAGTATTTAATTATTATGTCGGTTAAGGCTAACCCGGGACTCTGAAAATTAACCAAAGATCCGTCTCTTTTGTTTAAAAGCGTCTCCACTGCTTAGTTTAGTTGACAAAATGAAGGCAGTTAACGCCAAACATTGGAAATGAATTTACAGGGAGTCCTCGACAAAAGGCTACAAGACTGATTATAAAAGTCACGCTAACCTATTGTAGCTTGGATTACGCTAACTCTGCCTTGAACAACCAAGCTCTTGTTAAGAACAAAGAGCGGATAGTGAATAACGTAATTCATTTAGTAGATATTAGTTTAAAGAACCTAATCATCAGATAGAGTGTATCCAACTGTACATGTTTCACTTCATGAACGGTAAAATTTTAGTCCCCTCATAAAGTCTTTAAACAGCTCCTCTGAACGAAAGGGGCTAGCTTAGCTTTTGAAAGTTGAAAGAAATGCTTTTTCTTGATTTTTGCAAAATAACAGTTTCCCCCATTGTTGGTTACTGCTGATAATAACACTCAATGACACAATTTTAGAGTAGACTGGTCGCGTCAAGTGACGAAAATTTTAACCGTCACAAAATAAATCAGGAGGAGGTTTTCTTACCGTCAAACATCAAAACCGGGTGAACAGTCAAACGACATATTGCTTAATTTTGACCGTCAGCCGATAAATAAGAGAAATTGCTGGGTCTAAATTGGTTGAACGGTCTAAGTCCTTACTGTCTGGGAAATTAGGAGTTAGCATATACATCATGTGTTTGTATTCCGAACCGACAACACCTTACTCCATTTAAGACCCTTCAATAAAATGCGACTTTCCTAACTTCTAATTATACGTTGTTCGTAAAATAATACGAAAAGCTTAAAAGGAAAGGAAGACAATGACGTTATGAGGACGTCGAAAACGTTGTTGGCTGTTTCTTCCGGTCTTTCTTATTTTGACAAGTAAGATTTAATAACTGAAATATTTGTTTGCGATTTATCATTACTGCTGGGATTACAGAACATTGTTAACGTGTTGTAAAAATTGTCATAGTCGTTCCACAGATACCATATTTTAGTCACATATGCTTTTCTTTTGTCAGGAAAGGGCAGCAAAATCGGTTAATATACCTTGCTCTACAGCAGCTGACCTACCTGCTGTTCATTACTCTGTTAACCTAGGTGCCAGGTAGGTCAATAAACCAATTAAGGACACGCCATGCTAAAAATATCTCAAGCACCACTGCCCTAAACAAAACAAATTTTTTACATTAAAAGAATTCCTTGTTATGACGATTGTGCTTGAAATAGTGCTAGGAATAGTGAGAATGCCAGATTAAATCCTGTGGATCCATAATGTGTTCTGTGCACACGGTAGTAAGTGTTGGAAAGTTGCTAGTCAAGTAAATTTCAACAAAAAATTTATTCTTTCCGGCTACCGGCCTATTGAAGAAGGCATGAAACATGGCGCAATTACAAATAGCTCATTGAAAAATAAACCAGTTCGCAAATTTTCCATTGAACCGCGAATTTTCAGCCCGAAAACTAACCCCCGCAAAAAAATAAACCGAGAAAATTTAGTCCATTTGTTTAGGTCACTGAACTTCAGTTAAATTGACTGAGAAAACGGTATTAAAATCTTCCTCTTTACAGCTGCAACATAACGAACAGTCTCTGTGATCTCAGGAAAAAATCGATAACAACCACACACGGGACCGTCTGCTAAAAAGAAAACCAACCAACAGCTTGAATATATATATATATATATATATATATATATATATATATATATATATATATATATATATATATATATATATATACAAATAAAGAAAGAAATTGTTACTAGTTACTCGAGTTTCACGCTCAAGGCGATCATCAGACTGAATCAGTCTACGAAAAGATGTCAGTTATAGATGTTCAAATTCAGGAACGGTTGGAGCGACGCTTCTTCTGATTGGTTGCCACGAAGAACTTGTTTTCGTGGCGGCATTTCGTTATCAGCTCGGATTTCTTGTTCAAAAGGGAGAAATTTTGAGAGGTCAAGATGCAAAGTTTCTCAGATAAGCACAGGTTACAGCGAGAAGGATTGCCTTTGTATGCCCTTGCTCTTTTAATGATGCGCCAGTTGATTTTGTAGTCTATGTTTCCGTCCTTTAAGTTCCAGATGTATTTTGAAAGTACAGTGTCATGTGAGTGTTTTCGGTCTTTGAAAGAAAGTTTGTGATTGTTGTATCGTGTTTTGAACTCATTTTCTGTCATGCCAATGTAGGTCCTTGAGTTACCGGAAGTTGTTGTGACAGTAGCTTCGTAGATAATGTTTTTAGTGAGGCACGTGCCGTCAAGAGGGCAAAGGTTTTTGTTTCTACAATTGCATTTCTTCTCGCTAGAGGTCGTGCTATTTTCATTTAGAATCTTCTGATTGTGGCTTTTGATTATGTTAGCCATGTTTGTTGTGCAGCTGTAGCTGACCTTGAGGTTGTTCCTATTGAATATTTTGTGGAGCTTGTTGGACTTCGGGAAATGCTTGTTAATCAGGCCAAGGAAGGACTTAGCGATGTTTGTTCGAACATTCTGACTGTATGGTGGGTTGAACCATATGATGTTCCTTGATCTGTTTCTTGATTTTGTTCTTCCTTGGTCTTGATTTTCAACATAATGGATTTGCTGGTTGAACCCACTGGATTTTAGAGCATTGTTGTATAATTGCGAGGTTTTGTGGAACTCGTCTTGGTCGCAGGATAAGCCCGATATTCTAGTTCCTATGGATGTCGGAATTTGCCTAATTGTAGATGGAGGATGATTCGATTTGGCATTAATGTACAACGGATCGTTGTCGGGTTTCCTGTAGGGGTAATATTTTCCAGTTGTCAGATTTAGCGTGACATCTAGATAATCGACCACCTTGAGATTGCTTTGCACTGTAATTTTCAATCCAAGGTCTCCGATGACTTTAGAAAAGGCCTTTCTTGCTTTGTCACCGGCTCTTGCGTTCATGTTCTTAAAGACTGCTAAACCGTCGTCCCTGTACAAGCCGATGTCTCCTTCCGGGAATTTTGATGATAATTTGTGAAGGATGTACAGGCCAACTAGCTCGCAAATTTCGGCTCCATCATAGCAGCCCATGGCCACATCAAACATAGGGGAATCACCTCTCTTGACCCAGGGCTCATTTTTATCAAAGAGAAGGGTTTTCCTTGAGTGCATAATTATTTCAATATCCTGCTCTGTGACGGTTGTGTGTTGTTTTGCATACTCTAGTGCTAACTTCAGCAGATCCTCTGATATTGATGGATAGAAATCAACAATGTCAAAAACCAGGAATGAATGCCTGTGCTTTTCTCCGATGCTAGAATACCAATCTATCACAGATTTCGTATTTCTCCACTGGTTCAATTTTGTTTTGGAGCGTATGCTGTTGTTGATCTTATCCAAAATCTCTTTGCTTATCAGTCCAAGGTTGTTTTTCGCTGGGTTGATTAGCCTGCATTTCGGGTTGTTCTGAAAGTTCTCTTTGTGATCTTTAAGGGATCAAGGGATCTCTTTGTGATCATTCCTGGTTTTTGACATTGTTGATTTCTATCCATCAATATCAGAGGATCTGCTGAAGTTAGCACTAGAGTATGCAAAACAACACACAACCGTCACAGAGCAGGATATTGAAATAATTATGCACTCAAGGAAAACCCTTCTCTTTGATAAAAATGAGCCCTGGGTCAAGAGAGGTGATTCCCCTATGTTTGATGTGGCCATGGGCTGCTATGATGGAGCCGAAATTCGCGAGCTAGTTGGCCTGTACATCCTTCACAAATTATCATCAAAATTCCCGGAAGGAGACATCGGCTTGTACAGGGACGACGGTTTAGCAGTCTTTAAGAACATGAACGCAAGAGCCGGCGACAAAGCAAGAAAGGCCTTTTCTAAAGTCATCGGAGACCTAGGATTGAAAATTACAGTGCAAAGCAATCTCAAGGTGGTCGATTATCTAGATGTCACGCTAAATCTGACAACTGGAAAATATTACCCCTACAGGAAACCCGACAACGATCCGTTGTACATTAATGCCAAATCGAATCATCCTCCATCTACAATTAGGCAAATTCCGACATCCATAGGAACTAGAATATCGGGCTTATCCTGCGACCAAGACGAGTTCCACAAAACCTCGCAATTATACAACAATGCTCTAAAATCCAGTGGGTTCAACCAGCAAATCCATTATGTTGAAAATCAAGACCAAGGAAGAACAAAATCAAGAAACAGATCAAGGAACATCATATGGTTCAACCCACCATACAGTCAGAATGTTCGAACAAACATCGCTAAGTCCTTCCTTGGCCTGATTAACAAGCATTTCCCGAAGTCCAACAAGCTCCACAAAATATTCAATAGGAACAACCTCAAGGTCAGCTACAGCTGCACAACAAACATGGCTAACATAATCAAAAGCCACAATCAGAAGATTCTAAATGAAAATAGCACGACCTCTAGCGAGAAGAAATGCAATTGTAGAAACAAAAACCTTTGCCCTCTTGACGGCACGTGCCTCACTAAAAACATTATCTACGAAGCTACTGTCACAACAACTTCCGGTAACTCAAGGACCTACATTGGCATGACAGAAAATGAGTTCAAAACACGATACAACAACCACAAACTTTCTTTCAAAGACCGAAAACACTCACATGACACTGTACTTTCAAAATACATCTGGAACTTAAAGGACGGAAACATAGACTACAAAATCAACTGGCGCATCATTAAAAGAGCAAGGGCATACAAAGGCAATCCTTCTCGCTGTAACCTGTGCTTATCTGAGAAACTTTGCATCTTGACCTCTCAAAATTTCTCCCTTTTGAACAAGAAATCCGAGCTGATAACGAAATGCCGCCACGAAAACAAGTTCTTCGTGGCAACCAATCAGAAGAAGCGTCGTTCCAACCGTTCCTGAATTTGAACATCTATAACTGACATCTTTTCGTAGACTGACTCAGTCTGATGATCGCCTTGAGCGTGAAACTCGAGTAACTAGTAACAATTTCTTTCTTTATTTGTATTTTGCTCTGCATATTTCTGCATTGAGCACTCCTAGGATAAGTGAAGCAATTTTATTTCTTGTTTATTCGTTTATATATATATATATATATTTTAGTCTTGGCCAGTTGGGAGAGAATGTAGTGGGTGCACCAGGATTCCTTTCAAAAGTTACCCAATATACCTAAATGTCAAAAACTGATGGGACCACAATGTGTTCGTGGAAGCCTTCTTCAGGCACATTTTGCTCTATGACCCTATATACTCCACTGAGATTTCTAATCTTGTTCGTCAAGTACAAACTTTCAAAAGATACTTCTGACGGCATTGTTTGTCTTACAATACAATTCAAATCAAAGGTTAGTAATTTTGTCTGATTTGGACCTTTCGCGCTCTTGGCTGGAAAGGAATACTGGCCTGACCAGTTGCATCAGTTAATTAAACAATAGGCGCCCGCTGAGGAGAGACACTATCGCGTCACGTGATCGACTTCGACCAATGGGAGCACGCCAAAATTTAGCGTTGTACTATAATGTGCAATAGTTTGGCACTGCGGGACAGCTGAGTTAAAATTTAGCTACGTAAGTTATTCTATGCCGGATACTTAAGAAAGGTTCGTGTACCAGTATTAGACGTCATCTTGTCATAATTAAAACAAGGTTTGGCAGTACAAACCTATGGGCCAATTAATCAGATACTATTTTCTTAGCTTCGCTCCGTATGGGATGCTAGTCAAACGCACTGGTCACTTCTCGCTAGTATGCTGGTACCCATTTTATACGCCTGGATCCATGGACGAAGAGCTAGTCTTTTCCCCTGAGAACACAGCAGGAAGCAGCGATTAGCTTTCGAATGAAAGATTATGCTATGCTTATTTTGAGGATACTGTGCCTTAACAGAATATCATTCTAAGAATAGCTTCGCTTAAAGTTTGGCTCTACAAAGCAACATCATCGCCCGGAAAAACCTTAGAAGTGGAATTTCTACATTCCACAACTACTGTCGGAATATTCCAAGTCAATCTTAATTTTACAGCATGGAGAGGAGTTTGGGTAAAATTCTCAGAATGCAAGCCAACAAGTAACAGTTTGACGCCACCGACCGTCATCGACAAAGTTAACTTCATCTTAAGTGATGCAGATATCATCTACATAGACTTGCTCGAGTTTAAGTCAAACGTTGGTAGTCAGTCACGTGACAAAGTAGTTCCTCCAATCAGTCCGTTTGGCTTGGAACTGTACGACGCGAGCAACACTTGGCAACAGACTTACTACTGGAGTCAACAACCCATTTCCGCATCACCCTCGACGATTGACGACCGAAAGAAGAAAAGTTTGGAGCATATTGAGAGCCGGCTAAGGAACTGGTATTGCGATGACACAAAAACAGCTCCTTTCACAAGTGGTAGCAGCTTTCTACAACAACGATGGAGTTCCCTTTCAAAAATTGTTAAGAAAGCACATCAAGAATATGATAATCTGAACTTCGATGCGGGAAAGGTCGTTGGACCACCTCTGTTTTGCAGAGACTTTTGAGGCAGCAAAAAGTTTGGATTTATCATGGAAACCATACTTCTACCTTTGGCACTAGAATACTATCTAAGGTCTCGCACAAATGATGTAACAGCTACTGTTACAACCCAACTTCCCGAGCTTAACTCTGGCGTCTCATCCCAGAGAAGAAATGCATATAATGTTATTGCAGGTGAAAACAGAAATATGAAAAACCTATTTAGAAGTTACCTACCCACGTCAACTCCGCTTACAGATGCCGACGTGCGAAGTGCAATCAATACTCTTAACCTAGTCCGACTAAACAAGATAAACGACCTTCTCGATTTCGTAAAGCAGCAAGGATTTGCAGACGGAAGTGGCCTTGGCTCCTTGGACCACGAAATGAACAAAGATGGCGCTGGGTTCATGCACACTCTGTTCCTCCTTAAAGAGTCGTTAAGCATTCCTTCCAACAAAAGCAGACTACTGGATTTGATAGACACGGCCAAATGGTACAACGACTTTGGAGAAGTTTATCAATCACCTGCATTTGAAATCAAAGGAACTACTGCTGACCGTATGATTACTCTGATGCTGTTCAGGCTCATAATCGTGCTGGTGATGCCAAGTGATAACGATAATGAAATCAAAGATAAAATTCGGGATATGGATGCCGTAGATCGATGGATGAACAACGCTTTGGCAGTCAATGAAGGCCTTGGAGGAGTTGTCAAACCTGACTTCACAGGATTTCACCACAAAGCGTTTTACGGATCAGCTTATGTACCACAAGCCTTCCATACTGCCGCTTTGGTTCAATATCTTCTAGGGGGAACTGAATTTGCTTTATCGACGACGTCCGTTAACAACATCAGAAGAGGACTTGAAACTCTTCGTCTAATAGCGGTCAAGTATTCCAATCCAAACAGTGTGAACGGGCGAATGCCTACTTACATGAACGAAGTGCTTATCAAGGCTGTATTACCGGGCTATGCTATAGCGTTTTTCATCCATATCCTACTATTATGCCTCCAGTGATACCAGGAATAATTGTGTCCAATGTGACAGAACCAGAGATGTTTCTGCGGTTATATAGCAGCCCATCCGTGGACAGTTATTTAAGAGACAGTAGTTACAAAGCCAAGTTCTATTTTAACAGCTTGGGATCTCTGGACATTATGGAGGCCGTAAGTATCACACGTTTTTGATATCATGGCAACTTAAGCCTAAATCATCTGACTTTCGCTCCTAGAAAAATCTCTATATTCAAATGGCTCATCCCTAGTCTCCACAGTGTTCACCATGCGTGATAATTTATAAGAGTTAATCGTTTTTCATTTTTATTTCTATCTAAAAAATTAGCCTTTCCGCCTCTGCACGCCTACTGAAAGAAACGAATTTTTAAGCGTCCAATTTCCGTTATCTAGCCAACTTGAAACCGCACTGTCTAAAACTCTGTTTACATTGTGAAAAATGCGAAATCCTTAATTTCATTTCGAATTAAGGAGTGCACACAACTGTAAATTCTGACACCTAGCAAGGAAATTAATTAATTTTCTCCTTCGCTCCCTTTTTTAAGGTTTGTCGGTCTTTTAGTAGTTATTGAGGCGTTAAAAGTGTTTTCAACCAGACTGTAATGCGAAAGCCAAATTTTCATTCGATTGAAAATTTGCAAACCAACGTTTCTAGGCTTCTTACTTGTAACACTGGGTAGTTTCGACCGATCTTTCTATTAAGACATGTTCTGCAAGATGTTTTCCCGCTGCATTAAGTCAGTTGGTTTTCAAAAACATCGTTTGTTGTTTAAATCGATGACGTCAACGGGCAAAAATGGTGCAAAGGACGATCGCCCCTCAAGGCCGTGGCTTAGGCCTTTATAGATTGTTCCAGTAAATAAAGTCAAAGTTGCTCCCAGAAATGGTCAAAAGTTGCTCAAAAGTTGCCAAAAATAAAAAAAGTTGCTTCCAGAAAAGTTGCTTGCCAAAGTGAACTATTTTATTCTGAATAACATCTTAAAACAGCATGCAGAAATTGTTTGATGTGTCATATAAGTTTGAAGTATCCATAAATATCATGACAGCCAGTATCGAAGCCAGTATCACCATAGCACTGCTAAAAAATGGACTTTCTGACAATTCAATGTTCCAAACAGTTAACAGTGTATGCTCAGCCTATTTATAGCCTTGGGTGACATGAATTTCCGTTTCCGAGAAATTGAAGCGCTTTTTGGAACACTTAAACTTGCTCCGACATTCGTGGCTACCAAAATTGGGTCATCCACCACACTTTTTTCGCTGTCAGTTAAACTGCTGCCATCGTTTCTTTCCAGTGCTGCCATGAGTGAAATAACAATATGGTGAATCCACGTTCTTGAATAACCGCTGGAAATTTGGTGCGTTGTTCGCGAACGATATTAATTTAATAACTGCTGACCTAATTGGGGGCGCACATCAATTCATACTGAGTTTTTACGTCTACAGCATTTTTAGTATGAACCAAAACAAATGCAAAATTTTAGTTCATTTATGTGTTTATGCCTCAGATGGCTCATTTGTTGCCCAAAAGTTGCTCTGGGAGACAAAAGTTGCTCTAAGTTGCTTTCAGCACAAAAAGGTGCTCAAAACTCTAAAAGTTGCCAAACAGTTGCCATGCACAATCTACATAGGCCTACCGTGGCGTGGCTGTGTGCACGTGATCGTTAGTAGTTTCGCAATATAAGAAAATACATGGGGATGCACCGTATGCCTAAAAGGCGGCTGGCCTGGGGCCGAGCATGGAATCGAGGCCTTTTCAGGATATTCATCGAAGGAAGAATGAAAACATGGCTGTTCTGTACGCGGTTTTGTCCTTGCCCTTGAGGGATATATCCGGTTCCTGGATCCTCTTTAGATGGAAGAAATCTATCTGAGCTGATAATGAAAAATTACGAGTTAAACTGTATTGGCTTTTTATGTTGCAGGTGGTATCGCTTGATCTATCTGTTGATTCGATGTTTATCGATTTTTTTTATTTCTCACCTGACATAATCTATGCTTATCCCTTCGTGTTCCCGAATGCTTTAGAGTTAAAGGCTACATTAGCCAAGGAAAGGATTGTTTTCTTATTTATCCTGATACAATTTATTGTACACAAACCCGCGAAAACGTGCCAATCTATCTCTCTGCAAGGATGATTCGCGTCTTGATAAGTAGATCTTTGTAAACCTTCGAGCACTGTTTTTCAGGACAAACATATTGATTACCGTGTCATAAAGTTGACCTTTGAGCGAAAAATGCGAAATAAAATTGCCAAATGCCTCTCGTGGGATCTTTGCTACAAAAAATCATTCTGCCAGTTTGAGAGTTCTCCGTCGATCTCTTAGTGAGATTAGCCCAGAGGTATGTAGAGTCCCTTTCGTTATTTTTCTCATCGTAAAAAGAGTTAACATCCCAACAGTTTCGACTGAAAGTCCGTATATTATCATCGTTTCCCCCTGGGTTTACATATATCAGCATCCGCTGAATGGTGAGCACGATTGCGACTGAACCCAACGTAGAACGAAATAAGATCAAATCCGCAAATTATCTATGCAAATTTACGTGATTTTAACTCAGGATTATCCCACTGGATTGACGCTTAATTTCGGCGTGAGCATTTCCCAGTTGGATTTAAGTATTTTGTAGTCGTTCTTTTAAAATTGATTCCTCCTCATTTACTCAAACAATTTCCTTTTTGAGTTTGTATAGAGAGTTGAACGTTTGTATGACAACAGAGATTATTTCCATACGGCTATAGAAATTACTCCCCGCCCCTTGCGACCTATATTCGCTACTACAAGGCACAATACAACGCTCAGTTTCTCAAGTATTGCTAATTTTCAGTTGAGGTTTCCTATGGTATCGATGTTTTTTCTGCCCGAACAGGAAAAAAATTGACAACTGCGAGGGGGTTTATTAATTCTGTAACCACTGCCCTCGAAGGTTTGGACCCTTCGGAAAGCAAAATTATCAGAGTCTTTTCTCATAAGAGCCTACGTTTCCTTTCGGATTACAACAAGGAGCACAGCAATAAACATTATGACCTGGATCGTGGACTTATCTTGAATGAAATCTGTAACCACAAAGCTGCAGTTTGCATACGTTAGCAGTAAAATTAT
Source organism: Siderastrea radians (assembly GCA_964017195.1). Classification (NCBI taxonomy): domain Eukaryota; kingdom Metazoa; phylum Cnidaria; class Anthozoa; order Scleractinia; family Rhizangiidae; genus Siderastrea; species Siderastrea radians. The sequence continues at coordinate 10,688,051 of OZ024887.1, read as the reverse complement.
TTTTTGTTTATCCTAAAACGCCTCGTTTTGGTGTACCAGGTTTTCCGCTCGTCCGCCATTTGTGAATGCTGTGTATACCGTAACGTTCTCATTAACATAAAGTATTTCGATGAACATTTTTATTTGAGATCATACAAATGCAAACTTACCTCAGTCGTTGTAGTCGGCGTTGAAAAAACCCAGATCGCTAAGCAGATTTGCCATTTAGAGGCACAAGGACGACAAAACACAACGATTGAGGTAAGTTTACGCTTTCACATATCATGGTTAAATTTGGTTTAAAATGTTTGAAGCTTTATACTTAGATCATTAATTTTCATTTGAAGGTTAATCTTACTTCTACATCTGAAGGGATATCTGCCGAACCTTCCCCTGAAGGTCACTGGTCCAAGAACTTTGCTGCTCTATCTGTCCATAGACGCAAGGAATGGGCTGTAACGGCTAAGGGATTCAACCGTTTTCTCTGGGATTACGAAAATTCGGGGAAATAAATCTCTACGGGATGTTTGCCAGTCATGGTGCACTCCTGGTTGCCAACAGTGAGACGGTCCTTGAGGTTCACGACGTCGCAAATGGATGGGATTGGGCCAAAGTCCCTGGAGCAACAACCATCGCAATAGGAACTCCAACAGTAGATGACTTAAAAATGGTCAAAGGGAGGTTCTACAACCAGCGGCAGCTAGCCGGGGGACTTACCTTTAAGGGTAGTATAACTTTGAAAAACGGGTTGTTTGGTATGGATTTTCAACAACCCGATTATGGATTGACGGATTGGAGAAACAATATCAGGCTTTACTTTAAGAAATCGGTTTTCTTTTTTGAAAACTTACTAGTGTGTTTAGGAAGCAACATTGAGGCACGAGATACTAATACGAAAGTGGTCCAAACAACACTTTTTCAAGACAAGCTTACAAGCTCATACCCGCACATAAAAGTAAACGGCGCTACGCACACCTCATTGCCTGTAACAACATCGTCTACAGGGAGCTACACAACACTCACTGATGCCAAAGGAAACTTTTACTACATACCAAACGGCAGCAAATCAAGTCTTAAAGTTCACGCAGAACTTCAGACCTCCAAGAAAGAGGACGGATCGACAGGAACTACAACAGGGACGTACGGAACGGCATGGTTAGAACATGGTACAACTCCCTTGAACGAACAGTATGAATATGCTGTCCTGATACCGACCACACCGTATCAACCAACATTAACTGACCTATCAACGGCCCAAGAAACACCAGGTAGTGAAATGTACAAAGTTTTGAAGAAAGATAGCACTGCCCATGTTGTCCAGTTTCTTAAGTCACCTGAGACTTGGTCTACTCTCAGTCACGAAATCATCGGTTATGTTATGTTCGGTTCAGCTCCAACACTTCCACCAGGAGGTCCAGTACAGGCCGTCAATGAAGGCAATTGTTTAATCATGGCCCAGGACACTACAGAATTTATTTACCTGAGTATCAGCTCTCCAGATCTCAATCTCAACACAAGATCAGGTACGCTGACTGGTTCCGATGACGTGGGGCAAGCTGAGCTGTATCACTCATCAAGTGGAGAGCGTGAAATAGAGGTCACACTAAGAAAACCAGTGCTGAAAAGAATCGTCTTTTTTGCGGCCCACGGTAATCCAGATTTCTACAAGCCTAATGTGTGGGTGGATTCCACTGGCACAAAAATTCGTTTTTTGAATCTTAAGAATGGCTTCAGTGTTGAGGTAAAATTGGAAACGAAGCCACCGTAATCGTGATGTTCGCATGTTATATTCAATTGTTGCTAGAACGCAGCAACCTGCAGAAATGCCAATTAATTTAAGTCCTTTAGCGAGTTAACGTGATTCGATTGTCGTTAAATATTATCAAAGCACATACTTCGAATGAGCACCTAAATTCTTCAGTCGCAGATATTTTAATCAAGATGTATTGAGACAATAACTGTTAATGACGTTCAAGAACTGCATATCAGAGCGGGAAGCCGGCCTGTATGTATTCATTGGTTAGGTAAATAGGTTTGGGTGAATGGAGGCCGATGAAGTGTTCTAGTAAGTTCTTCTTGTTATGATTATATAATAATTATTCAATCACTTAACCCTTTGCTACGGGCATTCTAAGGTATAGAAAAATAGTAGATTGTAAGTTTGAATGATGCTTATGGTGAAGTCGAGTAAATGCTTTGTGTGCTCAATCTACTGTTTGTTGTTGTTGATTGGATTTCCTCGTGACTTTTCTGATCGATGTCCAAGAATCTTAGTGACCATTCTATAGCTACTGTATCTGATGCACTAGGGGAGCAGACAGCTAATCATAGCGGAGCCCGCGCGCTAGCGCGTCAACGGAGCACTATTGCTAAGGAAATTTGGTAACCTATCAAGCCAAGAAATTTTGGTAGTGACGTAATAGTCACGTGACCGTCCGTCCGTCTTCACCACAGGGTCACCAATGTGTAGTGGCATACACTGGATATAACCCTGTGCTGAATCCCGTGTTTTTGGCGCGAAATCGCATGTTGACCCGCGTTGTAGCAAAACAAGCAAAGACAACAAAAGTCAAAAAAAATTTGTTAATGGGAAAAAAAGTTCAAAAGAATACTCAGTTGTCTATTTGATGGAAGGTGAATAGATCAATTTAGGCGAAAAAAATTAAGCGGTACAGTTCAGGAGAAAAGCTCAAATTTGCCTTGCCTACGGTGGCCCATATCTGCAAAACACAACAACAAATTCTTTAACACAAATTCAAATTCACTAAACACAACAACAAATTCTTAAACACAAATTCAAATTTACTAAACACAACAGCAAATTCGTTTAACAAAAATTCAAATTCAATAGACACAACAACAACTTCGTTAAACACAAATCAAAATGCACTAAACACAACAACAAATTTGTTAAACACAAATCAAAATGCAGTAAACACAACAACAAATTCGTTAAACACAAATCAAAATACAGTAAACACAACAACAAATTCGTTAAACACAAATCAAAATGCACCACACACAAAGCAGAAGTGATATAATTCATGACATTTATTCAACGTCTAAACCCAACATTTGTCAACCGCTGACAAGCCCCTTTACAAAAGCCCGCCATTTTCTGCCATTGAAAAGTGTCAGTGAAGAAGGTAGAAGATGGAGGTTTTCTTAAGTGCTTGTATTGCTCGGAAGAGCTCGAGACCACGTTCGTGTTTTGTCCCAGATGTGGAACAGCTGCCGATGAAGAGGAGGTTCTCATACGTTATTACTTCGATCGTGGATTTCATTACTCGATCATTTTACAATTATTGAAGAAGTACCACGCAATTGAAATGTCTATGCGGACACTTCACAACAGACTTCGAGAGTATGGACTGAGAAGAAGGGATACAAATACTGACGATAGGGACGTACACCAGGCTATCCAGCAAGAATTAGATGGGCCCGGTTGTATGAGGGGTTATCGAGCTATGTGGCACTGCCTTCATTTGAATTACGGGATTCAGGCACCAAGAAGCAACGTGGAGAGCATGTTACGTCAGGTAGATCCCGAAGGAACAGCTCTTCGAAGGGCTCATAGACTAAGGAGAAGGATGTACACTAACCCCGGGCCTAATTTTGCGTGGCACGTGGACGGCTACGATAAACTTAAGCCCTATGGCTTTCCTATCCATGGTTGCGTAGACGGTTTCAGTCGTCGAGTCATGTGGTTAAAGATTTGCCCCTCAAACAACGACCCATCTCACGTAGCTTCGTTGTTTTACGATTACGTTTTTTCGAACAAAGGTTGTCCAAGAGTTCTTCGAACAGACTGTGGTACTGAAAACGGGACCATGTCAGCCATGCAGTGTTACTTTCGTGGATCTGGAAACGGCGATCAAGCGGGATTAAATGCACATAGATACGGCTCGTCTCCAGCAAACCAGCGCATCGAGAGATGGTGGTCATTTTCTCGTCACGATAGATCAACTTGGTGGATAAATTTTTTAAAGATTTAGTGGACAGAAGCGTTGTCAACACTGCAAGTGAATTAAGTATGCAATGTCTATGGTTCTGTTTCAAAGACATCTTGCACGCAGATCTAGACCACGTACGGGATCACTGGAATACCCATTACATTCGCAAATCACGACACGATACCATCCCTGGGAGACCTGATGAGCTTTTCTACCTTCCAGAGAACAGTGGATTTGAAGATTTCAAATGTCTTGTTACCGATCAGCAACTGGATGATATGGCCGTGTACTGTGCTGTTGCCAATGATGAAAACATCTTTACAGAGTATTTTAATTATGTGCTAGAAAGTTTGAATCTGCACCCCCCTGCAAACTGGAGGGAGGCTTTAGCCCTTTTCCAACATCTGATGCAGATAGCAGAATAACTCATACCACTGCACATGACATTTGTCTATCGTTAACTGTAATGCACTTATCAATGTTTTGCCCGACCCAGGAGAGGGCAGGTTTACCTGGGGGTATTTTTTACTGCTTGCATGTCAATAGCCCCACTCCCCCTACAATGGAGCACCATTTTGCCAAATATCCCCCCCGGGAAAGCACGTCTTAAATACAGTTCAGTACGGATATATTTACTTCAGGAACAGACCACAAAAAATATTTAAAATGGCCATTTCATGAAGGTCCAGTTCATGATTGTTCAAATGATTGTGGTCAGTTGCTAAAAATTCACCAGTTCATGACTGATTTATGTTTGGCCACAAGGTTACTAACTTGTCACCTTCAATAACATGTTTACTTCTGTAAGGTTTTCTCTCTTGTCTCAATTCCAAGTTTTGTCAGCTCTGCTTTACAAAATTCCCACCTAAGACACCCACTCCCAGGCACCCCTCTGATGAATTTTCCTTTCATGGAATGCAGTCCCATGCCCGACCCTCTCAGGGGATAGAGGGAGTGTTGAGCAACAATAACAACACATTTTTCTTTTGTGTACATAGGGATTCAGCCAATTAATTTGTTGCTCAAATAGATACCAGGCAGTTGCAAGGACGTAAGTGCAACCTTCTTATTATTTCTACAGAAGGACCTTCAAATGAATAACTCTAAACAGCAACCAGAATCTTAAAATTTCTACTAGGACCATGCTGAACTGTGATCAGACTGGCATTATCATGATTGTAATTTTTTTTTTGCACAATTGAAAATTTTTACATTTATAATTGTGCAATAGAAGTTATTATTATTATTATTATTATTATTATTATTATTATTATTAACTGTGCTGTTATCCTTGTGTCATTTCATGATCCTGTCGTTGTGTGGTAATGTTGTTGTTGTTGTTCCTATTGGCCTTGTTTTCTACACCTTTGTAGGATCTGAGCGAACAAAAACAGCATAAATTGAGGCCCTATTTCAGACCAGTGTTGTCATAATTGATACCTTCTGCTCAAAACCTCACACTTTAGGAGGGACGTATATGTACAAAGCGTTTACCATGGGGTGCATATAAAATGAAATAGAGCAGTGAAATAGTTTCGACAAAATCATCTTTATTCATTGGTGCTCAGCTGTCAGTTTCGTTTCACTTCAACATGAAGTTTCCTCTAATAGGAATAAAATATCAATATTCCAAAGGGAAAAACGGTATAGCTTCAAATTAAACTACTTTTCCATGTGTAGCATCAGAAATGCAGTTTCAAGTTGCAAAAATTTCAAAATTCACTAATGAAAATCTCACCTCAGTAAATAGTAGCTACATGTAAATTTCAACTAAGTAACAAGGTTGTAACGAATCTTCACAATAAATGATTGTAGCTCTTCAGTAGTCACAAATCCAGGAAGACAACAAACCCCTTGAACTGAACAAACCAGTTTCGATGTATGTTCTAAGCAAGAACCACCTGCAACTATGCATATCCATAACCCTTTGTATTGAGAAATGCAAATGTAAGATCTTTTTAAAATCATCGTAACTTGCATGGGTTACTGGTAGCCGTAATTTACAGGCACATGCATTTGCCATTGGAAACGTAGACATTATATTATCCTTCCCTTCAGGCTCATGGAGGAAGCTAAGCTGTAATGCCAGGCCACATGGAGGAACCTTCCTTAAACCAGTGGCAAAGAAAAGAATATCACTGAAAGTGATTTCAACTGACTGATCTTCAACATCTTGGAGATAGTCTCTCCAATGAGATAGAACTAGACTCTCACGTTGACGGTTATTTGACCCTTCATCACTGTAGTTAATAGTAAAGAGACAATCAAATAAATCTGCATTAAGCTGAACATTGGAATAGCAGAACACTTCTTTAAATTTTTCATAATGTTCTGTCATAGCCCCTAAGACACCTAATGTAGAAAGACCTGCTTTGAAACGTTCAAAGCAGGCATGTCCCCTACCTGACATAAACCAATGGGCAGTGTTTTGAACAACACTTAAAACATCATCCTGTTTCCTTAATACCTGAAGAGTGCCTGCCAGTTCTAAAACTTTTTCTAGATTATCTTCTGAAATCAGGTTTTGAGCTTCTTTAACTCTTTCCCGTCAAGACTAGTATTTACCCGACGTTAACGTCGGGAACCATTGAACCACTCCTGATGTCATCATTTTTGACGTTACCAAATTGTTTTGATAAGCAGCTAATACAGCAAGGACAGATCCATCAATATGTGTGTCCATTTTGAATATCGACTAAATTCTGGTAGAGCTATACCTGAAAAAACGTGTCCAATTTTGGGTGCGAAGTTGGTGGTAAAATAGGCCAAGTCACCTAGTTGATCAATGTTCCATTTCCAGGTTTTTTGAAGGACTGAGGCCAAAACTTTTCCAGTGGATAGAAAGGGGATAAGGTGTAGAAGATAAAGAGAAAAGAGAGGGAGAGAAAAAGGAAAGCAAAAGAAGCGAGAAAAAAATTGGAAATGAATCAGCAAAAAAAAAAAAAAAAAAAAAAAGAAGTCCAAATTTTGGCTTATGCGCATGCGTGAAATCAAAATATTGTACGATTTACAACAGAAGCTGGCTCAAAATCTAGCTAAATTGTAAGAAAACGCTTTTGTAGCAAAGTTTAGTGGCATTTGGCAACATAGCACTCAAAAAGCCGCTTTAACGGTAAAAAAATGCGTTTTTTTAGGAAAAAAATCGGACGGGAAAGGGTTAACTGTTTTGGCATCTTTTAAACGTTGTAGAGAATTTCTTAGCTCTACATCGTACACATCCTCCAGGTTTACAGTCGTTTGCATGACTCCTTTTGTCAGTGCATCATATAACGGTAACCCGAAGCACTTTGGCCCGGGTCCACCATGCACTACTGACATGGCAATAAGCTCACCAGCATAAAAATAAAAATCATCTCCTAGATAGTTAGAGTTGCATGACAAATATTTGTTTTTTTTCTCAGTGTGCCACAGAATAACTGTGAATTCATCATCCACTCCATCACAAGGGTAAAAAATTCCCTTTTTGGCCCCCTAAATCTACTGCTCCCTCAGGAGTTCCCGAATCATCAGTAAATTTAACTGAGACCTTGCTCTCAGGGGAAAATGACTTTCTTCTGAGACCTCTTAAAGCCCCTTCCCAAAGATGACTGCGACTGATATTAAATTTGGAAATCTTATCCTCATTAATCGCACAGGCCAATTGTGTAAGTATATCTTGTAATGATGAGCCACTGTTTGTTTCCAGTACTCCTGGAAAATCTTCATGGTTAGCCTCTTCCTCTGATTCACTACCATTGTGTTGTTCTTCACAAAGCAAGGAGGCATACAGCAGGTCAGAACTGGGACCACTATCAGATGTAGCTGTGCAATCTGGGTCTCCAACATTAATTAACATGTCTTATGAGTTTTGGCTGGTCAGTTTCTGGAGTTCCCTGTAAAACGAAGATGTAAGCATTCCTTTGGTGGATATTGTGCAACCAAACCAAATCCAAGCTATGACTAAAACTACGACTAAAATTGGATTAGAAAGACATTCCACAACACTAAAATTATATTTCATGATTATACCTGTGTTGAGGGCCAAGTTGAAGAGGAGGTTCACACTCATCTGTTCTAACTTTTTTCTTCCTATGAAAAAGTAAATATTTTGACATTAATTTTAAACAAGGCATCATTTTATTCTGAAGGAATCCAGAATTGAAAAGATATTCTACAAATAAGGTTTAATGATTATACCGGTGTTGAGAATCAGGATTAGGTTCAAGCAGATGTTCTTCTTGAGGTTCACAGTCCTCTTTTCCAGTTCCCCTTCTGTTGAAAAATAGCAAACATTAAATCAACATAAGATAATTTATAAAAAAGTAGCTTTTGCTCTGAAAGAGGGATGTCAGGGATATGCACTGTAAAAAACCACTGCATGGATGAAAATATGACTTCATATAACTAATTTATTTACAGTCCTCCCAGTACAGTATGTAGCGCCATTCTGCCTAAGCCAGTCTTGTTAAAGATTAAAAGCACGAAAAGTTTGTTTTATTTTCTATATCACTTCAGTGATCCGTACAGCATATCTTACCTTGTATCATGACTATCAGACTCCTCATCAGCCTCATTATCGATTTCCAACTGTTCCGGTTCGTCTGGGCACAAGTACAAGGTTATCCTGTTGTACTGTTTTCCTAAATCTTCTTTGTATTTTCGCAAAGTAAACGCTTCCTCTGGTTGATCTGGGAGAGTCATAGCCAATTGGCCATCGGCGTAAACTAGTTTCCAGCTTGTTGTCGTGTCAAATGACTTGTCATGAGCCTGTCGCTTCACCAAGGCCTCCGCTAACACTTCTATGTACTCTGAATCCTTTTTTACTTTTAAGGGCAATGTTTTTCCACGAACTGGTGTAACCACATCTGGACTAACGTACCGCACGATACCTATGTTTATTAGTGCGAACGGATCCACGTTTTTGGACTTCGCTGCCTTTTTCTTTGAGCCACTTCGGAAATGAGTAGACCTCTCTTCGGTTTTCTTTGCTGCATAGTTTTTGAAGGACAGACATTTTGTTGCTGCATTCTTATTTGTTTCATTTGTATTAACGATGTTGCTCCCTCTCTTTTGTCCGCAAAAAGGACAAAAATTAGCTGAAGGATCCAAACCAGCTCCACAGCTGGAACAAAACATTGCAAAATGGCGGAACACTGGCGGGCTTTAGCAAAAGCGAGTTGTCAGCGGTTGACAAATGTTGGGTTTAGACGTTGAATAAATGTCATGAATTATATCACTTCTGCTTTGTGTTTGGCGCATTTTGACTTGTGTTTAACGAATTTGTGGTTGTGTTTACTGCATTTTGATTTGTGTTTAACAAATTTGTTGTTGTGTTTACTGCATTTTGATTTGTGTTTAACGAATTTGTTGTTGTGTCTATTGAATTTGAATTTTTGTTAAACGAATTTGCTGTTGTGTTTAGTAAATTTGAATTTGTGTTTAAGAATTTGTTGTTGTGTTTAGTGAATTTGAATTTGTGTTTAAGAATTTGTTGTTGTGTTTAGTGAATTTGAATTTGTGTTAAAGAATTTGTTGTTGTGTTTTGCAGATATGGGCCACCGTACTTGCCGGTTCTGTTGCGAACTCGGTCGGCATACCGCTTGAGTTCGCAGCTTTTCGCAGCGGTTTCGACGCCAAATATAGCAGAGCTAGTGCTTTTTGTTTTTTTCTGTCCACAACCATGATTTTTACGGCTGTCCGAACACGTTTTTATAGAAACACCAGAATTTTCATGTTTTTAGGCAGCTTGTCACGAAGACAGAAATAAGTAGTAAAACTAACAGTTGAAGATTACAGTAAACGTTCATGGTCTAGTGGGCTATTCGCCGGCTTATGACGCCGTCGAACCGGGTTCGGCTCTCAGCGAGGACATGAATTTTTTTTTTAATTTAAGGACTTGAATGAGATTATTTTCACAAATTAATAAGTGCCAGCAAAAAACAAAAAACAAAAAAAGGGGGGGGGGGGGCTCCACTTTTAGGCTTGGCTAAATCTATATATTATTTAGTTGACGTGAAGACAGTTATTGGTCTCACCAAGGTTGAATCTTCCTTCTGGCAAATACATGGTTGTTGACTTGTTAACTTACTGTTCAAGACTGTTGTTAGTGCTATTCGTAATGGGATGATTATTACAGTTGCCAAGTGGCAAGGCGTTTTTTTTTTAGATGAGCAGGTGCCTGAGGAACAATAAGATATCAATGAAACGTACACTCAGTCCAGACAACCTGCAATTGGATTTATTACACACAACGCATGAATCACTGTAAGGATTCATCCAATCAATAAACGCGTGTAATTCCGGCTTAACTGAAATAAGAAATAGTTTAATACATTGAAGAAAGGTCTTCTCTTCTCTTTCTCCCAGGGCGTTTATTCGAAAAGGATTATATTTCCTCACGGTTTGCTTTAAAATTAACTTTAGTTATTATTTACGCTTAAGAATTTTGTTGGCTCTTACTACCCCCAAGAACAACGTTACAAGACACTGAACCCCTTTTCCGTCCTTCTTGGTGTTCAAACCCATTTAAAGAGGAAGGTACCAATCTAATAATGGGGGGCTTGAAAAAACAACGATAGGGAGGTGATTGTGATTAAAAGTGCAAAAAAGGCCATGAAGAATTTATCCAGAATGTGGGCGGCCGTTTTCCATTCGTTTCTTTTGAAAGTGTCATCGCTTGCTCTGATTCTTCTGCGGTTGCCAACATCTCTTCTCGATCCAAAAAATCTTCCTAGCCAGTCTAGAATGATCAACCGAACCCACATTGGCACTTCCCCGTCACCATGGCGACCATATGAGTAGTTCAATACCAGACACGTCGCGGCCAATGAAAGAGAGATAAGGAACATTGTGATGATGTAAAACTTTCCTAACAGCGGGGCGTTATTGGAGGTGGAGGGAAGGTTCTGGTAAACAAGCTGCAGGAACACTATCATAGCCAGTAGCACGGTGATGCCCAGCTGCATTCTCTCTCCAGACTCAGGCGGAAGATAAAAGCCAACAAGGACCATGGCTGTGATTATCAGGGCAGGAACAATCAGATACAAGGTGTAGAACAGTGACTTCCGGCGAACGTGTATAGTGTAGGTTAGGTCAACGTATGGCTTGGGGCAGCAGTCATACAATTTCGAAGTCCTGAAAAATAAATTCACATATTGCTGTTGTTATAACGATGGCTAGTATGAAAGTCAGTAAAAATGGAAATGGTGTTTTCATGTGCTGGTGTTTTGATTGAATTTCACACCACACAAAAACCTGAAGTTGCTGAGGTTGCTGAGGTTGCTGAGGTTGCATAACAGATAGTTTTGCATTTCTCTTTGTAGAAGTAACAAACAACCACGTTCACTGGGCATTTGAATATGAGAGATAATATCTGATTGAACTAATGTAGGTTTGATGGGGAATAAAGAAAAAACAACTATAACGAGTATCCAGAGGACCCTTTTAAACATCGGTGATAAAAATCGGGGGGTTGGAAATCCCACTGAGGTCAAAGGAATTTTCTTTACCTCATGTGGTCCACATTTCCTCACTATAGCTAGACCAACGCATAATGGAATTTTTTGGCCTCACTTCAGCCCGAAAAATACACATCTTCATTGCTGAGTATAAGCGTCTAATTTACCCACGACTCCCATCTGGTCTCGTTGGCCAGTTGGTAGAGCAGAGGTGATCATTACTCGATTGGCGGAAGTTGCTCTTGCCCTAACTTTCACGTGACAAAAAGGCGGAAAACTCCCCGTAAGTACAGGAAAAAAACCCAGAACCTTCCAATTCCGCCGAAGGCTATTTAATATGGAGAACTTACACTTTACCTTTTCTGCTCTATGCCTAGCAGCTGCCATTCACCATGTTCCGTGTAGATGTCGTCGCTCGAAGCATTAGTAAGAATGCGCATGTCTAAACGGCTTTCGTCATGAGTCCAGCTGCCAAACTTCATTGGGCACTTTTGCTCGTCAAACGGGAAGTACCTTGAGAGGAATTAAACACACGTTCTTTGTATATTACATTGAATTACAGGGCTGTTTAAATTATATTAATTTTACACTCAAAAATATATTTCAAATTGCAAGTAATGAAAGAAGCAGCTCACGAGTGTCACGTTTTTGAGACCATGTTTGCATTCTCACAGTTCAACTGGAACTCAGCTTGCAATGGAAGATTGTGCGTGGGGAAGATTGTGCTTGCAGAAATTTTCAGTCAATGTCTTCCTCTCATAAAAAGCGTACATTGCAAGGTAGAGAGCAGTTCTACCGTTTAAATTGTCAGTGCTATTTATAAGTGTCAAAAACTATTGACTATGAAAAGGCAAGTCGTAATGTTTCTCAGTTCTAAGTCCCTAGAAGTAAAGAACACCGTTGTCTTTCATAAACAGAACTTTAGTCACCAACGTCGACCGAATTTGACTGCTCCTTCTGTTGGCTTGTGTTTGCTCCTCACCAAAGGCTAGAAAACTCTTGTATTGGTATCTGGTGCATGCAGTTATGGATTTGATGAAGTATAAATGGGTCAAAAGAGAAACAATATCCGGTTGCCATAATGTGGCTCATAAGCGACTATCTTAACGTTCTCTAATATTAGGTAATGCACTCTCACAGTACCGGCTAACTAATGGCTTACGTAATAAAAGTGCTTTGGTGCTTTGGAATTGTTTTTACAGGTCAAAAAACTCGATCGGGCCAGTGTGCGTGTGGTACTTAACTGCCGGCATGGGCAAGGCATGCTGTTCCTACTAACAGATCCGTAACACAGGGACTGGCTTCTGAGAAGAAATTGTAACCGACTTACTGGCAACTAACTTGTGAATAGAATGCAACGGAGGCTATATATATTCTTAGAACCTCCACTTAACGCGTGACGTGTTTGACAAAAAGCAGAATCTATTAACCTTAACTCGGACGTTTTACCTGACGTCTAACTGGCAGACCGTTACAAACATGGCTGGCGCAAGCCATATCATGTTTCCATTCGAATAAACCACAACGTCTGTCTTGTACTTGTGAGTTCCTCCGGAAAATGTAAACTCTGCGCTAAATAAGAAAGAACGATAAGAAAAATTCTTTTCAAATAAAGCACAAGCCTAATTATTGCATCATGCACATTAAATTAACGTATAAAGATACGGCGATCGAGCTTTCATTACTTTACATGTGATGCATTGATTGGTGAATCGCATTTTCATCCAACCATAACACTTTGTTTATCTTTACAGTGTTAAAACACTGCCCAAACAACCCAAAAAACATGCAAGATATAAATAGTATGAAACCTAAGAAAGGTGTGTTTTCATGGTGTTACATTCACCAAGTCAGGACCTCATTCTAAGGGTGGTGTGGAAAAGGCACAGAACACAACCGAAACTAACAACATATATCGCAACACCCGGAAACATCCTAGAAATGTAAGCGACACTACTGCAATACCTTACAAAAGATGTTGGGGAAAAGAGGATGATTCAAGATACAATGATTGAATTGTTTGTGTTGCCTGATCAGTTCTTCACCTACCGCAAGACCGCTCTATTAGTCGTATTAAAATGACTTTAATTTTGATCACTTCGTATACAGCTTTTCGTTTAGAAGGCTAAAAGAAAACATATTTTTCCTATTTGTATAATTAGCTTGATTTTTTTTGTCACTACAGCGAAATTTTGATAGCCCAGAATACCTGTTGTAGAGTACAATATCCGGGACCCACACTTTAGAGGCGTCAACATTGATCTCGTCAATTCCACCGTAGTCAGAGGCATTCCATGTTAGCAGTGGGTTAATCCATTCCTGGAAAACGTTATACAATACGTTACAATATTAAAATGGCAGAACATAATAGTTTATTTAGGGAATACGATAAAATCCAATATAAAACACTTCCTTAAAATGAGGAAACATGAGGTTATCACTATAAAAAGTTTTCCTCAACCAAAAAAGTTTTGGAAAAAAAAGTTACACAAATTTAATAAGACAAAATTATTTATTAAAAACAGAATTTCAGGTACTAGGTCAATTACCTTTCTTATAGGTCAATAACTCCGCTCTTAAAAGCAGCTAGCGACCCAGCATGCACAATATTGCCTTAGGCATTACACTGGTATTTCGAATAGGCGTTACACCGGTATTTCAAGTAGCTTAACAACGATTATTCAGACTCGATACCGCGAGTGGCTGAGACAAATAGAGGACATTACACGGCGGCGCGAAGATATGAATTTTATTTTCAAGTGACAAAATATTGTTCGAACGAGTGCAGCGAGTGAGTAAAATATTGTTTTCACCACGAGAAAATAAAATTCAAATCTTCAAGCCGTCGTGCACGTGTAATTTTCGTTTTATTATATAGACAAGAGCATTTTTGCACAAACAACAGTGTAAAAGCGGGAAATGACGTCATCAATATCCTCACTAGTGAAGATATGGAAAATGCGCCACTTGAGTCCCGGATGTAGTTTCGTGTGAACTTCACGAGAGGTCTATTTTCCCCCAAAACACTGTTGTTTATATAATAAAAAAGTATATTTAAAGGCTTTCAATACGAGAGGAAGTTGTTTACTCCAGCTAAAAGGTTTTCAGCTGGAAATCCACAGCCCGAGAGGGGAGGGGGGGGGGATAACTTGATTTTCTGTGGAGGTGTGACGCTGGGACTCTGAAAGCCTAACCCTATACCAGACAACTTTCAGCTCCTCACCATTTTGCAAACCTATTCTAGACTATACGCCAAAAGTCCCTACCCTATCCCAGACTAACTATCTTCTACCTATCTATCAGAAATAGAACCACAAAGTGTTTTTGGAAAACCCCCTGTCGATCAACATAGTTGCCATGATGGAATTTACATGTATTTCCGAGTTTTTCAAACCATGTTTTGGACAAAATTTTCACAACTACTTATCAGTTTCCCGGTAATTGACAGCCTATGCTAGACCAAAACTCCCTATCCCAGACGAAACTGCTTGTAAACCATACTCTTCAAAGCGGAAAATACCTATTTAGGTTATATATGGAAGTTCTCCTCTCCCCCCCCCCCCCCTCACCGAGTTCCACTGCTGCCGGAGCTTAATCTGGTATGTGTTATATAAAACGACCAGTGGTGTTACTTATTTCCTAGAGGTAGGATTCAATCACAGGGTTAAATACGTTACCCTTGGGATTTTTACGCTTCCGTTACTGTCCACCCGAAGGGAGACGATTTGGGGTAGCGTTTCTTTACTAAGGAAGAGTTTGGCAGTCGAAACAATGCAAAGACCAAGCCCTGAACAATGCATTTTCTCATTACAAGGAGAAGGGGATGTTTCAACTTGTTTATGGACATCATACCTGATATGTGTAGAGAATAACTTGCAAGAGCTGTTCATTGTCCTTCTGCAGTGGACAAAAGAAAAAACAAGTTTTACACTATGAAGAGGGCCCTTGAACTGTAAACATTCACATTAGGCATAAAGGTGGAGGTAGCAAAGTGCTAGCAAATAAACGAAACTCTCTCCAGATTGTGGATAAACTGGCCAGATTCATCAGGTCGGTACGCAATTCTCGTTCGATTCCGTAGCAGGGAGCGACTGGCTAAGAGTATTGTTCAGTGTCTAGTTAACCTCCCCTGAGGAGGCACCTGCCACACCCTTTCCCCCGATAAGATGATTACGGGAGATTAAGCAACCGCCACGGCGACGGGAACAAGAACGTCAATAAGACAATAGGCTTTAATGAGCAAACAATGAATTTGAGCGCTGTCCCTACAAATTTAGTTTCCGGAGAGTTCGGCCACATTAGACTCGTTAAACGGGTTTTTTCGTTCTTTCCTAATCATATAGCAAAACAAAGGACGTGACGATTAATAACTTACGGAGCCAAAAATGGAGTCCCTCCAGCGAAAAGTCAAAGTAAATTGCGTTTGAAATCAACATTTGGGAAAACTACGGAGAGTTTTCGAACGAAAAGTAAACCAAGTTTAAATGTTCTTCCGAACTCAAGTTTGCTCATTTTTCAAGTTCATTTAAAGTACATTTCTATTCATGGTATAAACCAACCAGATTCGATTTCTAAGATGGCAGGTGGGGAAAGGCGGGGTCCTTTTTATGGATTTTGTGAGGGAACGTATTTTAACAAGTTTTGCCATTCTGGCCATCTCTATTACGTTTGATTTTGTCTTGCTTGTACTTACCAAATCTATGATCTGCTTGAGTTTTGCTCTGAATGTGACCACCACTTGGTCATTTCTGTTTAGTACAGGACGAGACGACTTGCTGTAATTCTGAAACAAGTCATGTAGCAATCTTTGTTCATCATTTAGCAATGCCCCTATAAGGTATAAATCATGGTCATAATTAATTAAGGGGGAGTGTAATGAAATTCCGTTACGTTTTTTTTTATGTATTTTATTTTACTGTAGCTTTAAAGGGGCATAGTCACGAGGATTTCGCAGATTCTTGGTCAAAACTGTGCTAAAATTATCGGTGGCTAAATTTATCCATGCCCAACATTGTGTTTGAACATTGAAAGGAACATATTAACTTAATTCCATTAAGAGTAAACAAACCATGACCATTTCAGCGTCAACACGCTGAAAGAATTTAAAAAGTTTAGCCTAATTTTTTCAAGTTGCAATCCAATTCCATCCATGCCATCCGTAGCAACAGAGACAGAAAATAGTTTCAGTGAAGTAATATAGTCTTTGGTCAAAACTAGACTATAATTTGCCAGCGTTCACTGATCTGAGGACATATATATATATATATTTTTTTCAAAGTGAACTAAAATAGCGTGACTATGCCCCCTCTAAGCCTCCAGTGTTATCCGGCATCGTGTGTTGTCTGCTATTTGTCCATCTGGAGGCCGGGTTTGCCAGATTAATTTCTGATGGCAATTTATGGTGGCCAACTACAAGGACGTGTTGAATCTAAAATCGAGACGGTCAACCCCGAATCTGTTTGAGGCCGTACAAGTACACCTCTATGAGTAAAGCTCAAAAACATCAGCAAAAAAGCAAAAGCAACATCAAACAAAACGGAACAATATAAATCATAAGAATAAATTTTGACACCAGAATGTAAATCATCTATGGCTGAACATCAACACAGCAAAACTCATCGTACATCATTCCTCAGAGAAGAAGCAGTTTTATAGAAGCAGCAAATCAGTACTTACCCTCTGTTTTCAAAAGGACCAACGTCAAGAATGCCACAAGTAGTTGTTTCCACATCTAAAAAAAGGTTTTAAAACTTAAAGAATGAGAAGCAGGATTGTTCGATTGAAAACGAAGAATTTTTGGAAGACATAGAGAATGCCACTGTAAAATTAAAATTTAGGACAAAATTAACGGACAAGAATAAAACGTTGAGAAGTAAATTCTCCTCGCGAACTATCTCGGAGAAGCAGCTTTAACTCGTTAGTACGGGTTTGAGAAACCGTTGTAGCGTAGGGATAACAGTTCTCGATAATTTTGTTTATAAACGACTGACATTCTTGCCTAAAAAGTTACCAAACGATGGCTTTTATCGATAGAATAGCGAAGGGCTTGGCTTATGATAACTGGATGATAAAAAATAGGATTATGCAGGTCGCGAACAATGCTTTCTTTGATACCGTATTTTGATTATGAAAGTGAAGCTCAATTGACAGCTGCTGTTTAAAGCAGGTAAATGAGATGTTATCACAAATAGCATTAACAATATCAGGATCGAGGCTGAAGCCGAAAGCTTGAGATGATAACACATTTTATATTGTTCTTTTGACATGACAAAACTATCGGCCGAATCTAGCAAAGATCTTGTTACACATTTTTATAATTTCGGATTATTTACACCCCAGTCCTCCTCAGACTCCAGACCTCCTCTTTTATTCTCTCAGGCCCAGAATAGGTGCCAAGCTCATGCATCGCGCGCTCACTTCGGTTCCTCTACTGATAGATTATCTCGCTGCTGACACGTGCGTTGATTACGAGAATTAGTTAGTTTTATTCAAACCAATGTGAGGAAGATGTTAGGTTAACGATGACCAACGATGTATGATTATACGAAGCTTGTTGCAGTGATACTCCTGGCACTTTCAAACAACTGCACTCACCGAAATTTATCAATGCACGATTAATATACATTTATTCACTGTTAATTACACTGTTTATTACCCGGTTGACAAACAACTAAACAACTATTTTCAGTTACTACCCAGATACCAAGGGGAACAAATTAAAACGATCGGAATTTTTTGCTGATTTTCAAATATTTTGAAATAACCATCTTTATTTTTTTCTCAGCGCGTGAGCGGGCAAGATGAACCAAATCCTGCAATCTGATTGGTTCCGGGAGCGGGCGGAATTTTCCGATCTTGACCGCGGTCAACGGAACGGGCCGCGGGGAATTTGCGTGACGAGCAACTGGTATTTACTCTGTGGTATTTCAGACGTTTTTCACAACCGTGGAACAGTTTCAGCTTTGTTAAAGTGACCGTTTCTTTTAGCTGCTTTTAGTCGTCATTGAAAAATAGTTTTTGTACCGTCTGCCACGACACCAACTGCCAAGTGCGGTGTTTTTACATTTGTGAATGAGTTTAGCGGAGGTTGTAATTGACAGATGTCATAGTTGTCACTCTGCGGCAATAACAAAAAATTTGTAATGGGTTTTTAAAACCTTTAAAATCTTTAAAACGTTCTCCGAAACTTAGAATTCTGAAATTTTTTGTACATTGTCGTTAAAAACTTTCTTTCCAAAATTTCTTGTTAAAATACCGAAGGTTGTACAATGTAAATCGCCTCTTCCTTTTCGACAAACATTTGAGTAAATCGAGCAGGAGTTAGCTACATGTATCGAAATTTGGGAAAATAAAGGGGTTTCTTTTAGTTATATTGCTTCCTGTGATTTCTGAGTTTTAACAGAGTAAAAAAGCGTATTTTGCTGCTC
This sequence comes from Siderastrea radians, assembly GCA_964017195.1. NCBI lineage: Eukaryota > Metazoa > Cnidaria > Anthozoa > Scleractinia > Rhizangiidae > Siderastrea > Siderastrea radians. The sequence continues at coordinate 10,669,256 of OZ024887.1, read as the reverse complement.
TGGTGTCACTAACGGCTTCGTTTCATGGTTCATTTTACGCGCGCTTGCAAAACGTTGCTTTCCGAAAACAACAAGACACGTTTAACTTTTGAAAAACAACAAGAAAAAAATAAAAATATTATTTGCCGGCCTTGGTCGGTCCGTATTGAGAAAAACTGTGCCCTCGGTCTTGAGCACGGCCCTCGGCCTGCGGCCTCGGGCCGTACTCAAGACCTCTGGCACAGTTTTTCTCAATACGGACCTCCCGGCCGGCAAATAATATATATGTATTTGGCGTCCTCGTCATGATCATGTAAATTGACCTAGTTGAACGAAAACGGCTTGGGAAACAATGTGTGATAATGTAATCATACTGAAGCACAGAGAAGCTACAAAAGTGTTTTTATAAAAGTATTTTCATGATTTGTTGAAAACAAAAAAACGAGAAGAACGTCGACTATTTTACCAAAAGAAATGAAATCATTGAAGAAAATAATGAACTAATATATTTTCTTTTTAGAATTGTGAAATAGATAGTTTTCCAACCACGCAAGGACAATCGTATGCTCTGGTTGAAAAAGCAATTCTAGCTCTCATATCACTGACTGTGTCTTCCTAAAAATATCTTTCTTTTTCTCGCATCGCACATTATTTCTGATCTTCTTATTCGATATCAGAAAAAAAAATTCTTACCTTTAGTGGAAAAAAAGAGAGGACTGGTTCTTGCGAGCTGATGCAAAATCCTTACCTACTTGCTTGAGCGAACGTAAGTAATCCTTTCTATCACGCTTTCTCTTTTTGCATTGATAACGAACGTCAAAGACACTTCAGTCTTAGTAATTAGCTTTTTCATTGAAAGCGCTTTCAAACTTAAATGTTAAAGTGCCATTCCATTTTGAAAACTCTTTAATTATGGAAGAGGTCTAAAAGAGTTTTCAGACCGTTATCACGAAATCGCTCTCTCCTAAAGTCAAATATCGATATTCCCTCGTTAACAAAGACCTTGAGATAACAGAACAAAAAATAACATCCATTTTTCGGATTATACGTGCTTTAAATAAACTACACTAGAGTATGTAAAGTTTTGTGCTTAAATGGTTATTTTACGTTTTTCTTAGGGGTGTTATGTCTTAAGCAGTTATAAATATTTGATTGCCATCTTTAGTAATACCAATATTACTACTTAAGAATTTGGACAGAATCACCACACAAGTTGCACGAAAGCTAACAGTTTTCCGTTCTATTAAGACTGAACTTCTGCAATACTCGTGGGAAACATATTACAGTTAAATCTAAATGAATAGGCAGTTCATTGCGTATTCTATTTCTTGGCAAAACACTGAAAAAATCAATCGCAAAAAAGATGATATGAGTATTGGGATATGAAATTTCATTAAAGCAGTTTTGTCACCACTTGCCTTATAAAAAGCTTGAAATCAGCTGTTAACCTCTCAGGCAAGATCTATTATCTTCGGGCCCGTTCGCACTTATTAACTTTAAAATTTATGTACTTCGAAGTTTTTTGCTCAAATATTGCACTTCTCATGTGAGTTTTCCGTTTTGAATTCTTGTCAAATTTTGTAAGACGTTACTATTCTTCAAAGGGGCCGTCGTCCTGCTTCGGGGCTTTCATATTTTTGTCAAAGTTCAAAAATCAATAGTATCGTCAATCACGTTAATTTTGTTCTTTGTTTTTAGTGCATATTAATAGGTGTTCCATTTCATTTTGATTGGCGTTTGTGACTTCTCAGTGTTTTTCAGTTTTTAGTGCACAAACGTCTGCCAAGACTAAAGATTGGTTAAGTCAAATTTTATCAAGATTTTTGGTAGCAACAATAAATTTGGCAAGCCTGTCTCGAATGTACCCTTGAACTTGTTCTTTGACTTCTCTTCTGAACCATGTGGTTTTTCAAATACATTACGATGCCAGGGTGTACTTCGACAATGTTGAAGGCACCTTCATCAAGAGGGCTCCCATGGAAAGTCCCCGTCAACCGCAAATGGTTATAAGTGCTTTGTACTGTTAACCATCAGAGCCATACATCTGATAAGGACCCTCCTTGAAGAAAACAAAATGGTCCAAATAGCTTAACTTTGGAAGTCCGGGTTCTCCAGATATCAGTAATTAGAAAAAAAACGACAATGTGGTAAACGTAGTTAATCGGTAAACGAACTCGTGACCTTTGCAATACCGGCCCAAATGCTCCATATATATTCGAGTGATTTCAGAACAACATATCTGACAGAACCCTAGTTAGAAGTGACTGGTTGTAGGACTTCCTCCCCACCACTCCCCTGAAGACCCCCAGGGACCCCAGAGCAGCTCCCACACTCCCTGAGTTAACCCCCCAGTCGAGTGTGTCAGCTTAGCTAGATAAAGCTCTGGGTACAGAGTCAAGTGATCAAGTTGCCCTAAAGTGCCAGTTTAAAAGCAGTCTGACTTTCGATTTTGTATCTTTCGCAGACCACAGCTATTTCTAAGCCACACTACCCCCCCCCCCCCTCCCACCCTGTACCCCTAACCCCGTCCTTCACCAGGGGTGAACCCCAACGTTCACCAGTGGTCGCAAAGCTTGTTCCCCGGGGGAGCATGGCGCTGTGCTCTGTGACGCCGGCCCCCCCCCCAGATTTGGCCGGGTTTTATTCCAGAATAAAGCGAAAAGTTAGCAACTGTTGTTATTTTTATATAACAAGAGCAAGAGCCACGGGAGGCGTTCAGCAAGAAATTGTAAACTGCAATCTGTAATCACTGTTACGTAAACTGTAATGTAGGATGTTGTAAGTAATGTTAATTTTGACGTATCTGTACTTTGTCTCATTGTCAATAAAAATTTTTGTTAAAAAGTGAAAGAAAAAAAAAAAACGTCAGCAACACAGTTTTCCAAATTCACTCAGATACATATTCATCATTTTGAGCTATGAAGCCATTGTCGTATTTACGGATTGTATTTTTCCTGTGAAATGATAAATACTTAAAAAGTGTGGGTAAACTAAATTCATATGAACTGCTGGAGAAAGAGTCTAAGAAGAGTCACAGATCATTGCATTTCGCATCGCAAACCGTTTTGCTTAGCAACAGGTCTTAAGGGGCTATGTCTGCCGACTGATGCTGTTAAAACGACGATTTGGTGGTGGTGGATATATTTATCGTTTGTGGTTTGGGGTAGAACAAGGCGTTTTCCTTGAAGGAAAACTTGTCATGAGTTTTGTTCCATTTATGACCAAGGAAATCTGTAAATTCTTCATTTGTCTGGTCAATGTTCTTGTTGTTAGAATGCCATTCTTTGACTTGAAATTGACCTGTGGTGAGTATGGCGGCGATTTCACTTGTAATTTGTTTGCACCTCGCTTCGTTCTCTCTGGAACCTCCAATGTCGTCAACGTAGACGTGCGTACAGAGCTCTTTGGCTGCTTCTGGGTACTGGGCTTCCGGTTTGTCTCCAAAGTTTACCCTTATCCACTGATAGACTCGGGGCTGTTCACTGTCGTTTGTTCTCCACAGAAACCTGTTGAATACTTGATCCTCTGGGTGGATCATTACTTGATTGAACATCTTGCGAAGGTCGCCAGTATGCGCAACTTTGTCAAAGCGCCACGCCATAAGCACGTTAGGCAAACTGTTAATATAGTTCAGTCCTTTCTCGAGATGATCATTTAATGACTTTCCGTTTCGTCCCTTTGCGGAGGCATCGAAGACTAAACGAACTTTAGTGGTTCTGTCTGGAGTGAAAGCTGCTTGTAGGGGTAGATTCGGGCGTGTCGTGATTGACCTTTTCTGCGGGTACCTCTACGACGAAGTTTTGTTCGAGTAGCTTTTGGACTTCGCCTTGAGCTTCTGCGAGACAATCCTTTCTCTTGAAGGTTTTTTCTGAGGAGATCATTCGTTGATACTCAACATCATAATTGCTCTCCTTTGGTGGTCCACCATCTTTCCATCATGGCATGCGCAATTGAACCCGTCCGTCTACTATTTGAGTCGATTCTGTAATTGACTTGATAAACTTGTTCTCTTTTAAGTCATTGTCGCTGCATATGCAAAGTTCAGTCAGCTTGACTCTTAACATATCCTGAACAAGGAGTTTTTTCATGTCTTCCAGTGCACTTACAGTTCCTACATCAACTGAATTGATCCCAGAAGACTGATCTTCTTGGCCGGTAAATTGGCCCATGACATACCATCCGAAGGACAGACTTATACATGTCATCAAGTCATAATAAAACGTGACTTGATTTTCCCATAGAGGAGTGTTACGCATCATTCAGAAGTCATCACCAGACAATTTTGGAAATTCGAACCAAAAACTCGAAATAGGAAATTCGAACAGGAAATAGGAAATAGGAAACAACAAACAGGAAACAGGAAATAGGAAATAGGAAACAGGAAACAGGAAACAGGAAACAGGAAATAGGAAATAGGAAATAGGAAATAGGAAATGGGAAATAGGAAACAGGAAACAGGAAATAGGAAATTCGAATAGGAAATTCGAACCAAAAACTCATTTATAAAATTTATCTGCGGCAAGTTGAGACCGCTCAAGGTATAAGCAATCGAAAAATGAAAAATAAAAATAAAAAAACGCGACGAAAAGCAAAATAATGACGCTTGTTCTGTTCGTTGGATGCGACTAGTATTTGACTGTTGACTTTTGTACATTATTATTTGTCACCGGATGCCAGTAACCAAAAGGATCAATGAAGTGCTTTCTTGCAGTTTCTGGTTTCATTTTCTTGAGAAACGATGCGATGTCACAAATGGTTGTTAAACGCTGATTTCAGTGGTTATTTTCCTTCCAATACCGTCAGTGCACTCGTTTCCGAAGACTAAAAGCGATGTGATTAGACTGACCTTATACTTGAAGTCTGGGAATCAGACTTCTGTGGGAATCGACATCTTGTTTTCGTTTTGTATCAAACAATGGGATAAATTCAAACTAGATTACAGTGAACAAGATTAGAAAAATCTTCCCTGCTGTCCTTTACAAAAGTCTCGCGTAGTGGACTCTGTTAAGTTGAATCTGTATGTAAGCCGCGCAAAATCATTACCGGTATATTGTAGCTGCTAGCTCAGTGGTCTTGTCGGCATGGGAAAATATTAGAGGGCTACAAGAACTGAACAAAGCCACATGTCCGGTATATGAGAGACGACCCCACGTGTTCGATCTGTAATTCTCTGAATTTAACAGCGTTGTTGTTTATCTCAGACATGGCTTGGTTGCATTTAAGATTTCGTCGACTCATTACTGCTATAAATCATTGCTAATCACAAACACGAAGTTACATGAATTACATGCCAGGTTGTTTCTCGCCACTATTTTGGATCGGCTTCGATCAGCAGGGGCGTTCCCAGACATTTTTTGGCAGTACGCACAAAGTCAGATTGATACTTAGGGACGGACCATTAGAAAAGTTATTGAGGTGGGGGGGGGGGGGATTTTCGAGCTGCACGAATTTTTTGTTAACATTTCCTTTGTAGGAATATATATTTTTTCCATATGCAGGAACTTTTTTTCTGGGCTACTCGTTGTGTATGAATTTTTTCACTCAATTTTCCGTTGCATGAATTTTTTTGTACTTTGCTCGCCCCCCCTCCCCCCCCCCATAACTTTTCTAATGGTCCTTCCCTTAGCCGAAGGGAAACAAACATAGTTACAGATTATGATTACAGTCAGAAAAAACATTTATTATTCCAATCGTATTGTCGTTCTCGCATAATAACAAAGGCTACAGCTAATTTCGTTTTCCAGCAGTGTTTGTATCTCCTGTTATACAATTGCACGCACTTATATCAGTTTTACTTGAAAGTACAAGACGAAGAGAGAATATAATACGTCCGGACGCACTTCTCCGTACTATGAAGTGTGTTGAAGAAAATGCCAGTATTGAAATTGCACAACATTACCTTATCTACTTATGCTTGAGTTCTAATTTCTACTTCTATATTATAAGCCGTCAAATAGAAAAATATCATATTAAAGGCAGGAACGCCCCCGATCAGTGATCAGCGCTCAATAAAAGCACTATAATGTCTATAATTTCGGCGGAAATTTGTGTGGACCGAACAAACGCAAAACAGCATTGTATGACAAGTTGGATACCAAATCTATTTATTAAAATTAATTTTAGCTAATCCACATTAATTTGTTTACAAGGTCTGGTTGCAGTAATATGTTAAGGAAAGAATCAGAAGAAATCAGTAGTGTTTGAAATCGGCTTTGCTTTTCCGGTCTATTAAACAAGTCAGAAGATGGAAGAGGCACCTCTTCTGTTAGAAGGACTGTCCACTAAGTTGACAGTATTTTTGCCACTTACTAACTCTGATTTATGGAAAGATATTTGAAATTTCAGTTATTGCGATGTCCATTTTGCCAGTCCATAATTTAGTTAATACAGGCTAATCCCTCTGAGTAACATTACGAGTCTTCTCAGCTCTCACAGGAGTAACGTTTAAGCAAAAATATGGAAGAGTTGAAACTCAGTTGAAGAATATTTGTTTTTTTTGTGACGATAGCAACCATCCCTGCTCTTAAGATGACTCATCTTTCCTTAGCATAGACTGCGAGTAGTCTCTAATTTTGGCGATGGCGGTTGTGGGGTGGGCGAAATACACACACACGCGCGCGCGAAATTTCGAGGCGACGCGACGCGAAAGGAGCGCCGAAAATTAGATCTCATTTTCGGCGCTCCCTTCGCGTCACGTCGCCTCGAAATTTCGCGCGCGCGTGGGTGTGTATTTCGCCCACCCCACAATCGCCATCGCCATAATTAGAGACTACTCGCAGTCTATCACTAGCAGGGCTGCCAAGATGTCACATCGTTTGCCAGTTGGTGTTTGCTGTTGTCACAAGAAATATGTAGCAGTTGATAAAAAGCAAAAAAAAGCAACAACGACGACAAACAAACAAACAAACAAACATAAGATAATAATGACCCGTTCGTGAACAAGAAACGAAAGCTATGGTTACAAAGCCTTTGTGCTCAGATAATTTCTTGAAACAATTTGTCAGCCTACTCGGCCACAGTAAATAGAGTTAAGGACGAGAGCGGCCTGCATAACTAAGTCTCGAACGGGCAAAATGAACATAGAAATATTTAAAAAGTTCAAAGCAGCGACCTTTAGTCGGAAAGCAACTTTTAGCGAAATACGTGATCAACCTGAGCCATAAATAGTCTTCTCACTTCTCATAGCAGTGAAGTTTGAGAAAAAAACAAAACAAAAACAAAAACAAAAAAAAAGGAAGAGTTGAAACCCTGGTTGAAACTCAATCAGGGGAAGACTATTTGTTTCTTTGTGACGGTGGCAAACATTCCTGCTTTTAAGATAACACATCTTTTATTAGCGGGGCTGCCAAGATGACACATCTATTGCCAGTTTGTGTTTGCTGCTGTCACGAGAAATGAAAAAAAAAAAAAGAAAACAAAAAGAAAAAGAAAGAGTTGAAACCCTGGTTGAAACTCAATCAGCGGAAGACTATTTGTTTCTTTGTGACGGTGGCAAACATTCCTGCTTTTACGATGACACATCTTTTATTAGCGGGGCTGCCAAGATGACACATCTTTTGCCAGTTTTTGTTTGCTGCTGTCACGAGAAATAAATGTCGCTACACCAAGAGCAGTTGGTAAAAACAAAACAAAAAACACACACAAGAAAAACAGAACAACAACAACTATGACCCGGCCGAGAAGAGAGCGAGAAGGCTATGGCTGAAAACCCTATGTATTAGGAAACTGTCTTCAAACAATTTGGCAGCCTACTAAGACAGTTAAGTAGACTTTACTTAAGAACGTATACTGCAATGACAGCCAAATTTTGTTTCGCCCTTGAACGTTGTTTTCTCCACGCTTGGTACTGGTCACATGTATTTGCTACGAGTTCTCATTGGCTCATTTGATTGTCTGCATCTTGTAATTGGTTTGGTTTTAGTATATGATACCTGATTGTTTTTAAATTTGTCCTGCCTTAACGCCATGCCAGAGCTAGCTAGTGAAAAACTGTGTCAAAGTAAATAAAAGAAGTTGAAACCCGGTGGGTTCACTTGGGAACCCACCCAGTATGGTGTGTTCAATGACCCTAATCCGCCCAGCAAGTTTCAGATAAAAGCCAAGAAATATTCGGTTTGCAACTTGCCAAAAACCGACAGGGGGGGGGGGGGGGTTTCGTTTGTCAGTTCGCTGAGTCTTGGGAGATGTTTCCCGCTTGCTCAATATCAGGATCGGAAAGAACTATATTTGAAGGCTTATGTTACGAATATACACGCGTCAAAGAGGGTTCATCACGTGCAGTATATGTTGAAATTCAGTTATAGACTACGAGCAGTCTCTCTTTCCGCTCAGGGATAGTCTCACTACACTAGCGGCTCGACACGCGCGTCACGTTTCAACCCCGCAGGCGATTTCGCGGTCGCTCGCCCGCTTGCTAGTTTACCTCGACTGTCCCTGTCAGAGCGGAAAGAGAGACTTCCCGTAGTCTAATTCAGTTTAAAAATGATTTGTGGAAGCGAAACATTTTTCATAAAATCTAAGAAAGCGGTTCAAACTTGCAACTGAAGAAGGTGACAAGAATCACAGACGCATTGACTGAGTCTTTTAAAACTCACGCGAGAATAGTATACGGACATACGCTGAGCAAGCACAAATCGAGTTTCGCCCGTACCAGTTGATGGTTTCTGTACGTATTTAGGACTTTCGGAGAAACTAGAAATAGCAGACATTGCAAATTAAATAAATAAAATAAGATACTGAAAACTGAACTTTTCGAAATAGTGAGAAAATTACATCAGTTGGAAGCCGGAATAAACGCAGCTTGTGACCATCATTCCTGCAGAGATTGTACAATGATACATTTTGGGGCGCACAGTTACACACTCGTTGTGCTCGGCTCAATGCAAAAGCGAGGCACGTTTTCTCGCGGCAGGCGATTTTTACAAATCAAAATCAAATAACTTTATTATAGTCTCAATCGCTCGCACACTCGCACACATATATTTTTGCTAGAATAACCTGTGTTGAAAAGCCAGAGACACTGCTCCTTGTTTTTTGTTGATCGCGACAGGATAACAAAGAACCTCATGTTTTTCTTTCCATTCTACGAGAGCTTAGTTTTACCCCTTGTCTGCAAAATCGAAAAGTTTACTAACAGGATGGACGGAAATCCGCGTGAATTATTGAGAGACATTAGATCACCTCCTCTGATACGCCTTGATTTACGCTTTGTTAGCCTCCAAGAATAGTCGGAGGATAAATAACGAGGATAAATTCGAAATCGAACACAGCTTTGCCTTAGAAAACAATTTCATCGGCTAGCGAAGGGGTGAAAGACTGTGTACAACTTACTCATGGCGGAGTGTCACAAAATTCAGTCTTTTATTTATTTCAGGGAATCACGTTTCGACGAAAACCAGAACTTTATGTCGTTCATTGAGAGCATAGTGTCATTTTATAATATTCCCCGTGGCTTCATTAGAAGCGATGATAGCTCGATTTCCAACAGTTAAACAGATTTACACACTTTCCTAAGAAAAGCCTAAGAAAGCTCTGCGTGAAACGATACTTACAGTTAACGCTTTATCCGTCCTCTCATGACGCAAAAGATGAGTTTCACTCGGAATCTACAAGATCTTATAAAGCGTTAGAATTCTCAGTGGTCGCCGTGTATCCCAGTACCGTTTTCTTTGTCGGCGAACTCCCACAATTCGTCGCTCCCCTTTAACATAAACTTTGGCTAACCTGCCTGTGATCGATTCGTTAGTCAAACGTCCACAGTTCAGTGACGGTAAAAACACTTGCTTGTTTGGCTCTTCACGCTTTACTTTTCGTTAATAGTTGACAGTAAAAAAAAAACTTATTTGTCGCCTTCCTGTATTAAAATAAATTAAAGTAACCCTCCGGTATTAAAGGGTAATGGTACTATCAGTGAACATTCTCAAACTCATTAATAATTCATAACGAAGAAAACAAAGGAAATCACTACCGTGATGGCGGTTTGGATACCGGATCTTAATTAGCGTAAAATTTTGCGAACTTTTGCTTTGAATTTCTCCAACAATTATGAATGGTTTGAGAAGCTATGCCAAAAACTCGAAAGAGCGTTTCATCAGGTATCCAAACACCTCGAAGTCGGTGTTTAGATATCCTGATGAAACACTCTTTCTCGTGTTTGATATATTACATCCAAACCATGTAATCTACATCCGATCAATGAAAACATACAAAATACATAAACAAGTTGTGGTTTATTTGCTCAAGAGATATCATTTAGTTTGCTAATGGATAGTGTCGGTAAAAAGCTTGTTTGTTGAATTGCTGAAAATATAACTGCCTAAAAAAGCTAAATTTAACTTCTTGCGTCCAGGTGGGGTTATATGTAATGCATATAAAAAGTGCCCATAGCAAAGAGCCTGTATTGGCTGGACTTGATATATATTTGTAAAATGTTTCTCGTACAACGAGGGCTCTGATTGGCTGCTTAGCCCGCATTTTTTAAACACATGGACATGACGTCATGACATTTTTTTAATAGAAAATGGGCTGTTAGTGCTTACATGGGACATCACTTAACTGATGTCTCACTGACTTAAGGGGAGTTTAGAAGAATTCGAAAGTACTTACGTAAATCCTAGCGGCCGCCTCGCGCTCACTCGCTCGCGCTCGCTGACTAAGAGGAACATTCTACCATAAAAATATGTTTGTGATTTAAACGCATGCAAAGGTAACGAAACCAGAATGGCAAGCTATGGAGTCAACATTCTAAGTGCTCTGCTCTTTAATAGACGCTTTACTGTAAAAATGTTTTACTTGTGCAATACTTTAGTATATTATGCTATTAAATACTGGGACGCCAGACCCTTTATACCCGAGAAAAACGCTCGATATACACTCAAGTACTGCCTGGAAAAAAAGGTGAAGAGTGGAAAAGTGTGATGCCACTGATATTTCGTTTTAAGCCCTAAAAACTGTACCTTTGCCAATTGCACAACGTTTGGGATTAATTTTTGACAACTTTTTGACATTTTCATGGCGTCCTTGTCAAGTTGCCAATTAAAGTGAAAGAACTGGTGGAGGCGGAGTTAGCACTTGCGACTCCTCCTCCCTTAGCGCTTGAATGTGATTGGTTAGATGAAACGGAAGTCACCAATAAAGTTGTCAAAAAGTTGTCAAGAACCGTTAAAAAAAACTTTCTGTAATCAAATTCTGAGTACTGTTTTGTTATTTAAGAAGGTGCAAAATCTCGTATCAACACAGATTCTAGTTGAACAGAAAATCGATTTGAGTGTTGCAACCTTTTACACATAAATGCCTAAATTTTAGCGCTAGTCCATTTCGTAACGAGCCAGTGTTTATGTCCCAGCTGTGTGTCCCCTAACATTTGACAGCATATATACTGTGAGCCCAAATGTTCCGGAGGTCTATATTTTGACTAATAGATTTGAGAAATTAGGCTCCCGACAAACGGATGCAACGCCATTCAACATTGTTGAAGAAAACACTACGAAGTCGCACTCTACGCTTCGATAGAACATCCTACAACATTGTTGAATTAAACTTCTTGAACGTGTTTAGCTGTCCTTTTAACAAACGATGTTGAATGTTGTTGGATTAAGTAAATTGCTGTGTTCTGCTCAATGTGTCCACAATTGTGGCACGCGCCAGACAAATTCAACATTGTTGTTCGCACCTGACAACAAAGTCTGATTGCAATTAAATATTGTTCAACAACCACCCAATATCATTCAATGTCATTCAACATCATTCAACAGGTAGCCAATAAAGTGCAAGATGTTGAATTCGACAATGTGGAACGCTGTTAAATGGAAATGTTGGATCCGTTTGTCCGGGACCTTAGTCAATTTCTAAAACTATATTTTTGTGACAACAACACTTAACCACTCTTGGCTGATGTTTTTTAGGCAAAAAGTGGCACGATTTCGAAGATGAAAATACAGAAAAAAGCGATAGCAACTCCAAAGACAATTGCGAGTATTGCAGAAAACTTTGCATCTCTTGAAGCATCCTTCGCTCTTTTAATGTCATCCTCTTCGTAACGCGAGTTCGTCTGAAAAAAAAAACATGCACCACTTAACATGCAGCGATTAATAAAATGTGGCTTTCGTATTACATATCTAATTACAATTTGAAAGTTAATTTTATGGGCAAGGAGACCATGCAGAAATAACCTTGGGGAAACCAGCAACAAACAGAACCAACAACAAACAACCACGTACTGGTCACCTGACGTGCAACATAACCGGGCCTCATTGCATGGTGGGAAGCGGGTGCTCGCAGCAAAACACAAAGCTTGAACCATCGTACGGCAAAGAAAGACACACAGCTAAACCCCCCTCCTATAAGCGAAATCCCTAAGGACTAATACTGCGTTAACACTATGCCGAAACATGTTTACTTTGATCACGAATAAAGGATCAGTTTCACGGTCTGAAGCGATCTGAAGTGTTCACCTTGTGCAGTGCATCGCGCGAACCATGACCGAATCAAGTGAAATACTTTAAACTTGTCAGCCGAGAGCGGAAGGGAAGCGAGAGCCTGAAAGATCCTTAATTGGGGCTACAAAGAAACACATTTTTTATTTTAAATATGGGCTGATGAAGGAATAGAAGGGCATTTATTGGCGATGATGCAGAACCCCAAAAGTTGCACAAATCCTCTCTTCTTGCCATCATCTGAAAAGCGCTTCGCAACGAACGGGCTTTAGAGGTGCGATCAAACCACTGAATGAATGCAACAGCGGGTTCTAGCTCCATCCTTCGGTCTTAAAAAGCATGCTTCATTTAAACATGTTTGCTAGTGCGAACGCAGCTTAAGTGTATTTATCTTAGAGCAGCTTCCCCTCAACAATTCTCTGCTGCCTATATTTCTATTAATTGCGGAGCACCAGGCACTTTTAGAGTAAGCCAGTCTTTAGCAATGTCTAAGACCCAATCGAAAGTTGAACATCTGATTTTAAGTTCATTACCACGCTTAGTTTACGTAAGCTGTTCTACTTGCTTACCAGAAAAGACATGAGAAGTGCCAACAAGCCAAGCAACGGGCAGAAGAATATGGACACGATAGACAATACTCGCCAGTCATTAGGAGGACTCTCTCTGAGTGGTGCATGCTAAAAAAAATTCAAAACAACGTATGAGATCACACAGAATACTAAAATAAATAGCACCCCATGCTCGACATAAACAGAGTTAGGTTAGACGTTTGCTCTTCTTGGCCATGTAACACTAAAGAAACGAGGGACAACTATCATATATCGCAACTAATGGCATTATTGCCACCTCCAGTATCCATCCAGGCCCGGACGACTGATCAATGACTCTTTACTGTGCGGCTAATCAATTTCGAGCCTTTAATTTGCATCTATGGTATGAGGATTCTTTCACTACATAACAAACACAAATTAATCTTAATCGCTAGAAGATAACCTTCCAGGTTCTCGATAGATGCTTAACCAGTCGAACCAGCCGTCTTCCCCATTCCTAATAGCGGAGCCAGCGCTCTAGCGCGTCAGCGGAGCTCCATTGCTAAGGAAATTTGGTAATCTATCAAGCCAAAAAATTTTGGTAGTGACGTAGTAGTCACGTGACCGTCCGTCCGTACATCCGTACGTCCGTCCGTCCGCGCCACAGGGCTACCAATACACTTCCTACACTGGATATAACCCTGTGCTGTTTTCGGCGCGAAATCGCATGTTGACACGCGTTGTAGCAAAACAAGCAAAGACAACAAAAGTCAAAAACAAATTTGTTAATGGAAAAAAAAAAGTTCAAAAGAACACTCAGTTGTCTTTTTGGTGGAAGGGGAAAAGTTCAATCTAGGCGAAAGAAATTCGGCGATAAAGTTCAGGTAAAAAGTTCAAATTTGCCTCGTCGGTTCTGTTCAAACTCGGTCGGCACACCGCTTGAGTTCGCAGCTTTTCGCAGCGGTTTCGACGCCAAATATAGCAGAGCTAGTGCTTTTTGGTTTTTTCTGTCCACAACCATGGTTTTTACGGCGTTTCGAACACATTTTGCCGGGAAAAACACCAGCATTTTCATGCTGATAGGCAGCTTGTCACGAAGAAAGAAATAAGTATTAAAATTAACTTCTAAAGCAAAGTCAAAACGCCCATGGCCTAGTGGACTAGTTGCCGGCATCTCACGCCGACGACCCGGGTTCGACACACAGCGGGCGCAAGAATTTTTTTTCTTTTTTTTCTTTGTTTTTTTTTTTAAATAAAACGACTTGGATGAGAGTATTTTCACAAATTAATAACTGCCAGCAAAAACAAAACAAAAAAACAAAACAAAAAACAAAAGCAAAAAACAGACAAAACAAAAAGGGGGCTCCGCTTTTAGGCTTGGCTAAATCTGTATATTATTTCCATTGTCACAAAACAATGGCCCCATTTTTACCACAGACGCACTAAACGCTTGGGATATGCCTTGGGTAAACCACGTTTATGTATCTCGTATTTTAATAGTCTAACATAAAGATGGATGGAAGAAGATGCGTCCAGAAAGGTGCGTCTTGAATTACACGAGGGTCTCAATGGGGTTAAACGCTACCCATAAAGCGGCCTAAAATTCAGTCGTAAGGCGTAAAAATTGTAAAATTTTAACCATAAGTCCTAGAAAAAGTTAACCATAAAGAATTTTTTCAGCTACTATTTGTCATTTTGAAAGTGTCAATATCTCGTGCGAAGACTGTTATGTGTCTTGTCTCGTGTTCAGTGCGGCTACGACGGCTACAAATTCTACTCTGGTACCTAAAAGAAAAGCAGTTGGCCCAGACCCCGTTGGACACTTGTCCCAAGAGTCTTCTGTATTGCTTTTTTTTTTCATCCCGGAGTGGTACCATGACATTAAACGCGTTTAAAACAATGGTAATTAATGTTTAACTTTCGAAAACGATGGAAATTAATTTGTTAGATGATTTCTGTTGACCGTTACGGAAAAAATATCACCGTTAGCCGTAAAAAGGCCAAAAATTTAACCGTTAACCGTAACCACCCCATTGAGACCCTCTTACACATCTCAAGGCTAGGTTAACGTTAAGCTCTGGGAGTAAAAGCCACTTGATATTTTTACAGTTTGAAACATCAAAACGAGGCGTCAAGTTCACAATTAGGTACGCTTTAATATAGGGAGAAAATTAAGTCAGCATTATCATGTAACGTATGGATATTTAATGTTTCCATTGCCTCAAAAGGTAACAATCTTCTCAGCAGCTAAACAGTTATTTAAGAATGATCGAGTAAGCAAGAAAAGTTATGAACACTCACACGCTCCATGTAATAAACAGCTGGCCCCTTAAATGTAAAATGTGGTTAAAGATTACAAATTTGCAACGGCAAACAAAATATTATAGCCAACAAAAAGTACAGATTTAAGCGGCATAATTTCATTTCATAGATACATAGAAATGCAAAGTCTTCTGTAGTTAAATTACATTGCTATAAAAAGAATTAACATGATAGAGATTACTGACTCTTTATTGTTAACATCGATACATAACTACTTCGTAGCTATCAATGTTGGCCCGCCCGGGAAGTTGTAGAAACATTTTCGATTAATTAACCAACACCTGATATGAGTTGAGGTAATCGTAACTCAGAATTAAACGCTCCTGGTTGGCTTTGATTGTCAAAAACAAGTCTTCTCAGTTTTAGAAAGGTTTGCCCTCTATGTTCTAAATAAATTGCCGGCGCAACATGTCGAATAACAAAGGTACTGTTCTCTGGAATACTAATTCCCAATAAATCATCAAATAATATCACATACCTGGAGAGCTACCTGCGCCTGCGCGTCTTTATCTCTGTCATACATTGTTATGCTTTAAGAATTCCTATAAAAAAAAAGTATACATTACTTATTCTAGGATTGAACATTAATATATGAAATTCATATATTTGTCTGAATTTTTTTAGGTTTCTTCTTTTCAACCACTTAGGTTGAAACACCTTCACTGCGATGATCTACATATAATTCTATTTTATTCTAGGATTGTTCGTTTTTTGGCTCAAAAAAGGCAAATCGTGTTAGACAGCTTTCTCCGTTTGACGTACATAAACAGCTGGTTACAAAGGCCAGCTCCATACTTTTTCAGATTTCTAAGAAAGAAGAACAAAGGTATACTTCGCGATTCTTCAAAGCTTTTGTATTTTGGTTTTTATATTAACCTGTTCCAGGCTCTCGGATAGTAGGGATGGCAGGAAAAATACAAAGGGAACGCAAAAATAAGACGTACGGGATCTGCCAGAAAAAGCAACCTCCACGCGTTTTTCGCGCTCGTTTTCTCAATTCGCGCTTTCCCCACTATCTCGGAACCTGGAAGAGGCTAGTTTTATATCAATTGCAAGCCATCATCAAAACAGCTTAGCTTGCGTGGTGTTCCTGCGGATTCATGCATTGACAACACCGTTTCCAGGTTCCCCTCTTGTCGTTTCTCTAGAAAAAAAAATAGGTCCCTGAGAACAAGTCAAGCTGTGGACTTCATCTCGCGTCATGTCAGGGGACTGCGCTCTCGGTTCAAACATTTAATACACGTCAATAATCTTCCACCCTACTGATAAATAAATCAGATTACTTCTCCGTTGAAGAATAATGACGCATAGTAAACCATATGAAATTCAGTTCATTCAGACATCATCAGAGTATACGCAAAAAAGTTATTTACGCATGAATTAACGACTTCATTGTTTAATTAAGGGCCAGATCAAATCACTGGGATCACGTGTCCAAGCAAACGAGACCTAAGAGTTGGCACGTGCGAGGCAACGCAAGCAAAAGTTGAACAAAACATCTGTACCGCCTTATATTTGGATGGTATGCCTGGGTGAGAGTCCGGTCTTATTCGTGACAATACACAGCGATAAATTCCGCTGACATAACCGAGACAAATTTAAAAAGATATGTGAACGAGAATTAGAACAGTCATATACCTCCAAGACATTTAAATAGCTTGATTCTAAGTGTCTACCTGCAACATGGAAGGTAGCTTAAATATCTAATTAAATAAAATAAATGAACAGGAAAATCCCTTCGATATTTTTATTGCACACTACAATCTTGCAGTCTTGAGTGGTATAAAGTCTTTCAAGGATTTCGAATTCCTAGCCATGGCTGTTCAAAGACAATCAATTATTTGCATCTTCATTGACTTGCTCAATTTTGGCGACAGCACATCCGCTAGTCCTGGAAAAAAAGTAGCTTGAGTTTGAGCGACGATGTTTGTTTCTTTCAACTATTAAAAACTGTCATTCTCTGTAAAAGATCGAAGTCAGTAAATGAAACATTATTACCAATACCAAGTAAAACACGCTTTCTGTTCATAAGGTTATGTGTGTTAAAACATAGCCTGGCAAATTACAACTTATGAACTGCACGCGTTTTCTTTTTCCTGAATCTGCCAGGAACACTGCTTCGAAAGCGAATAAATATATAACCAAAAACTAGATTCTCCGTAGGCAAATACTTCATTCATGAGTAGGACCATAAAAGTCGCAAGAGACACTCCTTTCTAAAAGATGGTCGACCAGAAAGCAAAATGGTCTCCCGCGCTGAGATCTCGCTGAGATCTCGAAACATAAACAGAAGAATTCAGGAAAAAAATGTTCATTTCCTTTGCAAAATTCTGTGAAGGACACACAATGAAATGATAAATGGACTTACCGTAAGATGAGTATCAAAATGGCGGCTGCGCTTCACATCGCACCTTTCCTCAAAAATTTTTCCAGGTTGCTTATCAGGGCTTATCGATGCTTTCTTCCTCGAAATCGATCATAACTTAAGTTCCCGGATACGTGAGACAAAGGTTACAAATCGACTGGAGACAACACAGTGTATTTTTAAGTGAATATTTTTGTGATTTTTTCGTATTTTCTCTGAAAACAACGAATTTCTTACATCACGCGTATACCTATTTTTGCGTATATTCAGGACTGATCATATGGTGAACTCTTTGGTGAATCTCCAGTTTGATACGTCTCGTGTTGCAGCATGTAAATCTAATAAAACTTGGGTTACGTCTCCAAAATTGTCAGATGTTGCCAAGTCACACACTGATGATATACACTCGGTGGAAACGAACGGAAATTACTACGTAGTACACAAATTTTCTATTCGTTTGAAACAGGATGTACGTATTTTTAAACTGAGTGCTTCGAAACAATGGGAAGGGTAAATATAACAAAGAAGTTGCAAATAAGGAACGTACACGAAAAATTGGGTGGTCTCATGTCACGCTGTAAATTACTCATTTCGAATTGCATTAAATCCAGCAACAACTGCTTCCAATTTCAAAGTGTTAGCCTGTTTAATATCATGAAATAAAACGTCAGCGGACATTATTTTTCAAGACAGCCGGCAAACGCAGACAGTATATGACACTAGAATATGAATGCTACTTGAGAAAAAACAATTGATTATACTAAATGGAATGTTCACCTCTAATCGACATAATAAACATGCAACAAATACAGTAAAATCCTCATCTAGGTTGACTAAAGTACTACGTACTAGTACTAAAAGTGACTAAAGAATCAGCCGTGTTGACAGTAGTCTTTCATTGCATGCCCTACAAGCATTAAGCGCGCGTAAATTAAACGACATAAGATAGTGTATAATTATGCGAGTCGTCATTGTTCCTTCTATAAACCTGCACCACCAAAACGTAAATACATCGTTATTATTCGCTTGTTTCACGTCGTTTGTGTTGTCGAATCGAATGTAGTGCAGGGGAAGCGACGAAAAAGAAGGTTTCGGCTTGTTTTAGGATTTGCGTAGACGGGTATGTCGTACGGTGTCAAGTTGCTGTTTGACTCTTCGCTATCGGTATCAGCTTGTTGCCAACGCCAGCCTCATCATCTTGTGTTTGCCTTTTCAATACGTCACTTGGATGCAACTCGCTATTAACAAACTTGTTGTGTATAAAGTTGTGTTCAATTTTAAGTGAAAAAACCAACATTTCTCCCACGTTGTGTAAATTGACAATTACGACGTGCGTGTTGTTTAACCTAAGCTTACCTTGATCCCAAAACAGCGAAACGTTTTTTACCGTCCTATCTGCCAAAACTGTTTTTTCTTTAGTCTGTTTTGCGGACTGGAAATCAGGGTTTATTGCCCTGTTATATGCTGAAATACCTCACAGCTGACTACAGAATCCTTTCCAACTTTAACTGGCAAGCGGGTTGCGAGGTACACGCTACAGTGTCGATCACACTCCTGCGCAGTCGAAGATGACATGAACAAAGTCTGACTGACATAGCAATCATTGTATGAATAGTTCTTTTGAAACCGAGGTCACGAAAGCGGATCGCGTGAGCGTTTTAACGCTCAACCAATATCAGTAGGAAAAAGGGTCATTATAAGGAATCAAGGGCCGGGAAAGCCTTGAAGAACAACAGTTGAGTTGAGAATGTGTAAATAAACTGTTAACTACAGTAAAGAGGGGCGGTGAACAAACGAAATCATCGGTCCAGTCCTTGGCCAAACTGTGTCATCACCAGCGCCATCATACACGTCCATTTCTCTGGCAGTAAATACACATTTTCGTGTATATTCCAGAAAAAAAATTGATAAAATAAATAAATTAATTAATTAAAAAACCTACGAATACTTTATTGCGTCTACTTCCTTGTTCTGTCATGGTGTGCAGCTACATGCTGGACTAAAACACTGGCTAACTGATGCAACAAACAATAGACTACAAGCTGCTTCACTGAAACAACACCTCAAAATGCACAAGTTACGCTTTGTCAGAAATCCGGCGCCATGTGTTTTGTTTGGCATCCAGCCATACACATCAGTATATATGATCATGGCGAAGGTCGAGCTCTTGCCCGTTGAGCCCTCTTATAGACATGTGATCAACAAAACAATTCTCCTTTCTAGTATCTTTAAATTTGTTTACAGATTTGATAAGCATCTACTTAGGAGAAGTTGAAAACGGATTAAAGCAAGTCAATTATGAAGTTCAAACAAGGGGGTTGTAGTATCTCAGTAAAGAAACTGTGGTGCTGCGTCAGTGGGGACGTGAAACACAAAATTTTGGATTTATAAACTGAGTTGGCCACCAGTAAAGAGATTGAAAGCTGACGTTCCTAACGTTAGCCCTTCGTCTCGCAACTTCTGCGTACCAGGATTTGAGGAGTTATTTTAGAGGTAAATTTAGACCCAGACAGTCTTATAAGGTTAAAATGTACCAGGCGCCTGGTTATCGTGTCCAAATAACGAAAAGTTGGTGAGTTTTCTGATGTCGAACTTCACAGCCTGTCTTCTTACCCGTCAATCGCCCGTACTCTAAATAACTTGCGCGCCGGAATAGCCCCGTCCACCCCGTTTGAAGTGATTCTTTTTTTATTAAAAACCATTTAACCGCGAACATAAATTATTCACCACTCCTTTCATCTGACCGTTTCCGTCTTTATCATGCAAATCTGCTATTGAATGTTGTGACACTCTATCCCTTCGGGCACATTCCATTCATGCTAATCACTTTATAAATGATCACACCATTTCATTGCTCGCCGCTTGGGTCTAGCGAGGTCACGATTAGTTCAGACTGGGCGTAAATTTGCTTAAGAACAGAAGCTTTTGGCAGCCATTTTGACGCGACTATAGCAAGGAAACATTACGCAAGGAAGAGCTTGTGATAACGTGCCGTCAAATTCAGTCCAAGAGGAACAGTAGTCTTACTTTGTTCAGGTAAGTTTGTAGATTCTAGTGGATATATACCTTGATAGAAAACTTCGCGGATATCGACTTAATATGGGGGAGACACTTGGTTGGAACGTCAAGACGTACCTTCTCCTGTTTCGTCTCAGTGATGCAATTATGTGAAAACGGAGTTACTGCTTCATTTCCAAACTTGAAAAGAATTCTTTCCCATTGCCATGTAAATGAGCAATGGACGCAACGACCATTAATGATTAAACATTTAACAAGATATACAACCAATCGTTCTTAGTTTCAGGCTAAACATTTGGATTTCGTAGCCGCTGCAACAGCTTCGTTTTGTACTGCTAAAGTAATTTGGAAGCGATCTGGTTGTTGGTCGGAACCCGCGAAATACATCCATGCATAAATGGGTTTCGTAGCCACTGCTACAGCTTCGTTTTGTGAGGCTTAACTAATTTAGAAGTAATCCTGTTGTTGATCAGAACCCTCGAAGTACGCGAAATACTGATTGTAAAATCTACTTGCATTCTAGCCCACACCGCACGCGCTTCAGTTTTAAGTAACATGATCACATCGCTCATCGACCATAACATGCAGGCAAATGAGAGATTATGTTAATTTAATGCAAAGTTATGTTGGATGTTAAGCTGTATAGTAGTATCTGCGCTAGAAGTTCGCTTTTCAAAACGGCAGAATTGTCCTGAAAATTCTACAAAGCATCGCAATTACACTTCCGAGTGGAATATGATCCACTTTGTTTTGACAAGAGCTACACTTTCTCGCGCGATTCGCATATTTCGTACGACAGCATTGATTTTACGCGGTATATCACGCACTCGCCTGCATCATGAATTAAGTTGTGTAACGTTGTTCTTCTAATTTTATTAATCTGTTCTCTTTTTTTTTTTTAATTTTTGGGCGAAAGTTGACTTTGCTATGGAATTTCAAACTCAGCTTACATAAGGAGAGAAGAAGTTAATACATTGTCATCATTATCTTTCTTTCTGCTTTCTTTCTTCTTGTCTCTATGCTTGTGTCCTCGCTTATCATAAGCCCAATATAAGCATAAGCATAAGATAGCGAGCAGCTTCTTTGACTCCTTCATGTGCGTATCCTTGCGCTGATTCCTTAAGACCTCAGCCAAAAGGATTCAAAATTGCAACTTGATGAATGTTATTAATTGATTCTGAGATTCTGAAGGATGATAAATGACATTGAATAAGATGGTGGTGTTTAACAATTTTTTTCATTCACTTACTTACTTATATTATTATTATTATTATTATTATTATTACAAAACTGTATTCGACAACGTTGGATGATGTTGAGCTCGAGCCTTATTAAACAGTTGCAGGGTTGAACAGGGATAAAGCTCAGTTAAGTTGGTAATAAATCCAGTTTTTTCCTTAAATGATTCAGGTAGACTTCTAATAACGAGAGAAAAATGGAGCAAATGAGGTTCGAAGAAGATCCTGCATACCAGGTACGAATAGACCAACATTTTTTTTTTGGCATTTCCATATGTATAGGTGGCATTGCTCATAATAAACGAGCAACAACAATATTTTTAGTAAGGCAATATATAACCAAGTATATCATCTGGGGCCGCAACTAAATATATTGTTAGTTCTTTTATAAATAATAACAATCATGTTTTATTTCCTTCTATAGTATGTTACACGAAAGTAAATTAAAGTAACGCAGGATAACTCTTGTTTATCGCAGGAGGCGTGTAAGAGATTATTGTTCAGCGATGGTGTACGAACAATTCTTGTCGTGACCTCCCTGTTGACTCTCTTCCCCGTTGGAGTGATTTCGCTTGTGTTTTGGATACTGGTAAGTGGTCAATCATCATCATCATCATCATCATCATCATCATCATCATCATCATCACTATTACGATTACTGTCATTGTCAGTAGTAATAATCATAATAATAATGGTCTTTATTTCTCATGCTGCATCATATATCACTATTATTATTGAAGGAAAACGTTAGTTCTGTTAACTAATTATTGATCAATTATTTAATTAATTTTTATTTATTCATTTATTTAGTCATTTTTTATTCACTTACTTACTTAATAGACGACTCAAACGATAAACTAAGTTGTAGTTATAGACTTTATTACAGAATATGTTTCATGTTTTTTAATCTCCTGTCTCGTGTCATGTTTTTTGATCATGCAATTTTTGAGGGTGGACATGCCGCAACAATAAATTTTCCCAGATCTGGACAATTGCTTGGGACTTTCTTCTTAGAAAGTCAAACATCTTACCGACCTTTAAGGTCTCTGAACACAGTTTGTGCGCGCTCTACGATTTGTGCTGCTGACGTGAATTAGCGCGCACACAAACAAACATGGCCCCTGTACATCGATCATTTTATTTTGTTCAGTGTAGATTGTGTTTTTTTCCGTCTTAACAATTAAACAGTTTGTTGTGTTTCAAAAACGTTTGTTTTTCAGTGTATTAAAGGTAATACTATTGGAAAATACCCTGCCTTTCTGGGATTGTTTGAATGGATCAAGAAAGATTGAGAACCCTGTCAAATGCAACGCATGCGCAGTTAACCAGAAAAATGTGACTGCATGGTTTAGTGCAAACGCACTGATTTCTACGGAACTGCTCGTTAGAATTTCATGAAATTTGGTAGAAAAATAGTTCAGAACACGCGTAACTCGCCTGCAAACAAAATTTGAAATCTGACAGAGGACATGTTCAGAAAACGTTAAAATGCAGAACACAAAATTGCAGATCTCTCTGTTAAAACTTCACGAGACCAGTGTCAGAAGGCCAGTATTTTTTCTGAGTTTTCTAGAGACAAATCATGGAAAAAATCTAACGACTGGATTTACTGAAAATAAATCAAACCCATTATTTGATGCTGGTTATTACTAGCTGCGTTGCCATGGCAACGGTACTTGGTCCAATAAAACATAACAAAATGTAATTTTTTTTAGTTGAACTTGCAGCTTGCCGATTTTGGCCGCCCAACTGCCAGTGGTTTGAAAAAAAACGATGAATAACGCATAGGTACAAGAAAACTGTGTTCGGCCACCTTAAATTACCAAAAAATAATAATGTTAAATAAAAAAGAAAATCGCAAAGGCTTGGAGCTGACGGACCATTTTCTTTTCAAAGTGTTTATTTCAAATAACTTTCAGTTGAAACTTTCCACGCACACACCTCAAGGTTAGAATGTTTATCGACAACGTTCTAGCCATTCCGACCCTCGCCCCTGCCCTTGATTACTTATTTGAGCGATTTCGAAGGTTTTCTAACGGTTTGTACCAATTTTGGTCACATGTATTTCAGACAAATATCAAATTCAGTGTGTTCCTGAACTAAAAATTTCACATGAAATCTCTTAAACACTTAAGTAAGTTGTCGCTAAAAATGGCAACCTTAAAATATTTTAGAGTAGGACACTCTCTTTTGACAAAGTGGAAAATCGTCATAAGAAACACTGCCCTGCGCAAACTCCTTTAATTTTTTCAGGCGCGACGAGCCGGAGGCAACGGACGTAAAAAGCGGGAAGTTGACAACTATCACGAGGCTGAGACCATGGCTTTGACGTCAATCTCATTCGGATTGTGCGCAGTGCTGACCATTCTTATCTGTATTCCTCAGTTGAAGAGGGGCATAGTGTGAAATGGTGTTCCACTGAGAACTTACTCTCCCTTAAATGTTATAAGAACTGCTAGACGTACGTAAATTACCAGTGTAGTGCTTTTGAACTAACAAAAACCTTTGCCGCTTTTCTTTGGATGTTGTAGAATAAATTCCTAGGATGTAGGGTTGCTGCTATTGTATTAAAATAGTCAATTGTTTCGAGGTAGTGAATTAAGTTTATTAGGTGTCATTTCTATGGGACTGATAGCCTTTTGTCTCAAATATAGTATGTAGAGAACAGGAATACAAGCATGAGCGACTGTTCTTTATAATTGTTTTTGCTTCTTTGATTTCTAGTAGACCAAAAGGAAGGATTTTTAATCGAGTGCCGCAAAAACCAAAGCCAAAAAATCACTCTGACTGGTCATTCACAACAGAGACAAACAACACAGTAATACACGCATGTAAATGCAGTCCAGCGGGGGAGATTTGTATGTATTTCCCATCCAGCTCTCACTTCTCTTCCCTGCCCCCCCCCCCCCTTCCCCCTCGTTTTGAAAAAAAAAAAGATGACGAAAACGGAAACCAAAGGCATCTTGCTCTCGGTCTTTATGTGAGAAAAACGATCGCATACAGAAAAAACCCAACCAAGGGAAGACCACCAATAATTGCAAGCACGTTAAGCCACTTGGCTATTGCTGAGTTTTTAGCTGCTCTTTGGTGATCTCCTCTTTTGAGAGCATCATTAACCTGAAAGAAAATCAAATAATTCAGACGATTTCCGCTCAACGTTCGAGCAGTAAGTGCAAAAATTAAGTTACCAAAAAAATACTTGCAGCACCGTCACATTTTGAGAACAGATAAGAACTTATCGTTACTTTTGCTCCCAAGCTGACCCCGCGAGAGAAAATTGGATTTGAAGTTCTCCATATTTCAATTAAAAAGACGCTTCATGTCTGTTCAAAACAAAATGGCGCCCGTTCTAGCATACTCT
This sequence comes from Siderastrea radians, assembly GCA_964017195.1. Lineage (NCBI taxonomy): Eukaryota > Metazoa > Cnidaria > Anthozoa > Scleractinia > Rhizangiidae > Siderastrea > Siderastrea radians. The sequence goes on along the minus strand of OZ024887.1, from coordinate 10,644,009 downwards.
TACGAGATTTGAAATTAATTTTCTTGAGAATGCTTGAGAATTTCATCGCGGGGTCACTTGGGCAAGTGAACTAGAGTGAGATGTTTCAAATAGCATTTAAAATGTTACCGTGCTATGAGTAGTTTTTTAGTAAATATTTTTTGCACTTATTGCTCGAACGTTGAGCGGAATCCGTCTTAAGTTTTTACTAACTCTATTTAAGTACAATTATCCACGAAAAGCCTCCTTGAGTGGAGGTCAACAAATTTAAGTTTTATCAAATATGCAAAAAGGAAATAACTGAGCAGCAGTATAATATTGTAATGTGTAACGCCACGTTTCATCAGTGTTATATGTCAAAATCTTTCTCAGGCGTAATAGCAACAAAAATATGTCCATTACACATTGTGATTGTGGGCTCTTAATAAGGTATATTTTTTATCACTGGTCCGACTTTTAGGGCCCTAAATTATGATGTATGATCTCGAAATGGTCAGAAAGTTTGATTGTGGTACCGCAAAAATGGTACCGCCAGAGCTATGACCCCCCCGCCTTAAGATCCAAGAAAGCAGGCCTGTCTTCTCCGGAGGCCACTTGAGAACCAAGAGGTAAACGCTTGTTAAAATACCCGAAATTCGGACACTCAGCCGGTGTCAGCGGGTTTCCGTTGTTCGTACCATTTGAGGTGTGTGGGAATTGCTGTAAATAGTGCACGTAAAAAGCGGCAATACAGTGCAAATAAAATAGAAGCAAATTTCAGTACTTTGTTGAAACTGTCGTTATAAACACCTTAGCCTATGAACAGGCTCCTAGATGACAAGGCAAAAGACAAAAATCAGCGAACGAAGCGAGTCGAACTGGACTGGGGAGAGAGACGGGACGACGTTGCCCCCTCACGCCAGTCCCTCCAACAGCCGAATTTGATTGACTAGTTGTAAAATAAAATCATACTGAAGATCAAGGACGCCTCTATAGTGACAAACTCCACAAAACTCATTGCGGTTTCTTGTGGGTAAATCTGTAAATTTTGGGAATGCAGGTTGATTCATAATAAAAGAAAAGCATTGCAACACGTTCTCAATGAAGGATCAAAAGTCTGCAAACAAATTTAAAAAGAAAACTACAACAAAAGCAGAACCAAAAAACCCAAACAAAACAAAGTAACCAATGGAAGACAATTACCATCCAAGAAAATATAAAGGCTATTATTCCAAACGGCAGCGTACAACATATCACGGAAAATATGGACAATCCCATCCAGTTATTAGGAGGAGTTGGAGCTACGACAACTGGTCTCTGAAATTAAAAAAAAATATGAGAAATTAGTATAGCAAAATAGTTGGGCGGTTTTCAGATGAGTGTCGAAAGTAATTTACCTTTGTTTTTATTTTGCTTTACTACTGTCTGTGATTGGTTAAAAAAAAAAACAAGCTTCTTTCTCACTGACCATTCAGAAAAGAAGCCAAAATCAACTGTGACTTGCTCGTAGGCGCCTTCACGCGCTTGACGTTATGTATCGAAAGTAATTTACCTTTGTTTTGATTTTGCTTTACTACTCTTTGTGATTGGTAAAAAAAAACAAGCTTCTTTCTCACTGACCAATCAGAAAAGAAGCCAAAATCAACTGTGACTTGCTCGTACGCGCCTTCACGCGCTTGACGCTATGTATCGGAAAACTGCTCTTGTGTACGCTAAAAAATATTTATTCTAATTAAACAAGTTAAACGTCTTTTAAGATGAAGTTAGCTCGAAATTAAACTGAATCATAGCTCTACGCACTGGTTTCCCTTTGAGTCCCAGGGAAACCAGACGGCTATACAAATGCAAATGCAACAGTGTTCAATTGGAGCAGTCAGATCATTGAAAAGGGAGTTTAATCACTACAAGTGCTGCATGGTGCAACCTGCAGTTTCTAACGACTACATTTACAACGTTTTGTCAACGCTATGTACTCCTGGGGGTTTCTCCAGGAAAAAAAGTTGAATTTCAGAAAGCATCTAGGAGACAGCCTCCTGCCTTAAATGATTTAAATTCAACAAATGTGGACAGGTTAATTTGTCGAAAATTGAGCACTAAGTCCACCTGTCAGGCCGCATAAGCTTGCATATGCCTCGTGTAAACTAGAAACAAAAATATTCTGATAGAGAGTCGGATAACTCGAAGCAGTCCAGAAGAAGGCGTCTTAGCTGCTTTTAGATTACAGCCGATTTCACTGCTATGTGTAGACGCGAATATTTCAGACGTGATTCGCCGGCTATGATTCGCCCGTCTTGACTAACTTTCCCATAATAGCAAAGCGATAAAGAAAAATAACAAATATTTTGTTTTTTGACAGAAGAAATACTTACTTTCAGAGATATAAAGTTTTTAACAATCATAAAAAGCAGGCGAATTGCTAATTTCCTTTTTCACTTTGCGATAAGGAGATAATCAAGACTGCCGCGAATCATAGTCGGCGAAACACGCATGAAAAACTCGTCTCTACACAAAGCAGTAAAATCGGTTGTAAAAGGTGCCCGAGTTTCGCCAGCAGAATCACCCCTTCATCTAACGAAGCAAATCTCACAATTTATTCTTAAGTTCCCCACTCTCTGGTAAGATCATCACGTGTATGGAACTGGCTGCTGGCCATACTTTATGCACTTCTAACTCTGGCTTACTAATCTTTTGTTTACCCGCGTATTTTGCAGTAATGCATTGTACCTTACCTGGGCGGGGATACCCATGTTGATAACTGCAGCAGTTGATTGCACTGCTTGCACATTCAGTGAATTAAGCGTTGGTTGAACTCGCTGCATAGGTAAACCATTATGCATTGGATGAACTGACTGCACAGGTAGTACATTGTGCATTGGTTGACTGGCTGACTGTACAGGTAACCCATTTTGCGTAGAAATGACTGCAGCATTGGATGGTTGATGAAATGTGACAGGCTGGGTACGGTAACAAGGTTGAGTCTGGTGGCCAGGCTGAGTTTGGTAGCCAGGCTGAGTTTGGTAACCAGGCTGAGTATGGTGGCCAGGCTGAGTTTGGTAGCCAGGCTGAGTTTGGTAACCAGGCTGAGCTTGGTAGCCAGGCTGAGTTTGGTAGCCAGGCGGCTGCAAACGGTGCCGTTAAAATAAAGATCTTCAGTATCACCCATAACTAAATGTGTAACTTACTGATTGAGTCTTTTTTAAGACTAAGAGTCCGTAAATTTTTTCAGTATCAATGCTGCGCTTCTCAGATCTAAACAAAAACGTAAGCAACAATAAATTAAAGTCATGAAAACAAAGTAAAGGACTGAAAATCTGTTAGGTCAAGCACATAATATACCGATAGACTGGATTACACTCTTCTGAATAACATTTTTTTGATGTTGTGATAAAAAAAACAGCAACAATAATAACAGACTACCCTATTCTTTCGCGCCACTTCAGATCATGAGATAGCTGAGGGTTGACAGCTGAGAGTTGCAATTGATAACGGTCGGGTGAGAAATGTCGACCTTGAAGTGATATATGAGAAATTTCAAAATGATTTATATTGTTAGCCAAGATGGAATAAATGTTGCTCTAAGCCACGTTTAGCCTGCTTATGATCCCCATGGCCCTTATAATAAGCAGGCATTACCGGAGTTGACGACCGCCCAGACCAACTTTCCAGGAAGTCTTTTGACGAACTAATGGCCCCGCCCCGTTCATACACCAGCCTTATGCGCTTTCCTTTAAAAACGCAAACTTTTCTTTTCGTTGTGTTTTCAATCTCCGCACCTTACGAAATGAAAACGCAAAGAAGACGCAAAGTGGACTCGCTGAAGACGCAACTTTTTGAAAAACATCCGTGCCGACGCCGAAAAAACAAGCGCATTCTTTAAAAAGCCTCATCATGTCATTTTACAGGTTTGCCGTTAAAGGCTTATAGCGTTTGTTGTCGTTTTCATATTCCTATGGTTTTCTTGTGGACAGGTAAAACGATCTGAAAACAGTCGTGTGAACGCAAAACTTTGTTTCGGTTTCGGAGGAAAACGCAAAGTTTCGGAAACACATTCGTGTGGGCTGGCTCTTCATGGTACTTTAGTTGATTCGTTTGTCCCTACAGCATTTTAGATATAAGATTAAGTTTGTTGACCACACTATAAAGCTCTACATCAAGAAACGAGACACAGCGGTGGAATACCAACCTGTCTCGTCCACTAGTTTGATTATGTCACGCATTCTTCAAACTTGTCAGTTTATGTCTTACCTAACGATGTGTTGTGTCTATTTTAAAAGGTTCGAGCGATGCCCGAGATTAGTGTGTTCAGAGATCTGTTCAGTGGAAGTGTCAGAACAAAAATGGGCTAAGTTAGATGACCTGCTGACCAAGTTGGCATGTCGTCTTATGTGCAGACCAAAACATAGACCGAAACACTACTGTTGCAGTATATGAACTTACTAATAGGTTTTCTTACATTGCTGACAGTTATCGTGGAATATTGAACGATTTGTTGAGCACCCGGCGTTACTGATTGCACAGGTACACCAGGTTGGGTCACAACAGTACCACCAGGTCGTGCTAGCACAGCGCCGCCGAGGTTCGGTTGGCGGGTACGAGGCTGAGGTAACCGTCTTGTTAGTCGATTCACGCCGGGAATCTGAGGTTCACCCAAATCGCCTCCACCCAGAAAATCACCTCCTATATCACATTGAATGTCTAGAGATCCTTCGAAACTCAATCCTCCATCACACTCCAAGGCTAAACATCACCAGAAAAAGAAAAAAAAAAACAATTGCTTTTTGCCAAAACAGTTGGTACCTATTGGCATCAAAGAGAATCCCACGCGTTAACGGTACAGGACTTACTGCGACTCCGTATTAATTCCTCAGCTAGCTATTCATCAAGGGTGCATGACTCAGGTATAATTTGTAACGCTCATTCCTGAAAATATTACCTGAAAAATCTAAGCTTATATCTTCCATCAGCAAAATCACTAGGCAGCTCTCTATGCTTCTTCTGCACCTACAAAGCCAAATGAAATCACTTTACGGCCAACTTTTTTACACTATTACACTTACTCTGTTGTGTGCAAAACGGATATTTTAAACACGATACTCTGGCTCTTTTCCAGGCCAGGGCATGATCAAACAAAGACAAGCAAAGGAATCAACTGTAAGTTTGTGTTGCACTATGTGAGTACAAATAAGGGCCCCGTCAATATTTATCGCCTCGGACAGGGAACGGAAGACTTTTTTTTGGGGGGGGGGGTGGTACATTGATTTCAGCCTAGACAGAAATTTGGGGTGTGTCCAATGTAAACCCTTTTTTTTCCATCTTGTATTATGATGACGAGTTTCATCCTTCAGCTTTAGAAATCTGGGTCACTCGTGGTGAGCATAAATTACTACATTTCATACTGCGGGGCAGTTTTCGTTGCATTTCCAGTGAATTTATGAGACCCAAATTAAAAAAATTTCCCGGGGGCTCATGCCCCAGACCCCCCTTAGGGGTTCGATCAGGATTTCGTCTTCTGCCCCTCTCCTTCATGGCTTTAATTTGCCAGTCAGGGTTCAGCCTTTCTGCAACGTTTTTCCCGCAAGTTCGAATCATAAGCATAGATATAGACAAACTTTATTCAACCACGTACACTATCTACAATTTCTCGTTAATTAGACTCCAATTTATCAAGTATGCTGTTTACTGACTTTCAGCCTGGCCAGTTAAAGTGTATATGACACGAAATTTTTTTCTTCGGTTTTTGAGAGTCTGATGTGTATAAAAAACGATTCTAAACTTAAAACCTGTCTAAAATTTTTAAAAACCTCTTTTTTCGCGGGCAAAAGACCTTATTTTTCACTTAAAAGCTGTCCCGGGGACTGGGACCGAATTTACCGCATTGTGACGTCAATTGACTTGATTACGTTCCCGCGAACGCAGTGTTTTTGTTACAAATCGCCTCAAAATGCTGACATTGTTCAGCAGTATCGGGGATCTTTTCGAAACTTCCAAGACCTACAGTGAGAAAGAACAAGTAGGAGAAAAAATAGAGCTGTTTTAGGTCTTATTAAACCAGACGACGACGAACATTTGCGATGTCTTCTCTTCTTTCGTACTGTGGTGAGGATGTTGATCTCAAAGTCGATGATTTATCCTGACTGTACATCAGTGGAAGCACCTCAGTTGTCAGATTTCTTTGTTGAGTTCTTTTAGGGTTTATTAAGAACATCAAAGCCCTTGTGTTCACATAAACAGCTTACTGTTTCCATCAACCTAAGGTGAACCGAAAGTGCCGACTGTTTTGATGTTTTAATACCGCAAGAATGTCGTCGTTCTTATAGAGAGTGCGCTGGATTTTCGATTCATTTCAATTTAAGAACGAGTTCTCAGAGTTCATTCCCAGCCTGGCATTAGTTTCAGTGGTTTTCTGCAGCAAGCAAAAGTATTTTTACAGAGTGTAGAGAAAAGCCAATGACGAAATCGTTTTGTTGATAATATGGCCGTACGCAATGTACTTCCAGGCCAGAAAAGACATTTATTTCCACTGTCGTGTTATCCTGCAATTAGAATCTATATACGCTTTACTTTAAAGACGGCACTGAAACTGACTTCAGCTCGCATGCTACTTGCCATATCACGGGCTGATTCAGCAAATATAGCAGCTTAAGATTGTTACTATTTAGAGTATCAATATTAGGGTATTAACACTAATCTTGGCTCAGTAATTTTTCAAACAACTTAGTACCATGAAGCTAAGGCAATGTCACATTTCGCATTAAAATACAGTAAGTGTTAATTTTGTTTAGTTTTGCAGCGGGTATGGTTTTCCAATATTGTAGAACTGTTATTGAATCATAACCATGTTTATTAGCTTTTAAAATAACTGGTGTCCTTGAGCTTCTTAAATAGCTTTTGGTGTTTCTAATACCACAGAGGGGGAGCGCAGCACATCGAACTCTTCTAAAACTAACAGTTTATTATGAATAAACCAACAAGAATTGACGAGTAAATTTGCAAATCAACAGTGGGTCTCCATATTGACTCCTTCTCACTTCTCAAACAATTTTCCTATGAACAATGGGAATCATTATTAAGTGGTCAATTACCAAAGCATATGTATCACTCAGACACAGTGATGAGGATCCATACATCACTTGTAGATATTATTTACAGCAGCTCACCCCCCCCCCCCCCCACACACACACACAATACAGGTTCCTGACACAGGGCTGGCCTCACAAGCTTAATCTGCTTTAGCCTGATTCTGATGGAGAGAGGTGGAAGCCCTGTATGGAGCACCTAAATTAATACCATAGTTCCTAATAAGTGGAGACAGAGTTAAAGCTTGGGGCATTTGTGGCATCCTTAACAACATTGTAAATCACCAGTCAATCTTTACTTAGGAATAATTATTGTGTTTGTAACATCATGTCATAGTGAACCTGTTTTGTCACAGCCAACGAAGAGTGGCAGCACAACAACAACAACAACAATTTATCTAAGTATTCCTATATGAGAAGTTTCTGAAATAGTAAATTAAATATAATGTAATGTATCATTCTTGTTGACAATAGGTCACAATCATTGCAACAGAAGGAATGTCCTTCTGTCATCATCACTTGATCTTTAATTTTGATAGTTGATATTTATGGATCTATCAGAACCACCACCAAACATAAAGCAGAAATAATGATTCCATGTTTACTTTATCTGACCAAAAAGCAAGGGGGGGGGGATCTGACTGCCCTATGTCAGTATCAACAACCACCCAATCTAGATCACTCGAGGCCTGGATGGATCTAACTTAGTTACAGCTGTTGGTATAAACAGGGATTTTTGTTGTTGGCAAGCTGATGTAAATCAGGTCAGGTCAGGTCGTGGTCATCAGTGAAAAGGCAGGGAATTTATTCAGCCTGATTGGTAAAAACCTTGATATGTGCACATAGGATTAAACAAACTCCTAGAAAATGTTTGTCTTCATAAACAAATATAACCGAGTGAGAGATTTTCCTGGAATTCTTTCAGCAACCTTTTGATTTTCTTTCTATTTTCACTCTCTAACAACGAGGCATTTACAGCCTCCTCACAGGAAGAGTAAAACAAAATCCTGAACTCTTGTCTTGCTAAAAAGGTGATTTATTTAAGTTAAAATTTTTTTATGGGAAATGATTAAAATGAAAGTGAGAGAAGCATCTATTAAATATGGAACAACAAAGAAGAGAAGACTAGGAAAAAAGCAGGAGGAAATTGAGATATCAATAACAACCTTAGAAAAACAACTTACCAATTCTGATGTCGACGGCAAACAAAAGAAACAAATATGGCCAGACATTGAAGGGAAAAAACGAGAGCTAGAGACAATAATTGAATATCAGACAAAAGGAACGATTTTAAGATCGAGGTCTCGATGGTATAATGAAGGTGAGAAAAACACCAAATATTTCCTTAACCTTGAAAAGAGGCACTATAAACAGGGAACGATAACACAGCTTAAAGTAAGTGAAAATGACTTTATTTCTACAGACAAAGAGATTTTATTTGAGTGCGAAAATTTTTACAAAAATCTTTACAGCTCTAAAGTGGATACCAATGAGAGTACAGGTGCTTTCTTCCCTCCCCTAGAAAATCAGAAACGATTAAGCCAAGAAGAACAATCTCTTTGCGAAGGACCTCTAAGACGGAAGGAATGTCTTGAAGCTTTAAAAAGCATGGCTTCTGAAAAAAACACCAGGGTCGGATGGTCTCCCCTGCGAATTCTACAAAGTCTTCTGGAATGATTTAGCTAAAACACTACTAAATGCGCTAAATTACTCTTTCGAGACCGGGAAACTTTCAATATCACAAAGACGCGGCATTGTCAAACTTATACCAAAAAAAGATGCTGGCTATGTCGATTAAAAGAGCACCCCCCTTTTTTGAATAATTTCTTGCTTTATTTTAAACACATTTATGAAATAGAAAACAATGCCTCTACTGTCCAAAAGAAATGGGAACCCTTTCTGCCCTATATACATCTTTAGATTTGAGTCTCCAAAACTTAATCAAATATACTATACTTTCTCTACAGTTATGAAAACCTGTGTGCCTTTACCCAAGGAAAAAGAAAAAAAATGACAATACGTATAGCCTTTGCTAGTTGCTTTTCGTCTGCTTTTTCCTGCTAATTGCTTGCTTGCTTGCTGTTTTTTTTTTCTCCACTTTTTTGGTTAGAATTAGTTTAAATAGTTTTTCTCCCCTTTATGTTACTTTTGTCACTTTGTAAATTTGTATTATCTTTGTTGTAACCCTTAATAAATTGTCAATAAAGCTTTAAAAAAAAAAGTTAAAATCCTTCATCCAGTGCAGTCAGGTTAAGATAGTGTATGCACAGTCCAGTGTAAAAATGTTATGAGTAGGCGATCGTCGTTGAAATTATACTGATATCATAATGTCTTACTGAAGTCCAGAGAAGAATAAAAGCAAATTTCATTTAAGACCGTACTGGTAGCTCTGTTCGCCTGTACAATCGAAAGTCAGACCACGCTATCGTACCTGTCCTGCTTTGCGAATGAAAAGTATCTCTGGGCTTTGCAGTAAAACTTCTTTGCTTACCGAGACAGATCCTTATAAAACAATGCTCGTTCGAAACCATATCTTCAAGTTAAAAACATAGCAAACATCAAAATCTCGAGTAGCCTGAGTGCCTCTACCTTGCATCTCCTTCAACACAATTATTTCGATTTCCTTGTCTCAAAATGCTGGATCCAAGGAATGCTGAGTACTTCCCCTGCATTTCGTCAAAAGGAATACGCAAACCACCGCTTATTAGGCGCTTCAGCTACGAGAAACCTTTGCCAACTCTCCCAAGTTCCTTCCACTTTGACGCCATGTTGGTTTTGTTGTCAAGTCGATTGACGTCACATTAGCTAATCACGTGATATTTTGGCCGCGCGAGATGGCGACACTTTTGAAGTCAAATTTGCGCTATTTTCACCGCGAAAAAAGTACGTTTGAAAAGTTTGACGCCGGTTTAACGCTTAGAATCGTTTTTTATACACATAAAACAATCAAAACCCGAAGAAAAAATTTTCGTGTCATATACACTTTAAGTAAAATCAAATTCTTGATATTGCTTTAATAAAATCATGTCTAATATTTAAACATTCAGTATTAAGGTAAACGATTTATCACTTCCGTGGTCATAGTTATGTCTGTTATATTGTATTACAGTATATAGAAGACCGCTTGGCAACACGTTGTCGCAGTTTGCCTTTCGAAAACAATGGTAATGCAAAATTAGGAATTTAGAAACAGTTTGTTAAAGTCAGTTTGTTACAGTGTCAGAAGAAAATTGAAAAAAGGGGCTTTATGAACCATTTTAATTAACACAGTTAATGCCTATTTCATCTTATTAAAAACTGGACTAGGTATATTGGATTTCTACAAGCAATCGCAAAAAGACTTGAGACACTCTATATATTTTAGCCCATATTTCACCCTCCCAGCTACAACACCTTTCGGCCCCCCTCCCCCCCTTATCAATGTTGTATGGATTTCCAGATGTCAATCAAAGTAACAAGGAGCAACATTGAAAGGGGGAGGGGGGTGTGAAGAGCAAACAAGCCTTTGATTTCTTTGCAACAGGTTGCTTTAACGCGATAGTCCGATTTTCCGGGGGAGTGTCTCAACAATTTTGCAAATGCTTGTAGCATTTTGATCGGCTGAACGGAGCTAGGCTATCGTGAATAATTGTTAATTATCCACGAACATGTTAAAACCTCAGTTCAACCGAGATTAGTTGCGGTTTGAAAAGTTAAGCAACTAAAGCAACCGGAAACGGTTTATTATGTATCGCGAGATCACGAAGCCAGTTCAACCATCCAAAAACATTTTTAAGATGTTGTGCTTGAAATAGAACGGGAGAGCACACTTGAGAAAAAATAGGAAGAAAAAGGAGAAGAAAAGGAAAGCACTACCACCGCCGCCTACAACAACAAAAAGATGATACAGTTTGCAAAGCAGTAACAATGACATAGCGAAAATTAAGCGATATTAAGCACACCGGTGTCATCATCTTTGACAGGTAGTAAAAGTTGCTAATTTGTAGGCTTGCTCGTTTGCATTTAAGTTTAATTTGATTTACATTCTTTGCTTGTTTACGTTTGTATTTAATATTTTTTAATTTACGTTTTCACTGTTGCACTTTATCTTTCCAATGTAAGTATTTGCAGAAACTTTCTTCAATACGGTCGGCATCTCACTTCGACCATGCACGACCGATAACAACTCATATATATACTCCACCTGCTGTAGCACAGACAGTCTGGTCTGTCCATTGTAAGAATTTCGATTATATTGTACACGATAAAATAGTTATTTGCCCATTTTAAACAGAAATGAAAGAAGAATTTACATGCTTTAAATGAACAAGTGACAGTCGTATTACATATATATTGAAGGCCAATGAACCTAATACGTCTTCTACCTGCCCTCCCCCTCTCAGTGTTCATTTGCATATGGTATTGTAATGTCAAGAAAATATATATGTAAAAAAAATAAGTTATAAGTGCAAACATAATAAAATGGCTGTTTCGAACACTGTACGTTTATCTTGATGCAGTTTTGGCCTTAAAATTTTGATTGATCATGTTTAGTTTGGTTGTGTTTGTTAGTTTAGTGGCCATCTACTTCTTTGAGCGCATGGACATTCTTCCGTTAGACTAGATATTAAGCTTGTATAATTTTCCTCCAATTTTTGTATAAATTTAAGAAATATGAGATAACGAAGCTAAATACCTTGTAGAGCGAGGTTACCTTTTTCGGTCAGAGTAGAAATGGTCCTTTAAGGTCAACTACGGGAGACAGACTTTTCTACGCACAGGAACGCAAACAATCCTGCAGGTGTGCAATGATATTGGCTTTGAATTTATCGGTGGTTAGTCACATATCACTGAACACGTCAAATTTAAATGTTTGATTCATAGAATTACGGAACGAAACCAGGTACCAGTAAGAAAGTTAATGATTAGATATTGACACTGTATGTTATAATATCGCTATATAGCTAAAAGGCGCTTAAATGAAGCTAAAACAAAAGCATATATTACAGACAACGCGTTATTACATATGGCCAAGAGAAGAATTACTGGAAAAAGAATTCTTGCTATTACGGACTCTCACCCATTAAGAACATTAAATGCTAGTTCTTTAGGTGCCCGTTACAGAGCAGGTTGACTGTGGGCCTTTCCAACTCTCACACATTATTTTTACACTAATATTTTGACCCAGTTGAAAAGAGCAACTTCAGTATAAAAAACGGGAAGTCGATAACAGAAGATGAGGTTACTCTGGTGCAGTTTGCTTGGTGTTTCGAAATGTAACGTTGTTGACCAACGAGTTTTGGTGCTCGTTTCTTTAGTTTCTTATCTCATTCTCGGTTATCAAGACAGTGTCTAATTTAAAAGTGTGTCTCCTTGTAATGGCTGAATTGTAGCTTTTATATCTTCTATAGGACTATTAGTTGTTTATCTTTATTTATTATTTTTTAAACAGGACTCTATATTAAGTAGCAGTTTATAATTATGCTAAATTAGATGTTGCTGTATAAATATGAATGCAAATAAACGAAAAATAAATAAGGATCGCCACTCAGGGTTGATTGCAAGGGTCAACGAGGGCAGAATGAGAGACTTGACCCTTTGTCCAACTATTAACAAACCAATTCTTCTCACTGATCTCCATACATTTTCTTCTAGTATCAGTTAAGAGAATTTGTTAAACAATCAAAGTAATTTCCCTTTGGTTATCATTTTATTTATTCTCAGAACCTTTTCTGTTGATTATGTATTGATGTTGTGGGGGGAAATTTGATGTTGGTCACTCTTGGGACTTAAAACGTTAAAAGGGCTATGCCGCGGGTATTTTTTTTTTGTGTCTTGGTTTCAAAAGTCTGGCTAATTCAGAACGAATAACATTTTATTATACGCAAAATTCTATAGGACTGCAATTTAGAGGGAAAATCAAGTGAATTCTAAAAACGAGAACAAAAAATCAGCAGTTTATGATAGTTTCTGCTAGACACAAGGGAATAAATTGCCTGATTTTTTCCAAGTTGCAATCCATTTCCATCCTGACCATACGTGGCCAAAGACACAGTTACTGCAGTTTCAGTACACTAGGAGAGCAAAGTTTTAAACAAAAATGGACCTTTATTTTGGTTTCCATCTATGCAAACATGTATGTATATTGGCTTTTAGTCTTTTAACCTAGGACTTAAAATTGGTGACATAGCCCCTTTAACCACATACGCAATTATGAACACCACAATTATGTATACCAGCATCCTAAACAAGATTGGTTCATAGCTTATTCGCCAGTTCATCTTTCCGTATTTGTGGCGTCTTACTTGGGAAGCTTATTTTTTAACCTCCAGCTTAACCAGTCGCTATAACGTTGGCGACTGGCAAAGATACGTGAAATATAATAATATCAATATACATACAACCAACCCTCTTCATAAATTGACGTAACAGAAGTAACAAAAACAACACAAACCACCATGGATAACAAATGTCAAAGGCTCAACTCTTGCGACTCTACTTGATTTAGTATGCAAAAACTGTAGACTAAGCCTGATTCTAAAAGATTTAGAAATTTTGAGTGACGCGAGGGAAAGGAAAAAAACTGAATTATGCAACTAAGTAATGAAAAAGAAGAGTAGTTATTGACACCTCGTTTCTGACAGGATTCGAGGTCCCGGGGAAGAATTACTGAAATCACTCCGCTGTTACCTGGAATTCTCGTGTACCAGGGGTAATTTTTCAGGGCGGACAAAGCCTTGTATCTGGGCAAAAATGGGCGCGAAAAAAGTTTTCAAAAACGTTCTCAAAAACGTTCTTCGCGCCAATTTTTGCCCGTCCTGTACTTTGTCCGCTCCGACAAAGTACCTTGGGTTTCTGAGGATGTAGTCCCGAATGTGTCTATACAAAAGCAGAAGTTGACTCGGGCCCTTGGAGTCCGTGTATGTTATCTACTTACGGTTAAATATCAGAATCTTTTACTGGAAAGCCAACTTGAAGGTCTGGAATTGAGGACTTTATAGCTAGTTGCAGAAGTGGAGATCTGTTGCTGATGATTCAAAATTGGGTTTGACTGAGAAGTGAACTAAGTGGAATTTCATAAAAGCTGTCGGTAAATGGAGATGGTCGTTTGCAATGATGATCATAAAGGGTCAGGTTTCTATGAGCAGTGGTGCTGCATCGATGGTGAGTGAATTTGACACTGACTTCAATTTGGCATTGGCTGGATTTGTATTTCCTCGAATAAGCGCCCACGCTCTAATAAGCGCCCTACCCCGAATAAGCGCCCCCCCCCCCTAGGCCATGATATCAAACAAGCGCCCCCTCTCGAATAAGCGCCCCCCTCCCTTCTCCTTCACTTTCTTTAATAGTAGGGATACAAGGAGAACCAGTTTTTATTACCACTTTATTTATATCTTTTTAAGCTTCAACTACAGTGGCAACAGTACAGTGGAATAGTTTCTTTTCCGCTGAGTCACTTCCAGTTATTTCTATCTCCATGTGCTTGCAGAGTTCTTCTTTTAATTTTTGTCCTATTGCCGTGCTCTTGGTAAATGCCGTAAACTTCTCAGGAACAACTGGACTATTCTCTAGTCTTCGAGGACCAGTAATTTCTACGAAAATAAAGTTATTGGGATGTGTCTAATATGTGGATAATGTTGTAGTTTTTGTTTTTCTGTTAAAGATTTAGCCAAAATAAGGTTGTAGTTCGTCGAAAGGAAGTAAGTGCTCAGTCCCCTTGATTAAGCACCCTCCTTCCAATAAGCACCCCTCCTTTTAGCCGAAATTTTAAATGAGCGCCCGGGCGCTTATTCGAGGAAATACATTATATCAGGTAAATTGGCCGCTGTAAAGATATTCAAGAGTTGACGTTTCATTTAGCCCAGTTCGCCTGAGCGAGAATGGTCGTTCAGCGAGCCGCTAATAAAGTAGTTAATATGATCTAATCAGAAGGGAAATGGAAAAATTAAAGTGATGAGCACGGGAGCAGACTTAGCCTTATTTATGGATATATTGGCACACTTTCATGTTTGATTTCTTTCTCGTGGTAATGTTTCTTTTTTAATACAGTAACTTTATTAAGACAAAATTCAATTTTTTTAAGGCTGGACTTCGAAGCTAAACTAACGCACGTAGGATAAAGACTGTAGTGCATTCTTGGGTGTTATGATTTGCCGTGAAAGATGGAGTATTCGAGGCAACACGGGTGACTCGTGTTCAACATAACACTTCTGTATTGTAGTTAACATTTGAATGGCTGCGTTAACTTTGTTCGTTTCCATAGCGTTGTTTTGTAGAAAACAGATTTGTTTCAATTTCCAACGTGGACAGTTGACAATGGCAACAAGCAACGAATACAATTGTCCCCTCATATATCGTAAACGTTCAGGCCCCAGGCAAGCAGCAGTCTGGGCAGTTAGCAAGTATCGTTAACTAACATATCGAACAAACAAACTTCAGTCACATAAAAACGAACAGCCTTTTGACTTGGTAAAAGAACAAAACACCTATATCATCATTCTGATCATGTGGGTACTATCACTGAGAAGATAACAAGAAAACCTGTGGTTTCTTATCAAAGACGGGGCCTTACAAGCATGAGGTTCAAGAGCTACTGAATCCTTAATATTTTTCTGTTTTCGAAATAGCAAAAAATACATGTAGCAAATATGAAAACCCCCAAGAGCTTCAAACAAACCGTAATTGCCAGAATTAAACCTCTGAATTCTCTTACAGCCCTCGCATTTTCATTATTTTACAATACAGTAAGAAATGCCATGCGTTGTATAAAATTGCGTTACCTAGGAGTGTATATTTGTGCCACTACTTGTCGAAAGGTGATCCCAACTAAGTGCCCAGAGTTAAAGGTTTCTCTTGAATGAATCTTTCATATAATATAATATTTTGTTGAAGCCTAATCTTGTTTTCACCACTAAATATTAACCCAGTGTAGATTCTATAGCGTTTTTGTTCCCTCTTTATCTGAGCTTGATTTCTAATGCATGAATTAAATCAAATGGCCGAACATACAGACTATTCATAATCAAATAAATTCATTATCGTGCGTGTAATTTACTCCGTGAATTGGCTTTCTTTTTTTATCCAGAAAAGGCTTTAAAAGGCCTGAGGAAGTCCAAGGCCCTAAATGTGTGCCTCATTTTGCCGAAATTAGGATAAGTCTTTTGTTTATGGAAAATACTGTATTTCGTCCTGGAAAAATTAATTCGTTGCTTTGAGCCCTCAAATTTCCAGTCCATTTGAATCCATTTCCCCTTTGATCCGTAGTAATGTCCAAAACCCTCTTAAAAATTGAACCAGTATTGCGATCGGTAGTAAACATTTTTCAAGAAAGTTTTTAAACCGATCTGATTTTTTCTTCTAAATTTTCGGTGACTTCTGTCCACCTTCATCAGAACTTAAGTGAAAGTTCGTTGCTGCTAGCGCTTACAAGCTCGTGCGTTGTTGACGTCCCTGATTTTGAATTAACGGCATATAAGCGCGAGGGAACGCTTTCCTCTTGTTCACGGCGTCGCTGTCCATGGTGGAGTGCCACGATTCTAAGAAAAGCCTCTTTCCGTAGTTAGATATGCGGTGCTCGAGGATTAGGACATCTCTCGGATGTATATCATGATCCGTTGTTTCAGCGTGTTGTTTAATTGCCGATTCTTTTGTTTGCATCAATCGGTTGGGCCACCATTTTACAAAGGGGCCCCCTAAAGCCTCCAAACGAGCGTGGTGGTGGCATTGCAATAGTCTAGCCACGTCCCCAAGTAAACCAAGTAAACCACGTTCGTAAAAGTATAAAATGGTACTCTACAGGCCCGTCTTACTGATCACTGATAAAACGTAGCAGTATGCACAGTAGTACAGTCAAATTGCCAGTCCAGAGCTCAGAGCTGAGCTGGCTGGGTTTCTTAACCCTATTCCAACTGGGCTTTTTTTGGTGTTTTGGGACTGGGGAGGGGGGCTGATTCGGCCCCCACCTCTCCGAGAAAGTTAAAGCTATGACAACAAAACTTGGAGGGTAGATAGTACGTCCAAAATGGTTTCCTTTGAGGTCTTCAATATAAGTTAGTGATGTCATATGACGTAACAATTAGGTCAGGATTTCAAACGGCGGCCATCTTGAATCCGCCCTCTTGGATTTCTTGATTTTTCCGGAACCTTTGAAAAATGCCAAAACTGGCCAAAAATTAACCAAAATCAATTTAAAAAAAAACACGAAAATAGCATATAAATGCGACACCTACTTCAGAAAAGTTATAATATTTCAATGAAAAGGTGAAACTTTAAAATTCTGAAAAAATGCAGCCTATCAAAAAGTGGTTGCCATGGTAACGTCACACTTGATGGACAAACACTTGCCATGCCAAATTGTCACCAGATAAATTTTAGGAAAAGTGACCAAGTTTGCGGTGGGCTTAGCTCTCTTATTATAAAAAGTTACAAACGTCCAAAGTCGTTACGGGCACAATCCCCCCCTCCTCCCCACCCCGGTCTGAACATAGGGTTAAGTGAGCTGTAATAATCTGTACAGTAAGTCTAGATCAGTCTTTCGAAACGAAACAGCGACGTGTTAGCAGAAGTTTGCGTGTATTGCTAATTCCAGTGATTTTACATGACGTCAAAAGAATACTCAACTAAGACATCTCAGTGGCACTAATTATGAAAGACTGGTTCCAATTAGTGCAGTTGTTTAAAGAAAAAAAATCAATATATTACTAAAACATCTGAGAGAGAACGTAAACCGAGAATAGCCATGTAAATCGCTGGCAGGCAAACTTTAGTAGGAATGTTCGAATTCCTTTAATACGTGAATTTTTATTTTAACTTAACTGACAGCCAGATTAACTGAACACGTCTAGTTTTTAGATTTTCCTGAAGTTAAAAATATATATGTGTATGTTTTACTTTTCAAAGAGGGCGTTACTACTTATAAACAGCTGTCTGTTGCGAAAGTTTGCAGAAGACCTTTATACGAGTAGCGCAAAGTGGTAGTTACGTAAAAGTGCAGCGATACAATACCAGTGTTTAATTGATCGGTGGTTAGGTTCACACCATTGAGCAAGTCAAATTACACCGACCGACCAATCAGCAGAACTGTCGAGTTTTCTTTCAGCGTCATGTTAAATTACTTGAATTATCAACAAACATAAGCTCAGTCTTACTTCCTTGTAATCAGACAGCGTTAAAAGAGAGCAACTCATACACTTACTGCACTGATATTTCATCCTGCTTGGACTTCAACTGGATCATTTATCAGAAAGGTACGACTTTCCGATCTAAGTCAGTTATGTAAATGCGCCTTTTGAAGTGAGCTTTGAAATGGATCCTTTGATGGCATGCTCTCCGTGTTTTACCAATTATATCGTGAAATGCAAATGGCGAATGATCATAATTATTGTAACAATGTTTCATTCGCTTCTACCCGGGCAAAAGGCCGTTTGTTGAGAATAGAAGTTTATTGAATTCGATGTGTTATTGAAAATTTACTTTTCATAATCGCACTGTTTACGTGACTGTTTACGAGAGACCCAAACGTTAACCTTAGGGACAAGGCGAGATGCACTAAAACCATGTGTGTTTGGCACTGATGTGGCCATGGAAACGAGCTTTCTTTGCTTTTTGTCCACGGTAACGTCGTTATCTATGCATCTATAGTCCCCACACGGCGAGAATCGAAAGAAATACGGGTTTAGGTTGAAAAAACAACGATTTAAGGAAACAAAGTAAACTCAGCCATTCAAAAGTATACCAATGTCATACTGGAGCCACGAGCTGCCTCCTCGACTGTTTATTGCCCGGTTTTCATTGCAAAATAAACTCGCCCAGAATACAAGACAGTCCGTACTTTTACGCGAGTTAATTCGGCGTTCGATTGCGGGCTTTGACCATAAGACTATTTCAAGTTTTGGAAGTTAGGCATAAAACTCAAAGAATTGCACCACACAAATCAAGGTTCAGTGGATGGAAATTCAACTGACGCGGAAGATTTCACTTTACACTTCCAATTCTAAAAAAATTTGGAGCCACAGGTTATTTTTGTTCCGCGTGTTTTTTTATGAGTTTTCTATAAGCTCATCCTCAATGTTGTTAGAAACCTAAATATTTGGAAGCATTAAACATTAATTGTTACGACAAGTTCACTGCATTTTGCATTGACGTCATCAAAGCCTAATCACGGGAAGACGAAGTGAAATTCACGCGACTGGTTCATGGAAAAAAGGGAAGCAGAAAAGACTACGCCGTAGGCTCTGCATCCATAATTATTATATAGTGGTCTGTTTTAGAACTATCAGAATGCTTGCTTTAGTTAAGCAGCCGTTCCATTTTCCATTTATACAATAATCCAGCTCCTG
This sequence comes from Siderastrea radians, assembly GCA_964017195.1. Taxonomy (NCBI): domain Eukaryota; kingdom Metazoa; phylum Cnidaria; class Anthozoa; order Scleractinia; family Rhizangiidae; genus Siderastrea; species Siderastrea radians. The sequence continues at coordinate 10,624,658 of OZ024887.1, read as the reverse complement.
AGCTTTGCCTGGCGAAAACAACATGAATCCCAATGCTACTAGGCTTGGTACGTTAGCATCTGTCTACATTAAATCGAAGTGCTTAGAGGCCTAAATTGTGTGCATGAAGCTAGTATTTTTCCTTACCTCTGATAGCCAGATTCGCGCATTGTTATGCACATATTTACGCCAGGAAATCCACAGTTTCCTAAGAAATATATTATTATAAGATGGTAACTTAAAAGCTTTCAATTCAGCAGTAGTGATTTTACTTTGTTTTGTTTCTTTCCGTTCAAGAAGAATTCAGTTCAAAAGTTAAAAACTTTGAGGTCGTGATATAACTGATATAATATTGGTACAACACATATGTCTGGCGAGGTTTTCAAGAAATTTTAAAACTATTTCGCGTGCAGCCAGAAATGCACAATCTTAACTTGTTTGGTCTTGTTTATTTCATTACAATTTCCAATAACGTTATTCAGCACGCTCGCGAGCACTGAATTAATTTGCTGGCTATGCTATATGATGTTTTAATGCCTCATAATTTGTACTTGTGCCTGTTTCAGGTAGAATCTGTAAGGGAAAGCGTGAGATACAATTCTTCAAATTTCAAGAAATGGCCGAAAGCGTTAAAGTTCCTCAAGGTATAACATAACTCCCTGGCTGTGTATGCAAAGTGTTGAATGTCTTTACATCACTTCGTATGGGTGATGGCAATAAAAATATATACCGTAAAATTCCGAAAATAAACCCCTCCGCGCGTATATAAGCCCTTCCGTATACAAGCCCCCAAAGTCGAAACGCAAAAAAAGCTCATATAACAAGCCCCTCCGGGGACTTAAATTTGGGAATTGCCCTCAAATCCAAAATATACCACAGGTTAGACTTCTATGAACATATAGCTACCGTATGAGCTACAATTTAAACTATAATATTGGTATGAACTATGAACTACCGTATGAACCATAAACTGGTATGTCTTTTACGGCATGCGCTGTATTCCATTTTCAATAATTTTATTGCTGTTGTGTTTAGAATTGGCATGTCCAGAGGGATAACGTTGCTACGAATTTCTAGTTAACGCCCCAATATTATCATTCGCACAGTGAAAAATTTCCCTCCAGTTATAAGACCACAGCCGATTTCTAAACACAAAAATATCCCTCCTGAATTAAGCCCCTCGGAAAATGAGCTCCTTAATGAAGTCCTTTGAAAAATAAAAGCCCATATTTTCGGAATTTTACAGTAGCTTACTATTGCATCATTTTATGCAAGACAAGACAGGATAACTTTATTTACCTTATTATATATAGGAAATTAACGCTACTTTAATTTCCACAACTCTAATTTCTACCACATTGTTCTGAACACTGTTCATAGCTGGAGCCAATTTGACAAACCACAGCATAATTTCTTTGGAATTAAATATATTCCATCTCATCTTTAATACACTGTTTACGGTAATTCAAATACACTGTCGCCCTCCGAAATGACGATACAGTTCAGTGCATTTCGCTACCTCAAATGAAAATCATATCTTTACTAGAAATTAGTTTTTTTAGCTGAAATTAAACGTTCGATACAATGATAACAACTCTAAGAATAATAAAAGTGACATTATAGCGTACTCGCATACGCATAAGAAGATAGGATGTTCTTTTTAACTATACTTTTGTTTATGCTTATGTCATTCATGTCCTCACTTGACGTTGGTGCGACATATCAAGTATAAACATTATCACAAGAAAACGAAGACTTTCGTTTTTCCTGGCTTATGAATCTGTTTACGTTCAACGTGAGGAGATGGGTAATGGCTATGTTTTTCAGTTTTGAGATCACTTATAACTTTTTTTTTGTAGCCTCATTTGACGTTAGTGTGACATATGGAGTATAAACATTAACTAGCACAAGAAAACGAAAGCTTTTGTTTTTCCTGGCTTATGCCTCTGTTTCGTTCCAAATGAGGAATAGGTAATGATTATGCTAGGCTCAACGAAAACGATGGCAATAGACCGGGCATTAATTTGTATAGTTTGTAAGCGGTTTGCTAGCAGAACATTTCTCGCGCTCTTCCATCTAACCTTATCTGGTTTATTTTGTCGGCCTATAAATGGCATAAATGTGACCGTATATTCAGAAAATAAATTTATTTTTGCAGATGAACTTTCACCTCCGCCTTACACAGAACAGCCAGCTGGCGGAGCACCGTCAGGTTACCAATCTCAGCCTGGTTACCCAGCTGAAGTAGATCAACCACCTCCAAAGGGAGGTTACCTAGCACCGCAGCCATATAATGCACAGCCCGCCCCAGGCCCTCACCCGTTTGCAGTGCAGCACGGATATCCACTTCAAACTATGCAGCCTGTTCCAGTACAACAAACATCCACCGTAATTATGCAAGTAAGTTTCTTGCCTGTTCAGGGCATGCTTCACGTCAATCACGTGCGTTTCTTGTCACTGTGCATAATGCATCACTAATGATCCATCCCTACATTTCAAAGACTTGATTGGCATTTTCCTTAACATTCGTTAAACATTTCCTGAAGCAAACGTTGAAACGTTTGCACAAGTCTTTTAACATGTAAGGAATACTGTGGGTGAAGGCGTGTTGAACAAATTTAAGTTAAATTTTAATGCCACAATCCTTTAACAGCAATTCAACATGTTTTGACAATCTGTTCAAACGTTTTTAAGTGACATTTCCTCTAATAATATTAAAATGCTGAGAAAATTTTGAAGTAAATGTTGAAAACGTTTTCTGCAAAGGAAACTGGCTGGTAATTCTCCCCAATAATTGGTTGATCTTTTTCGTCCTTACCAGTAGGTGAATCCTACTTCCCGGCTACACGAACTTGTGATCAGTAGCTTACAGTTCTGGTTTCTGTCGCTCAAACGGCAGGGTTAAGCTATAATTTGGATAAGCTGGCTCATTCTCAGCGATTTGGATGCCTCTAAGTTCTTTCAGTCGTACATTTTTACTCAGACGTCTTTCAAATTGCCTCTTAGGGGGGGCTAGATGGGGGGGGGGGGCGGGGGGCAGGGGCGGGGGGCAGCATAACAGCTAACACTAAAATTTTAGGCCATTTAACAGTTAACAGTAAAAATTTCGCTGTAACAGTTAAAATAAATAAATTAATAAAAATTTACACAAAGAACGAGAAAATGGCCTTTTTTCGCATGTTAATGGCAATTTCATCAGTAACATCACTTCAGCTGTAGTTTCAGTTTTCCATTTTTCTTGTTTCATTTAGTATCTAAGATGTGTTGTAACACTTAACTATAATTTAATGTATAACAGTTATCAGTAAAAATTAGGGCTGTATAAAACTTAGCAGTAAAAAATATATGGCCCATACCACCTAACAGTAAGCCCCATTTAGGCCCTCTCTTAGAATAAGTAGTGAAAACGCTTTCAAAATAAGAGAAACAAAAACCCACGTTGTCCAAACCATAAGTAAGCCCAGCTTATCCAAACCGTGGTTAAATCCAGGTTATCAAAACCAACTTGTCCAGACCTTCGAAGAGCCGCCACGCAGACAAACGCAACACTTTATTTTTTATTGTCTCACTAGGCGCCTCAAGCAGTTATTTTGCCAGCGGCTCCTCGCCCGTCTTCTTGGCTTGGTTTGTCGATATTCACCTTCCTGTGCTGTGTTTGTCCAATCGGATTAGCTGCTATCATCTTCTCCTGTATGGTAAGAATGAAACCAATTCTCTAGAAAGATCTGTTACAATCAAACCAATCAAACCTGTTACAATCAATACCACTGAGCAGTTATTCCACGAACGCGAGTTGGTTGAAATAACCCCGAGTCATTTCAACACTTCAAATCTTGCAAGTGCGAGTGAAATAATTGTATTTTTAAGTATCAACTTTTTTCCCATGCTTTTGGAGACTGAAAAGTTTTGCTTCATGGAGAAGAAAACTTTTGAACGGCGTGGCATTCAACATGGCACACAATTTTCTTGTAAGGGAAAATCCTGGTAGTTTGCTGATAACCTGTGTGTGGTGTGCAGACTGATGCCAAAGCTACAAACAGAAATATCGAGATAAAGAATATAATAAATATTGCTATATGCCACCTGCTACAGAGATCTTCCTCCAAAATCCTCAAAATTCCCCAAAATAGGATTCTAAACAACAAGCCAACTACCAAGCCAAGTACTTTAAAAACCTAAAAGGACTCAAACTATAGCCAAGCCAGGTAAGGAGAGACAGCAGTTCAGCGGGCTCTTGCAACCTGTCTAACTTGACTTCATTGCTAGGATGTTGAGGAATGTGCCTCAAACATAGAATGCCTAGTAGAAGCCCTGCCTAGAGTTCTCGGTTTGTCGTGTGTAATTTTCTACAACAAAAACACTAGTTTTCGAACTAACCTTTATGTCATCTCGAGAAGTGAATAATATGATCTGAATTGCTGCCTAGCTGGTCTTGAAGAGTGCAAAATAAAAATAATGAAGCGTTACGTCATCTCTGCGACGATTCTAACAAGGCTGCTTAACTTCAGACCAATGACACCAAGAGTTTCACATAGTTTATTGTTTGAAAAATACAAAACCTTGCGAAGGCAAGCCAATCAATAGAACCATTTAGTTGAATATAGACAAAAAAAAATTAGACCATGATAGACCCGACTTCTGTACCATATTTGCATGAAGCGACAAGTAGCATTACTACTAAATTCTCCCGGAATGTGATGCTAGTTCATTACAGGAATGCCCTCTGCATTTTGTTAGATTTATTTCACTTTGGTACGAATTTATAAAGCTAGGTGGGTACGTAAGAGGTAATTTGGTTATAGAGTTAAGTTTCTTGTCTAAACAAAGAAAACGACAGCATTTAGAGACCAGCTTTGAATTACTACCATCCATACTTTCACTCCTCAACTTCAATCAAATGCATTTAGTTTTATAGTGAATTGAGCCCAGACTTCTTTTTCACCGTCAAAAAATAATTTGCTCATTTTGTTTGTTTCTCTTAAGTTGTGTTTTCGTTTGTTTGACTACCAGGTGGACAGCGCGTACGCTAGTGGAGACTATGAAGGCGCCAGAAGAAACTCGAACATAGCCAAATGGTTGAATGTAGCTGCTATCCTATGTGGCATCGGTCTGTTCGTCTACGTGATTGTTCAGTTTGCTGTCTTAACTGCCCGAGTCAGCGCATCAGTGCCTTGACTTCTCGAATCATTACCAAGATGCTTTTAATGTCCAAATTAAATCTTAAAACGGGCCTTGTGGGCGCAAGACTCACTAGTTTGTTTGCAGTCTCCAGAGGGTATTGACCTTTCTTATTCCCCCCATCATACAGCACTCATAAGAAAGCCATCTTAAAATATTAAAGGATGTATAATTAGGGTTAAAAGCAACTCAATTGCTCAAAATTAACGATAACAGGAGAGCTCCTCCTTTGGTAAGTGGAGCACTATACTCATAAAAAGAGCAGATATATGCGAGTCGCTTGAGATGGTCATGGAATGTTCCCTGTAGGTACGTGCGGCTATCACTCAGTAGTTCATCTTTAGATCTAGAATGTGAGTAAGTAGAACCTTGATGCACTTTAGCTTAACGACAATGATGCAAAGATATTTAGATGAGCGAGCAAGATCGGAATTCTATAACCGTTTGTAACATTTCTTCACGAGTTTTTTTTTTCTACTCTTCCCTCTTCCCTTCTCGTCTCTTCTCTTCTCTTCTCTTCTCTTCTCTTCTTCTTGCTTTCTCCTTTCTTTCTTTCCTTCTTTCTTTCTTTCTTTCTTTCTTTCTTTCTTTCTTTCTTTCTTTCTTTCTCTCTTTCTTTCTTTCTTTCTTTGTCCCCTTTTCTTCCTTCCATTTTTCTTTTTTCCATGTCACTTTTTTCCATTTTCTTGTCACTGTTCTTTTTTGCTTATCCTCTTCTTCTCCTCCTCCTCATGAGTGCTGCTTGAATGGTCATGACTTTAGTTGTATAGGAGCGCCTCAGTTAGTCTAGCCTATCTATATATGCGTTAAATTGACACCTGTATTGTAAAATGCACGAGCGAAATACTAGGTCTAAATAAAGGTTTGTGTGGCATTTTTGTAGAGCCTCGGACACCCGCAGATTGGAGAGAGTACAGGAGCGTGGACTGCGCGCTGTATTTAAAGACAAGCAGTCTAGCTACCAACAGCTGTTAGTGAAAGCAAAGCAACCATCGTTGTATAATAGGAGACTGCAGGACATATGTATTCTAATGTGTAAGGTTAAACATAATTTGTGTCCACGGACTATTTGTGACATGTTTCTGACCAACAGCCACGCTTACAATTCACACAGTTACGCACGGAAAACACTCAATTCGATACCTAGGTCCAAGACTCTGGAGCAAGATACCAAGCAAGGACAGATCGGCTGCCAGTCTTAAGCAGTTTAAGACCCAGATACGCAGTCTTGATTTAAGTAGCATTTTAGATGAATGTAGTGTCTGCTACCTTTGCAATTTGTAATTTTTTTAATTAAGATTTTAATTACAAGATTTTAGGATTTTTGATAACTATAAATGGAGTTTTTGTAGTATGTATGTTGAGTGAGTTATCGTTAGTAGTTTTTAATTCTAACTCTTTGTAGTTTCTAGTTTTGACTCTATGCTAATTCGTTTTGTATTTTTAGATTGTATTTTAGAAAGTTAGGTGTCCTCTATTAGCAGTGGGGAATCCCCTCTGCTAGATTTTTGCTTAATAAAGTCATTACATTACATTACCCACTGAAGAGAACACGTTTAGGAAACATGAAAGTGCCGACTTAATATCGGTCTGTAAATAACTTTGGGTGTGGTCGAATTTACATTTTGTTAAGTGTATTATTCTCAAGTGACCAGGCTTTGAACGTTAACACTTAAATGGTTACTTCATTGTACAATAAATGTGTGTGTGTGTGTGTGTGTGTGTGTGTGTGTGTGTGTGTGTGCGTTGCGTTCTTCCTGGACATAAGGCGTCTTTTCGAACAACGCAAGGAAAACACTAAAACATATCCAGATAATATAGACTTGCTCTTTTGCCATGTTGTTAGTCGGAAAAGCTTTAGAAATTAAAAGATCCAGTGAAGTCCATATGTCTCCTCGATTGAAGGTACACTTGGATTAAACCTCGAGCTATTTTATCCTTAGTTCTGGTTCAAGAAGCCGAATCTAAGTAGTTTAAAGGTTTTCTCCCTTGATGGTCAAGATACTACACACAACATTCTCACAACTATAAAAGGATTGATGCTCCCATGACGTCTAAGAATGGAAGCTTGATCTCCCACTATAGTGGGAGATCTCGCTTCGTGGAAGACAACGCTAGCACGCCATTTCTCTAAGGGTTTCACTTATTTCTTTTGTGATGTTAGGTAACCTAACATCACGGTATTTTCATGGCCACTCTTTTCATGGCCACATTTTTCTCTTCTCTTCTCTTGCCTGCGCTCTCAGTTTTTTTTCTGTTATTTTTCTTCATTGCACATATTCGACCGTCCATATAAACAGTAAATAGCTAGGAGAGGGAAGGGTAGAAGCTATTGTCAGAGTATTAGGTTCAATGGGTGCTTAATATGAAAACTGTCATGCCATTTTATTCATTCAATTTCTCCATTTTCCCACTTAGCATTTCTTATTTTTCCGTGCAAAATTTGGCACAGTCGCAAAAGATGACGCATTCACAATTGTAGTTCAATGCGGCTTGTTTTGCATGCATGTTTGCATGTTTTCAGTCTTTTTTTTCTACAAACTAAAACGTCACATCATGAAGAGAGTTGACTAGTCATTAATACCAATCTATTTCACGTAACTTTGTCAATCGCCAACGTTTTAGCGACCTGGGTTAAGACAGGAGTTAAGAAATTAACCTTCCCAAGTAAAGTGCTGCAAGCACGGAAACAGTGGAATAGTGACTTAGCCATGACGCTGTTTAGGACGTTTGTATACAAACATTTTCCCTAACTACTTGAGTTGGATCAGTCAGTACGCGCTTGCCCTCGTTAGCAACCATTAAATGTTTCAATTGGTTCTAAGTCAAGCACTACTTTATAATAGAATCCATCATTAGCAAACTATGGCTCTGCTTTGGCGAAATAACCGCGAATGACCTAAGAACCCACAGAAACGTGCTCCAGAACATTATTATTAGCTAATTTTAACAAAAATCGTTTTGCAAAACACCAAACAAAGTGCACCTGTCCGTATCTTATGCTGGCGACTTTCCTTTTTGATCACGGAGGTGTTCGGGATTAGAAAACAAAGAAACAAAAAAACAAAAAACAAAAGAAACCAAAAGCAAATAAATTGATAAGTGCGAGACTGATTTTGTGAATGAACGATGAAAGAAAGTCAAAACATTAAAAAGAGTCACTAGCTTGGACATACTGTTATTGAGTGATGCACGAAGAGGAGCGAAGTCCCACCGGAGAAATTTTAAATATTAATGAAAACACCTCGGAAACTTTAACCTCTCATTTTAGAATTACAAAATGTTTGTTCTTCTTCGGGATTCTTCTAAGGTTAAAAAACGATTATGATTCTACGTTTCGGCCAGTTTAACTTGCCTTCTTCATGAAAAACTAAGAAAACAAAAGTCAGTATGGCGGACACACGTTCTTGCTTTGTAACTGCACCTTTCGACACTTTGTGACAGTTACGTGAAATATGAAAAGTCATTTTTAAAAAGCGCGGGAAAATGCATGACCCTTTTTACGGTCAAAAAAGGTATTTAGGGTGGGTTTCCATGTCTCAAGATGGTCGAAATTGTTAAGCTGACCAACTCGTGGTCGCCAACGTGTTCATTGTGGAGGGAGTTGACAGTAGGCCTCTCGAGCACGACCTTGTTATTGCTGCAGATACATTTCTTTTACGATCGTCAAAGAAGAACTGCTTTAACGGGAATGGCCTTTTAAATGGCGTTGCACGCGTTAAATGCAACGGCTTCTCTGAAAGATTTAAGTGCAGTTGATATACACGGCCTATGTGAATTAGCCTCCTCAACCTTATACACTTTATTCTCCTGTTAGGTTAAGCACGTTAACACCACGGCAGACACTGCAAAATTTTCATACACTTTTATACCGAGGCATGTGCAATTTTTACCCACTCTTAAAACTAAACGCGATCTCTGCTTTTAGAGAGAAATGCTGTAATCAAAAGAGCGCGCAACCGTGTTGGATGAATTTGGCCACGGATGTGGCAGGTTTAGTTGAACCAGTGATGTAAATCAAAACAGCACAGCGATAAAATTAATGGAATTAACGACTTCAGCTAAAGTTGGGCGACAAAAACCGCCACAAGGCACAGACTGTAGCTGAAACCCCACACAAAACGGCAAAAAGGCCAAGCAGAGCTCACAATTACAAAACAGTTAATTAGCCGAAAGGTAGAAAATGGATGAAGAGAGAATGACAGAAAAAACGAAACCCGTGTCTGTTCGGCTTAACAAAAACACGTCGCTACGTCAGAGAATCACATGAAAATGGCCTCTGGACTTGTCCTCTACAGCAAATGAGGTTAGAACATTTCGAACTGTTTTTCTGTTTGACGTTTTCGATCTTATATGGGTCGAAACATATTAAAATATGCGCGCGACTCGCGAATGGAATGTTGCTAAAAGGGTCAAACAACGTGCATTTTAACGAATTTTGAAAAGCTCTCGCGTCGCTCTCAATCGTTTGCCCAAAGAAATTTTTACAGCAATCCTGAGAACATCTTTCTTAATTCAACAGCCAGAAGCTGAATCGATTTCAAGGTTTAGCACATGGTGAAAAATAATTTAATTCATGACGTTTTTTTTTTTTGAAAAAAATGAATGAAGAAAGAATGATAGGAAAAACCGAAACTCATGTCTGTTCAGCTTAACAAAAACACGTCGCTACGTCACAGACAGAGGATGATAGCAAAATAGCGGCCTCGGTTTGGCCTATTTCACTATTTGCAAAAATTTTACAAAAAAGGAAATCTACAACACTTAGATTAAATCAAGCCAAAGAGGTGCTGCCAACCAGCACTGGTCATGCTGGTACTGCAAATTGAGAAACAAGCCCTGTGATTGAAGTAGCATCTTTACAACTTTTAAATTTTTGAAATAGACTGCAAAATAGTCGATCTTTCTCTTAAAAGAACCGGACGGAGACGCGAGACACTCAAAAAAGAGAGCTCGTGAGGCGCCGCGAATCCCGTGGAATCCTCCATGCAAATGACCGCGCAAAAATGCACTGTATTGCAGTCTATGATGAAAGCAGCATAGCGGCCCTCTGTCTGAGCTATGCTGCATGTCACAAAACGAACACTTATTGAGAAAAATAAAATAAACGAGGTTTGAACAGCAGCATAGCAGCTCTATGTTTGACCTATGCTGTCACAAAACAGAACATGTTTCGAGACAAAAATGACCCCTATTTGGTCCCGAATTAAACTAAGGATGGTGAGAGCAGCACAGCAGCCCTCTATCTGCATGACCTATGCTCTAGACACAAACAAAACACGTTGCTGGAATAAATATTTTCCATAACTCTGGCCCAAAATAAACTAAGGGTTGTGACAGCAGCATAGCAGCTCGCTCACAATGCTTAGCTTGGATTCTTTAGCTTAATAACCTTTTAGTCGCAGTAAATTGTCGATAACAAAGGCGTGCTCCATTAAAAGCCGAGCTGCTGTTGACTTAGTGAAAATGCTATGATTTTTGCTGTGGCAGAAAAAGAAATCTTTAGCATATCACCACAATTAAATCCAGTTTTCTGAGACGAAGTTAAGGCACGACCCTATTTCGAAAGGATGTTTCCCCGAAATGATTCGTTGGGTGCCCATGTATATGTCTATAAAGGTTAAAAGTTGCTATTTAAAAGGAGGACATAGACGAGGGCAGTGAAAACCGCAGTCCCTGCTCTAGAAGATTTTACTGAACGTTTTAAGACAGATCAATACCTTCAAAATTACTTATTGTAAAGGAAATCCAAAGATGGGAATTGTAAAGTATGTAGAATGTCCTCACATAAACGGTACAGGCGTCTAATATCCAACTTCCAATAGCACAATGCGCAACGTAGTAAGCTTAGTTTTTATCAGCAGTGTGCTAAGCGTCCACATTTGATGTAAACGTTTGAGTCTTGCTCACAGAAGTGAAGTTACGGCATGGGCAGTGAGGAATGTGCGCTGTTAACCCTATTCTGTAGGGGGGAGCACATTGTGCCCACGCTGACTTAAACGAATTATAACTTTTAAACGGCTAGACGAATATTCACCAGATCTCGTGACTTTTCCTAAAACCTATCAGAGAAAATCTTCCCGTGTCAATGATGAGTCTATGATGATTGACGTTTCCATAGCAACCGTCTACTCAGAAGTGTATTTTGACTATTTTCTGTCTTTTTTCAGTCTTTTTTCAGGTTTTCCCCCTTCGTTTGTAAGAACAAGATAATTTTTTACTTTTGTGTGCTTGTGTTGACTAAGTATGTTTCTTAGAACAAAATAATTTATTTTTGGTGACGTCATTGTCAGCTGTATGACTTCATGTTTGGGATTCAAGATGGCAGCCTCAAATTCAAAATAGCGGGTTTGTGATGTTATTGTGACGTCACGACACGTCATACTTGACACGTCATAAGCCCAATGAAAGACAAAAGCAAACGAAGTCGAATATGCTACATGACAAAAGATCATAAAAATAGACAGGGTGACAGCACAAAGTTGGCCTGCCGCCTGTTTTAGGATGGTCTGATCCTCTCCGCTTGTGAAGAACGCTATCTGGGAGAAATAACACACGAAAATGGAAAATATAGCATGATGAGACAACAGCGACAAAATTGTGCAATCAACATTTGGAATCGACTCTGAGAACGTGTTGACAGCCAATAAGATGGCGCAAAAGAAAATTCCCTCGTCAAATGGCGTCTGATAAAACCGACAGTTTGAGAGATTTCAACACTTGTAAGGCCTATGCAGCCAACAAAAATCCAAATATCATGATGAGACGCAGAAAAATTTTAAATAATTTGAAAACCATAAAAACACAAGACAAAATAATATGCCAGAATGTAAAATAAAGATTGATGAGTTAAGGTGTTTCGATGCCATACCAATCTTTTTGAATCGGCTCTTAGACAGTCCTTTCATTGTCAGATGTGTCCAATTTTAGTGTCGAGTCTTATTAACATAGATTCACTGGAACACTTTCAGATTCAACGTTAAAGAGGACGTATGAACCGACGTTACATATCCACATTTGGCAAATAAATGCTATTATTAAAAACTGGACTAGGTATATTGGATTTCTAGCATTTTGATTGCTGAACGGAGCTAGGCTATTAGCTCATATACCTGCTGTGACCAAATATGGTCAATCAACACTCAACAACAAGTGAGCTGAGAGTTTTTTTTCCCGTGAGCAACCCGGCGAGAAAAATGGACGAGAAAAATCACTTTAGAGCGAATTTCAGTTAAACAGAAATTCCAACAGCGTCACTGACACACAAATCAAAATTCTCCCGGAGTGCCTGACACCTTAGGACGACAAGAAACTTTGTACAGATAGAAATTTAAGCATTTTGCATTGTGTTTACAATTATTTAATACGTCGATCATTAACATTTTACAAACGGTAAGTTTTGTTAGGAAGGCTTTCTATTTCGAAATATCAAGACAAGACATAAAATAAAACACAGTAAAATGGGAAAAAAAGCATTTATTAAAAACTGTCACACATTCACGACGAGTCAGTACAGAAATCGAGAAGCAATCTAAACAACTACTGAACAAACTACCAAGAAGGAAGGAAGGGCGACATTTTTTCCGCTATACCACGCAAATTTGACACTGGCTTACCTGCACTCGTTGTATAGCTCTATGTTCCAAAAGCTCCAAATGTTTAGTTACAAATCGGATGCCATGTAAAAGGAGTTGAATTGCTTTCCCAGTCGTTTGAGTGCTGTTTTTACCATTCCGTCGGCAACCTCTAAACTGAGAACAACTGCGTTTTGCGCTTTGCGTTTAACAAACTGAGGTTGTGAATTCTGACGTTCCTCACAACAGTGAGCTTGTTTCTGAGCTGCATAGAAATTGCCTGTTCAAGTTCAAATTCTGTCTTCAGTTCGATGAAACAGGCACATGTCGACACATGATGGCGCCGTTGTGCGAACGGATTAATTACAAACTTGTTCAGTTCAACTCCCGCAGCTAATATGGTAAAATCGTACAGCTTCAATCCGCTTTGAACGATAATTTCAACGATGTTTCAAGAAAAGTCAAACACGTAACACATTTCAGAGCCAATAATTACTCCCCAATAATAATTTTTCCCCAGAACTTGTGCCACTTCGTTCATATCGGAGTAGTTTCATTGATTCATTCAGCTTTGGAAAGAAACGCTGCAACACGTCGCAAAGTTTTGGCGCCTTTTTCGCTCAGTCATGTGACCGATTCTTGTTTCCTTTTTCTCTCTTTTCTCATTTTTTTCTTCCTTTCTTTATTTCAGAACAATTACAGTGGTTGAGTTTTTAATAAAACAATTATTCTACTCGGGCTTGCTGGATATCGAATGATTATAACATTCGATATCCAGCGCGCCCTCGTGGAATAATTGTTAAATATATTCAAAGTAATGCGCATTCCTCCGTGATTTTTACTTTTCGTTGCAATCTACAGTGCAACAAAGAACAAAGAAACCAGAAAAAATCAAGAAGCAATGAATTACGCATTACTTTGAATATATTAGCATGTACTTGCCAACTGTGAATTTGTAACGCAACCTTTTCCGTCGGTTCATACGTCCTTTTTAGCGTTAAATCTAAAAGTGTTCCAGTGAATCAATGTTAACAAGACTCGCTACTAAAATTGGTCACATCGTCAAGCACGCGTGTTTAATGTTTTAACAAAATCCATTGAGCCGTTCTTAAGATTTTCGCAAAAGCGCTCAAATTCAAAAATTACCACAAAATTATTACACGAATGATCTTAGAAAAACAATTCGTTCTCGAGATCGCGAACACTAGTTCCAACAAAACTTTCTAGGCGTAAAATAGTAAGTAAAAGACACATTTTGAAAGTATTTTCGAGCCATTTCATCAAAGCATTGATTATTTTTCGGTGCATTTACTATTACTATACAAAAACTAAGGTTGAAAATGTTTTTGCGATTTACCTCGAAACAAACATACAGATTTTTTTGTTCTTGTATATTTTGTTGCCATACACCACAGTTTAAGATGTTGGTATTTGCTTTTCAAAGCAAAGTCTGGATCGCGCAAAATTTCAATTTTAGTAGGTGCATTTACTATTACTATACAAAAACTAAGGTTGAAAATGTTTTTGCGATTTACCTCGAAACAAACATACAGATTTTTTTGTTCTTGTATATTTTGTTGCCATACACCACAGTTTAAGATGTTGGTATTTGCTTTTCAAAGCAAAGTCTGGATCGCGCAAAATTTCAATTTTAGTGTTTTCGAGGTTTTTTGTTTATCGTTGTCATGGAAATATCGATTTTCCCAAATGTAAACCGCGCTAAAGTTCAATCCAAAACCAAAAAGAACTGCAAATTTCACGTTGATCCGACAAGATAAAGACTGTCTAAGAGCCGATTTTAAAAGTGGGGTATGGTCCCAAAAAAACTGTATCGAAACACCTCAACAGCGACAAAAATGCGCAATCAACATTTGGAATCGACTGTAAAAAAAGTGTTCGTTAAAAAGTGCCAAGTTCAGTTTTAGACGAGACGTTTCGGAAATAACACCTTCATCAGCCGTTGGAAAATATTACAGCCATTAGGCCAGAGTCAAGCGTTAGTGAGTACACGCGTGTCTTATGGTGTACATGTGATTTTAAAAAATGCGCGCGCGCGATAATTTAATAAATTTAAAATTTACAATCATGCCGCTGGGGGCAAGTGTTTTGAATTGCCTAACCACCGGTACTCTCTTATCATGGATGTTGTTGTGGTCGGGAAGGTTGAAGTGTTCAGCCGCGGGAAAAAGCACCTCCATGATAGCGGGGATTCTGATTGTATCCTTACACTGAGCGAAGGTGTTCACCAAAACGGTCCGACAGTCCACGACCGGCTTCGCCAATGTACATCACGTAGCATCGCTGTCACAGGTTGGCACTGGATGGCATAGAATATACGCCAGCGCAGTACAATCGAAGCGCTCTTTGAGGTGGACACTCCTGCCCGTGGAAGTGACCGTAGCTGTCCTTCCGTAAAGTCACTTGTGCGACACCTGGGTCGGTGGCGAGGGAAAGTTCTTGTTGGCCCTTTGTCTTGATCAGGGTGGGACGAAAAGGAACTATGAACAAGGATGTCTCGAAGATTAGTATCCCGCCGATAGACGCACAAAGGCGCGGTGTTAAAGATACGACTAGTGGTGGGTTCTTCAGTCAGGATACGGAAATTTTTCAGAAGGATTTTGTTCACTTCCTGGTTCGTGGGATGGAAAATGAGGACCAGGGGAACTTTTTCCCATAGTTACGAAGGGCTCTTTCCCGGCTGATCACTTTGGCTTCTGACTAGTGGTGACTATGTTTCGGGGATAGCCTCGAAGAATGACGTCATTTCGGCAGATTTGACATCATAGTCACCATCATCAGAGCAGATCCTACGAAGACGGAGAAATTGGCTATATTAAATGGCATTCTTGCAGTGAGTAGGGTGGGAGGAAGTATACTCAAGGTAGTTGTGAGTATCGGTGGGTTACAGTAGTGAATGCTGGTAGAAACTCTGTCGTTGGATATACAGAGGCAAAGGTCCAGGAATGGTATTGAGGACTCACTTATCTCAAAAGTATACTTAATTGCAGGATGGTAAGTTGTGCAGAAATGTATGAAGTTCTCGAGATCTTGTCGAGTAACAGAGGAGGCGCCAATGACATCGTCGATGTAACGTTTGTACAAGTCTGGCGTTTTACCTTGGTAGTCTTCAAACATCTCCTTCTACGTAACCAACGAACAGACACGCATAATTGGGTCTCATTTTCGTTCCCATAGCTACTCCTCCGATCTGTTGGTAATAACTGCCATCAAATTCAAAAGAGTTCAAGTTGAGGACCAGTTCAGCCAGTCGAACAAGTGTGTTAGTTGGTGGCTGCTGTTTTGGACGTTAAGTCGAGATGGTATTTCAAGGCTTGTAAGCCATCGTTGTTTGGAAGAACGGTATAGAGCGACTTAATGTCCATAGTAAACAAATATCGATTTCCGCCCGAAAAGGAAAATAATTCCAAGACTTGAAGAGCATGGCTTGAATCCTTGACATGTTGGAAGTTGTTTTACTAAGGATTCATAACGGAATGAAGGTAGGCAGAGATATTAGAGGTGGGACAATTACAAGCAGAGACAATCGGACGTCCAGGGTTACCAGGTTTGTGAATCTTAGGGAGCATGTAGAATTTTGAAGTCCTGGGATGGTCAACGGTGGGATTTTTTGCTTTAGGAGGTAAATCGCAATTCGTTATGGCCTGAATGACATAAGACGTAACCGACTGACAAAATCCACTGACAGACTAAAACAAATGTCGTCTGATAAAAAACCGACAGCTTGAGAGGAGGCTGCAATAAATTACAAGACTTCAACCCTAAAAACACGAGGGAGCAAAACAAAAATGCCAAGTTCAACAACTACAAAGTGCTTGATCGCACAATAAAAGTGCTTTTTTACAGTACTGAGTGCATTGGAGGACACTTTCCCAATAAAGGGATGGTCAAAACGGGTTGTACACTCATGTGGCAAAGTGAAAGCACAAAACATTATCAAAGCCGCAAAAAGCACGATATGACTATCGTGGCTGAAATACGGTCCATTGGACCGATAAATAAGTCTGCCAAATGGGAAAATCCCATAAAGAACAACAAGGCAAGGCAAAAAATAATAGCAATAAATCGGCTTGGTCAAACAAAATGTGAACGGGCAAAATAATACAAACATACTACTCCTCAAACACAGCTTGCGTCATGAGGCTGATACAGCCCTACAAGATTCTAAAAATGTCCCTCTCAAGCTGTTGGGTGGTAGAGTTAATGTTGGATTATCGAGACTTCCATAAACCGGCTTTTCAAGTATATTAGAAGCAAAGAAACGGTAACGTCTGAGAACCACATAGGGAATATTTGGCATCTTAAAACAAGATATCTTGGTGAAAATTACAATGATGCAATATGCAACGATGAGAGTCGAACCGCTTTGATATAGTAGAAATTGGTGCCATTTGATAGAAGGCGGAGTCCGTGAATATGTATATAACAGAGATCCAACAAATCTAAAAGCTTATTAAACGTATCGACAAGCAAATAACAGAAACAGATCTAAGCAATAAAATAATAAATAGTGTGACCTGCCGGCACATTTAACAGAAGAGAGTAGAAAAATGCTTTCTCGTGATCTGGTCGCTGTGATGGCGGGGTAGAGAAGGATTTACTAACCAAGAGATCGTGCCTTTATTCTAACAAACTCCGACCTCTGTACTTAGTACTCACAGGCCCACGGTTTATCACGTGAGCATCATGCCTCGATATAATTAACATTATGACATGTCATAATGTTTGCCTTTACCCTATTTATTACATTTATTACTGGCTAAAAGAGCTTTATCTACTATTATCAGTAAATTACCACTCTGCATTAAAGCACGTAAGCGAGTAATATGAGCTTTATTTTTTCTTAGGGTGGATTAATTTTGAGCGCAGAAAAACCAAAACGAAAACCACGCTTAAACAAATACTCAATCAGGGTAAGTACTTTGGTTTCCTGTGTCGGCCACGACTGACCAATATGGCAGAATTGTCGAGTCATCTTTCAGAGTTATGGTAAATTATTTGACTCAGCAATATACATAAGCTCAGTCTTAAGTCCTTGTAATCAGACAACGTTTAATGAGAGCTACTGACACACTTACTGCACTGATATTTCATCTTGCTCGGACTTCAACTGGATCATTATTTTATCAAAAAGGAACAATTTCCAATCTGAGTCAGCTATGTAAATGCTCCTTTTGAACTGAGCTCTGAAATGGATCTTTTGGTGGCATGCTCTTCATGTTTTGCCAATTAAATCCTGAATGGCAATGCGCGAATGATAATAATTGTAACCATGCTTTATTCACTTCTACCAAGGCAAAAGGCCATTTGTCTAGAAAAGGAGTTTGTTGAATTCGGTGTGTTATTGAAAGTTTAGTTTCCATACTCGCACTGGTTTCCTGACCGTTTACGAGGGGCTCAAACGTTAACTTTAAGGACAAGGGGGAGATGCACTTAAACTATGTGTGTTTGGCATGATGTGGCCATGGAAATGAGCTTTCTTCGCTTTTTTTTCCCAGTAACAAACAGAACAAGAAACTGAAGTCAGGCGTAAAACTGCAAGAATTGCATCACACAAGTCAAGGTTCAGTAGAAACTTCATCTGACACGGACTCATGTTATACACTTGTAAAAATCTCAAATGAGCCACCGGATATTTTTGTTACGTGTGTTTCTGATGAGTTTGCTGTGAACTCAACGTTGTTAGAAACCTAAATATTTGGAAGAAGTAGGCATTCGTATTAGTTAACTGTAAGGGTATTTTGCATTGGCGTCATCAAAGCCTAATTACGGGAAGAACTGAAATTCACGTGACTGATTCAAGAAGAAAAGGAAGCAAAAAAGGCTGTGCTTTGGGCTCTGCATCCATATTATCCATATTGTTTTTCCGGCTGACAATATAATGGTCTGCTTTAGAACTAACAGAATGCTTGCTTTAGTTTAGTAGCCGTTCTATTTTTCCATTAAACTGAAAGTGCTCCAACTCGAGTTTTGTTTGGGGAAAAAACTATCAATCCCAATTCTACTAGGCTTGGTACACTATATCCTCCCTACAGTAAGTCGCAGTTTTTACAAAATTTGGAGGCACGCAGCTAACATATTTTTTTCGTACCACTGGTAACCAGATTGGCGTACTGTCGTGCTCATATTTACTGAGAAATATATTCGTCTGAGATGGCAAGCTTTCATTTCAGCAGTAGGGATTTTGTTTGTTTTTTTTTCTTTCCGTCCAAGAAATATTTCAAACTTTAAAAAAGAAATAATTGGCATAACACATCTGTTCGGCCAGGTTTTCAAGAAATTTAAAACTACTTCACTTACAGGCAGAAATGCACTATCTTGTTTGCGTTATTAAAGTCTCCCAATAATGTTATTGAGCACTCTCGTGTGCACTGAATTTAATTGCTGGGTATGGTATGCAATGTTGCAACGCTTCTCGTGTACTTATGTCTGTTGCTACTTCAGGTACTATCTGTAAGGACGCGCGAGAGATATACAGTTCTTCAAATTTCAAGAAATGGTTGACAGTGTTAATGTTCCTCATGAGGTATGTCGTTACTCCTGGCTGCGAATGGAAAGTGTTCAGTGTTACCATATTATTTCTTACGGGGCGATAGCAATAGAACATCTAGCTTTTTGATACACACTAACCATTCATCATGTTAGACAAGTCAAGGCAAGACAACTTTATTATTTAGGTAGGGTGGCCCATTGAGTATCGAGGCTTGTGTCCAAAGGGACCTGCATAAAATAAATTACAGCTCTTTGTAATTAGAGGCTCACTAGGTAAGTAAGCTTAAAAGGACTATAAACAGGCATTTGCTTTCCTATTTACACAAATATCAAGATTTTCGATGCAAACAAAATTCATGAAATCTCCTAAAACTAACGTGTCGTTTACCCTCTTATTCAGAATCCAATATTTGGATTATTATTAGTCTAGGACTAAAAACAATCGTTGAGATGTAAAAGTGTAAAATATGAATCCCTGTTTACAATAGATGTGCACTTAGCTACCTTAAGCGATAACCACATTTTTACTAGACATTAGGTTTCTTCCCTTTTTAATTGAAAACGTTCGCTACAACAGCAACCACAACATTAATAATAATAAAAGTAATGACATAATATTCGCTAAAAGGTAAAATGATATATATACAAGGCTAAAAGAGATAAAAAGGGGGGGGGGCATAAACAATTAAAAGGAACCAAACGTTTTCGACAAGTATGTCATCATCAGGGTTAAAAGGCCGTTCGTGATTTGCATGGTTTTTATACTCAGGTTATTCCCGAAGGGAACAACTGCGCAACATAGCAATTAACTTGTTTGTTCAAAGTTGGGCTCCTTTGTTGGATAATTAGGCCCTCGATGATCTTTCTCTTAAAATAAGATCTTGCTGAGCAAAGGACTCTCCACTGGAATGAGTGACTTGGGTTTTCCAAAAGGTGACGTGCTGGTTCCGAGGTGTGGCAGATATTTGAATGTTCAGTTATTCGCACTTCAAAATTTCGCATTGTTTCACCTACATAGTTTTCTCCGCATGAGCATTCTCCTTCGTAAATAACGTGGGACTTGTGAAGGTTTTTGTCCTTGAGGCTGAATAGACTTTTGATTTGTCTAGTTTGCCACAGAATGATGAAAATATACTTGAAATTAGTGAAGGAGTTCAGTTTTGAAATAAACTTTTTGCTTGCGATTTCATTCTTCTTGCAGTAGGGGAGTTTGATGCAAATCTTTTTCCGTTCTTCGAAGAGAAAATGCGGGATTAAGGGCTCATCTTCAGATGAATTGTTCAATATGAAACTGTCGATGGTGCAGGATACAAATTTCTTGGGGTAACCAGCATTTGAGAAAGTGGTCTTGATTTCTTTTATGTCGCGATCAAGATTTGTGGAGATGTTTTTGCCTCTGTGTAGGGCTCCTGTAATGCAATTTCTCTTCCATTTGGTTGGTACTTCTGATGACCAGTGTGTGGGTAATTTCCCCGGTTTTTTGCACTCTGGATAAGGATGAAATTCTAGTTTCATATGATGTTTCGTCACTTTTCACCGAAGTACCCCTTGATGAAACTTTTGATCACATAATTGATGCAATCTACGAGAGAAACATGCTACCTCAGCTAAGTTCGAAACTCATTTTCCGCCGCCTCCTCAACAGTGTCACCAGGAACACTGTTTTTAGTTTCAATGGCAAGCTTTACAGACAGACAGATGGTTGTGGCATGGGCAACCCACTATCCCCGGTCCTCGCCAACATCTTTATGTCGAAACTTGAAGCAGATGTAGTCCGCCCCTTTAATCCCACTTTTTACGATCGCTACGTGGATGACTGTTTCTCGAAAAAACGAAAAGACGAACCAGACCAACTCCTCGACCGCTTAAACAATTATCATCCTAACATCAAGTTCACTGTTGAAGAAAACCCTGATCAAATAAATGTAAAGAAGATCCTCGCAGTTATTAACGCAACTTATGCAGTTGCGAAAAGAAAGCCTGAAAAAATCAGGCTTGCCGGGATTCGAACCCTGACCTCTGCGATACCGGTGCAGCGCTCTAACCAATTGAGCTAACAAGCCAACTGGGAGCTGGTCATTAAATTGGTTCGTAATATACCCGGGAAAGATGAAGATGAAATGATGAATATATATGAAATTCATATATTTGAACTGCGGAATGAAGAAATAAATGTAAAGAAGATCCTCGCAGTTATTAACGCAACTTATGCAGTTGCGAAAAGAAAGCCTGAAAAAATCAGGCTTGCCGGGATTCGAACCCTGACCTCTGCGATACCGGTGCAGCGCTCTAACCAATTGAGCTAACAAGCCAACTGGACATTAAACTGCGAGGATCTTCTTTACATTTATTTCTTCATTCCGCAGTTCAATTATATGAATTTCATATACATTCATCATTTCAAACGCAATATTATGATCACACCGTTATTTCTTTATGCCAGGGTGATCCAAGTCAGATTCAAAACTGACTCTGTTATCAAAAGGAGCCCTGGCAAACTAAACTATTTTAATTACTACTCAAAGTTGGAAATTCCTAGACATACAGCAGAATATGCTCGTAAGCGAGTTTGATATCCCTGGCATTTTTTAATGTCTAAGGCAAACGTGAGATAAACCTGCAATTGTAGGCACGTCTCATCGCGCAGCCACTAAGGCGTTCGCGCTGATTGAATGACTTCCTTTTTCATTGAATGGCTGACTGTGCGATTGACGGATTGATTGACTTACTGATTGACTGTGTCATTCGCTGCTTTTAATTAAAATTGTTCGTTTGACTGACTGACAGATTGACTCGCTAAATGACTGCATGAATCAATGATCGATCGATTGATTGGTTGGTCGATTGATTGGTTGATTGATTGATTGATTGATTGAGTGAGTGGTTGATTGATTGAGTGATTGATTGACTGAATGAAGGAAAGCGATCGATCGATCAATCGATCCAATTGGAAACAAGTAGCTTCGCATAGACCACCCAACACCGTAAGAAAATAAAAGGTCCGGATCCTGTAGTAAAGGATCTAACCAGCAAAAAATAAAAAAACAAATACGATAAAACAACAAGCCTGTTGTACGGTAGGGAAACTATGTATTTTTTGACGCAGTATGAACCTATGCGTCCCCATCTTTGCCAGCGTCTTAGTATTTTGTTTTCTTGTATTTGTGTGTGTGTTTGAGTTTGATACAGGTTTATTTTAATTAACATTCCTGAGTCGAAAGTTTGTCGGGGCGGAGGTTTTCTAGGGGTTGAAGAGGTTTGTTTAGGGGTGGGGGGGGGGGGGGTGTAAGAAACGGTGCGGACTGAAACTTCGGGACACTTGGTCAGCGGCTTATTGTCTTTGCAACCAAACCGTTGACAAAAGCATCCTTGAAAAGTTGCGTGTTCCTATACAAACTGTGGAGTGTGATCATAATATTGCGTTTGAAATGATGAATATATATGAAATTCATATATTTGAACTGCGGAATGAAGAAATAAATGTAAAGAAGATCCTCGCAGTTTAATGTCCAGTTGGCTTGTTAGCTCAATTGGTTAGAGCGCTGCACCGGTATCGCAGAGGTCAGGGTTCGAATCCCGGCAAGCCTGATTTTTTCAGGCTTTCTTTTCGCAACTGCATAAGTTGCGTTAATAACTGCGAGGATCTTCTTTACATTTATTTCTTCATTCCGCAGTTCAAATATATGAATTTCATATATATTCATCATTTCATCTTCATCTTTCCCGGGTATAACCAATTTAATGACCAGCTCCCAGTTGGCTTGTTAGCTCAATTGGTTAGAGCGCTGCACCGGTATCGCAGAGGTCAGGGTTCGAATCCCGGCAAGCCTGATTTTTTTCAGTTTTTCTTTTCGCAACTGCATAAGTTGCGTTAATAACTGCGAGGATCTTCTTTACATTTATTTCTTCATTCCGCAGTTCAAATATATGAATTTCATATATATTCATCATTTCATCTTCATCTTTCCCGGGTATATTACGAACCAATTTAATGACCAGCTCCCAGTTGGCTTGTTAGCTCAATTGGTTAGAGCGCTGCACCGGTATCGCAGAGGTCAGGGTTCGAATCCCGGCAAGCCTGATTTTTTCAGGCTTTCTTTTCGCAACTGCATAAGTTGCGTTAATAACTGCGAGGATCTTCTTTACATTTATTTCTTCATTCCGCAGTTCAAATATATGAATTTCATATATATTCATCATTTCATCTTCATCTTTCCCGGGTATATTACGAACCAATTTAATGACCAGCTCCCAGTTGGCTTGTTAGCTCAATTGGTTAGAGCGCTGCACCGGTATCGCAGAGGTCAGGGTTCGAATCCCGGCAAGCCTGATTTTTTCAGGCTTTCTTTTCGCAACTGCATAAGTTGCGTTAATAACTGCGAGGATCTTCTTTACATTTAATATTGCGTTTGTTTGGTAGTCTTCAAGGGTAAAAAAATGTAAAATAATCGTTGATTACAGCACGTTTTGGTCAGTCTGTCTTTTTTTCATTTGACGCAGATTGTACACACCAAGCTTCGACAAGCTGTACATTTGGTTTTGTTGCTCAGTATTCTGGTTTGGCTTCTGAGATAACTACTGAGAAATGGGCAGTTCACACAAAGGGGCATGTTTCCGAGACTTGAGATATGGGCAAGTTCGCCGCACTTGTCCCTATATGTGTGCCTTAAGAGAGGGTTCAACTCATCTGTATAGGCTACAGCGATTTTTGGTTAAATTCACGGCAATTTGATAACGATTTTGATGAGATGGGAGAAAAGTGCTTTTTGTAGACACAAAAAAAGCTGCGTTTGAAGATCCCCATCGGAAACTTGACAGTTCGTTTTTTCACATCGCGTGCGTTCCGTGCTGACATCCATGCAGAATTTCAAAATTGTAATAAAATCGCCTTTAAGGTGGCCCGATACTATTTATTTGCGTGAGGGGCAACTGTTTTGAAATCAAATTTTGAGCTGCTCAACATTGCTGAGATATTTTAGAGGCTGAAAAAGGAATGCTTGAAATTTATCAAAAGCGTGTGTTTATTGAGATCGATACGAATATACGAAAATTTTCAGCAATTTTCTTGAATGTGGTTTTCAAACAAAATGCGTCTTATCGGGAAAATGAAGACACGCTTTTCCTTCATATTACTCTAAACGAGTGCTGGGACCTCAAAGATTTCAGGGACCAAGTTTCAGATAAATCGGCTCCACACAACCTTTATAACAAACGGTGATTAAAATAGTTATTAGAATATTATGTACATGCATTTAGCTATGATTACCACGAAAAGGATTAAAGCAACAAAGAATCGCACTTACTGGAACAAAGGTAAATATGTCTTGTAACTTATCAGAGTCAAAGCGATAAGGAACGGTTTTGTCGACATTATACGGTAAAGTGCGCGAGAGCACGCCATGCCGGTAAAAATTATGGCAACCACGTTGTTTTCCAGGTTTCGCTAAATTTTCTGCTCTTTTTGTCTTATTTCGTAAAACCGTCGTGAGCACCCATAAAACAGTCGATAACAAAGCTCCTGACTAGATTCTGCCCTATTCTGGCAATACGCTTTTCAGAAATAAGGCAGCAAATTCGGGTCACTCGCGAGCTGCTCGACCAAACTGCTCTGAAAACCATTTTGTTGAAAAAACAAATCAATATCACACATGCTGTTTTGGAATTCTGCACGGGACGAAACAAAAAGAGCAGAAAATTTAGCGAAACCTGGAAAGCAACATGGTTGCCATAATTTTTAACGGCAAGGCGTGCTCTCGATTTACCGTGTAATGTCGACAAAACCGTTCCTTATCGCTTTGACTCTGATATATAAGTTACAAGACATATTTACCTTTGTTCCAGTAAGTGCGATTCTTTGTTGCTTTAATCCTTTTCGTGGTAATTATAGCTAAATGCGTGTACATAATATTCTAATAACTATTTTAATCACCGTTTGTTATAAAGGTTGTGTGGAGCCGATTTATCTGAAACTTGGTCCCTGAAATCTTTGAGGTCCCAGCACTCGTTTAGAGTAATATGAAGGAAAAGTGTGTCTTCATTTTCCCGATAAGACGCATTTTGTTTGAAAACCACATTCAAGAAAATTGCTGAAAATTTTCGTATATTCGTATCGATCTCAATAAAAACACGCTTTTGATAAACTTCAAGCATTCCTTTTTCAGCATCTAAAATATCTCAGCAATCGAATGCTGTTGAGCAGCTAAAAAAATGATTTCAAAACAGTTGCCCCTCACGCAAATAAATAGTATCGGGCCACCTTAAACTGCTGTTAAATCACAGCAAAAGGGGCCAATACAAAACGGGTGATATGAAACCGCGTAAGACATGCATAGGTTGTAGTAAACCGGTAATAAAAAAGCTGACGTCAATTTAAGAATTATTACAAAAAGAAACCGGATTTTAGGGCAGTGTAAGTACTTCCCAGTGTCTTTCATGAAATACTAAGAACTATGATTTTCTTAGGATTTAAGCGAGGCTTCTATGTAGTATCTGGTATTTCTTCAGGTTTGTTTACCCTTATGGGTGATGCAAGTCGCTTGCTCCACCAAAAAAACCACTGTTTAGTTTCAGAGATCCTTCGCTACTAGAAGATCGAATTCAAGAAAAGTGGTAGCCTGAGAAAACAGCCGACGACTCGCGAGATCGCCACTTGAGCTCTCGCAAAACGACGTCTGAGTAACGAGCGCAGAAATTCCATACTGATGACGTGTTACTACCCAGATCTAGGTAGTGCTTCTGATTGGTTGAAACGAAATTCCCTCACGATTAAACCAATCAGAAGCACTACTTAGATCTGGGTAGTGACGCGTCATCAGTATGGAATTTCTGCGCTCGTTACTCAGACACCGTTTTGCGAGGGCTCAAGTGGAGACCCCTCGAAACGTTGGCTGTTTTCTCAGGCTTGAAAAGTGGTTAAGCGAGCTTAAGTGGCTCTTAGGACGCCACACGGGATTGGCTGAGAAAACAATAAACCAGGAATAAAAAAACCTGACAGAAGCATTGTCGCCTAGCCCTGACAACAGAGCTGCGACATAACAAGAACTAATGAAATAAGAAGGTCTAAGCAGCTGTGTGGTACCCGAAAAAAGGAACCCGAGGGCTATAAAGCCTAACCCCACCCCTGATTGGTTGAAACGAAATTCCCTCACGATTAAACCAATCAGAAGCACTACTTAGATCTGGGTAGTGACGCGTCATCAGTATGGAATTTCTGCGCTCGTTACTCAGACACCGTTTTGCGAGGGCTCAAGTGGAGACCCCTCGAAACGTTGGCTGTTTTCTCAGGCTTGAAAAGTGGTTAAGCGAGCTTAAGTGGCTCTTAGGACGCCACACGGGATTGGCTGAGAAAACAATAAACCAGGAATAAAAAAACCTGACAGAAGCATTGTCGCCTAGCCCTGACAACAGAGCTGCGACATAACAAGAACTAATGAAATAAGAAGGTCTAAGCAGCTGTGTGGTACCCGAAAAAAGGAACCCGAGGGCTATAAAGCCTAACCCCACCCCTTAAAAAGCACACTGTCCTGCCGAAAACACAATAAGACAATATTTTAAAAATCCAACCTTTCAAAATCCAAACAGCTGACTTGTCTCGCACAAAATGGTAAACGCTATTAACTTTTAACTTCTGCAATCGCAGGCTTATCTTACGTTTGCCTAAGACAGATTAAAAAATGTCAGTGATATCATCATATTCTGCCGTATGTCTAGAGATTTCTAACTTTGAGTTGACCTTTAGTACCTATCTGTACCTGCACCCTTATAGTAACACAATCAAAACTATACTCTGATTGTGAGTTATTTTATTGAAGTGGTTTGCAAGGCAATCGAATTACTGCCCACTTGCAAGTTAGTGTTTTCCGGTTTAAATTTCGGGTGTCATATCCGCTACTATCAGGGAGGAAATGTGTTGTTGCAGTCAGCGGCAATACACTTGAAACAAGATGGACGGCGTAGAATTTTCAGGTGTCATTTCCTGGATTTGTCTTCGTTCTTTTACTTGTCACTGGCGTTTCCTTAGCCGGCAGATTGTTACAATGAATTTAGTCACTCTCTTCACGCAATATAGTTTTTTTTCCACAATAGCCAATCACTTTTATTTCCATCACGTACGTAAATACATGGATATCTGCTAAATATCATAACGGCAGGAGATCTTAGCAAGCTCTGTTGAGCTTTTCTGAGAAGATCCCCTCAGTTCAATAATCTGATTTGAAATAGCAGATGGGTTTTATTACTAAATCTATCATTAACACGGGTTAACTATAGCTAGAGTATATACTCTACGTATTACACTTGATTTTGTATATAATCTCTTGTTAATTTCTTAAAAGAATTATATGATTGTGACATTCTTAATTCCTTAGGTAACTCGTTCCAGATATGTGCTCCCCTAATCTTTAAAGAAAATTTCCCGTAATTTGTCCTCCTATAATTAATATATATGTTTGATGCAGATCGAGTATTATGACCATGCATTTCTTTGTTTAATGTAAAGTAATTAGTGAAATAATTCGGCAGGTTGTTATTAAAATATGAGTACATAAATAGTGCAGTAAAGAACGTATTTAGTTGATATATGTTAAGCAATTTAAGTTGTAGGAATAGTGGTCTAGATTCCTTATTATATTTTGCAAAGGTCATGATTCTAACAATTTTTTTCTGAAGCCTGAATAATGGTTTCAGCCTGGTTGGATAAGTACTTGTCCAAATGATATTACAGTATGTCAAGTACGGATATACCATAGTGTAATAAATTGTCTGTAAAGTTTTGAGAGACAGATAATGTCTCACCTTATAAGCCATAATTCCTGTCATTTTTGATATTTTACTCACAACTTGGTCAATGTGATGTTTCCACGAAAGCTCCTCATCTCTGTATACACCGAGAAATTTTGTGTATTTTACTAGCTCAATTGGTTGTTCATTTATCTTGATTGAAACGGTCTGATTTAATTTCCTTTTTTTGGATTTGAAAACTATAAAATGTGTTTTCTTGATATTTAAGGAAAGTTTATTTGCACAAAGCCAGCGTTCAATTTTCTTAAGTTCCTGGTTCACAGTTTTGTTTAATGTATCAATATTTTTGTGGCTGTAAAACAAATTTGTGTCATCAGCAAAAAGAATGACTGATAGAATCTCTGAGCACCTAGATATATCATTCATATAGATAAGAAAAAGAAGGGGCCCTAAAACGGATCCCTGTGGTACTCCACATTTAATTGTCAATCTTTCCGATTTCTCAAACTTATATTTCACTATTTGTTTTCTGTTTGTTAAGTAGTTTGTAAACCATTCTAGGACTATTCCCCTAATTCCATAATGCTCAAGTTTTCTTAGTAATATTTCATGGTTAACTGTATCAAATGCCTTCGCAAGGTCTAGGAAAACTCCAACTGTATATTCACCATTTTCTATTGCTTGCAGTATCTTAGTCATTAACTCAATAGTTGCTAAATTGGTTGAATGCTTCTTGCGAAAACCATACTGACTTTGAAATAATATATTGTTTTTATCAAGGTATTTAATAACTCTTTTATACATGATCTTTTCTAATATCTTACTGAAACAGGAAAGAACAGAAATTGGTCTATAATTATTTAAATTCCTCCTTATCGTTAGCCTTAAAAACTGGAGTAACAAGAGCAATTTTCAGGTCATTGGGTATAACTCCAGTGAGAAAAGACTGATTGTAAATATATGTTAATGGTTTAACTATATGTTTTGAGATATTCTTAACTAATTTTGGCGGTATTTCATCATAACCAGAAGACTTTTTTCCATTCAATTGACTTATTTCAAATTCTACTTCTTTCTCAGTTACTGCTTCCAAGAAAATTGAATTACTAGATCTCTCGCCTAGAAAAGTTGAGAAATGTACATCCCTGATTGGTATTTTAGCAGCAAGATTTGGCCCAACATTAACAAAGTATTCATTAAAATTATTGCTGATTTCAGTAGGATCAGTTATTAATGATTCATTTCTTTTAAAGCAGTCTGGTAGTTCAGGTTTTAGATTGCTTTTGTTTATGACTTCATTTATTAGTTTCCATGAATATCTCAAGTTACCCTTGTGCTCGTTAAATTCCTCGTTGTAATAATGTTTTTTAGCTATTTTTTTTATTTTATTGAATTTATTTCGGTAAGTTTTATAAATTGATTCATTTCTTTTGGAGTTTTCATAAATTTCTTATGTAACATATTTTTAGTTTTCCTTGATTTTAGAATTCCCTTTGTTATCCATGGTACGCTTTGACCATTTTTATGTAATTTGTTTTTCCTGGTTGTCACTAATGGTATATTTTTGTCAAACAACTTGAAAAGTTTATTATTAAAATGATCATAGGCCTCTTGAACATCTGTCTTACTGTAAATGTCACCCCAATCTTCGTATTCTAAATCTTGACATAGTGGAGTTCTTCAGGCATTTAGCTCACGAGATCGCCGCCTGTAAGCGAACGGGAGAAGACTACGAAATTAATGGTATCCGTTGCAGAACCGTAAAATTTGCAGCCGGTTAGCTGTTGAAAATCAGCCCTAGAAGTAAAGCTGGACAACTTTCAAGTTATGATTTTAATTTTTACCCTTTTAGTTATAGTGTTTGCCCTTTTTTATCCGTGAACGAGACAAAGAAGTCAAAATTTGTACGCTCGTTGTCACCTCGCTCTCATTACAGCTGTTGCCGAATAACGGATTTCTCCAAAATTGTTGCAACTGTATCTCTTCACATGTTAGAGATCCACTAAATATTATTAAGTAGTTTAAGTAGTTTAAGGTAGTTTACTCTTGAGAAAAATACCTAAGATTGTTAGAACAAGTCAGAATTTTGTGAAACGTTCGTCTTTGTCTTACCAGTTGACCCGCTTCTTGCTGATACCAAAACCATTGGCCAGTTTGAGACTCTCTCGTTTAAAGAAGTCTTCACTTGATAATTTGAACGTTTTCCACCATATTTCTAAAGTAACATGACGTATGTATTACTGGTATAAAAGATGGATTTTTTGGATAAATATACGGTCGGCAGCAGACTTCCCAAAATTGGCTAATTTCTACTCGACGAAAGGGCGATTTTGAGGGCTCCGGGTACCAACAACATTTGCCTCAAAATCTCGGGTATACTGAAGATTACCAACAAAGGAAATGTATTTTCATTAGTCCTATATCAACCTTGTCTCGCACAGAACGTTTGAAGGAAATCGAAAATTTGATGAAAATTGAGCGGTCGATTCTTACGCGGACAGCCACTTAAAGGCACTAGAGCGCACTGGAAAAGTTGAAAATTTACGAAACATGTAATTTTCATGTAAATTTGGATTTACAGGATTTGTAAATAGCAATTTACATTTTAAGGTTTTGTAAAATAAAATTTACATGAAATTTACACGTTTCAATAGATTATGTAAACGTTGTGTAAATGAAAATTTACAGGGTCAGGTTCTGGTTTTATAATTCGAAAAACATGTAAAAAACGTGTAAATTCCTTTTGGCAAATTTACAGTATCTGTAGTGTAAACAACATGTAAATTTTTTTAACACATCATGTAAATAACATGTAAATGGTCTTAACAGAAAACTGTGGTGTTAGAACTCTGTAAATTGAATTTACGAGGAACTGATATCTTTCCATGGACAATGTAAATGTCCTGTAAATGGTACTTTACATGGTCATGTTCTAATGCAGATTTGAAGATAATGTAAATAACATGTAAATTTATGGTTACTAGTAAAGGGGGCGATTGAACCGCATATCATTTCCATGTGTCATGTAAATGAGCTGTAAATAGTGATTTTCAACATGTAATTTTTTAACAGAATTGTTATCTGACAGAGAAATGGACTCCTGTATCTGAAAAGAAATTTAGGTGATTTCTTTGTGAAAACAAAATGGCATATACGGGGCTCTGACGTAAAACGGCA
Source organism: Siderastrea radians (assembly GCA_964017195.1). Taxonomy (NCBI): domain Eukaryota; kingdom Metazoa; phylum Cnidaria; class Anthozoa; order Scleractinia; family Rhizangiidae; genus Siderastrea; species Siderastrea radians. Next base: position 10,593,501 of record OZ024887.1, on the reverse strand, counting down.
TATACGGGGCCAAGTAAAATGTCTGTAAAATGGCATGTACGAGGCTCTGTTAAATGGCTGTGGTCTTCCATAGCTCAAAAGGAGGTCGTTCCCAGGGTACGTAAGGTATATTCGATCTAGTAAATCAGTTATCGTTCGAGTACTGACGTACGCAAGAAATCGGAGCTTCGGTTGAAGAGAGAGAGTAGAGTTCCGGTTTATCAAAGAACAGTGTTCTGGAGGCTTAGGGTGGTTAGCTTTCATTAATTGTTATGGTAACACTGTATTTATATTCTTAAAATTTTAATTCCTGGCAACTAACGATCGTTGGTGTGCCATTCTGTTCCGGTTTTTTCCTTCTTCTTTTCTTTCTTTCTTCCTTCTTGAATTTTTCTCAATGTAAGTTAAGGCAAGAAAATGACCTCCTTTGGACCTATGTGAATCTAGGCTCTACCAGTGTCTGTAAAACGGCATATACGGGGCTCTTTGAAATGTCTGTAAAATGAAGGAAACGAGGCATCATAAAATCTCTGTAACTTGACGTAAACGGGGCACCACAAAAACTCTGTAAATTGACGCAAACGGGGCATCATAAAATCTCAGGCTCCTGCTGTAAATCATGAAGTCGCAAACAGGGCATCATAATTTATAGGTGTTACAAATTTGCTTTAGTTTATCAATTTAGAAACGTTTTAAACAGAGCACTGGCGTTAATTTTATTCATCTGAAAATACCCCCGTTCAATTTCATTGGCGAACGATTCGCGCAAGGTGCCCCATATTTGATGTACCAGCCTGGCTCCTTGCTCCTTGTCAGCGGTATTTTCTCAACTTAGCGGATAAGAAAAAAAGAAAAAACGCAGTTGCAATTTGAAAGAAATTTTGTTGTAGATTTAGAGTACTGATATTATTAGAGCTACTGAAGTTCATTTATTTGCCGGTTCTGGCCCAATCTCCTACCATGGTGGGTTTGGCCGAGTGACCTTGGGTACGAATTGATCATGCGCAGAGTAGTTCCTTCTCCGACGTGCTGTTCGTATTTATGGCGCCTGTTTCAACGATCTTCGGTTGAATTCATCGTTTGAGGTGTAAAATTTCTGTCGCTTTGGAGAGATGGCTTGTAAACTATTCCTTCTCCTTGCTTCACGGTATCTGAATAGCTGCAAACAATCTTCTTACAGCGGATTAACGATCAGTGGGAATGTTTTTGTGCCACTTAACAAGCTGCATCAAGTCAACTTTGGCCGCCATATTTGATGGCTCATGATCATGCATGGTTCTTGTTGTAATTGCCAAGGTAAGCTAAATTTTAGACTGTAAAACGTGAGCTAAGGCTCTTGTATATCCAAATATTCTTGCCTTGTGTGATATTTACCACGTTTAAGCGAATTGTCCCGTACTTTAAGTGTTCTTGATGACATTTTCTTTGGGACTTCAAAAGTACATGATGTAAGCTCAACATTAATTGTGGCTCATTTCTGAGCTCCCACACCTTATAAAATCAAGACTGGAATAAGCTTATATTTTCTTTGTTTTAAATTATCATGTTTACACATTTTATTTCATAGTTTGAGATCTTTATGCTTGCCCAACGTGACCAATCAAACCAAATTGAACATTTGATTAATCAAATTCAATCAAACCCAGTCGAACTCAATCATATGATTGGGTTCGCTTGGGTTCGGTAATCGAACTCAGTCGAGCTCTCATAAAAAAATGGAGCAATCGAACATTGATCAGGTTCGATTGTGTTCGATAAGGTTCGATTCAGTTCGACTGCAAGGCAATCACAAAACATGATCGGTGTGGGATAACATTCCATTGAAAATAGAGGTGGCAGAGCCAAATCTGGGGAGATGCAAGTTTTTCTCGGCAGCTTACAATGCCAACTCTTTCCACATCATCGGCTTGGTTCATTGAATTTCGCGTGGGTTATTGTAAAGATTACATATGCTGATAAGAAATAAATGAATCATATATGAAAATTTAAAATAGCTGGGGTGAATTGAAATTTATATAATCTTCTGCTGCCTGATGAACTTAATTCATAAGTTGTTCTCACATTGTGAACCATACTGTTCAAGTAACTTATATATTTTGAATGAGTGTTTTTTTTGTTCGATTGGCTCGATTGGCTTTGAAAATTGAACACAATCAAACTTTCACACAATTTCTTTAGTTCGATTGTGTTCGATTTCAAAACCAATCAAACCTAGTCATTCGATTTAGTTTGATTGGGTTTGATTGAGTTTGATTACTGAAAAGTTCGATTGGTCACATCAGGTGCTTGGTACAGTTTGCTAGTGATGGCTTTGTTGTTAGATCTTCAAGCTGCTGTACTATTTACGAGTGACCACATTGACTCTGAATATGGATTTTATCATGTTTATACATTTAATTTCATAATGTGAGATCTTTATGCTTGGTACGGTTTGCTAGTGACAGTTTTTTTTGTCAGATTGTCAAGCTGCTGTACCATTGTGAGTGACCACATCACCTTATATCCCATCTGTTTCTGTCAGACAGACAGGTAACATCTATTAGTGTGATCAGTGTATACCCAGGGCTGTCATTAAGGGCCGTAAACCGTAACACCTGTTATGGCTGAGTATTCATGATGGGACCTCAATGTTATGGGTAAACTCAGTTTCTTGTCCTTACAATTTACTTACAAGTTTGTTATGGGTGTGAAGTTCAAGATAACAGGTGACTCAAAGCTTAATGACAGCCCTGTTTACCGAATCATTGGTTACTCAAACCTGGTCATCCATTCCTGTCAATAACAAACTAATGAATGGCTTCTGGCACCCTGGCCGGAGTAAGAATTTGACAGGTTTACAATTTGCATAATCTGGCTGTAACAGTCAGTTACATTTCTTTATTTTTACATCTCTTTATTTTTATTCTCTTTTCTCTTCGCTGCCCACTTTTTTCAATGCATAAATGTTGAGAGAACTCAAACACCAGGCCTGGTATTTACATATTCTTAAGGATGGTGCCTCCTTTTGTTACTGCCCATACGTTCTGCGCATCTTGGTACATGATTATTCAGATTTCTTAAGGAAATTGCCCATTAATACAACAATATTTTTGCACAGTTTATGTCTATGTGGAAAGAGCAGATCTTAGCAAAGGCTATCGGAATCCAAAAAGAAAATTGGGGGGCCCATGAATTTTTCAGAGATAATAGAGCTCAAGTTTGGAAAGAAATTGCCCTACATTCTTAGTATTTTAATGCCTTTTTAGAATTATGGTTCCTTAATTATCTCTGAAAAATGCACGGTTACCCACATTTTTCTCTCTGGATTCCAATAGCCCTTGCTAAGATCTACTTTTTCCCCATAGTCATAACCTTTGCAAAAGTACCTCTGTATTAGGAGGCACCATCCTTAATAGGTTGTGTAATTATGCAAATCGAAGTCAGTCAAACTCTCACCCTGACCTGAGGCTGGAAGTCATGCATTAACTATTATGGAATATCAGATCAAGTTTCACTTTGAATTGTTCATTTGAAGAGCCACTTATTGCAAAAAAATATCCATTAATGAATTCATTTGTTTGTAACTGACAGGAACACATGACTGGGTTAGTTTGAGAACAAAATAAGGCCTCTGTGCAAGATAAGTTTATGCCTTAGCAGTGACTAACCATCAAATCACTGTTTCTTATTGCACAATGAAATCAAGGCAAATAGTGTACACCAGGCTTTTGTTGATGGCTTAAAATTTGGTTGCTGACATATAATATGTTAGCCTTATCTCTGTGATATGGATGCTGTGTTTGAAAAATGATGAATATAAGGCTGATTTGCATAAAAATGCACAGAGGACCCTTATTCCACAAAAAATATCTACTTAAGCAGCTGATAAAAAAACAACCTGAAGAAAATTCAAGCTTGAAGTTTTTTCAGGTTGTTCTTGCAAATTGCTCCAAGCAAGTTGTCAATCAAAATACCAATGTTGCGGCGGAAGTTTGCAAAGTTTCCCGGAAAAGAACATCCGGTTTGACTGTAAGTGGGTACTATAATTATTAATTAGTCAAGTGTCTGTGCTTATAATTACTGTTAATCACATTTCTCTTCCAGGTTCAAAGAGACCAAGAAAAATTAATTATGATTGCCCTTCACTTTTCAAAAGAAAGACAGGTTTCCTCTGTCACATTAAAAAGACTGAAACCATTGTGCAAGGATCACTGCATTCCTTGCATGCCACGGACACCTAAACAAGACCTACTGAGTTCCCTAGGACAGGTTCTGTTTGAGAAATGTAGTAAAATGTAAAAACAATGGAGAACTTATCACCTATGATAACCTCGTAACTATCGATTTACCTACCGGTACTAATTTGTCATGTGCAATTGAACTTTGCTTACACGCAATGTACACATACATTTCTGTTGATGAGACTGATTCTTCTCCGATGGGTGTACTACTTTGGGTGCGTAAACCATCACCGAATACCACTCCACAATGTACTGAGTACCAAATTCTAAACTTACAAATACTAAAATGAATGCTGTGTCTGTGAGCCCCAAGTTGTAAGCACTTGTCCACTTAACCAGGAAAATATGGCACAGAACAACAATTCGATCAAATCTAGTTCAATGAACTTTTCTTTTCTTTTGTGAAAGTTGATGCTGTAAAATATGATGTCAGCATCTACTTAACAAATCTTAGAAATATACCATAGTCAAATACATGTATCTTGACACTTTAAGACGGATTCCGCTCAACATTCGAGCAATAAGTGCAAAAATTATTTACTAATACCCATTGCAAGGTAACATTTTGAAGTAATATATCAAACAGGAGAAAGAGTGTTTCATCAGGATATCCAAACCCCGAGAAGTGGGTTGAAAAAACGAGGCGCAGCCAAGTTTTTTTGACCGACTTTGAGGTGTTTGGATACCTGATGAAACACTCTTTCGAGTTTTTGGTATGGCTTCTCAAACCATTCATAATTCTTGGAGCACCATTGGGTTGTATCATCACTGATTTATGCTTTTCACCTGACAACGTTTTTTCAATTGGGTGTATATAACAAATTGTAAGAATGATTACTACAAATGTATAGTATCTTTTAAAATAACTTAATTGGTCGAAAACAACAATTATTACCATTTGAATCGAAATACAAGGATATTTATACATTTAACAAACCTATTATATTATGTGAAAATATTTTGAAAGCACATAGTTCGAATTATAATTTTTATTGAATTGGGCAGAATGAAACAATAAAGTTTGTATGTATCTTTATTACACATTTTTATTTACTGACGTCTGTATAAGTTATTTACAGGATCTTGACAGCCCTCCCTTTTCAATTTACGTGGTATTTACAGGATATTGACAGCCCCCCTTTTTCGATTTACATGATATTTACAGGATAATGACAGCCCCTCTTTTTCAATTTACATGACATTTACAGGATATCGACAGCCCCCCTTTTTCGATTTACATGATATTTACAGGATAATGACAGCCCCCCTTTTTTAATTTATGTGGTATTTACAGGATCTGGGCAGCCTCCCTTTATTAGTTTACGCGGTATTTACAGGATCTCGACAGCCCCCCTTTTTGGATTTACATGATATTTACAGGATATCAACAGCCTCTCTTTTTCAATTTACATGGTATTTACAGGGTCTTGACAGCCCCCCCTTTTCAATTTACGTGGTATTTACAGGATCTCGACAGCCCCCTTTTTCAATTTACGTGGTATTTACAATGTTATTTACAGGATCTCGACAGCCCCCTTTTTTAATTTACATGGTATTTACAGGGTCTCGACAGCCCCCCCTTTTCAATTTACATGGTATTTACAGGATATCAACAGCCTCCCTTTTTCAATTTACATGGTATTTACAGGATCTCGACAGCCCCCTTTTTCAATTTACGTGGTATTTACAATGTTATTTACAGGATCTCGACAGCCCCCCTTTTTTTAATTTACGCGGTATTTACAGGATCTCGACAGCCCCCCTTTTTGGATTTACATGATATTTACAGGATATCAACAGCCTCCCTTTTTCAATTTACATGGTATTTACAGGGTTTTGACAGCCCCCCTTTTTCAATTTACGTGGTATTTACAGGATCTCGACAGCCCCCTTTTTCAATTTCCGTGGTATTTACAATGTTATTTACAGGATCTTGGCAGCCACCCTTTTTCAATTTACATGGTATTTACATGATATGTGTTCTTTTGCCTTACAATATTTACAGTATCTTTCTTTCGATTTACATGTTTCAACGCCAAAATTTACATGATATTTACAGTATCTTTTGAGAACATGTAAAAGTCCAAAAATCATGTAAATTTACTTTTTACAGTATCTTTTTACCTTTTACATGTTATTTACATGTTATTTACATAGTATGTAAATTTTCAACTTTTCCAGTGGCGCGTATTTGCATACATTGTAAGCGGTTTGCTGGCAAAATACTTTTTCGTGTTCTTCCATCCACCGTTGTAGGCAAAATAAACGAAGTGGTTCGTTATGCTCGTCCATAATTGGTATAAATGTGGCTGTGTGTGCACTGCTTATAAGAAATAAAATTATTTTTGCAGGTGAACCTTCACTTCCGCCTTACACGGAACACCTAGCTGGCGCAGCACAGTCAGACCACCAGTCTCAGAGGGGTTACCCAGCTCACGTAGAGCAACCTGATTTACCTGTACAGCCCGTTCCAGGCCCTCAGTCGTCTGCAATACAGCTGGGATATCCACTTCAAACTATGCAGCCCGTTCCAGTACAGCAAACATCCACCGTAATTGTGCAAGTAAGTTTCTTGCCTGTTCAGGGCATGCTTCACATCAATCACGTGCGTTTCTTGTTACTGTGCACAATACATCACTAATGATCAATCCATACGATTGAAAGGACCAACTGACATTTGCTGTAACATTCGCTAAACATTTCTTTAGTGTTTTAAGAATAGTTCCCTGAGAAAGTATAGCAAAGTTGGAAATGAAAAATTTTAATCTCCGTTCATTTTTTTTTACGTTAGTTTGCCTGCCGGGGGATGAACGAAAACAAACATATAAAGGTCAGCAAATGTGTCATTGCCATGGTAACCGCAATCAATCATGTTAGCCTCAATGTCACATTTTCAGCAAAATTTTTACCGTTAAGAAGCGAAGGAGACTGGTCTGGGTCTCGGGTGCATGTGATCCAATTTCACCAGGAAGAAGGGTCGTTCCCCTAACTTCTAAAACTTGATGTCAAAAATATTTTCACTTTTATAAACGTGGAAGAATTGACCGCTGAACCAGGTTACCTTTGCCGGGCCATTTTGACAATCAGCGAAGACAAGCACAACCTTTTTAAAAATTTCTCCCAGGAACCAAATTAGCTCTAGAGTTTACACGGATACGAAAATTTTTAAATATCATAATTTTTTTCTGGAAAAAACTATATTATGGCCATGGCTGTTGCAACCTCCCACGCAGTCATTTTTAGGGCAGTCGTATTACCCTCCTCCCCACAAACGCCTGCTTACTGGAGTTCTACATTCTTTCCCATTGTTTTACTGGCGAGACAATCTAACCAATCACCATTGAGACATTGTCTGGTGATGTGCAATCAAATTCATCGTTATAACGTACACTTGTGTATTTCCCACGATTGGTTTTCTTCAGAGATACTGGTTTTTCCTGTGCGACGCTTTTTTCCCGTCATCTACCGAAAAATTTCGAGTTTTCTGACAAAGCGTTGCTGATCCCGCTTGTTTGATCAATTGCATGGTCAGTGAAGACTTCAGCGCTTCTCAAACTGCTGGAGGTAATGCAATGCGAAGGGCTATAAGAGACTTCTACAACTTGAAAAGGCAAAGAGTAAGATGACAAAGGCCCCAGCGAGATGATAACCAATAAATGTGATGAAAATATCACACATGGCACAGCAACCAAGGCAAAAATCTCTCATAGTCAAGTTCGCTGGCATATCCGTTAACGTTTCTGCTATCTTCGCGTCGAAGAGCCAAGGCGGTTATTACGACGCGCGTTCGCGTGCTTTTCTCGGATGACATTCCCTAAGAAGAAGGGACTACTACAATCTTGGACGGAATAACATGGAACAGAAACCCCATACCCCCCCAAAATCAATGTTGAAGTCGCGCGAAGAGAAAAACGCGCCATTTTGCACCCTTGATTTGGGGGGGGAGGGGTGGTCTGAGTGTTCCATTTAAAAAGTCCGAGATTGTATTCCTAATTTATAACGCGTAGTCTAGCTTACAATCACTATTTCTGCTTGCCGAGAGCTTATCTATTACGTTGAATTTATCAGTTTTAAAATCTCGCGACGGATTACTATAGATATTCCCGCATTTCTAAGTTAAATGTACTAGTTGAAAGCTCAGATCAGAGAATGTAGTTATTCCTGCATTCAATTCTTTTGGATGAAGATATGCTTCATGTTGTGCCGCGTGTCACGTTATTAAGGTTTAAAAAATCAGCCGGTTGCAACGCGATATCTTACATTTTATGTCTAAAGCAATTTTTTCTCCAAAATCTAAGTTTAATGTACCATTAGGAAACTTAGTTTCCCCTGCATTCAACGATTTTGAGATGACGTTTTACTTACATTTTAAAATTTATGCCGCGCGTCATGCTTATCTGCATGTGTTCCCGCGAAAGTGTCCTGGGTCAAGGTCAACCTTCCTGTGATAAGTAGGTACAATGTGATTGCCTACGCAGCGGAAAGGAATGTCGAACTCCGGTAAGCAGGCGTTTGTAGGGAGGAGGGTGATACGACGTCCCTAAAAACGACTACGTGGGAGGCTATGGCTGCTGAGCACAATTGAAGGAAATTTAAATGGTTGTCAAAATTGGCCTTTTTCAGGTTCCATTGTTTCGCCCAGAAAAGCTTTGGATCAGTAGACCTTTCAGGCTTCAAAAGTATTCTGTATAATCTTGTCTGTAAATCTATTTGATTTATAAGGTTCCACAAAGCCCCGGGGGAATACTCGAGTAGGTATTGGGTGTGTGTGTGTCGCTCAGGCTCCAAAATTAGACCCCGTTTTATAAGGTTTTTGCATTCAAAGTGATGTCCCGTTCTAGAAATAGGCAATTATTTAATATCCCGTTCTAGATATTTACTAAATTTCAAAACCCCGTTTTAGAAAAGTTATCTGTTTGTTTGTTCGTCTTCCACCTCCGAAATACAACTGTTTTTACGCAAACCAGGTTGTGTTATTTTTCCCCTCTAAATAGTTTAAAATCGCTGCTGATATCTTGAAGCTTGAAGCTTTTGCAATATTACACCCCGTTCTAGAAAACGTCTCGAATATGGATACCCCGTTTTAGATCAGGAATCCCACAATTACGACCCCGTTGGGCAGCACATACCCGTATAGGTATTATGAAAGATTTATAACCCCCCCCCCCCCGGGTACAAAGCCTACCATGTGAGTTTTGCCAATCTGTACAGCATGCCTTGATCGCGTAGGTTTCTCCTTCGCTTGAATCGTTCCGTTTTCTTGAGCAAATCTAGCACAGCGTCTTCCATTCAGGTTAAATCTAGCAGTTTGCCCCTTCTAACATCCACTTATCGGAGTTTTAAACCAGCGATGATGGCGATGATGCCGATGATGGAGATTGTTTTGATTTGCTAAATCGTCCTTAATCAAGTATCTGAGAACAAATGCGCCAACATCTGTGGTTTGGAACTTCGATAAGTGAATGTTAGATGGGGCCAAAGTGCTAGATTTAACCTGAATGCAAGATGGTGTGCTAGATTTGGTCAAGAAAACGGAGCAAGCGAAGGATAAACCCACGCGATCAAGGCATGCTATAAAAATTGGGAAAAAAAATCACAAGGCAAGCTTTGTATCAATTCCAAGCCTATTTCATCCAAACTCGTGTAACGAAAACCTTATAAATCAAATTAAGTTTCCAGGCAATATTATAAAGAATACTTTTGAAGCTTGAAAGGTCCAAAGCCAATTTTGATATTGATTCAAATTTTCTTCAAATGTGCTCAACAGCCATGGCCATAATATAGTTTTCTCCAAAATGAGTTTATGATATTTAGAAATTTAGTATCCGTGTAAACTCTGGTGTGCTAGTTTGGTTCCTGGGGAAAGAGAACTTTGGGAGAAATTGCAAAAAAGGTTGTGCTTGTTTTCGCTGATTGTCAAAATGGCCGAAAGGCAACCTGATTCAGCGATCAGTTTTTACATGTTTATAAAACTGAGTCAAAATACTTTAACATCAAGTTTTGGAAATCAGAGGAATGATACTTCTCCCTGTGAAATTTCATTTCAATTGGCTTACATACACCAAGGAAACAGACCAGTCTATTTAAATATGACATTGACGCTAGCATAATTGATTGCGGTTACCATGACAAAGACACACCTGCTGACCTTTGTATGGCCGTTTTCGTTCATCCCGCCAGGTAGCCTAACCTCAGTCACAAAATGTATGGGGATAATTTTTTTTTATTTCCAACTTTGCTTCACTTGAAAAAGCGTGTTAAAACAAATTTAAGTTGTTTTAAAATTTACTGCCACAACACTTCAACGATAGTTTAACATGTTTTGACAATTTTGGAAACACCTGTCTAAACGTTCCACTTATAATTAGTAGTGGAAACGCCTTCAAATAAGAAAAACAGAAACCCAGATTGTCCAAACCATGTCCAAACCAGCCCCACAGGCAGTTATCTTACCAGCGGCTCCTCGCCCTTCATCTTGGCTTGGTTTATCAATATTCACCTGCCTTTGCTGTGTTTGGCCAATCGGATTAGCTGCTATCATCGTCTCCTGTATGGTAAAAATATTTAACAATTATTCACCGAAGTGGAGGTGAAGGGTAGTAGATGTTTACCTCACCGCAAAAAGTTTTAGTATCTGCCAAACCTGTGGATAGCCGGCACCAAATAATTCATTTTTTTTTCTGAGAAATGACGGAAAACTCGCGCACGAATCCAGAAAAATGCCGGGAAGTGAATAGCAGATACTATCTCGAGTTTGAGTAGCCAATCAGAGCGCGCGAAAAAACACTATCCACTGGTTTGGTATGTACTAAAACCAATCATGTATCTTCTAGAAAGATTTGTTACAATCAAGCCATGATAGAACCGAAGTCTGTACCATGAACCGTCAAGTAGCGTTACTACTAATTCTTCTCCCCGGGAAGTGATGCTAGTCCATTTCAGGGTGACCTTCCGCGTTTTGTGAGGTTTACTTGATTTTAATAAGACAATGTAGTTACAGAGCTGATTTTCTTGTCTAAGGAAACAACTACACGGCATATAGAGACCAGCTTTGAACTACTCACCATCAATACTTTCACCCCTCAACTTCAATCAAAATGCATTTGTTTTTATTATGAATTGAGCCCAGATTTCATTTCATCGTTAGAAAATAATTCTATAATTTGTTTGTTTGTTTGTTTGTTTTTTGTTTCTTTGACTTCCAGGTGGATAGCGCGTACGCTAATGGAGACTATGAAGGCGCCAGAAGAAACTTCAACATCGCCAAATGGTTGAATGTAGCTGCTATCCTCTGTGGCATCGGTCTGATCGTCTATTTAGTTGTTCAGTTTGCTGTCTTAGCTGCCCTAGTCAGCCCATAAGTGCCTTGAGACTTCTCAAGTCATTACCAAGATGCTTTTCATGTCTAAATCTGAAAACGGGTTCTGTGGGCGCCAGACTCAGTATAAGATATGTAAATAGTTTTTTTGCCGTCTCCATAGGGTATTTTTTTACTTTTTTAATTCCCTCAATCATATAGCACCCACAAGAAAGCCATCTTAAAATACTAAAGGATGTAAAATTTAGGGTTAAACGTAACCAAATTGTTCAACACGAGCGATAACAGGAAAGCTCCTACTTGGGTCATGGAGCACTATACCTATAAAAAGAGAAAATATATGCGAGTCGCTTGAGATAGTCATGGAATGTACCCCATAGGAACGTCTATCGCCCAGATCAACAGTTCATAATAAGGTCTAGAGTGTGAATAAGTAGAACCTTCACGAACTGCAGTTCAGAACGACAATGATGCAAAGATATTTAGATGAGCGAGCAAGATCGTAGTTCTATTACCGTTTGTGACATTTCTACACTTGTCTTTTCTGTCCTTTTCTCTTATCTTTTCTTCTCTTCTCTTATCTTCTTTCTTTCCTTTTCTCCTTTTCTATCTTTCATCATTTTTTTCCATATTACATTTCTTCCTTTTTTTTTTGTCATAGTTCTTTTTTTCCTAATGTTCTTCTTCTTCTCTCTCTTATGTGAGCCGCTTGAATGGTCATGACTTTCGTTGTATAGGAGCACCCGTTAGTCTCGCCTATCTACATATATGCTAAATTGACACCTGTATTGGAAATTGCATGGCTTAAATAACTTTTCCTACCCACCGAAGAGAACATCTTCAGGGAATATGAAAGTACTGGCTTAATAAAGGCCCATAAATACTTTGGGTGTGGTCGAGTTTGCATTTTGTTGAAATATATCATTTTTTCTCAAGTGACCAGGTTGTGAACGTAACTATTTTTAAAATGGTTACTTTATTTTACAATAGATATTTGTGTGTGTGCATTGTATTTTTTCTGCTTACTGGACACGAGGCGTCTGTTCGAACACTAAAGGAAAAGTCTTCACTCAGTATAAAGGAGCACCCTGTTAGGCTAGTCTATCTTTATATCGGCTAGTTTGACACCTGCATTGTAAATTGCAAAAACGAATTATTAGGCTTAAATCATGAAAGTTTTTCCTACCAACGCCGAAGAGAAAACCTTCAGGAAATATGAAATTGCCGACATAGGCCCGTACCTACTTTAGGTGCGGTCTAATATGCATTAACGGAACTGTATCCCAAGAGACCAGGTTTTGAACGAAACAACTTGAACGGTGACTTCATTTTACAATAAATGTATTTCTGTGTGTGTGTGTGGCGTTCTTCCTTGACATGAGGCGTCCGTTTGAACAATAAGCGAAAACACTGTGCTAGGAACATCCAGATCAAACATGGAAACCTTGCTTTTCTGCCATGTTGTCAATCGGAAAAAAACTTTAGAAAAGGTCTAGTGAAGTTCATATGTCGCCTCGACCGCAGGCACACACGGAATACATGTCAAGCTATTCTATTCTCAGTTTTGGTGCAAGAAGCTGTTGATTTATTTATTTATGTTGTCTTATTAATTATAATGTTCATGACGCCTGAGAATGTAAGCGAGTTCACCCACTTCAGGCTTCTTTCATTTCCTTTGTGATGTTAGCAAGCCTAACATCACGGCAGTTACATGGCCATTCTTTTCATGGCCACATTCCTCTCTTTTCTTGTCTGAGCTCTCAGTTCTTAACTTTTTCTATTATATTTCTTGATTGCCGACATATTCAACCGTCCATACAAACAGTGAGTAGCTAGGAGAGTATTAGGTTTAATGGGTGCTTAATACGAAAACTGTCATCCCATTTTGTTAATTCAATTGTTCCATTCTCCCACTTAGGTTTTCACTTAGGAAATAGCCCACTTAGGAAATAGCCTTAATACTGTGCCCAAAATTTCCAGTCTTTCTTTCTACCAATTAAAACGTCACATTATGAAAAGAGTTGACCAGTCATTAATATCATTCTATTTCACGTAACATTGTCAGTTGCCAACGTTTAAGCGACTTGAGTTAAGACGGGAGTTAAGAAAAAGAGCTTCCTAAGTAAGGCACCACAAACACGTAAATATATATGGCATAGTGAATTAGCCATGACACTCTTTAGGATGCTTGTGCACATACACATTTTCCACTAGTACTAGGGTTAGATCCTTCAGCACGCGCTCGCCCTCACCCTCCGCGTCAGCAACCCGTTAAATGTTTCAATTGGTTCTCACTCAAACTCTATTTAGAATCCATCATTAGCAAACCATGGCTGCACTGGCGAAATAACCGCGAATGACCTAAGAACTCACAGAAACGTACTCCAGAACACTATTATTAGCTAATTTTAACAACAATAGTTTTGCAAAACACCAAACAAAGTGCACCTGTCCGTATCGTATGTTCTGATCCCGAAGGTGTTCGTTTACACTAAAGTTCGTTAAGTGTAACAATAATTCGAAAGCTTTACAATCAAGCCCTTCTGTAACGATTTCGAAAGGCTTACATTCGACCCCCTTTATGACGGTCGCCTTTAGGATTAGCTTTGTTGTCCGTAATACGCGACAGTCCTTAACAGCAAAAATGTTTTCAGTGATTCTTCTCCATGAGTTTAACTCGTCCGTACGTGATAACGGGGGTCTCTGTAATCAGTCCACCTTACTCATATGTTTTAACTCTATTTCAATAGCTCCTTTTTAAAAACGTTAAGACACAGCGTCCTTTCCCTTTAATTTCTGTGAATTATAATTTTAAATTTGACGGGCTTTATGACATGCGTATTACTAATAATTATCAATTAGTTCAAAGCCAATATCATTGCACATGTCAGTTTTGTTTCCGTTTTAACTCTCCAGTGTGTAGAAAGGTCTGTCTTTTAAAGTGTACTTTAAAGACAATTTCTACACTGACCGGGACAAGTGGGCTCCTCTGCGAAAGGTATTTAATAAGTAAAGGTTTTTTAAGTTATACAATTCATCTACATTAAGTATCAAGTTTTTCAACCAAGAACGGTTCATGAAGGTTTTGGGAGCCGAGATATCGATCGCTGTAACCAAATCAGCCAAAACGGTTTAAAGTAAATTAAAACGTTTGCTCCCAATAGAACATGGTCTTGATAAAGTCTGTCTTTATAATAAATCAATTATCGTACATTACCGTTGTTTTCGAAAAGCAACCTGCGACAACGTGTTGTCAAGTGTTTTTCTATCGAGTACTGCAATAAACATGACCGCCGAAGTCATTTGATATGGTTTACTGACTTTGGATGTTGAAATACTACAACTGAGACGATGTTATCCATGCAATATCGGGAGTTTGATATATCTTCACTGGCAGGGCTCTGAATATCGTAAATTACATATGTATCGTCCTCCATATAACGTGAAAACCCGTGAAGCATGCCTGTATTTTTAATGTTTTGCGTCAAATTTGTTAGTTGAAATCAATTGAATTGGAGTTGAACGAATGATAACAAATGACAAAGGTGCACCAATGACAAGTCAGGCTTATATATTGCTATACGGGTCAGTCTCAAAACAGCATCCGCCGCAAACAGCAGCACTGGTTCTCTCTACTATCGTGTCTGTATGTGCTACTTTGCCTGCTTGGATGTTTGTTCATGCAGGCCTCGATTGAACGAATTCAAAATGATTCAACATTGTCGAATACAGATTTGAAGAACGATATTGAACGATTGATTGCTGTTCACACCTGAGTTAAAATCTAAGGTGGGTTTCATGTGGGTTTATTTTTGTTTGCTCAGTATTCTGGTTTGATTTCCGTATTTTTGGTTGTTAGATTATAAAACTGCTGGTCAACTTGGCTGTGTGATCGTAACATTGCGTGCTCTTTGTTTAATCCTACGTGTGTAACGTCTTACAGTTGATCCACGTCACGCGTGAACGGAAACCTCAGCACGTGATCCGAGTCTCCAAATAAACAAGCTACTTTCAGTGACATAACGGAGATCACAAGGGAAATATTGAAGATCTCATTGAAATTTCCGAAAATGGCTTCTATCTTTGTAGAAGCAAGGGGTTGTGACGGGACAAATCTATCGAGAGACCGCGTTATTTTCTGGGTTCGCTTCTCGTCAGTGGTTCAAAAACGTTTTAGACGACTAGAAGGAGGTGAAATTATGTCAATTATTTTGCTGACGTGTGATTCCTGTTTCAACCGAACGAGAACAAACCTTGGAGCTGAACGCTTGTGTAAGAACGGTAGCTCCGAAGGAAGTGGACGAAAACCAAGATACATCTGCCGTGTCAAGCAATTACTGATGACAGTTTTTCCTAGTTGCGAGGTTGATTAAAGACAAAGCCGACGCTTCGCGATCGTCCACAGTTAACCAAAGCTTAATGTGAGTTGTTTGTATGGAGCTGAAATTCGATCCAAAATGTAAATGGTCAGTATTCCGTGCAAAATACCTAAAAAGCGAAATAGGTTTGAAGACCATTACTTGTTGTGTGTTTGCTGTGTTTTTGCCACTTTTTCGAGCTTCTGGAGGCCGTTTGGGGCGATTTTCTGTTTAACGGTCGATGCGACATCTGTCAAAGAAAAGCCAGTACGTGACAAGACGTCGCTTCGACCGTTAAACAGAATATCGCCCCAAACGGCATCCAGCAGTTCGGAAAAGCGGTTAAGACACAGCAAACACACAAAGATAAGGTTTTTCAAACTCTATTTTGATTTTTAGGTATTTTCCACGGAAAACTGCCGATTATTTTCAATCGAATTTAAGCTCCATACAAACTCTTATATTACGCTTTGGTGACCTGTGCTTCGTCTATTGCATAACCTACTGGTCAACAATCTTTCGCGATTTTCCCATCCATATATCCTAGATTTCGCTAGTTTGAACAATTCAATAGATTCTACATGCAACGTCGTCTGACAGTTTAGAAGGACAACTTCGTCCCCCTTGACTGAACGCCTCACATGTACTGAACGTTTCATGGTGTCGAATGATACAATAAACCGTGAATAAACAGCGCCAGGAGTTGCACGAGCTGCTGTGGAGATCGCTTTCGGTCCCTGTCCAGTCAAATAACGATCAACTATTCGTCTTCTCGTTTCCTTGTGGAGAGGCCTACATGGCCTGTTCTTCCGACCTAAGGCATTAACATAACCAGGTCTAAACATTTCGAAAAATCTGTGACAGATTCGAAATCTCCTTTCGATTTTCGAAATCCTTCTCTGAATCTCAAGAAACACAAGGCGAATGCCCAAATATGGAGAACGTGACTCGTCACGTTGTTTTGAATTTTAGAGTTTCCGTTCACGCGTGACGTAACTGTAAGAGGGGATGTCGACTAACATCGAGCGAGTGGTGGCACATGATGAAAAATAAAATTCCCTCATAAATTTTCCACGGATACCCTATGGTAATCTAAGAAACGTGGTGGAACTTTTTTCTTGAATTTCTTTTTTAAGCCCGAAAAAAATTTTAACATGTTTACGCCACACGTGTCCTGTAAACACGCGAAATAAACGTGTATCATACCTCCTCGTAAACTTCGCTCTGTTTAATTCGCACCTTAGAAAACCCCAATTTTAAGCGTGGAAGTTTGCTTTTGAAGTGTGTATGAAGTAATTGAGTCCTGTTTTAGATCTGTGAATTAATTTTCAAGGTCATTGCGAGCTGCTAAGAATCACTAAAATTCGCTTGCTTTGAATTCTCAATTTGGCACAGTTTTTCAAGAGAAAGTTTCCCTCCCCGGTAAAACACCAAATCGCTTGAAATTCAGAGTTCTTGAAAGACGAAATACCATTCTAAAATCAGGTTTAAAAATTAGTTTCGGGCTTTTTACCAGCGCCGAGTACAAGCGCTCTCAAAATCCCGATAATCACAACATTAACCTGTCAACCAGTACAATCAATAGGCTCGTGCCTCCGACCGAATAGCCGAAAACTTAGAATTTTTTTCTTGTTTCCTTTGGTATTTGGATGAAAAGTACAGGATAAAGGTCATATCGAGCTCACCTTGAATAAGATTCTGTCTAAATGCCAGGTTTTGTCAAGTTTTCGGTGTACTGTCCAAGAGCATCTTGACGCGTGGAATCGACCGTTATCTCCTGGTATCTCAAGATTGACTTTCAACTAATGAATAACGACTCCGCCATCACATTCACATCCCTTAACGAATGGCAAATGAGTTTTTAAAATCTCTTAGGGTTAATTCCCTGAAGAAATTAAATAACTTTGCAGTGCATGATCTCCACATTCATCTCAGAAACCGCACTGTTATTATGGTCTGATTTAACTAAATTTGTCTGTCACGCAACGGGTTCTGGTCAAGTCACAGGATAGGTTTTGGTGATGGGACTGCAAAAATGGGAAAAAAAATCGAAAGATTAGGACGTCTGAAATAACTTAAGCTATGAAAGAAATTGTGCAAGATAGAAGGCGATATAAATAGTGTTGGCGTTTGTTTCAGCAACTCGACCGGAATGACCGTTTCCCGTTTTCATCCAGATGCCGGACTACCTCAACGTAAAAACAAACCGCAGAGATAGCTGAATTTTTTCCATGATTTAAACTAAAGCATATCGAAGGTTAAGAAAGAAGGCATCCATCTGTTTTTTACAAGTTCCCTGAAAATTTTAAGTTCACTTTTCTCTATAATCGTGAGTTTTCAATGCGTAGCACTTGGCTACAGCTGTGTTTGTTTACTCACATTCCGTCATTCTGTTTGGTGTCATGTTTATACACACCGCCGAAGTTATGCCTGAAATATCTTTCGACTAGTAAAATAGCGTGATACTTCATATGACGGGACTATTCACCACACAATTCTGACCTGTGCAAAACAAGTTGCTGATTACATAGATGTACATTTTGTGACGCTCTGGAGAGTGTTCACTAGAAGCAGAAAGTATTAGCTTCCGACAAGAGAGGATAATTTGCTTCCAATAGTCTAAAATAGCAAACATCGATATATATTTTTTTATATCTTACTGCAGAGTTTGACTTTTCAAGACACGAATATTCCCTAGCGTGAATGCATTTTAGGACATTTTTCCTACAGCCTAATTAATTTCACGGTGAAGGATTTCAGTATTATTTGCAAGCCATCAGTGTTGCGTCGAAGAAGGCGCCTCGAGAAGCTGCCATTTGCGGAAATAATTTTCTTGTTGGAAATCAGGCGTATGAGAATTTCAGGTGTGACATTATTGGAAACTAGACAAAATGTCTTAAGTGGGGATCGGCTTTGAGTAAATGCTCAAAAACTGATAAATTTCGTTAAAAGAAAAAAAAACAGACAAAAAAGGAAAACGCCAGATTTAACTGACACAGTAGTTGTAGAGTGCTTACTCTATATTTCACCATTGTAAAAGGACAGGGTTCTTTGGAGTTCTCGCAGTCAGGACCTCGTCAGGACGCCTGTCAAAGAGTACAATAGCCAATCAAACCATAATCTCCCTTGGCTGCAACTAGAGGTTACAGCGCCGCAAATGATCCCGAGACCGCAAATGATCCCCGACCAGAAATGATCCCCAAATTGGACCGCAAATGATCCCCGACCGCAAATGATCCCCAGACTGGACCGCAAATGATCCCGGTAAAAAGGGAGGAATGGCGTGGAGAGCAAAATGGCAAGGACAGGGGAATGTTGTGGAAGGTGGAACTTTTTTCTTTACTGTCCCTAAAAGCGCATTTTGACTTAATTAATTATTAATTATTGCTTGGATTATTTTTTATTTCGAGACAAAATGAGGTTACGATGCATGTAGTTCAGTCTTAATAAGAGAACACAAATCTCCCTTTTTATTTGTTTAAAATTTCGTTCCTGCTTTATGCAATAACAGATCGAAGCAGTTTCTAGTATGGCCACGCAACGTCTCATATTCTAGTTCTGGTATATGGTATAATTATTTCAATTATTTTAATATCAAAATTAATGTAATTCATTAAAAATAACAAACTGGAACAACAGCAAAAACAACATGCATCATTCTAATCTAACAAGTTTGTGTTTAGCTCAGTTCAAAGTGGTTAAAGTTCGGCATGTAGTTGACAAACATCACAGTACACGCTGTCGTCTGAGTATACCTGCAGTGCTCCACCACTCTCAAAAACGCCTTGGGAGTAGCATTGGAATTTCTTCCCACAGTTGGGACAAATTTCTTCTGATACTTTTCCTTCGCCGTACTTCCGTTTTAATTCGGTAGCAATGGAGGTTTGCACATTACTGTGGGATGTGAAATCCATGGCTTCAAGGCTGTGATAGTGCAATTCTGCTTCATGGCCAAGTAAGGCCATACCTCCAGGACGTAGATCGTCTTTACCTTCACAGCCAGCTGGATAAATAATATTCAAGCCCTCCTCCCCTAAGCTTGATACAATAGCCACAGGGATATTTAACATATTAATCAGTCCCCACAAAGCAATCCAGTCACCCCATTCGCCATCCATGGCCATCCTTCTCAGATACATCTCCCATGCACCATGATTAACAAAATCCCTGAAATGAACTGCGTCAGGGGTAGTTGGGTTGTTTCTAAGGTACTCCACCATTCAAAACAACTACAAAACAACTACACTGCAGCTATGCAAAAATATTGTACGCATCAAATCAGATAACGGTCAACTCCTCAATTCAACCTAAAACAGTGCTAAAATGTCAAAAACGCAACATATACAAACACACGTAAGCTTCAAATGGATAAGGATTGAAAACCACATTTGACAGTTGGCCGCCTTTGATTAGCCAATAGAAATCCTGCGGATTTTTGATCCACACAGTGGGTATAAATACACAACGGAAAACGTTTGCCAAACAGAATGCCTTGTCATTCTCAAAACGTACATGAGCTTGCACAAGAGCAACTCGCAAAACCAATCCCGGCAACTGATGAGACCCATGTGGAGGGTCGAAACCATGGTCTTGCCTGTACAAATCGGCAGTCGAAAGACTTGCTTGCAAAAGGAGGAAACATATCGAGCCCTATCGACACGAAACTCACAGTTTCAAAAGGGGCTAATTGTTACGCATTTGACTGAACTCAATGTCAACAAACGGTGCCAAAGCTCAAACACGCTTTAATGGCGTTTTATAAAACCAAGACAGTCATTGCAACAACAATCCTTTCTTAAAAATCACATACTTGTCAGTACAAAAATATTAAGAGGCTACATTATATAAATGTTTCCACTGTTAGAAGTCGTGCAGGCCTGTCGCTCCTTGCTACTCCCCAGAGAGTGAGATCCCGCAAAATATTTCTCCATTGTAGAAATTATGTACAGAAATACTGTTTTAAAGGAGAAAATGCTATAGATAACTCGTTGGATACTAATACTTTAGTTACAGAGTGACACTGATTAATCTGTTTTACATTCGCACGTTGTTTTATCTGTCTTTCTTTTGCATGTACTCAAATAAAAAACGAAAATGTTATCAGTTCTATTTGAACGCGACTTCCAGAAAATCGCAAAAATTAATTCCCAGAAAAACCTTGTTTTCAATCGCAAAGTTTGGTTCCCGCAGAACACAAAAAATCAGTCGCCAATCCAAAATTAAACCCTCGCACAAATTTAGTGCCACACGTTTTATATGATTCTGTATAAATGATATAGTTTTTTTAAATTATGATTTTTGCCTGCGGCCTTTGAAATGTTCTATCTCACTGAGAAATAAGGAATTTTCCCGTTTTTTCCTTATTTTATTTTACCGCCAGTATTTTTCAATTTACGATCATTAAAACCCCGACGCCATTCCAAGTTTTTTTACCGGGATCATTTGTGGTCCAGTCTGGGGATCATTTGCGGTCGAGGATCATTTGCGGTCCAATTTGGGGATCATTTCCGGTCGGGGATCATTTGCGGTCTCGGGATCATTTGCGGCGCTGTACAGATGTGTCACTTATTCTTTTCAGAAACTAGTTGCAGGCGTTTGCGCCTCTTACAAGCGATATGAACGAGCAGTTGCTGTTCCAGTTGCAAAAAAAATAGACTTTTCGGGTCACACTTGTAGTGTTGGAATCAGCGATATCCACTCAGAAGTTGAGCTTCGTTGATTTTCTTTTAGCACGTGCAATAGTATTCTAATTAATATTCTAAACATGGACCATTTGTCCAGCCCATCGCTCTTGTCTGGGAATAGCGCAGAGGGAACTAATCGACGTTGGTCATGTTGAGTTCTACCAGGGCTGTCTAAGTATGCCTCGAACGGGAGGGTGAGAAAAGCAGACCGTGTAAGTTGGCAATTGGAGTCCAAAGCTATTTTGCAACACATCGGTGTCTTACTTCCAGTAGGCACTGGTAAGTACACTTTTTTCTCATACCCACTTTCGTGCATTCCTCGCTGTGATGGCAGACGTCATTAAGCAGATTAACACTACCATACCAGCCTTGAAGGCAGTCAGCTTCCGGCAAGACAGCGCTGGCTGCTATCACTGCAGGGCCTGCAGGGCCACCATAGTTTGGGCAGGAGTACTAGGGGCAGAGCTGGGCGTGGTGTTCAAACTCGTGGCTCCCTTCCCTCCCCATGGAGGGAAGGGAGCCTGCGACCGCAAGGCCGGCGGAGACTAAGTCGGATACATTTATCCTCCTAAACTCCGGACACGATATGAAGATCCCGGTGGAGAGCCATCCTTAAGTGTCATCCGGTGCGCGTCCATTGCAAGCCCTTTAGTGGCCAATTGGAAGATCGATGGTGTGAGCATGCTCTCGAATATACGGTTTTCTAAAGAAGGAATCCGTCCTTATATTAAGAGCATATGGCGTGGGACCTATAAGACCAATATCTGCGCTGACATCGAAGGCCCTGTCATCAGGTGGTGTACCGTCCGTAGCAGTGCTCTAAGCGATCTTCTCAACCGTGAGAAGGCGGAGAAATATCGCACAACCAACTGTCATCTGGCAAACAAGGGGGTTAGTTTCTAGAGAAACTGTGGTGCTGCATCGGTGGGGAAGCGAAACACAAAACTTTGTATTTATCAACTGAGTTGATAAGGTAAATTGAGCCACCGCGAAGAGATTGAAAGCTGACATTTCGAGCGTTAGCCATTCGTCACAAGGACGGTTCTCCACCTTTGTCACTTGCACTGCTAAGAAGATCAGGCGGAAAGCGACAAAGAGCCCTGAACATTAGGACTCCTTGTCATGATGAGTTTCAACATGAGTTGAGTTTCAAACTCAACTTAATTTTTGAGTTTCATGTATAAAAGTGTAATCCGTTAGGTTTGCCATAAAATGGTTTCACAAGCTTATAAAGAACGAAGAGGACGGTTCTGGCACCCCTGGCCACGCCCCTGGTTTGTGCTTGAGTAAACTCAACATACATTTTTACATTCTTACTCCTGTCTAGACCAATTTTTGAAGACCAATACATAGAGACCTAATAATAATTTCGTTTTCAAAGCCCTAGTAACAGGCAAGGTTTTGGCAAGGCTTCACTGCGTCTAATGATACTGATAAATACATAAACACCGTAAACTGCTGCTTATAAGCCCCCCCCCCCCCCCGCTTACAACCTCCCCGGTTATAGGCCCATCTACCTGTAAACAAAAAAATACATCCGGTTATAAGCTCCTCCGGATTAAGTCCCCCTCTAGTTTTCCCTATTTCCTTAATATCAAGCACTCTCACAGAACACTGCGAAGATGAACTATGAGCTTCTGTTTTGTTACCTTCCGGTTACTTTCGTGTTGTTAGAATTTTGATTTTGTTGTTAAAATTGAAATGAATTAGATTTACTATGACGTTTCAAAGGTTGATTAAAAGCTGGTAAATTAAAAACGTATTTCGATCAACACTGCTGTGGCTCATCTCGAAACTTATAAGCCCCCCCGTTTATAAGCCCACCCAAACCCCCTTACAAAGTTGTCAGCCCAGGGCTTATAAGCGGCAGTTTACGGTAATCGGTCCCTAGCTCCACAGGTTTTCAAAGTTCTCATTGCTTTGTTTTTGGTTTTTGTTTGTTTGTTTTTTGCTTGGTTGTTTGTTGTTGTTGTTGTTGTTGTTGTTTCCTGTGCATTTTTCCCCCTCCAAGGTCAAACCCGACGTCAGGTAAAATCAAGTGCGTTACATTTTGTGCGTTACAGGTTTGTGAACTTTCGGCAAGAAATTATCGTTTCGAAATTTGCAACGAACACATAAAAGACGTCATATAGGAGAAGACTGTTTTGAAGTTCAAATATGGCAAAATCATCTTATTTCTGAAAGTTCTTGATTTTAACAAAAGGAGGCGCGATGGAAATAAGTCATTTGGGTTGATTGCCAATACGCGATGCTTCAGTGAGGTTGTTGACCCCGGACGCCCCTGAAGATGGTTATTATGAAAGAGTACGCACAGAACCTGATATTTAGACAATACCATATTCAGGTGAGCTAGACATTACCTTTCCGCTGTGGATTACAACCGAATACCAACCAAAGTAGAAGAGATGTCCACATTTTCGGTTATTTGGTCGGAGGAATGTGCCAATTGTTGACGTGTTAATGTTGTAATTATCGGGATTTTGAGAGCGTTTGTACTCGGCGCTGATAAAAAGCCCGAAACTAATTTTTAAACCTGGTTTAAGAACAGCATTTCCTCTTTCAAGAATTCTGAATTTCAAGTGATTTGGCGTTTTACCGGGGAGGGAAACTTTCTTTTGAAAAAATGCGCCAAATTGAGAAATCAAAGCGAGCGAATTTTAGTGGTTTTCAGCAGCCTGCCAGGACCTTGAAAATTAATCCACAAAAGTATAATTTAACTCAAATTAATTGTAAACTCTTCAACAGCAAATTTCTAAGCTCAAAACATGATTTTTCCATGACGCGAATTATATTAAACAAAGCGAAGTTTACCAGAAGGTATGATTCGCGTTCATTCGGGGTGTTTGTAGAGACACGTAGTGCGGTAACGGTTTTTTAATTTTTCGGAGGTTTAAAAATAGTTTCTCAACAAAAAATACCACCACGTTTCTAGAGCTACCATAAGGTATCTCTGGGCGAAAAACGGAGAATTTTGATTTTTCATCATGTGCCACATATTTTCGATTTCTCTCGGTCTTAGTGGACATTGCCTCTTAAGTTCTGATTATGACACGTTTCGCTCGTTGTTGATGCGACTGTAGCGGTGAGTATTATTGTTTCAAAAACTTTGTATGGCACGTTTCGTGTTCATCATTTATTGGAAAGGGGCTTTATTTCCGAAAGCACCAAATAAATCTCCAACCAAGATGAAACAAAAGCAGCTTTGATTTTTGTTAAGAGCAATAAACTCATGACTTTTTCATATCGGAAAATGAGGAAATTGAACTTAATGCACCTATCAATTTAAAGCCGGCGGGGGGGGGGGGGAGGCAGGGCATGGGGTGTAGATTTGACATTTTTCAAAAATTTGCCGTCAAATTCCCTGCCCACGGGCAAACTATTCCAGTCAAATGCACAAAAATTTCCCCACCCTGGGCGGCACATTGCCCGTACACTGGTCGTTTGCACTGGCCAAAAAATCGACTTCGTTTCTCTTTATCCCCGTTAAAAACATGCAAATCAACAAAAACACTCTAAATTAATAGAAAATATGGAGATAAAACAGTCAATTCACTCACGTTTCTCTGATTCTCGATCTCGTGGACATCCATTATGATTTCAAGGACGTATAGTGCGTGCGTGACGCAGGAAAAGTAATTTCAGTCTCAGTCTCTTCATTCAAGTCGATGTTCAATATCCCCACATTGGGCGAAGACAGATTCAAGTATCCCCTCCCCCGGGAAGGCAAGATCAGTCAAAAGACCCACCCCAGGGCCAACAATAACAATCAAATCCCCACCCCATGCCCTGCCTCCCCCCCCGCCGGCTTTAAATTGATAGGTGCATAACGCGAACATGAATGTCAAGATACCATTATGTGGTGATGATTCGTGCCTTGGCGAGGGACTTCAGTTTTCCGCTTACGCATCCGACTAAATTTAAGTTAGTTAAGAACGTACTCTAACTATTTATGAAGGACCAAAACTATGCTGTTCGGAAGCTCAACATTTTAACTAGCGACGAAAAAGCAAAAATGAATTACCTATAGCACGTTCGCGTGAAGAAAGTCACGCAATCATTTTGACAGATCTAACAGGCTGTCACCCTTTCAGTACTATGACTCCAGCCAAGAGTCACACAAAGCATTGACTCATTGCAGTGGTTTTCTTTCCGTTTATAGTCGAGGAGCCAGTCCGGAAAAAAAGTGGATTCGTTGCACCCCTCTGCTATATTTATCTAACAAGAAAGCCCATTGGGCATTTTAACCGGCCATTCTGACCCTCCCCACCCCTAGGTTTCACAAATGTTAGCGCGATCCTCTTTTTTTACGAACCGGCGTGACGAAAAGTGTGATTGTGTGACACAATATTTTGACTATAGTGGTACTGGATGACGTAATGTTTAAACTCTGATCACTCAGCTTATCTTTCTTATCGCATTATTTGTGCTGAAAAACGCAAAATCACTCAAACGTTGAATGTCGATATGAATTCGTCCACAACTGAGAATGCTCACACAGGGACGACGAAGTATTTACTGTTGTGCCTAGACCTTAAATACAAACAGTGAACATAGCAGTAGAATCAAAATATAACGCTTGATAAACACGAGCTCGAGCAGATCGTCAGAGTATGGGGCACGTCAAGATATCTCATGACGTGATGCTTAAATCCAGTTTGCTAACCCGGTAAACAAGCGAGCGGGGACGAAAGTCGCCCACGTCTTTGAAAGCTAACGCGCCTGTCAAGCCGCAATCGATTTCGCGCTCACTCGCCTGTTTTTCTTTTCCTTCACTATCTATCTCTGAACGGAAAGTGAGACTGCTCGTAGCCTTTAGCGAACACCACACGCAAACCACGCAAATCCGTCGATAATATTCAGATATTTTCGTTCTTTCAATGCAATAAGACTCGTAACACCTGCCTTATTAATTAATCTCCTTATTAATGACGATTCCTTCGTATCAACTTCTCGCCTCAAATAAACACTCATTTCTCTCCGTTCACAAGAACTATCATGTACTGATGTGCAATCAACTAATATTTCATCATCATACTAGTACCAATTCCTTCTCTTCCTAGCCCACGCCGGCAAAACGCAACTGTCCTTTTTGTCCGCTGCGAAATACAAGTTAGCCAATCAGAAACCTTACAATCCACTTCGCAAACCACCCCCCCCCCCACCCCATAAAACGCCAAGGGAAACTGCCTCTCACGCAAAACGCAACTTTCAAAGCAAATCACATTCACAGAAGCGTGATATGCTCCTGACATTCACAAATCCTTCTGTCTCCCATATTTTTACACCCGTCAAAATGTCAATCCCGATAAAAAAACTCCTGCGCTAAAAAAATTTTCGCCATAACCACTAACTAGATCAGACAACACAGTCAATTTCGCATTCAATCCTATTTTCGCATTCAATCCTATTTTCGCATTCAATCCTATCAAAATTAATGCACGCGCAAGAAGTGGCGCAAGAAGTTCTTGCGCCGCAAGAACACGCAAGCCCGCGCAAGAAGTGAAAGTGCTAGGTTTTTGCAGTTTACCCGCAAGAACATTCGAAACGCAAGAAGTTGAAAATCTAGCCGCAAGAAGTTACTAATGTTACCGCAAGCCGCAAGAAGGCGCAAGAAGTACTGAGGGTCCAGCCGAAGAAACTTGTAGTGCTCGTGTTAGTGTGAGGTATTGCAAAAGTAATGAGAGCGAATCTCGCGCTCTATTCTCTTTGAAATATCACCGAGCTTTCGAGCGATTTTTCGCCGTGTTGGCGTGTTGGCGTGTTGGCGCGACAATTCGCCAAGTCAAGCGAAAGTTCACAAGGCTAATCAAAAAATCAAGGAAGCAAATGTTCGAACCACCGAAGTATCGAAGAAAATTCACATCACGAAATGGAATATCCGCCAGCTTTTCGACTGGAAGATAAACACCCGGTAAACATGATCTCCGGCACATGACAAAACATGAACAATTTTTTTAAGCGTGTCTCAGATACAGTGATACGGGTTCAACTCAGAACTAACTCAATTCAGTTTTTTATTCCATCCAAGAAATAGAAACAAAAAGGTCCAAAAGCTATAATTGTGGCAAACTGCGCGAACTCTTCTTTGACAGGCAAGACAAGACAAGACTTACACATGCAGGAGGTCATGCCATCGCGTGGGTGAAGTCATCAAGAATCCATGCATCTTTACCAGTTTAATTTCCCAGCAAAAAAGGGATACTCGAAGAAATAGCATAGACATATGATTTCAACTACACATTCGCCTTTCGACACAGCTTGCTGCCCGGGGCTTGCTGTCTTGACAGCTTAGAGAACTGCTCATGCATTGCGTTACAAAATGTCATTCAAGCAAATCATACCAAATTTGCATACGGCAGATTTGTGTTTACTCAGGTTAGAATTGACGTGCCGAATTTCTTTCAGATCGCGGAGTTTTAGTTTCCTTCAGACTTTTTTGGTTTACTTCGAAGATTTAAAATGTGATATCGACTTCAGCGTAATGAGTGGAACTATTTTTACAAACATAATATGTTTTTCCAATTAAGACTTCGGGTATTATTTCTTCTCATCTGAGTGACCATGTTCATTTCTCACACGTGTGAGCGCAACTAATTATCAGTATTTGTCCGAGTTTAATATGTTGGTGGAAGTACAGCAACACTGAACAGGTGAATGTCGGTTCTTTAATAATGTGACTGATGGACTGTGCTTTGCTATTGTTCCTCATTTAAGTGAAATAAATCGAGCGAAATCTTTCGCGCCACTAAGCGTACCGCATGTCTGGGACTCCAGGACACATAAACAATAACATACGCGTGCTTCGTTTGAGTCTCGTTTCTCCCTAGCCGTTAAAAAATAACATAGAAGGCGACCAGTGTCAAATTCAGAACCTAGTGAACTCTTTATCGGATAAAAAATTCAAAACCGAAGAAAAAAACTTACAAGGGACCAAATAAACAACTGATTGCAAGTTACAAAGGCAGCCAATTTCGAACGTGCCTTGCGCTACAAAGTGGTCTCTTTTTTACCTTCTCCGGGTTCCGGGTTTTTAAGATGTTAGCACAAAGACGTTCTTGCGCTTACTTGAGGTCCAGATATCTTACCACAAAGAAGTTCTTGCGGTTTTAACTTCTAAACGCAAAGACGTTCTTGCGGCTTGCAGTATTCAAGTGCAGGCATCCTGCAAGTAGGCGCAAGAAGTTCTCGGCTTGCGGACGCAAAAAGAAGTTCTTGCGCGTGCATTATTTTTGGGCTGTACTGTACAAAAAACCCCAAACTTAAACAACCCTTCGCCGTTCATATCTTAAATACTGTAAATTAAAAGACAAAAACATAGGAAGGTAACATTCAGAAGACTAAGATGCGCATGCGTCTTATATAAGACAGTACCGCTCTTTAGTACCCGTACCACAAGCTTTACAGCTTTTTCTTCGTATGTTTAGCCAACTTGCTTTCACGAAAAACCGTGTCCATTTTATAAACCGGCGGTCGCCATCATGGCGACGGCCGGTTAAATAGGTAAAATTGAAAGTATAATATCTAAAAAATACGAAATTTTTTTTTATTGGCGAGCCACCGGGACATCGCTCCGATAACGGGCATTTTTTACCGGCTACCGTCCCCCACCCCCCAACCTTGTAATTTTGCACTCTTAATTTCTTCCATGGAGTTTCAAGTAACTGTGAAGAGTAGAATATTGGGCGGAAATACTTCAAACTTGGTTAGAGCATTAAACATAAGTTTTGCTTGTATCAAGCTTTGTTTGAGGCCGTATCCACGGAAATCGTTGCAAGAAGCATGTTTTAATTAGTACATAGACCCTCATGAATTTTTCTACGCTCCAAATAGAATATAATTTCAAGAAAAGTTGTTGACAAAAGTTGTGTAGCACAATTTAACACCTTTTGTTGACTCAATCAATTCGATATGTTATTCCACCGGATATTAAAGATCTTGGCAACTAGTTACAATCCTTAAACTTCAATGCTGAACCACATGAAAACTAAAATTCCCTTAATCTTATAGTTACTACTGGATAATAGCTCCTGAAAGAGTGAGCAGAAAACATCGCATATTCACATAAAATAATAGAAATAAACTATTCTTTGGCTTAAAAGCACTATTATATCTTATTACTGTAATAAAGCAATTGAAATTTTTGGTAATACAAATTATGACTGCTGATGAACTTCGAAAGGTGAAAGCGTTTGTTAAATATGTAGGTGTTTCCCTAGATTCACGGCTCTCCCCAAAACTACAGAGGATTTCTTGCAAAATTAAAACATTTCATTTCCTAACTTCTCCTGTTAAGAAGTTTCGTTCATTTGCTGCACGAAAGTCTATTTTATGGAATCTCTCGCTGTCTAGAGTACAATCCCAACTAAAGAAACTTCAAATCCTCCAAAAGAGAGAACTGCTCTTATGTGTCGTCATCGTCATCCTCATTGTCCTCAATCGTCACCCTCATCATCACTGGTATCCTCTAAGCGGAAAGTGTTTTGACCCGTTTCGTCGTTCATGCACAAGCATGCTTCTGTACATGGTATGGAGTTGGCCTTACACTGACACAAGTCGTCCCTCTTACAAGCTGAGCGGTTGCACTTCCAGATGGTGAGCTCTAAAAGGCTTGTCGGTGCGGGATCTTTGGTCATCAGTGACGGCAGTATTTTCCCGTTTTCAATTATCCAGCCGTTTGTCTCTGACGATGGCAGGTCTTGCTCTTTACACAAAGACTTCTTCCACACGTAAGCCTGGTAGTTTGCTCTCTTAATGTGGTGTGACAGGCTATCGCTAGTGGGAGGGAGACTTTCGCTCTTCTGGTGGTTTTGACAGAACATCCAGTATCTTACGTGGTCTGCTGTGGTTCCAGCTTTCCTGTGACTGGTGTAGAGAGAACAAATAAACATTTTACAATATTCCAAGGTAGGTTTCGTTGGAGGGATTTCATTTCCCAGTGTTTCCAGCTGCTCGGGGGCTTTCGACCTACTGCGTAGTGCCTTTAATGCTTTCTTCTTACCGATGGAAGATAACCCGCTTGTGGTGTCACATCCTGTAATAGCATGGAGACCAAGAAGCACGTCACACACTGCACGGCCGAGCTTATTCTGGATGCTGTGAATGGGTATGTAATGAGTTTTGTCCTTCGTACCAGACTTGAACCATAGCTCCTTACACGACAAAGAAGAGAAGAAATGCACGGAAAGCACTGCAACATCTGTGTCTGGGGACTGGATAACAATCCGTCCACAGGTTTCTGAAGCGTGCTTGGAATGCAGAAGGATTCTTCTGTCTGCCTCTTCGTGATCAGCTTGAAGCTCTGACAAGGACCTCGTATTGTCGTACACTACTTGAACTGCCTTGGTCCGGTCTAAGAAACCACCACGGACCAATAACTTCTTTCCAGGTTTGAGCTCATCCTTTGCCATTTCACACGATGTCTCGCAGAGAAATCGCACCAGCAATGTCTTGTTGACGGGTTGCTGATATACTTGGCCCATTGCTTCGGGATTGGAGTCTTACCAGAATTAATGTGCGTTTCAAGTGCGCTGCTAACTCCTCGCTGTTGTTGCTCTCTTTCTTTGATGGAATACGGGTGGTCGTAACGGTCAAATACAACATCAACTCTAGAACAGTTATCCTGGGTCAGTGGCGCTGTAACTGCTCTTAACAACTTTTGGGCGAGCTCTCCAAAAGTGGTACATCCAGCTTACTTCAGGGATTGGAGCAGTGCCATGCCATCAAAGATGAAGGCCGCTTCCAGCTCACTTCTAGGGAGCCTTCCCAGTGATGGGGATACGCTTTCAAGCTCTGCTAAAAGAAAGCTCTTAGTGGTCTTCCTCAGGGAGCCGTCTGGATGTGCCAATGCATATCGGACATTTGATAGCTCATAACTCAGTACCTCCCTCAAGTCGATGTCACGGCTTTTTGCCACGACTAGTAAGGGACCAAACAAGCTTCTATCAGCATTGATTGTTACTTCTTTCTCTTCTGCCCTTTTTAACTTCACCTTCTTGGACAAAGACGCAAACGTCGTCACATTAGCCTTTGTGATTTTCTCCCAAAAGCTAATGGCGTCGCTGTCAAGCCTTTTGGACACAAATTCTTTCACTCGAGCTGCTCCCGTCTGTTTGGCGCCTACAAGTTGGTCTGTTTTTTCGGGCGGCATCACTACCCCAGTAGCAATATTAAGGAGTGGCGCTGGTTCGTCGTCTTCCCAAGAGAGATCAAAAGGGTTCACCATGGAGTCCTTGAAGACTGCTACCACTTTCTGGACGTCCATCTCATCCCGTATCTTCCGCGGACCACCTGACTCTTTATGAATTCCGATTCGACTGTTTTCCTGGAAGCCGCACATCTGCTTGGTGGCAGCAGTAACAGCTGCTCTCTCATGGCATGTGAGAAACCACCTATCAAGTGCTGCAGGATTCTTGGAAATGCCAACTATCCCTCCTCGCGTTTTGCTTTCAAGGTTGACGGTTTCTTCAAGAGCCATGTCTGTCCAGACCTGGGAGAAAGGGTGTTCCGACCTGCTCACGGCGTGGTTTCCCTTCTCAAATTCTTCATACACTTTTGGCGCCAGAGTTGGAAGTAGCCTCATGTCAGCAATATATACTGGAAGCCATCTAGGGAAACAAGCAACAAAACGGCATTAGCATTCCCGGACAGATTCTTAACAACAACATCCGGGCTGGCTCATGCGCTTGGCCAAATATTTTCCTAATTGCCCCGCCTACTCGGGTCATAGCTATTTTTCCTAATAATCTTTCCTTTATTGAACAAATCAAGAACTACACCACACTAAAAAGAAAACACAATACAAGATACATGCCAAGCATGTGGTATGAATGTTAATACACAAGATATTTCTACCCTGTCCCCACTACTTTTACTATCACATATACCGCGTAAAACCTAATTATGTACTCTATTGTAAAAATGGTTTCCATTTCTCACAAACCTCTTCAAACGGTGACGCTTATTGACAGCTATTAGGAAATTTACAGATAATCGACATTTCCACAATTACTGCTTAAAGCTAACACAAGCAAATGAACAGATCACATTTACTATCTGCATCCAACAGCTTAATATGTTTGGGTTCATCGATCACATGTCTTTTTCCTTACCTTGTGTAATTAATGCGGTCCCTGGCAGAGAAATACGGAGTCATTTCCGCTACAGCGTTCAAGTGGAGTGGCCTCAACCCTTCTCGCTCTGCTCTGATCAGGCGTAGTAGTAGCATCACCATGTCGATGTAATTGCTCCGGAAATGGAATAGCTTCGAACATTCTATTCCTTGTCTACAAAATGACGCATACAGCTCCTGAATAGGCCCACTACTGTCACGGAGGCGATGAAAATTGGATCGTAGGTCGTCGTTGTCAGTCGATTTTTGGCACTCTTTCACTAACTGGGAGACCTTAACGTCAGCCTGGATTCCTTGGCGTTCCATCCACAGTAGAAAGGCATTCCACTGCAACCTGAGAAGTCCTTCCAATACTATCTTGTACGCCCTCACTCTTCGGTTGTAGGAATTTCCTTTAAGGAGTACCGAGGCTGCGTGACTGCCGTAGATTCCAGACTCTACCATGATATCGTACAGGCCACTATCTTCAAACATTTTGCCAATGAAAGCAGGGTAATTAAGAGCAACGTGGAAGCCTCCTAAACGCAGAATGGTATCTTTGAATTACTCAGGGAGTCTCCACTGTATTTCTTTGGCTTTAGAGTAGATAGCTAAGTCAAAGGTAATCACGCTGTGTTTCTGATGTGGGCTGATCATCTTTTTCTGTACATTTTTCATCACTGTATATATGGTGCTGTACTCTGAAGATGAAGCGTTTATCATGGGACAGTACCCAACGGAGGTGACTGGTGGAGACTCAGAAGACATTCTGGCATTAAACGTACTCCAGCTTGGTAGGGGTGGGTCGTTACTTTGAGGCAGAGGGCCGCTACTAAACAGGCTGGTGGTGGTGTTCAGACGACAAAGGAACCAAGCAAAGTCAATCTGGATGGACGTCGTGCGGAGAGGATCGCTTAGCCATTCAAATCATTGTTGTTGAATTTTCCCTCTGTACAACACCACTGTTGGCCGTCGTCCATGTGCACTGAACTCGAGCACAGGCTCAACAGCTGACTGCCCAGAAAGGGATCGCTTTTTACTGGAATGATCTGCATAAATTCTCTGTTTTGGTTTCGGCCCAAATTGCTTCCTTTGAAATAACACCATCGTCGTTGCCTTAGTTGTTCCTTTTCCGTCAAGTGTTTCCTCGATGATGTCGTTATTATCACCTGCGACCTGCACAAATGGGCCAGCCGTAATATTAGATGGTGTCACAGCCCTTTCTTGTGATGACTTTGCAATTATTTCATTTGCAATACTGCTGTCCATTATTTCTGTAACGTCGTACGAAGAGCAATGTCCAAGGCGCTTAAGCAATGTAATGACCTGCTTGGACCCAGTCCTGTGACGTACAGACATAGCCAATCCAACATGTTTCGATGTTTTAACTCTTCCATGAGTTGTTGCATGTATGATGTCCTGTGCAATGGCACAAATATGCCTCTCGTCTGCTTCACTGACTGGCACTTGTGCTTCTGCGTTTGTCGTATCCTTACTTGAAATAAGAATCTGCAGGGATCTGTACAGCGTGGCTGGAATGCCTGCTCGGGCGTTACTAGCAGTTCGGTTATCTGTGTCGATGGGTTGTATTCCTATACTCTTTCATTCATTCATGATGCTTTGTCGTATAATTGTCGCTGCATGGTGGAGTGTTGTGTGCTCATCGTCGCGTCGCAGTGGTTCAGCTCTCGCCGGTTGACGAAAAGTATCAGACTTTTTCTCCTTGGTTAATTTGTTCAATACGACAGACACTGAAATGGCACTAGAGTAGACCCATTCTGGCTGAGAAGGATCTGGCTGCTTCTGGAAAACTATTCTTTCTTGGAAAAAGTTGCAGAGTCTTCGTTTAAGCTTTTCTGTACGCACTTTTACATCCGCAGTTTTCTAGTTTTGTTCGGTATCTCTGAAGTAGGGACGTCATATCTAACACCTACCCGCTATCGAATTCCAGCTCAATTTCTTGCGCAAGAACGTCAAACGCCTGTGTGTAAACGTCTTCCCGATGACTTTCAGATTGATTCGCACTTCTAGAGTTTACATATTGAGATCGACAGCCAGTATGGTATCTTGCACCTGCTGCAATCAGGTCTACTCCCCTAATTATTCGAAGTAAGTTTTCGTCACCTTTTCTTTCTGCACTTCGCTTGCTGGTAGAAGATACAAACGGACCAGGCAAATGGTTTGCTTGTTGACCTAGTTTTCCGTTTGCTGAAAGGCTGACTGCAATGGGTATAATCTGCAGAAGTGGTTGGTTCAGATTCTTGGGCAATGGAATCATCACTGGACACAAGTCTGATCTTTTTCGTAGGCGGAACTACGAGACAGATTTCACCTCCTTTGTCACCGTTCGTAACGTCCATATCAAATCAACTACATGACTGTGAATAGAAATGAAGCATATACCAATTAGAAAGTAGGAAAACTTACTTTCTGCATTTATATTTCTTCAAGCTGCAACCCAAAGAGAAGTCGAAATTTATTCGTGGAAATTTAAATATAAAGCATAGCTCGCCGTTTTCAATTCACGCAATAATTCTAAAAACAAATAAACATAAAACTGGGCGTAAAATATCCCACTTGTTATTATTTTATGATCTACAACATTTACACTGCGAAACAGAGATTAAGACAGAAAACAGAAAAACGGGAAATTTGTTTCAATGCAAAGGCTAGGTTAGTCGCTGCGTACGTTTAGCCTTCTAACTACTCGATATTTTAAGTAATACTTTGTTATCATTACTGATACTTTCTGTTTTCGCTTATCAGTTTTAACGATATTCTTGTAGGTGTTTGCTACTCACTGTTGCCACGTGTAGCAATAATACTATAAAATATTACAGTCTACATTTTAATTAATAGTTTTGCTCACCTCTCACCTTTACCGTTTCGTGATGTCGTTGAGAAGAGCAAGGGCTTAAAAACAAGACTTTCGGAAAATGTTCTGAGCTAATGGTAATACAGTAATTTACAAAATACTAAGCTGTGTAGATCGCACCCCTCTGAATGACTTGATCCAATGATTTATTAATTTAGATGAACTTACACCAGTGTGATATGGTTGACTAATTTGCGACAATAGCCTAATTACGGTGTTTTGGCCAACTATTCTACATTCTACAATTATTTGAAACTCCACGGCAGAATTCAAGTTGGCATAATTAGCATATAGGGAGGCATAAAGGTACCTGGGACAAATGCCCGATTTCGTAGGGATGTCAGTCCAGCTGGCCCATCAATAAAAAAAGCCTTTTCGTATTGCTTAGACATTGCCCTACCATTTTATGCTATTCAGACAAATATAACAGGGGGGTGCAACGAAAGTCATTTTCTAGGCCTCTTTTCAGACTTGGCTCCTAGACTATTAGCGTGGTCAGAATTTAATTTCATTTCAAATTTGCTTCATTAATTTTTACGTGGGTAACTCGTTTTGAACTTTACCTCTTATTAGGTAATGCGTTTTCTTAACTAACTTGAATTGACTAAGAGGCACCCTTTTAAACTCACTTTAAAAGCGAGTTTCACTTTTCATTGCTCGATCACTGAGTCGAATTATGACAAGCAAATCGTGTTATAATAACACTCATGTGCGCATTGCAGTAACAGTCGGCTAATCACCGATTCAAAACATTTATTAATCAGTTTCAGACGTCCGCAAATGCCCGCAATGCGCGGGCCGTTTATTATATGACCTCTCATTTATCGTCAGCTTTCCTACATGCCTATCAGCTCAAAAATGTGACGTCGGTTATTTGTACTGATTTAGATTTTTATATATCTAAATGTACAAAAACTGAACAAAATAAAAAAGTAATGCCGAGGATTGTGTGCTGTCTAGTTAAAACTCACCAGCAGATACCAAAAAGTACCTGAAAAGGGCCAGACTCTAACAGAGGCATTTTTTCCTTTCCTTGTCTCTGTAGAAACAGCTGTGAGTCCAATGGACGACAACGCAAAAGTTCAGCAAGGTATGACCGAGGTGAACTTTCTCACTAACAAAAATTTGACATCTGACAAAATACACAAATTAGCTAACCAAAGACCGATTTCGTTAGAGGAATTTTCCACTCTATTGCCTGATGCTGAGCTACCTGAATTTGACGGATTAGGCTACATATATCAGCCTGAAGATCAGCCTGGTTATCAGCCCGGTCACCTGGCACGGCAGCTAGGTACTACAAAGCCCAAGCACCAAGTTCCACAACCCGAATATCAATTACAAACTACCCGGGCTGGTCAAGGACAAAAACTGCCACCAAAGCACCTGGCACGACAGCCTTGTACAACACAGCCCCAGCACCAAGTTTCCAACCCGGATATCAACTACAAACTATCCGGGCTGGCCAAGGACAAAAACTGCCACCAAAGCACCTGGCACGGCAGCCATGTATTATACAGCCCAAGCACCAAGCAAGTTCCCCAACCCGGATATCAACTACAAACTATCCGGGTTATCCAAGGAAAACAACTGCCACCAAAGTTAAGCCAGTTAGTATTGCTTTATCGTCTAGTACAGTGTGTGTCGAGTTTTTTTTTTTCTTGTTGTGCCGGAAACATTAAAAATTAACCATATGTAGCATGAGAAACCATCAATCCATAATGACAATAACATAATTCATTTGCACCACAATTTACAGTTTATGAAGTCACAATTACATGCTGGTCACCCGAAATAACGTTAAGAGCAAAGTTAGTTGGGAAATGTTGCAATGAAAGCTTAAAAAGTTCAAAATTAACTAAACTCTTGCTTTGGTGCAATGCTCGTAGCAAATGAGCTAACAAGGTGACTCTGAGAGATTAAAATTATACCAGTGAACGAGTGAAAAATCGAGGCAATTCTTTCAGAAAAATCGATTAAAACCTTATAAAAATCTCCCCTTGCTTGGTGGGTGCATCCATTTCTTTCAGAATTTAAACTCACGACCTATTTGGTATCCTTTCCTAATATAATCACCAAACTGACTACGGATTCTGTAAAGAACCATCCACTGGTACTTCAGGCTTATTCTTCCAGTTTTCGTAGCATTCAGCGCCGGAAGTGGAATATAAGTACACATAATAGTTTATGTTAGTATATTAAAAAAACAGTGGATAATGTTGTATGCGCGATCTGATTAACTACTCAAAGTCGGGATAGTTTCTGTTATTCAACTCCAACCTGGCATTGTTCTGGATTTCACACCAGAGTTTTTCTCAGTTTTTCGCCATGGCTATCCACTGCCTTGGTATATGCTTAAGAATTATTTGCCTCAGTGTGGGTGAAGAGTGGTAGATCTCAGCTCGGCACTATTTACCTCTCCTTCGGTAAGTAATTGTTAATTATCCAAAGTGATGTTTTGTGGATAATGGCCTACAGCAAGTGATTGTTTGGTCAAATTTAAATCTTTTTCACAAGCGTTGTAGCTTTTGTGTAGAGCTCAAGATGTACATACTGAAGTTCAAACAGAAGCTTTTTGGGGTGAAGGCGTTGCTCTGTACAGCGCTGTGATATCATTACTGTGTTTAACCCTTGGGCGTCAAGGGAAGGGTGGACGCCCCATCCCCCCCAACCAACCATAAGGTTTGTCTTCAATTTTTTTAAGCCTGCCGTTTTCAGTAGCTGTACGCATTTCTCTAACACACGTTTTCGCGAAGGTTTGGCGAGAACCAGTTGCTGTGGTTGCGGCGTGTTTTCACCTTTTTTTGGTGAAAAAGCACAAAATGTCGACACAAAGCGGCAAAGCGTTTAAGTGTGTCACATTTCTTTTTTGTCTAGCGTCAGACATTTTCAATTGCCGCCGTCTTTTGATAATATCTAATTTTGAGGAAAATCCAAGATGGCGGCCATCGTGACCGCCATCTTGGATGACGACACTGGCCCCAAGCAGCGCCACAACCCATATATGTAACTCATCTTATAGATCACATCACAGGCTATCTACTTAATGTAAAATACTTTGGAAACATCACGATAAAACCCAAGGGGAGGGGGGTTCCATCAACCCTCTCTCTTGTACCACGGTGGGGGTTCGAGTTAGCATGTTCTTCCGAGGGTTACGATGCCACTGCGCATTTTAAAATGACATAATAGCTCTATTCTTGACCAATGTTGTTTAAGAAATTAATTTAAGTTCATTATTACAACATCTTTATGATAGTAATCATCAGTCCACCCAAGCATTCATCTCGCCACTGGATCCTCGCCCACGATCTTGGATGGATCTTTCCGTATGCACAGCTTTCTGCTGCATTTGTCCAATTGGCTTGGCCGCTATTTTGTTCTCTCGCTTGGTAAGAATACATTTTTTAAACGAGAATGCATTTTCCGGTCTTCATGGTGTGGCCCAGTGCCTGCCTGCCTGCCTGCCTGCCTTTGAGGTTGGAAAAATTTATAATCAATGTCTATCAGAATTGTTTAATAGACAAACAAAGGCCATTATGTTGGTGTATTGTGGTTTTGTCGTTGTATTATTACTCAATAAAGCAGACGCGTGCAAAATGACTTTAAATTGACCGACTATGGCGCGCAGTTTTTTTAAGAACATTTTATAAACAAGAGAGACATTGCATAAACAATGAATAGCTCCTTTAATATTTATATTTTAACTCACGGACAGCTCATTTCATTACTTCGAAACGTTGCGCTTGTCTTGTTGTTTGCTTATTGGTTCGCTCCTTTCCTTCTCTGCCAGGTTGACAGCTCGTATGATGTAGGTGATTATGAAGCAGCCAAGCAGCACTCAAAGGTCGCCAAGTGGTTAAATATACTTTCCATTGTCGGTGGTTTAGTCATTGTGTCTACAATAATTGCCGTCAGAGTAACTTAATCTTAATCGTTTTTAAGACCCTTTTTAGTGGGTTCCACCTTGATCTCGTTTATAGCCATTGAGCGAGCTATTTTTATGCGTTCATCGTTTCTTGTCGCTGTTTAACTCCCAATATTAAACGTTCCAATATTGTTATTCCATTATATATATTATTCCAACATATGTTATTTCAATATTTTTGGCCGCTATGCCCAACATTTCAGCGGCGGATGGAAATGTTAGACGCGGTGCAGCTAAATTTCCAACATTGTTGTGTCAGACAAACTTGTCTGGAAAAGTCCGGGGGAATAGAAAACAAAACATTTAAGGTGACTCCCTATAGTTTTCAAGTGTAATGCCATTGAATACTTTGAGGAATTAAAGAAGCAAATCAATGAAAATTTAGTACTATCTCTTGGTAACAGTTATTAGTTCAATGATCAGTGAACCCAAACGAACCGTTGTGACGTCATCAATAGCTACCATATCAACCGTACATGTTAGACAAACAGACCTACTTTAGAGCTTCTGACGCTAATAGCACGAAAAGTAACCCGGTGACCCCTGTTTTTCTAATGTTATCCCAGTTTTCATGAAGAAAGGTAACAAATGAAAGATTTTAAAAAATTCTCTGAGGCAGATCAAGAAGCAGATTTTTTTTTAATTACTAAATAACGTAAAATTTGAATGGCAAAAAATCCGCTCCAGAAGATTTTTAAATTTCCTCTAGCTATATAATTGCCATTTTAAAAATAAAGATATGGGATCACCGGGCTTGGTTTTACGTAAGTTCCTTCCCGAGTCACGCGCAATCCACGCGCGAAAAATCTGGATTTTACAAAATCCCGCCTTGCGCACGCGCAAGTGTGGTCCGCTGTCCCTAAGTAAAGCCCCAATGTGCTTTTTCTAGCTGTTCGATTACAGTTGGAGTCGTCATCTGAGGTTTTATCGAAGTCGAGTTGGATCTAAATCAACTTTGGTTTACTGCTATGTTCTGGAGAATTTTGATCATTATGATGTGGCTATTGTGGGCATGGTACGACAGTTTTCGCTGAATTCACCTCGCACGAACATTAACATGTGCTTTCAGACCATCCATCCATCCATCCATCCGGTCAACTTGATATCAGGATACCAATAGTGTGAGAAATACTGCTTTCAGACCGGAGAATTACAATTTCCTTTGGTCAAGTCTGTCAACACTTATGGTCGGTGAAATTGTGGGTAAAATGGACATCCTCACTTAAAGGTACAGTCAAAACAAACCAATATGTAGAACTGAAATGGTTATGCTTCTCAGGGAAATGCTGAACGTGCTTTGCGATGGCAACGAGAATTCGCTTTGTTCGATATACACGAGGTTTCGTCGCTTTTCACTGGGAGGAAGGCATGCTTGGGACTGTCGGCCAAGGAAAAATTCTAAAGTAACTTTAATTTGAAGTGCAAGTTTTGTTCTCTGGCGCTTTAAAGGTTTAAAAATCCTCTCCCGGGTCCAGACGATCGATCACGGGGTGGACGTGATTTTCTTTTTTCCTCGGGTTAACACACGTTGCTTAGGAAACTTTTTTA
This sequence comes from Siderastrea radians, assembly GCA_964017195.1. Lineage (NCBI taxonomy): Eukaryota > Metazoa > Cnidaria > Anthozoa > Scleractinia > Rhizangiidae > Siderastrea > Siderastrea radians. Next base: position 10,552,484 of record OZ024887.1, on the reverse strand, counting down.
TCTTAGAAAATGACAAGAGTAGAGACTTTCTAGTTTTAAACGTTTGGGCGAAATGTGAATTGTTTTGAAGACAGGACAAAAATCTGCAAAAACGTTTACGTCCCGCCATGTACGTTTTGCTTCTCTGCGGATTTTAAATATCGCGCGTGTAAAACGTGATGCAAGAACCAGGCTTTCCAAAGTAGTAAAACCATAGGGTGCCACCTTAACCAAGGTGTTTCGCACATTGTTAATTGTGACTGGGACTAGTCCCCTTGAGAATGAATTGCAGATAAGTAGCAAGGTCCTCCACGCCCTTGTAAGAGCATTCGGTGTGACTTTAGGAAATTACATCAGGTTCTAACAGAATCACTTAAAGTAGGAGAAGAACTCACCAGATTTGTAAGTATATGTGTATTCGATTTCATAGCGCAGAAGAGCAAATCATTGTAGTCACACGCTTGTTATGTTTTATATCGCTGCTAGTTTGACTATGCAAAACACAACAAAAAAGTGCAAGTAGTACAAGAATAAATGTTCTTCGTTTTCCTGCGACGATTTGAGTATTTGCATGGGAAAAAGGTGGTACAGCATCAGCAAGCATGGGACATAAAAAGTCTAAACGTTGCTGGACCACTTAATTTGGGTAAATGATCTATGAGAGCAATCAGAAAACAGCCGTACAAGAAGGGACGAAAGGAAAGAAGGAAACTGAAAATGGCTACTGCATGTTAATCATATCCCTTTCCTTCCTGTCATAACATCAAAAACTCACCTCTGTGGCCTCTCAAGAGCGTTTTTGTTGGTTGTTCCTCCAATCTTTTGGAAGCACAGGATGGTTAAGTGTGATGATATTTTCCGAATTTTCTCGTGTTAGCCCTGAATTCGGTTCGTCTTGCGGAAAAAACATATTTTAGAGTTGCTATTGGGTGTTCCTTAATATTTTTAGGGAGCATAGGATAGTAACGTGTTATGTCATTTTCTGAATTTTCTGTCGTAGCGCATCACACAAGAGTGCTGGATATTCTTACCTAGTCAAAAAATGGTCCCAATGGGGCAATGGTATCCAGAATTTCAAGGTTAAGGCAATTTTTTGTCGGTGTGCACTTTTTTATTTGTTTGCATATTTTGGGCTCTTCGACGAAGGTTTTTTTTTTCGGACGGATCACTATTTTAATTGTAGCAAAAAGATATACGGAACGACTGATCCTTTCAGCAGTTAATAAGGAAAGACACACAAGACGAAATACATAAAGTAAAAAATATATGCACCAAAAAATTACCCGATATTTCGGTTTGCAAAACAAACCTTCTTCAGGGTCTACAGGAGTAAAATAAGTTAATACGTTAACAGGGCCGTTAAATAAAAGCTTAAATATTAAAAATAAATGAATGTGATAGGTTGGTAGCTGAACAAGACGTTTCATTAACGTAACTCATCTCCTTGCGGCTTAGCCTTGTCAATTAAGTGTGCCTCACGCGCTTTTCTAACGGAGTGTTGGTTAATATGTATTAGTTCCAAGGGAATGAGACGGATGTTGTTGACGGAGTGCCCAGGTAAGTTGAAATGTTCCGAGACAGGGGTAGGGTTAGCAAGCTGTTGATGATTTTGGACGGAACGACGATACTCATCGCGAAGCGTTCGTGAAGATGTCGTTTATATTAGTCTCCCCAATGTATTGGCTAGGCAAGTTACGTGTAGCGTATTTTTTACATTCAATTAATGACTCAGGTTCTTAGATTTACAAGTTAAAGTGTCTTTAATATAAGAAAGGATACGTGAGGCAACGTGGATGTTTATATCTCTAACTGTCCCAGCGGTTGTTCTTTGATCATTATTATTGGGGTCACACAATTTGGTGCGGACCAATAGATCACGCAGACCAGCACTTCGTTTCTAACTGAGGACTGGAGAATGTTTGTTTGCAGTGGTTTGAGGACTGGAGAATTGAATGCACAGATGTTACCTTACAATAGAAGCAGGGTGGGGAAGAGCGGGATTGAAGGTAATAACGAATGGTATTCGGGCCACGCAACGAAACGTTGAAACCACGACAACAACATAACAACGCAGACCGAAGTCATACATTGACTTCTGTTCTGAGTTTTGGGAACGGTATTGTGATGGTGTCTTTTATTTGCCATGCCAGGAAATGCGTCAAATTGAATTTTGAATAAGCAAAAGCTTTTTCAGGTCTAAAGTTTCAGTGTTTAAAAAATTTAAGGAAAACACTTGTAGACCGTCAAATTGCTACTTTTTTTGCACCGTCAACCGCCATAGCCAAAGCTTTTACTTCAAGTCAAGACAGTAACAAGGCTGACAAGATATGATACAACCAGAGAAGTGCTGTAGGCTCGCATTGTTATCATATGTCACAAAATCTAGTTTAACAAAGTGCAGTCCACCTCCTTCTTTGTTACGTGCACTTTATCTTCAAAATACTTGGTCTGGTTTTCTCCTTGAACCAATTTTGTTATGTATTTGTTGGCATCTGGCATTTATAACATGGAAACATGGAAGCGAGAGTTCTGTAGTTTGGTGGGATATTGTCCATTTAGAAGATGTTCTTGTGAATGCTTGCACCAGCGTCCAGTGATGGTCAGTGATTGGTTCTGCTTTGCTGGAATTTAACCGATGGCTCGTTGACGTAGCATAAACGTTGGAGATTCTGGCAAATTCGATAAGAAGAACATCGTGAACTTAACCTCTCAGTCCTATCTTGCGTTTATGTTTGCTGAACAAGAAAGACACCGGAACGGTCAACATAAACTTCTAGTACAACAACCATTCAACATACCAAAAACGAAAGACGAACAATCATTTTTCCTTGAAAGGAGATGCGGAAGATGAAGAGAACTTTTAAAAACTGTGACGTCAAAGATTACCTCCTTGAATGATCTGCTGACATCAAGTGAAATTACCGTAATTCGTTCAGCCCATAGAGTTATAGGCCCTTTCGAGTTTCTTTTACAGTCAAGCTAATTTCACAGCTACATCTCGTCAGTTACGTTTGGACTCAACGGTATCCTTATATCATTTTACAGGTGAGTACTATTGCAAATTTAATAATTATATAACATCACTTATATATGATAGGCAGTTAAAGCACTATCATATTTTTAAGTTCTGAGTTTTGGGAACAGCAGTCTGGTGGTGTCTTTGCTCATGCCAGCAAATGGGTCAAATTGAAATTTGAATAAGCAAAACCTTGTCAGGTCTAAAGTTTCAATGTTTAAAAAAAATTAAAAAAATTAAAAACACTTGTGGAACGTCCAGTTTCTACTCTTTGCACTGTCAAACACCATAGCCAAAATGTTTTCTTCACGGCAAGACAGTAACCCGGCTGATATGTAGTGATTTCATAGCGTCCAGGCACGTGCTGTAACCTGGCTTTTTTATCTTTAATTAAATAAGAAAGACGCCAAAAGGGATAAAATAATAACGAGATATCAATTTGAAAGAGAAAATAACGGCTTAAAAATTCAAAGTTTAATTAGAGTTAAAATTTAATATCTCATTTGTCACAAAATTAAGTTTCACAAAGTGGAATCCACTTCCTTCATTGTAATTCTGAACTTTATCCTCAAAATGCTTGGTCTGTTGTGCTCCTTTTTGTTATGTATTTGTTGGTATTTGTCCTTTATTACATGGAAACACGGAAGCGAAGCGAAAGTTCGGTAGAGTATAGGAATATTGTCGTAGAAGATGTTCTTGTTAATGCTTGTAGCAACGTCCAGAGTGACTGTCAGTGATTGTATCTGCTTGGCTGGAATTAAACTGAAAGTGTTTGCTACGCAGTCGCCATTAAACGAGACCAATAGTTGGCTCGTTCATGTAGCATAAACATTGGAGTTGAACTGTGACTGAGATGTACAATTGTTGTTGCTTATCTTGGTTAGTAGTAGTATATCATGGATTTAACAAATACCACCTGATTCTCAGCGGCTTATTTTCGAATTTTAAACCCCCCACATAACAAACAAGCTCCCTTTGCTCGCTTGTTTATTATGGTGGGGAGTTTAAAATTCGAAAATAAGCCGCTGAGAATCAGGTAGTATTCATTAAACTCATGATATACTACTTACACGAAATAAACCACCCAGCATAAAAAAGAAGAAAAGATTAAAACGAAGCATCTCCTATTATTTTGAAAAATTATTACAATTGAATAAACACGAATCTTTGTTATATCCAATTTGCAATGTCTGTACTTAACATAAACATTGAAGAGCTTTTGAAAGAACTTGATCCAGCAACGTTACAAGCTTTAGAGCAATTACTTGCAGAGGACGCTCCTGCTGTTCGAAAAACTATTCAGAACATATTGGATGAACCTATTTCTGAGAAAGTGGAGAAGAGTTTAGATAAACCTTTAATTCCTAAAACATTTCAACCGACCGCTCCTTCTCGTAGAAGGGGAGAAAAACACAAGAAATTTTGAGGAAGTTTGATCCAATTACCCGAGATAATATCCGAAACGTTTCAAGCTATCAGAATGAGATTCTTGATTTATATAATAATATCGAATATAAGGGAGAAGAAGTAAAAGGGCGTCGTTTCATTCGATGGCGCTTCATTCGAGGACTTGAAAGAGATCTTACACCTGATTTTATGACAAAAATACGAGAGAAAGTTAAAACATCTTTCTATGCAAGAACATATTTTTTCATATCAGCTACGCAATATTGAAGAAGATTCATCAATGGTGATGTACACAAACAAAGGTTCACCTTGGTTTGAACGTTTTTCTGATGCGGAGAAATGGTTGAGTGAGCGGGAAAAAGTACGTTTGGACCCTGACAACATAAACAGACCTGACACAAAATGGGTGTTTGAAGACCATTTTAATGTTGATGTAAAGGTTGTTCTTGACCGTCAGCCTCTTTTAGGTACAGGAATATTACCAGATTGGCTGCGTAACCTTGCACATAACCGTTCAATGATTGCTCTTGATACTTACCAAGACAATTTATGTCTTTGGCGTTGTATTGCGGTTCACCGAGGTTCAAGACCAGATCGAAGTACAACGGCAGCACGGGAACTTGCTAAGAGTTTCTTTAACCTCATAGCTACTCCACAAGATTGCCGAAAAACATCTTTAGATGAACTTGATGAGGTTGAAAAACATCTTAATAAAAAACAAATTTTCAAAGATTGGTTGGGTATTCGTGTATATGTGCCTGAACGTTTGGAAGATGGTGAAGTTTTATGGCACCTTTGGAGGAAACCACCAGCCAGATTAACAAATATTTTGACAATTGGAATTTACGAAGGGCATGCTTTCTTTATAAAAGATATTTCAAAGCTTGCAAAAAAATATGCATGTGTTCATTGCCGTTCAAGATTTACTCAAGCTTGCCACCTTCAACGACATACCCAAACATGTTCACAAGGGAAGACGGTGATTGAATGTCCGGCCGAAAAAGTTGAATTACCACAACAGCTTTTGAGAAGGCTTTTTATCCAAAACATTCATCTTCTCCAGAATCTCTTCGCTTGCTTGAACAAGAAGCAGCACTTCGTAAAATTCACATTCACCACGCTGCCTGCGGACATGGAGGTGAAAGATGGGTTGAGCGTGCACCTGTAGACGGTTATAACCATGAAACAAAGACTGTTTTTCAATATCATGGATGTCATTGGCATGGATGTCGAAAATGTTACCCTCATGATCGAAATAGAATTATTACTCATCATGACCAAACAAGAGAAGATAGATTTAAAGCAACTGTTGAACGTACACAAAAGCTTCGAGCTGCTGGCTACCATGTAATCGAGGCATGGTCTTGTGAAGTAGGAGAAATAAATATTAAGTTGCCACAGACTCAAATTATACAAAGTTATCCACACGCGATATTGTATGACTTTGAAGCATACGGATATAAAAATCAGAGAAAGGAACCTACAGGCATGTTAACTATCCAAAACACACACGTTCCAATCTCTGTTAGCATTGGTGACACTTTAGAAAGAGAACCTACCCACATCTGTGAAAAAGACCCTGCGGAGCCTGTTCGCAAGTTTATGGAAGAACTTGAGAGGCGTGAGAAAAACATTAGGGATCAAGTAAGAACAGCGTTCATACCTGACGACATAAATATGCTTTCAAAAGCACAGCGTCTCAAAATAGAAGAGTGGTGTAATCAAGTGCCAGTTCTTGGGTTTAACTCCGGGAGATATGATTTGAATCTTATCAGAGAACATTTCGCGGAACGTTTATCTGATACAACTGGTAAAGTAAGAGTTGTAAAAAATGGAAACAAAATTATGTTCATTTTGAGTAAAAACTTTCTCTTTCTCGATATCATAAACTATTTAGGTCCGGGTACAAGTTATGAGAAATGGGTAAAAGCTTATGAATGCAAAACTGTAAAATCGTGGTTTCCGTATGAATGGTTTGACACACCTGAAAAACTTGATTTTCACGGACTCCCGAAATATGAGGATTGGTATTCGAAGCTGAAAGGTGGTTATGTTCTAACACGGGATGCATGGGAAGGGTGCCAGCGTCTGTTCAAAGAAAAGGGGATGTGTACCTTCGCAGACTGGCTGCGTTACTACAATAATCTCGATGTAGCTCCTGGCCTCGAGGCGCTGGAAAAAATGCGTGCTTTCTACACTGATAAAGGAATCGATATTTTGAAAGATGCGGTAAGTATCCCAGGTGTTAGTTTACATTACTTACTTCGCGGATGTGTTGAGAGGGGTGCAGATCTTTACAGCCCGTGCAAAGAAGCGTATGAGATGTTGAAAGAAGCTGTTGTTGGAGGACCGAGCCTTGTTTTCACAAGATATCATGAAGTTGGAGTTACGAAAATAAGGTCTCATCGAAGAGCGGAACCTCGTTTTTGCAAAAATATAGTGGGTTACGACGCCAACGCTTTGTATTTGTCAACCATGCTTAGAGACATGCCTTGTGGAAAAGGAAGGGTCGTGCTTTACAATAACGAAGCCGCCGCTCCCATACTGACACAAAGGTTCAAAGAAGAAAACTGGTTCGGATTTGCAGAAGTTGATATAGAGATTCCTGAGCACTTACACCCAAAGTTTGAGGAAATGTGCCCGTTCTTCTACAACAAAGAGGTCCCTGTTGAAGCTGTACCGCAGCATATGCTTGACTATCTTAAACACACAAAAAGGAACCGCGGAGACGGAAAGAAGTTAGTGGGAGCATTTTCTGCAAAGAAGATTTTATTATAAACTCCTCTTTTTAGATGGTATATTGAGCATGGAGCAGTGATAACAAATGTTTATCGGACTATTGATTACCAACCAACAAAAATATTTACTTGGTTTGTGGATCAAGTTACTGAAGCTCGTAGAACTGGAGATAAAGAAAAAAGCAAGGCGCTGCTGGCTGAGGTATTCAAACTGTTAGGAAATAGTGGGTATGGAAAGCTCATCGAAGCCTTGGGGAGGCAAACAAACGTTATTTACACCAAAGACGAAAAGGTTGTCGACAGAGCCTTGCAAAGCTCATATTTCAGTGATCTTGACGAGATTGGGGAAGCGTATGAGCTGGAAAGTAGAAAGCCAAGGATTACAATTAGAAGACCATTTCAGGTTGGAATTGCTGTATATCAATTGGCTAAACTTCGAATGCTTGAATTCTATTATGATTTTCTTGACAGATATTTTGACAGAAAAGATTTCAAATTGATTCAGATGGACACAGACAGCAATTACATAGCAATCAGCTCAGAAAAGTTGGAAGACATCGTTAAACCAGAGCTGCAAACAGAATTTGAGGCAAAAAGCAAGAGTGGTTAGCTTGGGACAAGTGGAGCAGTCGGACCCCTGGGCTATTTAAACTCGAGTGTGAAGGCAGCAGAATGATTGCACTCTGTTCAAAATGTTATTACGTTGACGAATCTGAGGGTAGAAAAAAGAAGTTCAGCACGAAAGGGGTGTCGAAGAAACAAAACGAGATCACGTGGCAGCGTTTCAAGAAAGCTTTGGAAGGCAGCAAGGACATAGCAACTAATAGAGGTTTTAGGATGCGGAACGGGCAGATGGTCACTTACGAACAGCAGAAGCTGGGGTTGAGCGCTTACTACGACAAACGATGGGTATTGGACGACGGAATTCACACAGAACCGATTGAGTTTCATTGTTAGATTGCCGGTGGTAGTTGTGTATCTGGAGGGACAATCAAAAGCTCTTCGCGGACAAACCAGCGTTTTGGCCCGTCAAACAAATAATAGATAACCGGTGCGTCTGGTTTTATCATTATTTTTTCAATCTCGTAAACATTCAAAGACCAGATTGGGTCGGTAGCTCTTCGCCGGCCACCTTCAAGTTCACCAGGTTGATAGAGATAGGGAACACTTAAACCGGAGGGGAGCTTTTTTTCGTTCACACCAACGGGTCTCAAATAAGGTGTCGAGGGTTTGGATGGAACAGTTTTCTCTTTGATGGCATCAACAGGTTTTTGACCAGTCAGTTGAGTGACTTCTTTATTCAAAGCTGAAATAACAGCAGGCAGTCGGGCCACCCATTCAGTCGATCTTTTGTCGTCTGGGAGGCGCATTTCAACCCCATATTGATGTCCAAACAGTCTTTCAGCCAGGGTGCGGTTGAATCTTTCAACGATAGCTTGATCACGGTGAATATCCACACGACCACGTCTAACCTCGACATTATGTTTCGAAAGAAGTTGGTTCACAGAACCCATAAACTCACGACCAGGATCGACCTGAAGAAGTTTCGGCCACTTCAAAGGACCACGACGACTATAAATCCGTTCCAGAGCAGCTGCAACTTCTTTTGCCTCTTTTGTGGTCAACGGTTCGGCCTCTTTGTATCGAGAGGCCACATCTACCACTGTGAGAGCATATTTAAAAGTTTTACGGAAGCGTGGTGGGCGATCGTGTGGGAGATACAGAAGATCGGCTTGGTGAACTTTGTTTGGAACAGGAAGATCAAATTTCGGTCTTGGAATGTAACGTGGGGCTGGTAAATAAACCTGCCAAAGAGCTTGCTTCATCAACCAGTTTTTAGCCACATCTTCCGAGATTTTCGCTGCCTGGGCTAATTTTTTAATTGCTGTAAACCCTTTCCAATACCCTTGCGGGCTGTAATAAATTTTTGACAACTTATTGAAAATACGCGAGCTCATTGTATACTATACACGATAAAAAAAATGTACGACCCGTTTGGTTGTTTGCAAGGTGAGAAAATTTCGTCGAAAATAATTCAAGAAATGTTGCAAAAAAGAAATGAAATAAGCCTGTCATTAAAAAAAATTAATCGTTGTCCTTCATGCGAGGAGCAACTAGTTTATGTGGTGAATGAGTTCTGTCGTGAATGTCCAAAATGTTGTAGAGTGTTTGAATGTGATGATTATGAACAGTTCCAAGAAGAAAATCGGGGAAGACGTTCTACTGCAACTAATTTTCATTTTAAAAAAAATGTTTTGCGGAAATTGGACATTAAGAAAATGTTTTCTTCCAGCGAGGTAGATTTTCTTGGTAACGTTATTGCTCAATTTAAGAGGATGACCAGCAAGCCAGTGAACTACTCCTGTTTTCTGTACAATTATTTTGAAATGGTACCTTCTGAATGCTGGCCCAACAAAAAAGAAATTATGAAATCTATTTCTCATTACCTTCCTAAAAACTTAGAAAGCAGGTGGTGCGCAAAACAGGAGTTTGAAAAGTGGTGGTTGAAAACCAATCAAGGTTCTTATAAACATTTTCATATTTGCCTGTTTTCGGATTTTTCACCAAACGCATGACAGTACCCTTTTTTGGATGAGTCCAAAATTTCTTGCTTGTGACACCCACCAGTTGGTCCTGTGAAAGCATTTTTCGCAATATCACCTTTCCAATACCGATCAAATACAGGTTTTGTGGAAGGAATCATTTTTTTTGTCAAAGTTTCAGCAAATTTCACTACTTCCAACGGTTTATCCAAAACACCAGTCCCCTTTTGTTGTTTCAAACCCAACCCTAACTTTTGTTTAGCATTGATTGCATTTCTTGCAGCCGCATGACCCCACTGCCTTTGTTTGTAAGGAACTGCGTCAAGAGTCTTCACCATTTTTTTATCCGCTTTGTGTTTGCATTTTTTGAGATTTTCACCATACTTTTTTTCACGGTTGGAACAAACATCATAATCAACATCATGTTGCATAGCAATCGCATCTGTTGCACCTGTTGGTGGTTGATATATTTCCAAGATTTCACCCGTTTCTGGATCGTATTTCACCTGCTTTTCAAGAGGATTGTATGGCCCTGTGAAATTATGTCCCGGCAATGTCCAACCTTTTTTTGGTTTCGGAAATTCTCCAATTGCTGCATGTATATCAAAGCCGGCGCCATCCAAATCAGGTCTGTCAGTTTTGTAACGTTGGTTTGGTCGAACTTTAGTTGAAAGTTGATCTAAAATTTCACATCCAACTTTTTGAATGACTGGGCAGGCTTTGTCAAGAGTGTAATTTATTGCTTTCTTTTGAAGTTTGGGGTCTCTCATAGCTTCAGAAGCGTAATATCGCCCAGCTTCAACACTTTTTTTCGCAAGATATGGGATTCCTTTTGTAATAGCAAGATCACCAACTGCCATAGCAACGTCGCCGAATATTCCACTGCCCTCCGCGCGGGAGGGCTCACCTAGTTTCCCGGCATAAAACTTGTTTTTGTTATTCCACAACTAGCGCATTTTGCTTTTAAGAGTTCTCGATTTTTCTTTGTGATTACCTTTTCACTTCCCTGCACATTGGGTGTGTTCCGCTTTTCTTTCACACAGTACAGTTCCATTGTATATATCTTATGAAAAATAATTTTTCGCTATTTTCTCATTTTGAAGTAAATCGTTAGAGAATATTTTCAAAATATCGGCAAAACTTGTTCCTTTATTTCTTTCGTTTAAAAAGAGAAGGCGGTAATAACCACATCTCACACTTTGTTCCCATTGAATTTGGTTATCATTTCTGAAAAAATGTGTCATCCCGTGCATTGACATTTCTTTTTCCCATTCCAAAGGTGGTGGAAGCCCAAATGAATCGAAATACTCGCAAGCGCCTTCATCAGACCAACAACATACCCAGTGAGTGCCCAAACTTCCAAAATCATCCAAGTTGATAATGCATGGGGAATGAAAAAAAGGATTTGTTTCGTTTCTGCTAAAAATACCTTTTATTGGAATTCGTAAAAAGTTGCACCATTTTCTCAAGTCAATGTTGGATAGAGGTTTATCTTCAAATTTTATTTTTTTTAAACGATAATAATCATCTCAAGTTCCAAAATAAGGTGGAGGTTGAATTTGCATTCCTTTACCTTTAGATGGTGATCGTCTTGTTCGTGGTGGTGGTGGTGGTGGTGGTGGTTGCGTTTGCATACCTTTTCCGATTATTTTTCGGACAAAATCAAGAGCCAAAGGTACTCCGATAGACGCCAACATACCAAGAAAGCCACCATACTGTGCTGAACCTCCGTTTACAAAACCTTGTCCAACAAGATATTGTTCTGCCGCCTTTTTCTGAGTAGGAGTCATTCGCTGGACAAGTTTATAAAGCTCAATTTCCTTCGGCTCAAAACCCTTTCCGAATATCTTTTTCAACACCTTTTCAGCGCCAAAACTGAAACCTGCACTTGCTAATGCTCCAAGGGCTGGTTTTGCCAAACCTAGCATAGCAGAAAACAAACTTCCACCGCGCTGCGAAGTATTTTGAATCTGTGTCTGGCTTCATTTTATTACCATTCCTTTCCCTGCCGCTAATCTTTTCTTCAGTCGCGAGATTTGAGTATCAGTGAGAAGAAGTTCGTCACCACGCCCAATTTTGTCTGGTTTAACTTTCAGATTAACAGGTGTCTTCGTAACATAAGCTTTTTGAAGTTTCTTTTTCTGACCATCAGTCAGTTCGATTTTATATGGATGATAAGTTATGCTCATCGTGCGTGTATATTATATTCAGAATTTTTTTCAATTTTTTTCTAGACGACAACAAGTTCATTACCAATTTGTTTCAACACAAATTCTTGTTCATTCAAAACCGCGGCGAAGATTTTATAATTAATCTTGAGCGTTAGCAGGTTCGTTAAGTTTGCAATGAAAATAAAGGATTTGTGGGTCCCCTGTCAAACTTTCTTTGGCATTTCGTAAATCGAAGTATATAATTGGGTATAACTTCTCAAAGTTTGCGACTTGTAGCTGAACGCCGGTGTTGAAGTCGTTTTTTCTGTATCTGAAATTTATCAAATCCTTCAAAATTCTTAGTTTAAACTCATTATCGTATTCAATCTGAGGGTAAAAGTTTGTTCCGCATTGGAGGCTGCAAGTTTTCAATTTTGCTGAGTCATCACCATCGATATCAAATGTGTCAAAAAAGTAAGGATTTTGTGTGTAACGATTTATTTTACGAGCTTGTTGAAAGAATACAAAGACATGTTTGGGGTTTTTTATTCCACTCCCAATCATGAACATACCACTCTCGTCCCTTCTTTCACTCAAAGAAAAAATATTTTCTTTCAAGTATTTCCATTGGGTTGGTTTTAAGAAATTTTCATTTACAAAGGTCTGTCCTTTACCAGTGAAATGTAATTGTGGAACCCATAATTCTAATTTGCGAACAACAATTCTTTGAGCTGTTCCATCATTTTGGTAAATCAATTCTCTATCATTTTGTAAAGTAATAAGAAACTCAAGTTGCATTGGTGGCAGCAGCCTGTCAGAAAGCCCTTCGAAAAAGGAGTATCTGTTTAAAGGAATTGTTGTCTGAACCATCTTTCCACCATGTGATAGAAGCGCCCTTGATTTCATTCCAGTATTCGACGCATTTGCATCAGTCGCTGTGGTTGCGTCAATGTCAAGATACCAAAACTGATCTTTTGCCACGCTTCTTGAAAAATCATCAGAAAATTCAAGCAGATTTGTTATGAAAATGAATTTGTGGATATTATTCGCATAGTAAAGTTCTTTACCAGATGAGTTGATCCTCAAACTTTTAATCAATGAAAAAGAACCGTTTATCGGAGCTGATTCGGTGTCAGCGACAACATTACCTCCATTTGCTGTTGCTTCAAACTTGAAATCTACGCGGAAATCGGCATTATACCAGTCATAAAAATTGTTCCTGTCCATCAACTTGAAAGTGTAACCCTCTTTCTCTTGAGTGTCACCATTAGCAGGTAAGAGGATAGGGGTGGTTAAATTAAATTTGACATATTTTTCATTCTCGAGGTATGGTTGAATTCTGAACATAACAACAAGCTTTTTTGCGCTTCAATTTCATTTGCCAAAATTCGATTCAATTTTATCAGAGCCTCATCTGATTTTTTTGGTAGTTTATTTTGTAAAATGTTTGTAAGTTTATTTTGTGCATCCTTCCTCATTTTTTTTTTCTTTCGCTCTTGCAATAGTTGACGTATTTGCTTTGAACCTTTTTCGGCAGCAATTTCACCAACTTTCTGACCCGCTTTTCCTGCGAATGTTTTTGCGGTTTTTTCGGCAGTTTTCTTTGCCACGTTCTTCACAGCGCCTTTAAATACTTTACCAATGGTCATAAGGGTGTCACGTATCACACCCGACCCTTTATGTTTATATCGAAAAGTTTCGGTTTTTTCATCAAAAAATTTTACCCACTCGCTCGGATGATTCATGGTTGTATATTAATGAAAATAAATTTCATTCTTGTTTTATCATTAAATTAACCAAAATATCTATCCCGTTAAGATCCAGAGCACCACCAATTCCGTCAGTAACTCTAATTCTTACCGAATCGATAATTTTTTTGTTCTCAGGATGCCAATTGAGAATAAGCAGTTCTTTTTCAAATGGATAACTCACTTGAAGCATGGCTGTTGAAAAAGTGTATATGACATCTCTTGGAACATTGTTTGATTCCCGGGTGGTCAGATCACAGTGGATGAACATCCAATCAACACCTCTTGTAATATCTGGTAGATTTCTTCCGACACTGTCTCCACTCAAAGTCACTTTTACATAACCAATTAAATCAGAAAAAGATCCTTGAGATAAGTCAAGCTCATAATCATCTGAATTAAAATGACAACTCTGTAAATTGTCATATCGAAATACAAATTGAAAATGAAATTACTTTTTTCAACTTTTGGATCTACTCTACCGATGTGTTTCTGAATAAAATGGTAAATGTTTGCGTAATCATACATTCCATTTGGGAAAGTCAAAGTTTTCCAAGCTTGTTCCGTTTTATTTCTCCAGCGAATTTTGTTATTATCATAAGCGGCATCTATATTATACCATGAATAAGCCATTGAGATATTTTTCAACGCTGCTTGATATTTTTTTCTGAATCTAAATAAATTGGAGTTGGAAAATTAATTGTGAAATCATGTGAAACATTCTGGTCTCCATTTCTTTGGAGTTTTGCGAGTTTTGAGCTGAGAATGAGATCAAAAGACATAATCATTGAGGTATATAATAAGTGATAATTTTTTCTTTTGTTTTTTATTGATTGTACCAAGTTCAACTAGTGAATCAAGAAGATTAAATACCTGATTTTTTAGTTTTATTGAGCTATTTCCTGCTTTTATCGATCCTAAGCTGAAATGATGCCGCTTCCTTCGGTTTCCCAATCTTGTTCATAAGAGTCATCTTCGTTGTCAGAAAGTTCAAAAGCAGGTCTTCGGCTCATGACGGCTTTTACAAAAGGGGTTTTGGTGATTTCTCTTTTTTCCGGTTTTTTTGGTGGTTTCAATTTCGCCTTTTTTTCTTGTAATTGTGTTGATAAAGGTTGTGTCCTTTTAAGTAACTTTTTTGCATGTTCTTGATGTGCCTTAATTGTTTCGAGTTTAAACGCCTCAGCTTCTAGTTCTTCCACATTATATCCATAGTATTTAGATCCTTTACTTTTTACTTTGTAAGTTGGATCACTTCCAAATTTAGCAAGAATACTTTTAACATTTCTAAGCCGCTTTGATGTTTTTTCCCTCGTTTCATCTTTGGAAGTTCCCGGCATAACAGTTTCTTCCATCAAAGGTGGAGGTGGTAATGGAAAATCATCAAATTCTTGATATGGGGGTGGTTGTGATGTTGGTACAATAGGTGTTGTGGGTGTTGTTGGTGGTGATGGTGCTGGTGATGGTGCTGGAGTTGGTGCATCCGGTCTGAATTCATCAGCAAACGGGTTGATTTCGTCAAATGCATCCATTATGTAATCAGGAACTTCCTGCTCCCCTTCTTCTTCTTCTACATTGTCGCTGCTTTTTTCATCAAGCCTTTTTGTGATTGGTTTAAAAAGCTCCTCCCCTGAAAGCTGACCAAAATCTTTGTTTATTTTATCCATTCTGAATTTTTGGTGAATTTCTTCTGTTTGTTTATCCAACACCGTTTTTTCTTCAGCCCATTGATGCCATTTTTTTACTGACATATTTCCAGCGTGAATATATAGATGCGAAGAAAAAAATGAAGATTCCAAATTATGACCAAGGTTCTTCCAAGAGTAAATACAAACAAGGCCACCCTTGCATGCCAGCAGATGTTTTTCGGATGTTAATTTGTGGACCCAGTAATCCTGGTAAAACAAACATATTACTGCATATGCTTTATGAGTTGTTGGAGTTTGATAAAATCTACCTCTTCTCAAAAAACCTGCACCAGAACAAATATCAGAATCTTTTGCAGGACTTTGGTGAAAAAATCAACCCCAAGGTTGGTTATGAGGTTATCGAGGCTTACGGTGATGAAATCATTCCACTCGAAGAACTTCCGGCGGACAATCAAAAAATAGTTGTTTTTGATGATCTTGTTTGCGAAAGCAACCAAAACAGCATCATTAATTATTTTATCAACGGGCGGCACAGAAACTGCTGCGTTATTTACCTCACTCAAACTTTTTACAAGGTGCCGAAAAACATCCGTGATAACTGCAGCCATTTTTGTATTTTCAGATTTCTTCCAAGAGAAAACAAACGAATTGCAGACGAGATAGGTGTGGATCACAACGCTTTGGATCGCGCCACCGATAAAAAATATTCTTTCTTTTACTATGACAAACCCCAAAAATTAATTTAAAAAAATTTTGATGAAGATATATAATGGGGTATATTAACAGTCAAATAGGTGGAACTAGCCAAACTACGACGAGTGAAAGTGGAAAAGTGGGTCCTCCTGGCCCAGGGGGCCCTCCTGGCCCCGAGGGTCCTCCTGGACCGAAGGGTGACAAAGGCCCAGGAGGACCACATGCGGCAACCATATCGACCAAACACTTTCTACAGAGAAAGTTAAAATTCTGAAAAATTTATATGCTTATTACCATAAGAAACATTATGGCTATGAAAAGTTGCAGCGCGGTTTTCGAAAAAAAAATTTTGTTTGTAATCTTTCAGCTGGTAAGTTAATTATTAGTGCCGCAGTAGCCGGAGGAATTACATTAAACCCAGTTGTCATGGCAATTTTAACTGGTGTTGGTCTTACTTTGAAAGCAGTGGCAAGCCTTAAGAAATACGATAAGAAAACAGAACAAGCAAATTTTGCCCGTATCGAATACCAAAAAATTCTTGATGAGATTCGTTTTTACCTCAGATTAGAAGGTCTTTCTTGATAGATTGAAAATGATAGATAATTTCGTCACTGATCATTGTATGGAAATTCCGCTATCTGTTCAAAGAAAGTATGAAAAAAATATACTCAATTATAGATTTTCAAAGTAATTATATATCTTTCGAAATGATTGCAACTCTGCAAGCTATTTGCTATCACCTTGTTGAGCTTCTCACGCCCCCCGAAATTTTGCAAATAAGATTTATAACTCGTGATTGTGTTTCAAAAATATTGTTACCAACTTGTGATGAAGATGGCTACCCCATTTCAGGACTAGATGTAGTTCCGTAATAAGATTTTTTCCTAAAAAAGTTGAAAGATAAAACTTTTTTCTTATAAACAACGAAAAATGCGTGATAGTCACGCGTGACCTTATGTGACAAGAGGCGTGACATTGCGTGACTGGGTTACGTTACTGTCACGCGTGACGTTGCGTAGCAGGTCACATAAAAGAGCAAAAACCCTTGTCGGGGGGGTGCTCGTGGCTGTTCTTGCCTAGCCTCGGCTAGGACTTTCACCTCACCGAAGTGAGGATTTAACCGCTGACAAGGCGGTTGTCATTCCACATTTTACCTCTGGGAGCGAGGTTGAAATCCCGAGGGATTTCTGAGCACCCCCCTGTCACCAGTAGGGCCGAGGCGAGCTCACCCGAGGGTACTCTCCCACTGGAAGGAGTTCCCCTATACCTCGTAATTCACCGCATGCAAGCCCTCAAACAGGGTTCAGATGGTGGCCAACCATCACCCCCCTAGGGCTTTACCAATGAGTGAACTAATAAATATTGATCACGTTCAATATATATTAAACACATTTTTCTTCTTCTATTCCTTATGGTACCCTTTTTCTGCCCTTCACCAAAATGTCGCAATAATTGGATGTTTACGCATGCGCTTCACAAAATTTCACGTCGAGTAGAAAAGTACACTCTATTAAACAAATGTATCTTCAATGTATCACTATGGATGTCTGTACAGATCAACAAGCGATCTCACAAGACTGGCCAACAGAGAATGTATTTATAGATCAACAAGAAATCTCAGAAGAATGGCCAACTAAAGAAAGCTTTAAAAAAAGAGAAATCTTAAAATGGAGAAATATTTCAGACGATGTGTACAAAACTAAAAAGGTTTCACACCGGGGAAGTAAATGAAAGTAAATGTGGAATTTCAGCAATTTTAACTTTAAAAACAAAATGTGGAGATGAACTTCTTGTATGGGCTCCTAAACGTTTTGCTGAAGATCTTGAAGATGAATGTTATCAATTTGTTTATAAAATAGGTCTCAAAACTTCTGCTGATGGTAATGAATATTTTGATTATGAATTAATGCAATCTGTCTGTGAATATTGATTTGTTTTTTCAAGCTTGAGTTGTTAAGGGGGTTTCCCTTCAATGTTTGAACGAGAATATAAATTACGTCATTGTCTGCGGGTTTCACCGAACCGCGAAACACAACTTAGGGATTGTGGTCCTCTTCCCATATATCAGTGCAATACTTAACTAGAGTTATATCATAGATCGGGACAGAGATGGTTATTTCATCTAAGATTTCTTCTTGTTTGTAACAAGGGTAACAACACCCTCCACAACAACAATGCATATAGGCTACACACACTATAATATGAACAAGCTGCTGCCTTTCAGAACAAAAAGGTTGTATTAAAAGCTCATCGTGAACTTGGTTCCAACCCAAAGCCTCTCGATCTTTCAGTTTTATGGCGAGGAAATGTTTGAAAATTATCTCACGTAACTCTGGTGGTAGGTTTTGTATTGCTTCAATAACCTGACAGTTGTTGAATCCGGTAGCCATCGATATCAAATTTGACTCACAAATATTTAATCGATTATAAATTTTTTGTGTGTGTGTGTGTTCGGTTATGTTTTTCTTCTTTTTTATGCTGGATGGTTTATTTCGGGTAAGTAGTATATCATGAGTTTAATGAATACGACCTGATTCTCAGCGGCTTATTTTCGAATTTTAAACCCCCCACAATAATAAACAAGCGAGCAAAGGGAGCTTGTTTATTATGTGGGGGGGTTAAAATTCGAAAATAAGCCGCTGAGAATCAGGTGGTATTTGTTAAATCCATGATATACTACTTGGTTATTTGTGCGTCAGATTCTGGCAGCTCAATAAGAAGGACATCGTGAACTTAATCTCTCAGTCCAACCTTGCGTTTTAGTTTGCTGAACAAGAAAGGCACCGAAACGGCAAACACAAACTATTAGTACACCAACCATCTATCTTCCATAAAAGAATGTCAAGCAAGATACATCAAAAACTAAAAAATATTATTTCTCCCTGAAAGGAGACGCAGGAGATATACGAAGAGCATTTTTTAAAACTGTGACGTCACAGGAAGGGTACCAGTGTTCAAGCACACGATGAGAACTGTGCATTATGACATAGGTTGTTGACCATGGAACTTAAGAGCGAATGTTACCAACGGTCAAACATTTGGTGGCAACAGCTCAAAAATCAATTCCGCTCATATTCTTATGTTAGGGAGACCTTAATGTCAAACAAATCACTGCATGGTTCGTTTGGCTGAATATCGATTTATTTTCAAAAAAATCGATATTAACGGAATTCGCTCAAAATACCGCTTTTGAAGCTCAAAATTTAAGGCAAATCTCGAAGCTTCGCGTGACAAAATGAAGCATTCCAGAGCAATAAAAAGTGACCAAACTTGTAGAACGATGTTTAAATATATGTCAAAAGCAATTTCAGCAATTTCTGCTTATTTATTTGCGCGCTCTAATTAAATTTATCCGACATACTTTTGACTAGATAAAAAGTATATCACATTTAACCCCTAAAAAAAGTATGTGGTACCGAATATTATTCGTCAAGAATCTGGATTTCAAGAGGAGAAGGGATGTTCTTTTCCCTCCTAAAAGGATATTTTGGGGAAATTTATTGACGCGATGTTATAGAATTTTAAAGTTGGACAAATTGCGTTGATTTAAGCGATCAGAAAAGTCAGCCTAATTAACTCAGTGTACACATACACAAACAACTTCACGTTTACTGCAGGCTTTGATCAGCCAACAACCGATTTTAACACAATATCCTCTAACCTTCATGTTGCTGTATCACAGATGAGAGCTGTGGTCCTTGTTGATGATAAAATTCAAGCAAACTGCAAGGAAACTTGACAGGATATCGCAACTTGCCATGCCGTTTCACCGAAAATCCGCCGTTTTTGATGTGAGGATTCTCTTTTCCAATTTTCGTTGGAAAGCAGGCTTAAGGTGTTGTACATAAGATGTCTTTCCTTTCAAACTAGCTCTGAACTGAACAGCGAAACAAGAAGTCGTTAATACAAAAACATCTGTTACGTGCTTTGGGTGATGCCGCTAATTAATTCAGGCAGAACGAGTTTTAGTGAAATCGACTACTGCAGGCATGCATGTACCGCGGTAACGAAATTTTGGGTACATCGGGTGACTTTTGGGGAATTAGGTTTAATTTTTTTTTCAAATAAGCTATTTCTGTCTTCCTACGTTTACTTCTTTAAGGACTGAGCGAAGATTCTCAGTAGATTGGGTTCGATGAGTACTTTGAAATCTGTACAACTTAAAAAAGCGCACGTTGGTTGCGTGACATACCCGAGACTGAGCTTTTTACCTGATGGGCACGGCAAAGCCGCAAAGGAGGTTTTAAAAATATATTCTCTGTTGGTTTTCCAAGAAGTAGCACAGATAATGAACGCTATTTTATATACTATGGCTAGATTAAAATACAAAGTCAGGCATGAAAATTTCCTGTTCGGTCTTAAAATTCGTTTTTCGTTTTGTTGGGGTGAGGGTGGGGAGGGGCTGGGGCTATAGGTTTCGGGGAAAGAAGTTTTAGAGAACACCGAATCGACTGATTGTATCGATTCCTGGCATTCAAAGACTTTCAAATAAGGTAGTGGTGATACCTTAAACCTCCTTTTTATTTTTACCTGGTTCTTGTTCGTATTTACGTGCTAGTGTACATTTAACACACAGACAATTATTTACGGAGAATAGACATTAATAAGAAATCAAATTTCGTATTGGTTCTCAGGGAATAAATTTAATGATCTGCAAGATTGTTAAGAGCTTCGTCCTATGGCACAAAATACAACCTACGACGGGCTTAACTTGGATGACTTTTTATGAGTCTTGGGTTTTCCGCTTTCGATGCTCAACAGGCACCAACGATAAACGACTCTACTCGACTGACACTGTAGTGCGTGCAGTCTTTTTTTAAAGCTTCCAACAGTGAAGAAAACTACAAAACGGTTAACTGGGGGGTTGAACGTTCTATTCAACACCGATCAACGCTGTTGAATTTTTAAAACAAGTTTGGCCTTCTAGCTTAATGATGTTTCACAATTTTGCCGACTTTTCTTTTGTTCTCAGGTGTGCCACTCTGTGCAATGATGTTCTGTAATATTGATTCAACTTTTTCTATGTTCTCAGGTGTGCTTAAAAGTATTGAATTCGTTTGCCCACCTTGTTCAACATCGCACAACAAAGTTGTGCTCAAGATTGCTGAATAATGTTGAATGAGTTTGGCCGAGTCATAAAGTTTGCAAACGAAAAACGCAAAGAGCGTGAGCCAACAAAATGAGGGCGCAGCCGGGGTTGAAGGCTAAGAGAAGGGGGAAGTTTGAACCCTTAATCCCCCAACATGAAAAGGTTTCCCCTTAAGTAGGTTTCCAACCCCCCCCCCACCCCCCCACCCACCCATCGCCCCCATCCTCGCGAAAGTGGGTCGGTTAAGCAAAAGGGAAAGATAATTCCAAGATAATAATTCCAAGCGAGCCTTGGTTAAAAATTAAGTCCTCAAAACTGTCATTTTACAGCGACCCGCTATCACTCTTAAAGTTATTCGAAGACCTTGATATGAGGGTGACATAGATGTCCACGTCACCTCAAGATGCCTTTAAAGAATATTAAAACACACGAGGAAAGGGTGCAGGCGCGGACTAAGTATTTCTAATCGGAGCCTTTTGGGTCTGTGAAATCAGTTTTCAGAAAATCGAGAACCTGCAAATTCCTTTCCGATCCGCTTTTATAATTACTGAACAAAGCTTTATCACATGCAGGTGGCTGGCTTGAATGTTGTGTGATGTTGTAAAGCAAAAGGTTTCACTTCTGCATAATTGATACATTAAAGGTGGGGTTAGGTGAGTTCTGAAACAAGAGATGGAAAAGCTCCACTTTATTTGAAAATCCTTTAATGCCAAGAATCATTTACTTATACTACCACTTTCACCCGGGCACTTACAATCAGTCGATTTAGTATTCTCTTAAACGTCTTTTCAAACACCTTTAGCCCAAACCCCACCCCACCCTAAACAAAAAGAAAGAAAACATTCTCAGACTGAAAAGGAGATTTTCATGTCCAACTTTGTATTTTAATCCAGCCATAATTCATTAACTGTGCTACCTCTTCGAAAACCAACAGAATATATTTTTTAAATCCCTTCGCCCTGCCCACCAGAAAAAAGCTCTATGGTTAATGTCACGCAACCAACGTACGTTTTTTCAGTTTCACGCATTTTTAAGTGTTCATCTGAAACCAATCTACTGAGAATCTTCGCTCAGTCCTTAAATTAATAAACGTAGGATGACAAGAATAGCTTATTTGAAAAAACAATTTAACCTTATTCCCCAAAGTCACCCGATGCACTCAAAATTTCGTTACCGCGGTACATGCCTGCAGTTGTCGATTTCACTAAAACTCGTTCTGCCTGAATTAATTAGCGGCATCACCCAAAGCAACAGATGTTTTTGTATTAACGACTTCTTGTCTCGCTGTTCAGTTCAGAGCTAGTTTCTAAGGAACGGCATCTTTTGTACAACACCTTAAGCCTGTTTTCTAACGAAAATAGGAAAAGAGAATCCTCACATCAAAAACGGCGGATTTTCGGTGAAACGACATGGCAAGTTGCGATATCCTGTCAAGTTTCCTTGCAGTTTGCTTGAATTTTATCATCAACAAGGACCACAGCTCTCATCTGTGATACAGCAACATGAAGGTTAGAGGATTTTGTGTTAAAATCGGTTGTTGGCTGATCAAAACCTGCGGTAAACGTGAAGTTGTTTGTGTATGTGTACACTGAGTTAATTAGGCTGACTTTTCTGGTCGCTTGAATCAACGCATTTTGTCCAACTTTAAAATTCTATAACATCGCGTCAATAAATTTCCCCAAAAAATCCTGTAAGGAAGGAAAAGGACATCCCTTCTCCTCTTGAAATCCAGATTCTTGACGAATAATATTAAGTACCACATACTTTTTTTAGGGGTTAAACTTGATATACTTTTTATCTAGTCAAAATTATGTCGGATAAATTTAATTAGAGCTCGTAAATAAATCAGCAGAAATTGCTGAAATTGCTTTTGACATATATTTAAACATCGTTCTACAAGTTTGGTTACTTTTTATTGCTCTGGAATGCTTCATTTTGTCACGTGAAGCTTCGAGATTTGCCTTAAATTTTGAGCTTCAAAAGCGGTATTTTGAGCGAATTCCGTTAATATTGATTTTCTTGAAAATAAATCGATATTCAGCCAAACGAACTATGCAGTGATTTGTTTCACATTAAAGTCTACCTAACATAAGAATATGAGCGGAATTGATTTTTGAGCTGTTGCCACAATATTTCGAAAATGTTTGATTTTTGGCAACATTCGCTCTTAATATTTCGGGAAATATCGAAATAGAAAGTCAGATTAATTTACCATTAAGAGTACAAAGTTGCCAAGTGAGTCTTTCTGTAGAAATATAGCATGATAAATTTGCATTAACTGAAAAACTCGGAAAAAGAAATTCCGAGTTCCAGATGGGAATTGAACCCACGACCCTCCGTGATCTAGTCGGATGCTCTACCACTGAGCTACTGGAGACTCTATGGTGAGCAAGGGTGAAATGTGAGTCTTGACTAGAACCGCATCACGCAGTGACATAGTCAAATCAGGACAAACACACATAGGACTCATAACTGCATCGCGCAGTCACATTAAAGCATACCTGAGATGCAACCATCCAGCCGCCAAGTGAGTCTTTCTGTAGAAATATAGCATGATAAATTTTGCATTAACTGAAAAACTCGGAAAAAGGAATTCCGAGTTCCAGATGGGATTTGAACCCACGACCCTCCGTGATCTAGTCGGATGCTCTACCATTGAGCTACTGGAGACTCTATGGTGAGCAAGGGTGAAATGTGGGTCTTGACTAGAACTGCATCACGCATAGTCACATAGTCAAATCAGGACAAGCACACATAGGACTCATAACTGCATCGCACAGACCCAAATTTCACCCTTGCTCACCATAGAGTCTCCAGTAGCTCAGTGGTAGAGCATTCGACTAGATCACGGAGGGTCGTAGGTTCAAATCCCATCTGGAACTCGGAATTTCTTTTTCCGAGATTTTCAGTCAATGCAAAATTTATCATGCTATATTTCTACAGAAAGACTCACTTGGCGGTTGGATGGTTACATCTCAGGTATGCTTTAATGTGACTGCGCGATGCAGTTATGAGTCCTCTGTATGCTTGTCCTGATTTGACTATGTGACTGCGTGATGCGGTTCTAGTCAAGACCCACATTTCACCCTTGCTCACCATAGAGTCTCCAGCAGCTCAGTGGTAGAGCATCCGACTAGATCACGGAGGGTCGTGGGTTCAATTCCCATCTGGAACTCGGATTTTCTTTTTCCGAGTTTTTCAGTTAATACCAAATTTCAACAAATATAAAACAAAAAAGGAGCAAAACAGGCCAAGTATTTTGAGGATAAAGTGCAGGATTACAACGACGGAAGTATGCTACACTTAGTTATATTTGATATTAAAATTGTGATTCTTATTGAACTTTGGATTTTGTAGCCGTTATTTTGTCTCTCAACTTGATATTTCCTTATTCTTTTTTTTATCCCTTTGGCCTTTTATTGTTTGTTCTTCTTATTTCAAGATAATAAGGCGAGCTTACAGACTGTTCTCACGTTTATTCAGAAGACTCATTGTACAAGTTTTCTTTTTGTTTGGTTGTTTTATCTGGCAAATTAAAAAAAAAATGGCATTATAACTTCGAGGAATTATCTTCTTCCCTTATATTGTTTTAAGTGTTACGATAAATTTTCAGTATTTAAATCCACACAACAAAAACACCGAAAATTATACACTTGAGGGAGAGGTTTGGATACTTGGTATTGATCAGGTTTAGGTGACGTTTTTCTTTATTTGTTGACTTGTTCGAGAAAATGTAAAAACAGGAAGTAATTATTGTTCCATCAGGACACACAACAACTTGAATTCTGCTCGCCAGAACTTAGTTACACGTCGTTCAATTTAAACTTTCTTCAGGTACAACAGAGTAATTGCTGAAGTGAGCTCTTTTGATTTGACAGCGTGATTATGGCTCTTAACCATTTATGAGACGAAATCGGTTGGTCTAGGAGACATGCCATATTCCATTTACCGAAATATTCTCGGAAAACCAGGAATCAGGCAAACTGAATGGCCACTCGTAATCATTCAAAATTAGCGAAAGACCTTGCAGTGGTAGAAAGAGCAAATCGTGCGCATATTTCTCGTTCGGAAATTCTGTTTAGGAATTTTGGACTACCTTTAAAGAAATTTTCCTAATTCTGCAAATTTTCTCCTCTCATTTAGATTTTGATAACAGCATATTTCGTTCGAGAATTTCCTTTGGTTCGGACTACTTCAAAAAAGTTCCGTTTTTTCTGGGAACTTTGTGCTCGATAAATTTTGCATTTATAACATGGGGACATGGAAACGAGTGTTCCGACTAGTTTGGTGGGATGTTGTCCATATTCAAGATGTTCTTGTTGGTGCTCGCAGAAGTGTCCAGCGATTGTCAGTGATTGCATCTGTTTGGCTGGAATTAAACCGAAAGCGTTTAAACGAGTTTAAACAGACAAATAGTTGGGTCGTTGACGCAGCATAAACGTTGGAGTTAAACTGTTACTGAGATGCACAAGTTTTATTTCTTTTCTTGGTAATTTTTTTACATTCTCGCAAACTCGATAAGAAGGACATCGTGAACTGACTTAACCTCTTAGTGCTACCTTGCGTTTTTGTTTGCTGAACAAGAAAAGCGCCGAAACGGAACGGACAATAACCATTCAATATACCAAATACCACAAACGAAAGTCAAACATGATAGATCAAAACCCAAAGAAAAAATTATCTCTCCCTGAAAAGAGGTGCGAAAGATGAACGAAGAGGAATTTAGAAGAAGAATAACAGTGTTCAAGCGCACGACGAGAACTGTATATTTTGGCATATGTTGTTTACCACTTACCTATATATTTCAGGAAAAATGGAAATGCAAAGATTAATTTGGTTTACCCTGAAAGGAAGTTCCCAGAAAAACGAAACTCTTTTTAAGTAATACGAAACTAACAAAATTCTCGAACGAAATATGCTGGTTCTAAAAGGTAAATGAAAGTCTAATTTGCAGGCTTGCAAAAAAGAAAAGAGAAACTTTGCAGAAAAACTTCCTTGAAAGGTAATCGAAAATTCCCAAACAGATTTTCCGAACGACAAATGTGCGCACGATTTGCTCTGTCTACCACTTCAAGGCCTGAGTAGCCACTGCGGCCTTGGGACACTCAGGCCCTTCCTTGCTTTTTATATCTTCTCAAGCAGGTCACCAAATAGAGAAAAACTGATCAATACCAAGCATCCAAACCGCTCCTTCAAGAGTTTTGTTTTTGTTGTGTGCATTTAAACACTGAAAATATGTATCACAAAACTTAATACAATATTGGAGAATTTCTCGAAGTTGTAATGATATTTTTTAAAGACTTGTCAGAACAAAACGAAAACAAAAACAAAACTTGTACAATGAGCCTTCTGGATAAACGTGACAACACTCGTGAGTCGTAATTTAACATTCTCAGTAATATTAATGTCCAATACCAACATGCAAATTTTAATCAATGGTCTATTTCGTATGTTAATATAATTGAAAAAAGTTGTTTAAACAACGAGACAGTTCATCTTTGGTGATCATTCCCTTTATTCTGATAACCTGTGTGTTTGCCCATAGTGAATATTGAAGGGAGAATCGAGGAGAAATTGGATTACTGACTGGCTAGTCTGTCTCACGCCTCACTGAGTTTGCTTTAACATAAAAAGTAGAGGTCAACTTCAAGCAAAATCACTGTTTCTGTTTAACTGTTTTTTTTATGTTTTTCAAGATGGCTTCATTCAAACCTTACTGAGTACTCCATCTCATTGAGAAGTCAAAGTCAATGTCAAGTAAAATTTACTGCATATCAAGTACTCCTTCTAAATGGGAAGGAAAAGTTCTCGTCTAGTAAAATTACCGGAATTTTTTTTATTAGACCCTTGTTTTGACTCATGCATTGCAATCTGCCGAAGTAATAGCCAAATGTTAACGTTCTTGAGTGTCAATTATCTTCTAAATACCTCTACAGGTAGAATCTGCGAGTTACAAATCAAGAAATGGCCGACCCAATTACGGTTGGTATGAACCAATTACAACTGTTTCATAACATAACATAACATAACATAACCTAACTTAACGTAGTAGAATGCAACGCAATGTATCGCAACGTAACAAGAAGTTTGTGACATACCGTATCATAAAAGGAAAGGTGATTTCTCCCTACGATTGTTGCTTGCATCAAATATGACTAAACGATTTGTGTACTGTATATTTTATTTTTGAAGATTATATTGTTTCATTCATTTATTAAGATAAAACCTCTCCGCCGCCATACATTGGACAGCCCGCCTACGGTCCACAACCGTTCACTCACCAACCTGGATATCCGATGTCAAATATCCAGCCTGCCCAAGGACACAATACTACCACCGTGGTTATGCCGGTAAGTTGTACGAATTCAGTTTAAGATTCTATACTGATTGAGCGACCGTCCTTTGTAGATTTTCAAATAGATGATGCACCATCTATCCACTACGCTCACCATCTCCTGTTTATGTGGTGGACTGTGCTTTTAAATTGCTGTGCAAGGTTATCAATTAGCCTTTCTGAACGCGATATTTAGGGCTTTTAAAATTAAATAAACTGAAGGAAAAACAATAAGAATTTTTGAACAATGTCATACTTTACAAATTGTTTTTCTTTCTTGGGATGCTTTTGATTTTGAATCAACTAGTTTAACTGGTCTTCTTCAGGAAAATTAAGAAAATGAAGTTCAATATGGCGGACTGACGTTCTGGCTTCGTAACCACACCTTGCGATACCGTATGACAATTCCGCGAAACCTCAAAAGTTATGGTAAAAATACGGTACAAAAAACATAATATGGAAAAAACGCGGTAGGCCTTTTTCACGGCCAAAAAAAGGTTTGACAGGTTTCCATGTCTCAAGGTGGTCGAAATTGTTTTCACAATTTCTTAAAAGAATTCTTAAAAGAATTCTTAAAAGAACTCTCATCCCAGGGTGCTATTCCAGGACGGATTCCATTCCCTCGTGAACTTTCCTTTGCCGATGATCTTGGCGTTCACCCGGTCGACGTCATTCTGACATTCCATAGAGTGGCGTGCTAGGCCTCGTTCTTCTTTGCCCATTCTTTGCCGACGAAGTGTTCCCTTTTTAAGATCCTCTTTTGTCCGTCTAACTTTGTCCATATGCTCTTTCTTTCTCGTCTGGAAAAGGCACCATGTCTCCCCAACATACACAGTGACACGGAATCTTATATACAACACATAACTGACTTTCACCACGTGGTTCTTAACATGTGTGTTTCACGTCCTGAACTTTCCTTCTAGGTCTGAAGGCAACACGAAAGGAGTGTTCGTTATCAATTCTCTTAAACTGCTCAGATAACCCTCTCGAACATGGTGTTGTCACAATCCCACGGCTCTCTGACCGTCTACTTGTTGCGGCCTATGTTCCATAAATCTTCTCACTGCCTCACTGGGATACCCATTTGTTACAAACACAGCTTCGATGCTTTGTAGTTCTTCCGCAAGGTGTTTTCGTTGCACAGAGCTCTTGCTCTATCCACAAACACTTTTATAATGGCTCTCTTTCATACTGCAGTCGGGGTGGTTGGATCTTTGTTTCATATTTATGTTCGTCACGTGTGTATTTATTGTAGTGGACGGTGCACTGTTGACTATTCTTTTGGTTCTCCTATCCAAATTCTGTTTTAAATCCAGTAGAACATGACTCTTTCTTGATCCTTGTTTGTGAGAACTCTTACTCCCGGCTCAATGATATTAAGGTGACCCAGTAATATCTCTTCACTCTTCCGCTTTCTTTGCACTTGGTTTCGCTGTCACCCAAGTACCAATACCACTGAATTAATAATTAAGCCCCATTCATGTACCAGAAGATGCTTAGATATAAATTAAGGAAATGACTTGATTATTGTTCTGTTTTATCAGCCGCCCACCGTACTAGTGCAAAATCGTCTATATTCAACTGTCTGTGCTGTTTTTGGCCCCTCGGATTGGTGGCTATGGTCTTCTCTTGCATGGTAAGAATAATCTTAACAGTTATTCAATCAACTCGGGCTAGAATGATGCGCTAGACAAACAAGGGCCTTTAACAAGGGAAAACGGGGCCACGTTGCATAAAGCAACTTAAGATTAAATGGGGTTTTTGCAACCTTTCCCTATGTTCCAAAGGATTTCCTTGTGCTCTCCTTGTGTTTCCTATACTCACTAATCCGTCTTCGGCCGAGTTATCCGTGCTACCGTGGAAGAAAATCGTCCAGAACAAAGGGAATGGTTACAGAAAATTCGCACGTAGTCTTTAGTTGCCGGGCCCTGGATCGCAGCAGTGAACTGCTAGAGATTTTGGCAGCTTGCCATTTCAAATCTTCTGAGTAAGTGACTAGAAAAGTTGGTGCGATTTGAAAGCCATTTGACTGTGAACATGTGTTTTAAAATCGCAATCAAACCGCCGTGAAAACGCTGTAAAGTGGTAGCAAAAGCCGCGGGAAGTTTACACTGGCAGTATGAAATCGTTTGTGGCAAAATCATCATTGTCGATCACACTTGGTCAGAGGTAATCATTCTATATTCAGCATGCTTGGGTGGATATTTTATCAAATTGTAACTTTGAGTGATTTTTCTGCTTTCGACAAAATCGTCCCACAAAAACAAAAAGAAATAAAGACAAAGATAAAAAGTTTTAATTTCACCCACTTATCACCACTTGTAGGCGCATCAGTTTGGGTACAAAACATATCATTCCCTTTACATGTTTGTCAAGGAAATTTTTTTAAACAACAGTACATCTTCTTGCAGCCAGTAGCTTATGGCAGATTTACCGTACCAGGGCTATGGCTGTAGTTAAGCTTCTGCTTCGAACAATCGGACAGGAAGTTACCCATGTCGAAACTGGTCTCTGTTATGAACAAAATCAGTTTTCTGTTATACAGTGTTTTTGTGTTCTCAAACATTAAATGTTTTGCTTATTTTGTGTTGTTTTTTGCCACTTCCAGGTGGACAGTTCATATGATTTAGGAGATTACGAAAATGCCAAGAAATACTCCAACATTGCCAAGTGGTTGAACATAGTTTCTGTCATCTGCGGTGTCCTTGTGATTGTTGTTGTTATTATAGTAGTATCTGCAGGCGGTAGTAGCAGTAGTAGTAGTAGCTACTGAGTACAGCGTCGCGGATTTGCAGCCATGGTTTCAAAACGGGCTCCGTTTCTTTTGCAGTCATTTAAGCCTTAAAATCAACAATCATATTTGCCACCCTAGCCTCACATATCTCTCCTGGTACAAGTTGAAATAATTTGTGTAAACATCAAGACATTTCTTCTTTCATTCTTGCAACTAATTTGAGTGAACATATAATGATATCATACAGTAAAGTTAGATATCGGTCAATAAGGGTTAGAACGTGTACTGTTTGAAATGTAAAACCACGCATCTCTTATTTTAGCGTTGCAAATTATAGATTTTAAGCAAAAATAATAATCCAATAAACTCAATTCTATGATAGTGCAATAGGTAACAATAGGTAATAAACAATTATTCACTCGCGCATGTTGGGTACGAGTTAGAAAAATTTCATATAACAAACGGGGTGCAAAGAGCCGACTTGGCCATAACTACTTTATATCCCCTTACACCGAGCTTGAGTGGAATAACCGTTTCATTAAATTCCTTACACTTTAAGCACGGTTGTCCGTTGATAACCTGTATGCGGTCAATCAGTTACAAAGCTACAATCAAAAATTTTATAACCGAGATTGACAGTTAAATGATGTAATAAGTTATGAATTTGATGCTGTAACCTTTTCTATAAAAACATGGCTTTGCTTGAATAAAATTAGTTAGAAATGATATCTAGGTGCTGTTTAGTGTAGACATGCTTAGCATTCGGGCCACGGCACGAAACGTTGAAACCACGACAACAAAATAGCAACGCAGACCAAATAAAAGCACGCAATGATTGCTTGAATGATTTGCTGACATCAAGTAAAATTCCGGAATTTAATCAGCCCACACAGTTACAACAACGTTCGACTTCCTTCTACAATCAGTTAATTTAAGAGCTAAATCTCGTCAGTTTCATTTGCACTTTATCTTTATATCAGTTTTCAGGTAGGTACAATTTCAAATTTAATAAGGTCACTTATGATGGAGTTATAGCACTATCATGTTATTCTTATTTGAGTTTTGGGAACGGTATTGCGATGGTGTCTTTGCCATGCCAGCAAATGCGTCAAATTGAATTTCGAATAAGCAAAAGCTTTTTCAGGTCTAAAGTTTCAGTGTTTACAAAAGTTAAGGAAAACACTTGTAGACCGTCAAATTGCTACTTTTTTTGCACCGTCAACCGCATAGCCAAAGCTTTTACTTCAAGTCAAGACAGTGACAAGGCTGACAAGATATGATATAACCAGAGAAGTGCTGTAGGCTCGCATTGTTATCATATGTCACAAAATCTAGTTTAACAAAGTGCAGTCCACCTCCTTCTTTGTTACGTGCACTTTATCTTCAAAATACTTGGTCTGGTTTTCTCCTTGAACCAATTTTGTTATGTATTTGTTAGCATCTGGCATTTATAACATGGAAACATGGAAGCGAGAGTTCTGTAGTTTGGTGGGATATTGTCCATTTAGAAGATGTTCTTGTGAATGCTTGCACCAGCGTCCAGCGATGGTCAGTGATTGGTTCTGCTTTGCTGGAATTTAACCGATGGCTCGTTGCCGTAGCATAAACGTTGGAGATTCTGGCAAATTTGATAAGAAGGACATCGTGAACTTAACCTCTCAGTCCTATCTTGCGTTTCTGTTTGCTGAACAAGAAAGACACCGGAACGGTCAACATAAACTTCTAGTACAATAACCATTCAACATACCAAAACGAAAGACGAACAATCATTTTTCCTTGAAAGGAGATGCGGAAGATGAAGAGAACTTTTAAAAACTGTGACGTCAAAGATTACCTCCTTGAATGATCTGCTGACATCAAGTGAAATTACCGTAATTCGTTCAGCCCATAGAGTTATAAGCCCTTTCGAGTTTCTTTTACAGTCAAGCTAATCTCACATTTACATCTCGTCAGTTGCGTTTGGACTCAACGGTATCCCTATATCATTTTTCAGGTGAGTACTATTGCAAATTTAATAATTATATAACATCACTTATATATGATAGGCAGTTAAAGCACTATCATATTTTTACGTTCTGAGTTTTGGGAACAGCAGTCTGGTGGTGTCTTTGCTCATGCCAGCAAATGGGTCAAATTGGAATTTGAATAAGCAAAACCTTGTCAGGTCTAAAGTTTCAATGTTTAAAAAAATAAGGAAATTAAAAACACTTGTGGAACGTCCAATTTCTACTCTTTGCACTGTCAAACACCATAGCCAAAATGTTTTCTTCAAGGCAAGACAGTAACCCGGCTGATATGTAGTGATTTCATAATGTCCAGGGACGTGCTGTAACCTGGCTTTTTTATCTTTAATTAAATAAGAAAGACGCCAAAAGGGATAAAATAATAACGAGATATCAATTTGAAAGAGAAAATAACGGCTTAAAAATTCAAAGTTTAAATAGAATTAAAATTTTAATATCTCATTTGTCACAAAATTAAGTTTAACAAAGTGGAATCCACTTCCTTCATTGTAATTCTGAACTTTATCCTCAAAATGCTTGGTCTGTGTTGCTCTTTTTTGTTATGTATTTCTTGGTATTTGTCCTTTATTACATGGAAACACGGAAGCGAAGCGAAAGTTCGGTAGTGTATAGGAATATTGTCGTAGAAGATGTTCTTGTTAATTCTTGCAGCAACGTCCAGAGTGACTGTCAGTGATTGTATCTGCTTGGCTGGAATTAAACTGAAAGCGTTTGCTACCCAGTCGCCATTAAACGAGACCAATAGTTGGCTCGTTCATGTAGCATAAACATTGGAGTTGAACTGTGACTGAGATGTACAATTGTTGTTTCTTATCTTGGTTATTTGTGCGTCAGATTCTGGCAACTCAATAAGAAGGACATCGTGAACTTAATCTCTCAGTCCTACCTTGCGTTTTAGTTTGCTGAACAAGAAAGGCACCGAAACGGTAAACACAAACTATTAGTACACCAACCATCTATCTTCCATAAAAGAATGTCAAGCAAGATACATCAAAAAAAAAAAAAAAAAACATTATTTCTCCCTGAAAGGAGACGCAGGAGATATACGAAGAGCATTTTTTAAACTGTGACGTCACAGGAAGGGTACCAGTGTTCAAGCACACGATGAGTACTGTGCATTATGGTATAGGTTGTTGACCATGGAACTTAATATTTACCATTAAGAGCACAAAGTTGCCAAGTGAGTCTTTCTGTAGAAATATAGCATGATAAATTTTGCATTAACTGAAAAACTCGGAAAAAGAAATTCCGAGTTCCAGATGGGATTTGAACCCACGACCCTCCGTGATCTAGTTGGATGCTCTACCATTGAGCTACTGGAGACTCTATGGTTAGCAAGGGTAAAATGTGGGTCTTGACTAGAACTGCATCACGCAGTCACATAGTCAAATCAGGACAAGCACACATAGGACTCATAACTGCATCGCGCAGACCCACATTTTACCCTTGCTCACCATAGAGTCTCCAGTAGCTCAGTGGTAGAGCATCCGACTAGATCACGGAGGGTCGTGGCTTCAAATCCCATCTGGAACTCGGAATTTCTTTTTCCGA
Organism: Siderastrea radians; assembly: GCA_964017195.1. Taxonomy (NCBI): domain Eukaryota; kingdom Metazoa; phylum Cnidaria; class Anthozoa; order Scleractinia; family Rhizangiidae; genus Siderastrea; species Siderastrea radians. The sequence goes on along the minus strand of OZ024887.1, from coordinate 10,518,832 downwards.
GATTTTCAGTTAATGCAAAATTTATCGAGCACAAAGTTCCCAGAAAAAACGGCACTTTTCTGAAATAGTCCGAATCAAAGGAAATTCTCGAACGAAATATGCCGTTATCAAAATCTAAATGAGAGGAGAAAATTTGCAGAATTAGGAAAATTTCTTTAAAGGTAGTCCAAAATTCCTAAACAGAATTTCCGAACGACAAATATACGCACGATTTGCTCTTTCTACCACTGCAAGGTCAGTTTGCCTGATTCCTGGTTTTCCGAGAATATTTCGGTAAATGGAATACGGCATGTCTCTAAGATCAACCGATTACGTCTCATATATGGTTAAGAGCCATAATCACGCTGTCAAATCAAAAGAGCTCACTTCGGCAATTACTCTGTTGTACCTGAAGAAAGTTTAAATTGAACGACGTGTAACTAAGTTCTGGCGAGCAGAATTCAAGTTGTTGTGTGTCCTGATGGAACAATAATTACTTCCTGTTTTTACATCTTCTCGAACAAGTCAAAAAAATAAAGAAAAACGTCACCTAAACCTGATCAATACCAAGTATCCAAACTGCTCCCTCAAGTGTATAATGTTCGGTGCTTTTGTTGTGTGGATTTAAAAACTGAAAATTTATCATAACACTTAAAACAATATAAGGGAAGAAGATAATTCCTCGAAGTTATAATGCCATTTTTTTTTAATTTGCCAGATAAAACAAACAAACAAAAAGAAAACTTGCACAATGAGTCTTCTAAATAAACGTGACAACAGTCGTGAGTCGTAATTTAACATTCTCCGTATTGCCCAATATCAACATGCAAATTCTAATCGTTGGTCTATTTCTTATGTTGATAGTTTAAAATAGTTTAAACAACGAGACGGTCAACATCAACTTTTAGTACATTTAGAAAGTCAAACAATCAATAGGAAGACAAACTATCAATACAATGCCAAGTAAGATAATTAAAAATAATAATAATAAAATAACATGATTCCTCCCTGAAAAGGGATTCCGGAAGAACAACGAATGGCAGTTTAAAAAATTGTGAAGTCACACATTGATTGAATTATCTGCTGACATCAAGTAAAATTACTGGAATTTAGGCAGCCCTTTCGGTTATAAGCTCGTTCGACTTTCTTTTTCAATCAGTTAATTTCAGAGCTCAATCTTGTCAGATTCATTCGGACTTCACGGTATTTTTATATCAGGTACGTGCAATTGCAAATTTAATAAGATTACTTATGGCAGAGCGTGTTTTTTTCTGTTTTGAGCTCTAGGAACAGTATTCTGGCGGTGACTCTGCCATGCCAGCAAACGCGTCAATTAAGTAAAACCTTTTTTCAGGTACAAAGTTTCAATGTTCAAAAAATTTAAGAAATTAAAATCACTAGTAGACCATCAAATTGCTACTTTTTGCATCGTCAACCACCAGAGCCGAAGCTTTACTTCAAAACAAGACACTAACCAGGCTGATATCTCGTGGTTTCTTAAGTACGACCTGGGACGTGCTGTCAGTTCGCATTGTTGTCTTGAAATAAGAAGCAAAAACGCCAAAAGGGATAAAAATAAGGACATATCAACTTGAGAGACAAAATTCAACTTTAAAATTTAAATTTTACTACAATCACAATTTTATTATCCCATTTGTCGGCACAAAATTAAATCAAGTTTAGCTATGTGCAGTCCACTTCTTTCATTGAAATCTCCCACTTTATCCTCAAAACATTTGTTTTGCTCTTTAATTAATTTTATTTGCTTTTACTTTATATTTGTTGCCATTTGACATTGATAACATGAAACATGAAAGCAAGATTTCGGTATTTTGGCGAGATACTCTCCTTTAAAAGATGGTCAGTGTTTGTCTTCATCTCCTTTAAACCGAACGTTTTCGCTATGCAAAAGCATTTAAACGTGGCATAAATGTTCGAGTGAATCCGTGCGTGAAATGTATACGTTTTATTTCTTCTCCTGGTTGTTTTTGCATTTTCCAGCAAACTCGATAAGAAGGAGTGCTACGTTGGGTTTTTGTTTGCTGAACAAGAAAGGCGCCAAAACGGTCAGCATAAACGTTTAGTACAACGTCCATTGAATAGAAAGAAAAACAGTCAATGGGAAGAAAGACAACCAAAACAAAGTCAAACAAGATCATTCAAAATATAAATAAAATGAATCCTCTCTTAAAAGAGATTCCGGAAGATCCACGAATGCCATTTATAAAACGGTGAAATCACACATTGATTGCTTGAATGAACAGCTGACGTCAGGTCAAATTACTGGAATTAACTCCGCCGACACAGTTATAAGCCCATTCGACTTCCTTGTACAATCAGTTAACAGCTACACCTCATCCATTGCATTTGGACTCAACAGTATCTTTACATCAGGTTTCAGGTAGGTAATATTGCAAACTTAGTAAGGTCACTTATGATAGGGTAATAGCACTATCATGTTTTTCTGTTCGGAGTTTTGAGAACAATATTGTGTTGGGGTCTTTAATGCCATGCTAGCAAAGCGTCAAATTGAAATTAGAATAAGCAAAACCATGGCAGGAATTACATTTTTAATGAAGAGTTAAGGAATTTCAAAACGCTTGTAGACCTTCAAGTTGCTACTTTTTGCACTGTCAACCACCATAACCAAAGCTTTGCTTCAAGTCAAGACAGTAACCAGGTTGAATATGTGTCGTGATTTCTTAAGTATGACCTGGGACATGCTGTAAGCTCGCTTTATTATCTTGAAATAAGAAGAACAAACACTAAAAGGCCAAAAGGGATAAAAAAAAGAATAAGAAAATATCAACTTGAGAGACAAAATAACGGCTACAAAATCCAAAGTTTAATAAGAATCACAATTTTAATATCTCATTTGTCACAAAATCAAGTTTAACCAAGTGTAGTCCACTTCCTTCGATGTAATCCTGCACTTCATCCTCAAAAGACTTGGTCTGTTTTGCTCTTTTTTGTTAGATATTTGTTAGCATTTGGCATTTATAACATAAACGCGAGAGTTCCGTAGTTTGGTGGGATATTTTCCATAAAGAAGATGTTCTTGTTAGTGCTTGCAGAAGTGTTCCGCGATTGTCAGTGGATGCATCTGCTTGGCTGGAATTAAACCGAAAGCGTTTCCTAAGCAAACGAGATAAAACGAGACAAATAGTTGGCTCGTTGACGTAAGCATAAACGTTGGAATTAAACTGGTAATTTTTCAGATGCTGGCAAACTCAGTAAGAAAGACATCGTGCACTCCTTTACCTCTCTGAGCTATCTTGCCTTTTTGTTTGCTGAACAAGAAAAACGCTGAAATGTTAAAGACAAACTTAAAGAACAACAACCATTTAATAATTATACAAATACCAAAAAGGAACGTCAAACAAGATTGATGAAAACCCCCAAAAAATTATCTCTCCCTGAGAAGATATTCAAAGGATGAACGAAGAGTATTTTAAAAACTGCGACGTCACAGGAAGAATAGCAGTGTTCAGACACACGACTAGAACCGTGCATTACGGCATAAACTATTAACCACTTACCCAAATATTTCAGGAAAAATGGAAATGGAAAGATTAATTTGGTTTACCCAGACAGAAAGTTCCCAGAAAAAACGGAAATTTATTGAAGTAGTGAAAATTCTCGATCAAAACATGCTGGTGCCAAAAGGTAAATGAAAGACTAATTTGCAGGTTTGCCAAAATGAAAAGAGAAACTTTGCAGTGTAAGGGAACCTTTCTTGAAAGGTAATCGAAAATTCCCAAACACATTGTCCGAACCACCAATGTGCGCACGATTTGCTCTTTCTACCACTGCAAGGCCTGAGTGGTCATTGTGACCTTGCCGCCACTCAGGTCCTTTCTTGTTTTTTGTATCTTCTCAAACAACTCAGCAAATAAAGAAAAACGTCAACCAAACCGCTCCCTCAAGAGTTTTGTTTTTGTTGTGTGCATTTAAACACTGAAAATATTTATCACAAAACTTAATACAATATTGGAAAAAAACACAACTTCTCGAAGTTATGATGCTATTTTTTAAAGACTTGTCAGAACAAAACAAACAAAAACAAACAAAACTTGTACAATGAGCCTTCTGGGTAAACGTGACAACAATCGTGAGTCGTAATTTAACATTCTCCGTATTGTCCAATAACAACATGCAAATTCTAATCAATGGTCTATTTCGTATGCCAATGTCAAGTTAAATTACTCGATATTAAAAACGTCGGCATAAGCCTCACTGAGTATTCCTTTTAAATAGGAAGGACCAGTTCTAGTCTAGAAAAATTAAGGGATTTTTTTTATTAATGACCGTTGTTTTGACTCATGCATTGTAATCACCCGAAATAATAGCCAAATGTTGACGTTCTTATCTTCTAAATACCTCTGCAGGTAGAATCTGTGAGTTAAAAATCAAGAAATGGCTGACGCAATTACTGATGGTATGAACCAACTGTTTCATAACATAACATAAAGTAACGTAACGCAGTAGAATGCAGCGCATTTATCACAACGTAACAAGAAGTTTGTGACATACCGTATCTTAAAAGAACTTGATTTCTCCCTAAGATTTTTCCTTGCATCAAATATGTCTGAACAATTTTTGTACTGTATATTTTATTTTTGAAGATCATATTGTTTCATTCATTTTTTAAGATAAAACCTCTCCGCCGCCATATATTGGACAGCCCGCCTACGCCGGTCCACAGCCGTTCACTCACCAACCTGGATATCCGATGTCAAATATCCAACCTGGATATCCAATGTCAAATATCCAACCTGGATATCCAATGTCAAATATCCAACCTGGATATCCAATGTCAAATATCCAACCTGCCCAAGGACACAATACTACCACCGTAGTTATGCCGGTACGTTGTGCGAATTCAGCTTTAAATTCTATACTGTTTGAGCGATTAGCCTTTCTGAACGCGAAATTTAGGGATTTTAAAATTGGATAAACTGAAGTAAAAACAATAGAAATTCAGAAAGATATCAATACTTAACCGAAATTGTTATCTCTTTCTTGGGATTCTTTTGAGGTTAAAGATGATTTTGAATCGACTAGTTTAACTGGTCTTCTTCGGAAAATTAGGAAAATGAAGGCCAATATGGCGAACTGTCGTTCCAGCTTCGTAACCACACCTTGAGATACTTTATGATAATTCTGCGAAACATTAAAAACGCAGCATGCCGTCTTCACGGCCAAAAAGGGTATTTAGGACAGGTTTCCATGCCTCAAGGTGGTCGAAATTGTTAAGTACTCTCATCCCACTGTGCTTCTCACGCAACGATTGCATTCTCTCGTGAACTTTTCTTCGCTGATGATCTTGGCGTTCATCCAGTCGACTTCATTCTGACATTCCATAGCGTGGCGTGCTAGGCCTCCTTCTTCTTTGCCCATTCGTTTCTCTGCCGACAAAGTGATCCCTTTTCAAAGTTTTTCTTTTGTCAGTCTAACTGTGTCAATATGCTCTTCCTTTCTGGTCTGGAAAAGGAACCATGTCTCCCCAACATACACAGTCACACGGGATTTTATTTACAACACATTACTGTCTTTTACGAAGTGGTTCCTGACATGTGTGCGTCACTTAAACTTTCCTTCCAGGTCTGAAGGCGGCAGGGAAGAATTAAGTGTCGGTTAGCATTCTCATAAACTGCTCAGACAACCCTTTCGAGTATGGTGTTGTCACAATCCCACGGCTCCGTTGTCCTTCTTGCTCCTGACCGTCTACCTGTTGCGGTTTTTGTTTCATAAATCTTCTCACTGTCTCACTGGGGTACCCATTTGCTACAAACACAGCTTCGATTCTTTGTAGGTCTTCCGCAAGGTGTTTTCGTCGCACAGAGCTCTTGCTCTATCTTCAAACCCTTTTATAATGGCTCTCTTCATACTGCAGTCGGGGTGGTTGGATCTTTGTTTCATATTTATGTCCGTCACGTGTGTATTTCTTGTAGTGGACGGTGCACTGTTGACTATTCTTTTGGTTCTCCTATCCAAATTCTGTTTTAAATCCAGTACTGGTAGAACATGACTCTTTCTTGATCCTCGTTTGTGAAAACTATTACTCCCGGCTCAATGGTATTAAGGTGACCCAGAAATATCTCTTCACTCTTCCGCTTTCTTTGCACTTAGTTTCGCTATCATCCAAGTACCAATACCACTGAATTAATAAAGAAAGCGCTATTCATGTACCAGAAGATGCTTAGATATAAATTAACGAAATGACTTGATTATTGTTCTGTTTTATCAGCCGCCCACCGTACTTGTGCAAAATCGTCCGCAATCTTGGCTTAGCTTTTCTGTAATCACCTGTCTGTGCTGTTTTTGGCCCCTCTCATTGGTGGCTATGGTCTTCTCTTGCATGGTAAGCATAATCTTAACAGTTATTCAATCAACTCGCGCTAGAATGATGGGCTAGACAATCAAGGGCCTTTAACAAGGGAAAACGGGGCCAGGTTGCATAAAGCAACTTAAGATTAAATGGAGTTTTTGCAACCTTTCCCTATGTTCCAAAGGATTTCCTTGTGCTCTGCTTGTGTTTCCTATACTCACTAATCAGTCTTCGGCCGAGTTATCCGTGATACCGTGGAAGAAAATCCCCAGAACAAAGGGAATGGTTACAGAAAATTCGCACTTAGTCTTTAGTTGCTGGCCCTGGATCGCAGCTGTGAACTGCTAGAGATTTTGGCAGCTTGCCATTTCAAATCGCCTGAGTTAGTGACCAGAAAAGTTGGTGCGATTTGAAAGCCATTTGACCGTGAACATGTGTTTTAAAATCGCAATCAAACCGCCGTGAAAACGCTGTAAAGTGGTAGCAAAAGCCGCGGGAAGTTTACACTGGCAGTATGAAATCGTGGCAAAATCATCATTGTCGATCATACTTGGTCAGAGGTAATCATTCTATATTCAGCATGCTTGGGCGGATATTTTATCAAATTGTAACTTTGAGTAATTTTTCTGATTTCGACAAAATCGTCGCACAAAAACAAAAAGAAATAAACACAAAGATAAAAACTTTTAATTTCACCCACTTATCACCACTTGTAGGCGCATCAGTTTGGGTGCAAAACATATCATTCCCTTTACATGTTTGTCAAGGAAATTTTTTTAAGCAACGGTACATCTTCTTGCAGCCAGTAGCTTATGGCAGATTTACCGTACCAGGGCTATGGCTGTAGTTAAGCTTCTGCTATGCTTGGAAGTACAAACCTAAATAAGGAATATGACTGGGTAACGGAGTTCCATTCTTCAACTAGCAGCTCAGCTCGAGAAACTGATACTTCGAACAACAGACAGGAAGTTACCCATGTCGATTCTGGTCTCTGTTATGAACAAAATCAGTTTTCTGTTATACCATGTTTTTGTGTTCGCAAACATTAAATGTTTTGCTTATTTTGTGTTGTTTTTTGTCACTTCCAGGTGGATAGCTCATATGATTCAGGGGATTACGAGAATGCCAAGAAATACTCCAACATTGCCAAGTGGTTGAACACAGTTTCTGTCATCTGCGGTGTCATTGTGATTGTTGTTGTTATGATTGTAGTAGCTACAGGCGGTAGTAGCAGTAGTAGTAGTAGCTACTGAGTACAGCGTCGTGAATTTACAGCCATGGTTTCAAAACGGGCTCCGTTTCTTTTGCAATCCTTTAAGCCTTAAAATCAACAATCATATTCGCCACACTAGCCTCATATATCTCTCCTGGTGCAAGTTGAAAGAATTTGTTTAAACATCAAAACATTTCTTCTTTCATTCTCGCGACTAATTTGAGTGAACATATAATGACATCGTACAGTAAAGTTAGATATCGGTCAATAAGGGTTAGAACGTGTACTGATTGAAATGTAAACCACGCAGGAGCGGAGCACGACAAATAGTCTTTCATCTCCTGTTTCTGGTTTCCGTTTTAACATTGTAATTTCCTCTTAATAGCTTCGCGAGAGTGATTGTACTAGATCGCAATGTCCTTAGTACAAAGTATGTATTCTTTTCGCGCATTGCTAACCTATGCAAAGCAGCTGAGGAAAGTTAGAACACCGGCTTTCTGTGAAACTGAATCGGTTTTGCTTGCATTCATAGAATGTTTAGGCACGTTTCGAGCTAGAGCTGGAAAGAATTCTTGCTGTTGATCTTGCTTCAAACAAGGCTCGACGCAAACGTGATTTTTTTCACTCTTGGCTTGACTTTACTCTTATTTTAGTGTTGCAAATTATAGGTTCTAAGCAAAAATAATAATCGAATAAACTGAATTCTATGATAGTGCAATAGATAACAAAGGTAATTAACAATTATTTCACTCGCGCATGTTGGGTACGAGTTAGAAAAATTTCATATTACCAACGGGGCGCAAAGAGCCGACTTGCCCATAACTACTTTATATCCCCTTGCACCGAGCTTGAGTGGAATAACCGTTTCATTAAATTCCTTACACTTTAAGCACGGTTGTCCGTTGATAACCTGTATGCGGTCAATCAATTATAAAGCTAGAATCAGAAATTTTATAACCGAGATTGACAGTTAAATGATGTAATAAGTTATGAATTTGATGCTGTAACCTTTTCTATAAAAACTGGGCTTTGCTTCAATAAACTTAGTTAGAAAGGATATCTAGGTGCTGTTTAGTGTAGACATGCTTAGCATTCGGGTCACGGCACGAAACGTTGAAACCACGACAAGTAAATAACAACTCAGACCAAATAAAAGCACGCAATGATTGCTTGAATGATTTGCTGACATCAAGTAAAATTCCGGAATTTAATCAGCCCACACAGTTACAACAACGTTCGACTTCCTTCTACAATCAGTTAAATTAAGAGCTAAATCTCGTCAGTTTCATTTGCACTTTATCTTTATATCAGTTTTCAGGTAGGTACAATTTCAAATTTAATAAGGTCACTTATGATGGAGTTATAGCACTATCATGTCATTCTGTTTTGAGTTTTGGGAACGGTATTGTGATGGTGTCTTTGCCATGCCAGCAAATGCGTCAAATTGAATTTTGAATAAGCAAAAGCTTTTTCAGGTCTAAAGTTTCAGTGTTTACAAAAGTTAAGGAAAACACTTGTAGACCGTCAAATTGCTACTTTTTTTGCACCGTCAACCGCCATAGCCAAAGCTTTTACTTCAAGTCAAGACAGTGACAAGGCTGACAAGATATGATATAACCAGAGAAGTGCTGTAGGCTCGCATTGTTATCATATGTCACAAAATCTAGTTTAACAAAGTGCAGTCCACCTTCTTCTGTGTTACGTGCACTTTATCTTCAAAATACTTGGTCTGGTTTTCTCCTTGAACCAATTTTGTTATGTATTTGTTGGCATCTGGCATTTATAACATGGAAACATGGAAGCGAGAGTTCTGCAGTTTGGTGGGATATTGTCCATTTAGAAGATGTTCTTGTGAATGCTTGCACCAGCGTCCAGCGATGGTCAGTGATTTGTTCTGCTTTGCTGGAATTTAACCGATGGCTCGTTGCCGTACCATAAACGTTGGAGATTCTGGCAAATTTAATAAGAAGAACATCGTGAACTTAACCTCTCAGTCCTATCTTGCGTTTCTGTTTGCTGAACAAGAAAGACACCGGAACGGTCAACATAAACTTCTAGTACAATAACCATTCAACATACCAAAAACGAAAGAGGAACAATCATTTTTCCTTGAAAGGAGATGCGGAAGATGAAGAGAACTTTTAAAAACTGTGACGTCAAAGATTACCTCCTTGAATGATCTGCTGACATCAAGTGAAATTACCGTAATTCGTTCAGCCCATAGAGTTATAAGCCCTTTCGAGTTTCTTTTACAGTCAAGCTAATCTCAAAACTACATCTCGTCAGTTGCGTTTGGACTCAACGGTATCCTTATATCATTTTTCAGGTGAGTACTATTGCAAATTTAATAATTATATAACATCACTTATATATGATAGGCAGTTAAAGCACTATCATATTTTTACGTTCTGAGTTTTGGGAACACCAGTCTGGTGGTGTCTTTGCTCATGCCAGCAAATGGGTCAAATTGGAATTTGAATAAGCAAAACCTTGTCAGGTCTAAAGTTTCAATGTTTAAAAAAATAAGGAAATTAAAAACACTTGTGGAACGTCCAATTTCTACTCTTTGCACTGTCAAACACCATAGCCAAAATGTTTTCTTCAAGGCAAGACAGTAACCCGGCTGATATGTAGTGATTTCATAATGTCCAGGGACGTGCTGTAACCTGGCTTTTTTATCTTTAATTAAATAAGAAAGACGCCAAAAGGGATAAAATAATAACGAGATATCAATTTGAAAGAGAAAATAACGGCTTAAAAATTCAAAGTTTAAATAGAATTAAAATTTTAATATCTCATTTGTCACAAAATTAAGTTTAACAAAGTGGAATCCACTTCCTTCATTGTAATTCTGAACTTTATCCTCAAAATGCTTGGTCTGTGTTGCTCCTTTTTGTTATGTATTTGTTGGTATTTGTCCTTTATTGCATGGAAACACGGAAGCGAAGCGAAAGTTCGGTAGTGTATAGGAATATTGCAGCAACGTCCAGAGTGACTGTCAGTGATTGTATCTGCTTGGCTGGAATTAAACTGAAAGCGTTTGCTACCCAGTCGCCATTAAACGAGACCAATAGTTGGCTCGTTCATGTAGCATAAACATTGGAGTTGAACTGTGACTGAGATGTACAATTGTTGTTTCTTAGCTTGGTTATTTGTGCGTCAGATTCTGGCAACTCAATAAGAAGGACATCGTGAACTTAATCTCTCAGTCCTACTTTGCGTTTTAGTTTGCTGAACAAGAAAGGCACCGAAACGGTAAACACAAACTATTAGTACACCAACCATCTATCTTCCATAAAAGAATGTCAAGAATGTCAAGCAACATCAAAAAATAAAAAAAAACATTATTTCTCCCTGAAAGGAGACGCTGGAGATATACGAAGAGCATTTTTTAAAACTGTGACGTCACAGGAAGGGTACCAGTGTTCAAGCACACGATGAGAACTGTGCATTATGGCATAGGTTGTTGACCATGGAACTTAATATTTACCATTAACAGCACAAAGTTGCCAAGTGAGTCTTTCTGTAGAAATATAGCATGATAAATTTTGCATTAACTGAAAAACTCGGAAAAAGAAATTCCGAGTTCCAGATGGGATTTGAACCTACGACCCTCCGTGATCTAGTTGGATGCTCTACCATTGAGCTACTGGAGACTCTGTGGTGAGCAAGGGTAAAATGTGGGTCTTGACTAGAACTGCAGACCCACATTTTACCCTTGCTCACCATAGAGTCTCCAGTAGCTCAGTGGTAGAGCATCCGACTAGATCACGGAGGGTCGTGGCTTCAAATCCCATCTGGAACTCGGAATTTCTTTTTCCGAGATTTTCAGTTAATGCAAAATTTATCGAGCACAAAGTTTCCAGAAATAACGGAACTTTTCTGAAGTAGTCCGAATCAAAGGAAATTCTTGAACGAAATATGCCGTTATCAAAATCTAAATGAGAGGAGAAAATTTGCAGAATTAGGAAAATTTCTTTAAAGGTAGTCCAAAATTCCTAAACAGAATTTCCGAACGACAAATATGCTTACGATTTGCTCTTTCTACTACTGCAAGGTCTTTCGCTAATTTTGAATGTTTACGAGTGGCCATTCAGTTTGCCTGATTCCTGGTTTTCCGAGAATATTTCGGTAAATGGAATACGGCATGTCTCTAAGACCAACCGATTACGTCTCATGTATGGTTAAGAGCCATAATCACGCTGTCAAATCAAAAGAGCTCACTTCGGCAATTACTCTGTTGTACCTAAAGAAAGTTTAAATTGAACGACGTGTAACGAAGTTCTGGCGAGCAGAATTCAAGTTGTTGTATGTCCTGATGGAACAATAATTACTCCCTGTTTTTACATCTTCTCGAACAAGTCAAAAAAATAAAGAAAAACGTCACCTAAACCTGATCAATACCAAGTATCCAAACCGCTCCCTCAAGTGTATAATTTTCGGTGCTTTTGTTGTGTGGATTTAAAAACTGAAAATCTATCATAACACTTAAAACGATATAAGGGAAGAAGATAATTCCTCGAAGTTATAATGCCATTTTTTTTAATTTGCCAGATAAAACAAACAAACAAAAAGAAAACTTGCACAATGAGTCTTCTAAATAAACGTGACAACAGTCGTGAGTCGTAATTTAACATTCTCCGTATTGCCCAATATCAACATGCAAATTCTAATCGTTGGTCTATTTCTTATGTTGATAGTTTAAAATAGTTTAAACAACGAGACGGTCAACATGAACTTTTAGTACATTTAGAAAGTCAAACAATCAATAGGAAGACAAACTATCAATACAATGCCAAGTAAGATAATTAAAAATAATAATAATAAAATAATATGATTCCTCCCTGAAAAGGGATTCCGGAAGAACAACGAATGGCAGTTTAAAAAATTGTGAAGTCACACATTGATTGAATTATCTGCTGACATCAAGTAAAATTACTGGAATTTAGGCAGCCCTTTCGGTTATAAGCCCGTTCGACTTTCTTTTTCAATCAGTTAATTTCAGAGCTCAATCTTGTCAGATTCATTCGGACTTCACGGTATTTTTATATCAGGTACGTGCAATTGCAAATTTAATAAGATTACTTATGGCAGAGCGTGTTTTTTTCTGTTTTGAGCTCTGGGAACAGTACTCTGGCGGTGACTCTGCCATGCAGCAAACGCGTCAATTAAGTAAAACCTTTTTTCAGGTACAAAGTTTCAATGTTCAAAAATTTAAGAAATTAAAATCACTAGTAGACCATCAAATTGCTACTTTTTGCATCGTCAACCACCAGAGCCGAAGCTTTACTTCAAAACAAGACACTAACCAGGCTGATATCTCGTGGTTTCTTAAGTACGACCTGGGACGTGCTGTCAGTTCGCATTGTTGTCTTGAAATAAGAAGCAAAAACGCCAAAAGGGATAAAAATAAGGACATATCAACTTGAGAGACAAAATTCAACTTTAAAATTTCAATTTTACTACAATCACATTTTTATTATCCCATTTGTCGGCACAAAATTAAATCAAGTTTAGCTATGTACAGTCCACTTCTTTCATTGAAATCTTCCACTTTATCCTCAAAACATTTGTTTTGCTCTTTAATTAATTTTATTTGCTTTTACTTTATATTTGTTGCCATTTGACATTGATAACATGGAAACATGAAAGCAAGATTTCGGTATTTTGGCGAGATACTCTCCCTTTAAAAGATGGTCAGTGTTTGTCTTGATCTCCTTTAAACCGAAAGTTTTCGCTATGCAGAAGCATTTAAACGTGGCATAAATGTTCGAGTGAATCCGTGCGTGATATGTATACGTTTTATTTCTTCTCCTGGTTGTTTTTGCATTTTCCAGCAAACTCGATAAGAAGGAGTGCTACGTTGGGTTTTTGTTTGCTGAACAAGAAAGGCGCCAAAACGGTCAGCATAAACTTTTAGTACAACGTCCATTGAATAGAAAGAAAAACAGTCAATGGGAAGACAGACAAGCAAAACAAAGTCAAACAAGATCATTCAAAATATAAATAAAGTGAATCCTCTCTTAAAAGAGATTCCGGAAGATCCACGAATGCCATTTATAAAACGGTGAAATCACACATTGATTGCTTGAATGAACAGCTGACGTCAGGTCAAATTACTGGAATTAACTCCGCCGACACAGTTATAAGCCCATTCGACTTGTACAATCAGTTAACAGCTACACCTCATCCATTGCATTTCGACTCAACAGTATCTTTACATCAGGTTTCAGGTAGGTAATATTGCAAATTTAGTAAGGTCACTTATGATAGGGTAATAGCACTATCATGTTTTTCTGTTCGGAGTTTTGAGAACAATATTGTGTTGGGATCTTTAATGCCATGCTAGCAAAGCGTCAAATTGAAATTAGAATAAGCAAAACCATGGCAGGAATTACATTTTTAATGAGGAGTTAAGGAATTTCAAAAAGTTGCTTACTTTTTGCACTGTCAACCACCATAGCCAAAGCTTTGCTTCAAGTCAAGACAGTAACCAGGTTGAATATGTGCCGTGATTTCTTAAGTATGACCTGGGACATGCTGTAAGCTCGCTTTATTATCTTGAAATAAGAAGAACAAACACTAAAAGGCCAAAAGGGATAAAAAAAAAGAATAAGAAAATATCAACTTGAGAGACAAAATAACGGCTACAAATCCAAAGTTTAATAAGAATCACAATTTTAATATCTCATTTGTCACAAAATCAAGTTTAACCAAGTGTAGTCCACTTCCTTCGATGTAATCCTGCACTTCATCCTCAAAAGACTTGGTCTGTTTTGCTCTTTTTTGTTATATATTTGTTAGCATCTGGCATTTATAACATAAAAGCGAGAGTTCCGTAGTTTGGTGGGATATTGTCCATAAAGAAGATGTTCTTGTTAGTGCTTGCAGAAGTGTTCCGCGATTGTCAGTGATTGCATCTGCTTGGCTGGAATTAAACCGAAAGCGTTTCCTAAGCAAACGAGATAAAACGAGACAAATAGTTGACTCGTTGACGTTAGCATAAGCGTTGGAATTAACTGTTACTGAGATGTACAAGTTTTATTTCTTTTCTTGGTAATTTTTCAGATGCTGGCAAACTCAGTAAGAAAGACATCGTGCACTCCTTTATCTCTCTGAGCTATCTTGCGTTTTTGTTTGCTGAACAAGAAAAACGCTGAAATGTTAAAGACAAACTTAAAGATCAACAACCATTTAATAATTATACAAATACCAAAAAGGAAAGTCAAACAAGATTGATGAAACCCCCCCCCCCAAAAAAAATTATCTCTCCCTGAGAAGATATTCAAAGGATGAACGAAGAGTATTTTAAAAACTGCGACGTCACAGGAACAATAGCAGTGTTCAAACACACGACTAGAACCGTGCATTACGGCATAAACTATTAACCACTCACCCAAATATTTCAGGAAAAATGGAAATGGGAAGATTAATTTGGTTTACCCTGAGAGGAAGTTCCCAGAAAAACCGGAAATTTATTAAAGTAGTGAAAATTCTCGATCGAAATATGCTGGTGCCAAAAGGTAAATGAAAGACTAATTTGCAGGTTTGCCAAAATGAAAAGAGAAACTTTGCAGTGTAAGGGAACCTTTCTTGAAAGGTAATCGAAAATTCCCAAACACATTGTCCGAACCACCAATGTGCGCACGATTTGCTCTTTCTACCACTGCAAGGTCTGAGTGGTCATTGCGGCCTTGCCGCCACTCAGGTCCTTTCTTGTTTTTTATATCTTCTGAAACAAGTCAGCAAATAAAGAAAAACGTCAGCCAAACCGCTCCCTCTAGAGTTTTGTTTTTGCTGTGTGCATTTAAACACTGAAAATATTTATCACAAAAATTAATACAATATTGGAGAAAAACACAACTTCTCAAAGTTATGATGCTATTTTTTAAAGACTTGTCAGAACAAAACAAACAAAAACAAACAAAACTTGTACAATGAGCCTTCTGGATAAACGTGACAACAATCGTGAGTCGTAATTTAACATTCTCCGTATTGTCCAATAACAACATGCAAATTCTAATCAATGGTCTATTTCGTATGCCAATGTTTTTTTTTTTCATTTATTGACAATGCAACCGTATATTATAGCATCAACAGTTACAATAAAATAATGTTACATATGATCACTTGATGTTGTATTTACCGGTTACAAACAACTACATTTACGCAAAACCAATACTATATAATGCAGAACAGGTACACATAAAAAACGATAGATATTCTAACACACACACACTGGATGTAATAAAAAAATATATATATGGCACCTTAGCTTTCATTATAGTATATTTAAAGGCACACTATAGGCTTGATTTTGTTTGAGAGCATAAAAAATAAGATGCTCACGCATCGCAGATGCAGAGAGTGGTCCACTTAGCTCTGTATTTTTCATAATTAGAGTTTTTAATGGCCATTTGTCTTTCGCATTTAATTTTACTTTCCAGTAAGGCGAGAAAGACCTGTAAGCATGAAGTCTCTGACTGGTTTCTTGCAAGATATACATTCGTATGCCAATGCCAAGTTAAATTACTGGATATTAAAAACGTCAGCATAAGCTTCACTATGTATTCCTTTTAAATAGGAAGGACCAGTTCTAGTCTTATTAATGACCGTTGTTTTGACTCATGCATTGTAATCAGCCCAAATAATAGCCAAATGTTAACGTTCTTATTTTCTAAATACCTCTGCAGGTAGAATCTGCGAGTTAAAAATCAAGAAATGGCTGACGCAATTACTGATGGTATGAACCAACTGTTTCATAACATAACATAAAGTAACGTAACGCTGTAGAATGCAGCGCAATTTATCACAACGTAACAAGAAGTTTGTGACATACCGTATCTTAAAAGAACTTGATTTCTTCCTAAGATTTCTCCTTGCATCAAATATGTCTGAACAATTTTTGTACTGTATATTTTATTTTTGAAGATCATATTGTTTCATTGATTTTTTAAGATAAGACCTCTCCGCCGCCATACATTGGACAGCCCGCCTACGGTCCACAGCCGTTCACTCACCAACCTGGATATCCGATGTCAAATATCCAACCTGGATATCCAATGTCAAATATCCAACCTGGATATCCAATGTCAAATATCCAACCTGCCCAAGGACACAATACTACCACCGTAGTTATGCCGGTACGTTGTGCGAATTCAGCTTTAAATTCTATACTGTTTGAGCGACTGTCCTTTGTAGATTTTTCAAATAGATGATGCATCATCTATCTACTAAGGCTTGCCATCACCTGTTTGTGTGGTGGACTGTGCTTTTAAATTGCTGTGCGAGGTTATCAATTAGCCTTTCTGAACGCGACATTTAGGGCTTTTAAAATTGAATAAACTGAAGGAAAAACAACAAGAATTTTTGAACGATGTCATACTTTACAAATTGTTTTTTTCTTTCTCGCGATGCTTTTGATTTTGAATCAACTAGTTTAACTGGTCTTCTTCAGGAAAATTAAGAAAATGAAGTTTAATATGGCGGACTGACGTTCTGGCTTCGTAACCACACCTTGAGATACCATATGGCAATTCCGGTAAATACACGGTACAAAAAATATCATATGGAAAAAACGCGGTGGGCATTTTTCACGGCCAAAACAAGGTATTTTGGACAGGTTTCCGTGTCTCAAGGTGGTCGAAATTGTTAAGAACTCTCATCCCAGGGTGCTTTTCAAGGACGGATTCCATTCCCTCGTGAACTTTCCTTTGCCGATGATCTTGGCGTTCACCCGGTCGACGTCATTCTGACATTCCATAGAGTGGCGTGCTAGGCCTCGTTCTTCTTTGCCCATTCTTTGCCGACGAAGTGTTCCCTTTTTAAGATCCTCTTTTGTCAGTCTAACTTTGTCTCTATGCTCTTTCTTTCTCGTCTGGAAAAGGCACCACGTCTCCCCAACATACACAGTGACACGGAATCTTATATACAACACATAACTGACTTTCACCAAGTGGTTCTTGACATGTGTGTTTCACGTCTTGAACTTTCCTTCTAGGTCTGAAGGCAACACGAAAGGAGTGTTCGTTAGCAGTTCTCCTAAACTGCTCAGATAACCCTCTCGAATATATTGTTGTCACAATCCCACGGCCCTCTGACTGTCTACCTGTTGTGGTCTATGTTCCATAAATCTTCTCACTGTCTCACTGGGGTACCCATTTACTACAAACACAGCTTCGATGCTTTGTAGTTCTTCCGCAAGGTGTTTTCGTCGCACAGAGCTCTTGCTCTTGAGCAAACACTTTTATAATGGCTCTCTTCATACTGCAGTCGGGGTGGTTGGATCTTTGTTTCATATTTATGTTCGTCACGTGTGTATTTATTGTAGTGGACGGTGCACTCTTGACTATTCTTTTGGTTCTTCTATCCAAATTCCGTTTTAAATCCAATACTGGTAGAACATGACTCTTTCTTGATCCTTGTTTGTGAGAACTATTACTCCCGGTTCAATGGTATTAAGGTGACCCAGTAATATCTCTTCACTCTTCCGCTTTCTTTGCACTTGGTTTCGCTGTCATCCAAGTACCAATACCACTGAATTAATAAAGAAAGCGCCACTCATGTACCAGAAGATGCTTAGATATAAATTAAGGAAATGACTTGATCAATGTTCTGTTTTATTAGCCGCCCACCGTGGTAATGGGAGGTCGTCCGTCATCTTGGATTGGTTGCTCTATAATCAACTGTCTGTTCTGTTTTTGGCCCCTTGGATTGGTGGCTATGGTCTTCTCTTGCATGGTAAGAATAATCTTAACAGTTATTCAGTCAAGTCGCGCTAGAATGATGCGCTAGACAATCAAGGGCCTTTAACATGGGAAAACGGGGCCAGGTTGCATAAAGCAACTTAAGATTAAATGGGGTTTTTGCAACGTTAACCTTTCCCTATGTTCCAAAGGATTTCCTTATTTTCTCCTTGTGTTTTCTATACTCACTAATCCGTCTTCGGCCGAGTTATCTGTGATACCGTGGAAGAAAATCCTCCAGAACAAAGGGAACGGTTACAGAAAATTCGCACTTAATCTTAAGTTGCCGGGCCCTGGGTCGCAGCTGTGAACTGCTAAAGATTATTTGGCAGCTTGCCATTTCAAATCACCTGAGTAAGTGACTAGAAAATTTGGTGCGATTTGAAAGCCATTTGACTGTGAGCATGTATTTCAAACCACCGTGAAAACGCTGTAAAGTGGCAGCAAAGGCCGCGGGTAGTTTACACTGGCAGTATGAAATCGTTTGTGGCAAAATCATCATTGTCGATCACACTTGGTCAGAGGTAATCATTCTATATTCAGCAGGCTTGGGTGGATATTTTATCAAATTGTAACTTTGAGGGATTTTTCTGCTTTCGACAAAATCGTCCCACAAAAACAAAAAGAAATCAAGACAAAGATAAAAAGTTTTAACTTCACCCACTTATCACCACTTGTAGGCGCATCAGTTTGGGTACAAAACATATCATTCCCTTTACATGTTCGTCAACTGAAGGCAATTTTTTAAACAACGGTATATCTTCTTGCAGCCATTAGTTTATGGCAGATTTACCGTACCAAGGCTATTAAGGTTAAGTTTCTGCTATGCTTGGAAGTACAAACCTAAATAAGGAATATGACTGGGTAACGGAGTTCCATTCTTCAACTAGCAGCTCAGCTCGAGAAACTGATACTTCGAACAACAGACAGGAAGTTACCCATGTCGATTCTGGTCTCTGTTATGAACAAAATCAGTTTTGTGTTATACCATGTTTTTGAGTTCTCAAACGTTAAATGTTTTGCTTATTTTGTGTTGTGTTTTGTCACTTCCAGGTGGATAGCTCATATGATTCAGGGGATTACGAGAATGCCAAGAAATACTCCAACATTGCCAAGTGGTTGAACATAGTTTCTGTCATCTGCGGTGTCATTGTGATTGTTATTGTTGCTATTGTAGTAGCTGCAGGCGGTAGTAGCAGTAGTAGTAGTAGCTACTGAGTACAGCGTCGTGAATTTACAGCCATGGTTTCAAAACGGGCTCCGTTTCTTTTGCAATCCTTTAAGCCTTAAAATCAACAATCATATTCGCCACACTAGCCTCATATATCTCTCCTGGTGCAAGTTGAAAGAATCTGTTTAAATATCAAAACATTTCTTTTTTCATTCTCGCGACTAATTTGAGTGAACATATAATGATATCGTACAGTAAAGTTAGATATCGGTCAATAAGGGTTAGAACGTGTACTGATTGAAATGTAAACCACGCAGGAGCGGAGCACGACAAATAGTCTTTCATCTCCTGTTTCTGGTTTCCGTTTTAACATTGTAATTTCCTCTTAATAGCTTCGCGAGAGTGATTGTACTAGATCGCAATGTCCTTAGTACAAAGTATGTATTCTTTTCGCGCATTGCTAACCTATGCAAAGCAGCTGAGGAAAGTTAGAACACCGGCTTTCTGTGAAACTGAATCGGTTTTGCTTACATTCATAGAATGTTTAGGCACCTTTCGAGCTAGAGCTGGAAAGAAAATTCTTGCTGTTGATCTTGCTTCAAACAAGGCTCGACGCAAACGTGATTTTTTTTCACTCTTGGCTTGACTTTACTCTTATTTTAGTGTTGCAAATTATAGGTTCTAAGCAAAAATAATAATCGAATAAACTGAATTCTATGATAGTGCAATAGATAACAAAGGTAATTAACAATTATTTCACTCGCGCATGTTGGGTACGAGTTAGAAAAATTTCATATTACCAACGGGGTGCAAAGAGCCGACTTGGCCATAACTACTTTATATCCCCTTGCACCGAGCTTGAGTAGAATAACCGTTTTATTAATTTCCTTACAGTTTTAGCACGGTTATCCGTTGATAACCTGTATGCGGTCAATCAATTATAAAGCTACAATCAGAAATTTAAAAACTGAGATTGACAGTTAAATGATGTAATAAGTTATGAATTTGATGCTGTAACCTCGTCTATAAAAACTGGGCTTTGCTTGAATAAACTTAGTTAGAAAGGATATCTAGGTGCTGTCTAGTGTAAACATGCTTAGGAATAAATGTTGCCTCCAATTGTCTACCGTATTTTCTCTCTAGAAAGGAAAATTTTAAACAAGCAAAAATGTACCTATGAAAACAGTAAGCTTCTTCATATTTGGGTAAATTTTGTGTTTTTTTTATGTTTGCGTTCTGAGTCCGTTGAACTGAAGTAGCGGGAAACATGAATAACATGGTGTTTCCCTCTGTTGACCGAATTCACTTATTGCGAGTATTGTGTAGAATTCAGCATTTACGTTACTTTTCTAACAGAAAACGTGCAATAAAAAGGACTATTTTATTTCCCTAATACTGAATGACTGATTACGTGCTTAATAGATGTGTCAGTATTTCACAGTTTCAGGATTTTATGGCAGAACGAACATGGAAAGCCATTTTTTCTTACAGACTAAACATTTGGATTGTTGCATTTCGTACCCCGTCATCTCGCGCTGTCGATGCCAGTGTTGCCTATGATAAAGCAAAAATTATTTGGATCTCTTGAACTGGTACAGTTAATTAACTCTGATGCTTATTATTCAGTTGGGCAAAAAAATATCCACAAGAGACGTGACCAGGAGCCCATGGCGTGACTCCAATTGCGGAACAACTTGATGTTGTGCGACGTCGCACTGGGGCGAAGTGACCAGAAAACAAAGTTCCGGCGTCATAAAAACCGCAAAGTAAACAATTTGTCGTTTACCTTAACACAACTGGAAAACTTCCTGTTCATGTGCTGCTACATGACATCAAGTGAAATTACTGCAATTTACTCAGCCGATGCAGTTATAAGTCCGTTAAACTTCCTTTCACAGTCACTAATTTTCAGAGCTACATCTCGTCATTTGCATTTGGACTCCACGGTATTTTAAACTCCGTTCTCTCAGGTAGGTACTATTGCCAATTTAATATGGTCACGTTTGATAGTTATAGCACTATCGTGTTTTTCTGGGTTTTGGACACAGTATTTTGGTGGTGTATTTGCCATTTAAGCAAATATGTCAAATGGAATTTTGTCAAGCCTTGTAGACCGTCGAAATGTGTTTTGCTCTATCCTTGGATGAATGACTAAAAAATAATGAATATCAACTTGAGAATCAAAATAACGGTTAAAAATTACAAAATCAATTTTAACAAGGTGCAATCCGCTCCCTTCTTTTTAAGCTTGCACTTTATCCTCATTTTAACAAATTTTGTCAAATATTTGTTGGCATTTGGCATTTATAACATGGAAACATGGAACAGCAAATGTTCGGAATATTGCGGGAACTGTCTGTTTAAAACACGTTCGCTGATTGTCTTTATCTGCCTGGCCGGAATAATAAAACCAATAATTGCTCAGCAAAAGCATCTATTAAAACGAGACCAAGAGTCGCCTTGTTGACACATCATTATAATTTGGAGTTACTAGTAAACCGTGCTGAGTGCGATGTGAGGGACACCCAAAAATAAAGCTTTAAAAAAATGGAACTTAAATTGTCGTTTCCCGTTTTGTGAGACTGTTTCCAGGTTTTTTCAATGGAAGATCTGTTCGGATTCTTTAGCTAAAAATTAAGTCGCAGAAATTTTAGGGAACAGAATCCAGACATGTGCTAATTTTATTTCTTCTCTTGGTTATCTTTGCACATTCTGGCAAACGTGAAAAGGAGTACCTTTTGATCCTAACCTCTCAGTGCTACACTGCGTTTTTTTGATGAGCAAGAAAAACGGAAAAACCTTGAACATTAACTCAGTGAAATATACAAAAATTAGTGTGAAATGCGTGGCTTTAAATAAGATCTGGCAGTATTTTGGATACAGTCATTGCCGGGTGTAGTGTCATTGCTAATGAAAAGGTAGAAAATACGACTGCCTGTTAACGTAGTTTTCACGGTTCACGTCTGCCAAAACATTTTGACATGGCGCTGAAACGTGGCGCGACGTGTTGGTTTACACGGTGGTCGAGCTTACTTAGGAATCTCGAAAGCTCGAACCGCTCGATTTTCTCGCTAACTAGAATCGAAAGCAATTTCCGTTATTTTTAGCGTTAATTGTGTAGCATATTATTTTCTGGTTTCCCTGAAGAGAAATACAGAATGATGACACTTTTGTGGCTCAAAATTCCCAAAAGGAATTTCCTGACGAAAACTGTGCATGTGATTTGCTCTTTCTACAATTTCCCAGTTTTGAACGAAACGACCAGCCGGTCACTCGCGTAGCTTTCTGTGAAAATTTCGGTAAATGGAACACGACACGTATCTGAGACGAATGTCTTTTAGGGTCTGGACAGAAGGATACGTTTCCATGGCTACCATGTAGAATGATGTTGGATTATAACGAATGATGCTGGATGGCGTGAACGGACTTTGTTTGCCAAAACATGTTGAATTGATTAGCTATTAGTGTAAAGTTGTTGAATGAAAATGTTGTATATGTTTTTCCTGGGCCTTAGGGGATTTTGTGTCCCATGTCAACTAGCAATGGACTCACCAGTTTCCTCACGTAAATGGTAAACAGTCATAATTCACCCTGTTAAATAAAGATAGCTTGTTTCAGTCATTAAACCTTATTCATTTATTTTAACTGTATGCTGAAGGATATTTTACTGTGTCTAAATAAAGTTATCTTATCTTAAAGTCGCTGAACCGTCGAAGGCGTGTTAAGAGCGGAGCATATCGAAGATCACAATTCACCACGTTGCAAAATTACAGATGTGAAATGACAGGTTATGAACGCTACATCTTTTAATAAGCGAGTCTCAACAACATATAGCAAAGAACATAAAAAAAAAGTTTTTTTCGATGTAGGGTTAGAGCAAGGGGAGTATTTCATCACGATATGCACTGACACTGTGAAAATTGCTGAAAAAGAACGACGTACAGCGACGATTTTTTTAGGGTGGGGGGAATCAAGTAGTTGTAATAAACATATTCACCAAATAAAAATGTTTAAAAATTTTGGTAAATTTGTTTCGAAAAGTCAGTGATAAATGCTGAACGTTTCGATCACAAAAGATCATCATATACCTTGTTGAAATCCTTAAATCTTCTCAAACATTATAGTCAACTTAAAAGACTCCCAAAATGACTGACTAGTATTGCTCCATCAAGCCTATATAATGTTTGTGCATTTAAATACTCTTTGAGGATATTATTTATCAAAACACTAAAGGCAATATTAAGAAGAAACAAAATTACGCGGGGATACAACAATGCCACCGCAGTTTTAATTCTTGTCAAAACAAGCAAATAAGAACAAAATTCGTACATTGTGTCGTGACGTCATGATTAATACAATCAGCTATGCACAATAACAACAAATTCTAATCCCTGATCACTGGTCTATGACCCGTATGTTTGATCATGCAGAATAAATTGAAGGAAAGGTCAATGTCATTTTTTTTTTTTTTGGAAGCTGGCTCGACAAACACCATTGAGTACTCCTCTTAAAGTGCCACTGAGACGAAAATTCGTAGGTTTATTTCGGCCAAACTCTGTCGCAGAATATCGCGTTGTGTCTATATTTACCCAGAAAACTGAACAAGAAACCGTCCATCCTATTATTTTTTAGCTGCAAAGTTGCGTAAAATGTGTCCGCCATTACTGAAAACGTGTTCCTGGGTGATTGCGCAATTTAATAGCTTGTGACGTCAGAGGCTCACCTCAGTCGCGTTTCCCTGTGTTTTGGCTCAAGATGCCTACTGCGAAACCTCCGAAGAGTATTTCTACGATTCAGAACAGTCTTTAGCTTCCGAAGCATAGGGGGATGAAGAATTTTTCTTACCGTACGATGTAAAAACGGATGTCAGGAGATTTCAACTTATAAGCTTGTAAACAAACTGTTCAAAGTTGTTTTGCTCGCCTTACTAGCGGGAGTTCAAAATATGCGCGAAATAATGCTTATACAGTGATTACAGTTCAGGCACAAGTTGCTCAAAGAGCGGACAACTCTTATCCAACGGATAAGTCGCTGTCCAGCTATTCGAAAAACCGATGTTTTAAGCTTTGGAAATTTAGACAAAACTAGAATTTGATGCTCACGATCCTCGCGATCGATTGATCGGTCGATTGATTTTATTGTTCGCTTCGCTGGAGAAATAAAAGAAGCTATATTTTGTCTGCCGTTGTTTATATTCATTATATATTGTAAAGCATTGAGATTTTTGGCCATTCTTAGCATAGTATGGGAAACTTTCTTGAAGAGCCATAATGCTGTAGTCAGCTGATGAAGATCGTGCCCACCATAGTACAGTGGTCGATAAATGCATTGAAACACAGTGCTTCGCGTTTCTAAATATTTTGAAGTTCTTGTAGAATTCTTAACTTGAGCCGAAAAAAGTGAAATAAAGCAAGACCTTTTTTTAAGAACTGGAGGCCTTGTGTGACCGGAATCTAAATATTTGTAGTGCAAATCAAAGCTACAAGGAAAATTTTCTGCTGCTCAACAACAACATGCGGACCGTCGAGGAAACGAAGCTTTCACTTGCTTTATTCATTGCGTAAAAATAATAACTTGATATCTAATCATTTTTCAGGGTAGTTCATTTACTAAGATTGCTATGACAGTTGAAAGAAATAACATTGTAAACCCATTACACAAATAGTGGTGTGTGATATTTTTTCCCAACTTAAATTTCCACGCAAGACGAGCCGACCTGTTGAAGCCCTTATATATTTTGAACAATAATGTCAATCGACTCTTCACCGACAGGGAATAAGGAGAAAAGTTTCTCGACATTCAGGATGGTATGCTATAAAATAAATGACCATCCTTCTAAGCGATTACTGGTTTGAAATATATTAACACACAAGGAATTAAAAAAAAAAAAAAGAGAGAAAAAGCTATTAAGCAATAGTTGGCTTAATCGCGGCGGTCCTGCATTCGCCCAGGATGCATTTTATGAGGACTACGCCGAAGATCTTCGCGCCAGCAGACGGCAGAACTGAAAGGGGTTTCCACAGGCAAAATAAATTTTAAAATACGTTAAAAGAAAATAAGATTTGCACAATGGTGGATGCGTTGAAAAAGAAACATACTATCACTTCAACTGCGTTAAGATTAGGTACCTTTCGTCTCGTTTTTTCCGGATCTTTTTTCTCATATAGTTGGAAAGGACAGTGGAATATTCGACCTCTGGGATCCTTCGACATGAACAGCCCTCTGGAAACACTCGTCTGTGGTGATCAGAACAGCCGACAAAAATACCTCTCGGGTTAAAATTTGCACTGTGTGTGAGTACGAACATTATCCATTTTTCCATTGCGGATCCGCTCACAAGGCTGGACTTATTGTTGTAGCATTGTACAACACAAGTAATACCCTTTATAACTGCTGCAGCAACGAAAATTTCAAGGTCGTACAGCAAACAGTTGGCAGGAAATCTTCCCTGGACGAGAGTTAAATTTCCCGTGGCAAGTAACCGTATGGAAGGTACTAAGTTTGAGTTGAGCCTCTAACCTCACTTCCGCTAATTCACAAGCCGCCTTCCGGAACAAGGGGCAGTGATGGCGGCCGCAAAATCTCGACAAAAACCGTCCGAAAAAAGCGACTTCCAGTCGCCGTAATGAGTTGAAATTTGGCATGGTGACTAACAACCACAGCCTCTTTTTGAAAATGCAAGAATATGGAATACCAAAATTCTGGTCCCAGTGGCACTTTAAATAAGAATTTACAGGCATTGTCATGCAAATTTTCATACAACTTTCTAATTTTTGAGGCTTGCTATGTCTCACTGGTACCTTGTTTTCAACCCGAATCCTAGCCACATTTTAGCGCTCTTGTGTGTAAATTGAAGGACTTTTCTGATGGGAGCAGTTCGAATACCAGGTCGAGTACTATAGACCTATATATGGTAACGATTTCAAATGTTCAGCTCAATGGTGAAGCCTATAGGAACTAAAACTAAGGAAAATCGTTCAAATAAATAAATCAATCAATCACTTTATTTAGGTGTCAACGGTGTTTCGCACAAAATGCTAACTGGGGACACCACCAATTGAACCGGAATTTGCAAATGTTAGTTTTTGAGGGGTACCGGGAGAAAGCCTCTCGGAGCAAGGACGAGAACAGCAACGGACTTAGCCCGCAAAAAACCTGTTTAGTCATTTAAAAACCTTGTTCAGTTGATCTCTGTTGTTTTCGTCCCTCAGCTTGTCGAGCTAACTTTAATATGTTGTTTTCGACATCTACAGGTAGAATCTACGAGTTACATATCAAGAAATGGCTTACACAAACACTGATGGTATGACCCATCTCTTTCATAGAAGACTTAACCGAACATAACTTAAGGTGTTTGGATACATTTTTTTGGGATCATACCTCACTTTTTAAATCGGCTCTTAAGCAGTCTTCATCTTGTTGGATGAACGTGAAATTTGCAATACTTGTTAGTTTTGGATTGAACTTTAGCGTGGTTTACATTTTGTGAAAATCGATATTTCCATGACAACGGTAAACAAAAATCCTCGAAAACAGTAAAATTAAATTTTGTGCGATCCAGATTTCACTTTGAAAAGCAAATACCAACAGCTCAAACTGTGGTGTATGGCAAACAAAACATACAAGAACAAAAAAATTCTGTATGTTTGTTTTGAAGTAAATCGCAAAAACATTTTCAGCCTTAGTTTTTGCATAGTAATAATAAATGCACCGAAAACTAAACAATGATTTGATGAAAATACTGTTAAAATGTGTCTTTTACTAAATATTTTACGCCTAGAAAGTTTTGTTAAAGTTGGTGTTCGCGATCTCGAGAACGAATTATTTTTCTAAGATCATTCGCGTACTAATTTTGCGGTAATTTTTGAATTTGGGCGCTTTTGCAAAAATCTTAAGAACGGCTCGATAGATTTTTTAAAAATATTAAACCCGCCTGCTTGACGATGTGACCAATTTTAGTATTGAGTCTTATTAACATTGATTCACTGATTGATTTAACGTTAAAGAGGATGTATGAACCGACGGAAAAGCTTGCGTTACAAATTCACGGTTGGCAAGTAAATGCTAATATATTCAAAATAATGCGTAATTCATTGCTTCGTGATTTTTATCTGGCTTCTTTGTTCTTTGTTGCACTGTAGATTACAATGGAAAGTAAAGATCACGGAGGAATGCATTGCGCATTACTTTGAATATATTAGCATTTACTTGCCAACTGTTAATATGTAGAGCAATCTTTTCCGTCGGTTCACACGTCCTCTTTAACGTCAAATTTAAAAGTGTTCCAGTGAATCAATGTTAATAAGATCAATACTAAAAGTGGTCACATCGTCAAGCACCCGTCTTTAAGGGTGTCAGTAAAACACCGACTCGGGGTCGGGGTCGGGGTCCATTGTTCTTTTGTAACATATTGTTTCGTTTTCCTTAGTTGGGATAAACTAGCATTGAGAAGGAACACACGGCTTTGCCTTCTAATGTATGACACTATTCACAAAAAAGTCCCGCAATATTTAAGCGATCTTTTTCCGTTAAGCTGTGAAAGCAACCCCTACAAATCTCGTCTTAGAGAAAATACATTAAAAATAGAAATGACGCATATTCCAAGAACTGAATCCTTCAAACGTTCTTTTTCTTATAGGGGAGCAAAACTGTGAAATTCTCTCCCTTTGAATGTAAAATCAGCAAAATCTAAAGCCATATTTAAAAAGGACCTTACCGACTGTCAAGCCGTCGCTTAATCCGTATTTTTATAGTCAATTTATCCTTTTTTCTCATTGCAATGTAAATTAAATATTTTTTATCTCCAAATGTATAATATTCATTATATAAATTATAGGCGATTTGTTTGGCTAACATAAAATCTATTACTTATATTTACATACGGCTTTCGCGTAAAGAAGTTGTAAACTTACGAAATTACCCTGTTTAAATAAAAGTGATTCATTCATTCATTAATTCATGTATTCATGCATTCATTCATTCATTCATTCTCTCTCTCTCTCTCTCTCTCTTTTAATTTAGTTATTTATTTTAAGTGGCAAGCCACCCTTTGCTAATATGTCTGATATATCTAATCCAACATCACATCCAAAAAATTCTTGTACTGATATTATTACTTTATAAGATTGATAACCATATCCAAAATCATTTATTTCTAAGATAAATTTTCGAATTACGGCTCCGCCATACATGACACAGCCCGCCTTTGGCCCACCGCCGTACACTCAGCAACCTGGATTTCCTCTGTCAAATATCCCAAATACTACTGCCGTAGTTATGACTGTACGTTTAACAAATTCAGTTCTAAATTCTATATTGAAAAAAGCGATACTTAGGTCTTTTAAAAGTCTTGTTTAATAATCCAAACAGAGAAAGTGTACACATCACCCTAATAAAAATAATACCAGCTTAAGGTTCATACATATCCTTGACAAAAGAAAAATAACGCGCTTCCTCGTCTTCAACAAGTTGAGCCTCTCTCTAACTATGTGTATGAACGAGAACTGCGTATCTGCAAGAGAGGATGAAAGAAGAGAGCGAATCCCCCGTAAATGGACCTCATCCGATGAAAATTATTTGAAATCTATTTTGGGTTCTGTGTGTCATACTGCGTATGACTGTGTAGTTTTAGATTGCTGACTGGAAACAACAGATAAAAAAACCTTCGCAGAATGGGTGCGAACTAATATTAAATTTCAAATAATTGTAATGGGGCACGGGGATTTACTCTCTTAGTTCGTAGGAAACTTTGCAATTGCTCACGCGCTACGCCCCTGCTGAGTCTTTATTTCACCCCCCACCCCCACCCCTTATGAGTCGCGTGGCTCATTAAATCACCCCGCACCCCTGATGAGTCATCTGACTCATTCAACCCCCTCCCCCTCCCACTCATGAATAGTCATCGAGGGTCATTCAGTCCTTGCACCGCTGAGAGTTATCTGCCTCATTCAATCCCCCCACTCATCCCCTGATAAGTCGTCTGACTCATTCAATCCCCCACCTCCCGATGATTCATCCCGCTCATTCAACTCCCCCCCCCCCCTCCAACCCCGGCTGGTTGGTTAAGTTATGCTTGCAAAAACAATGTGAAAAACGAAACTTCTGGGTAACGGGATTCCTTCCGACAATAAGCGAAGTTCGTCAGTAACTGACATTTAGAACAACAGGCAAGTGATAAACCAGGACGATTATAATCATTGTCATGGATAACAACAGTTTCAATTGTAGTGTTTTTGTGTTCTCACACATGAAATGTTCCACTTATGTTGTGTTGTACCATTAATTAATTTATTTATTTATTTATTTATTTTATTTTATTTTATTTTTTTGTTCATTTCACTATCAGGTGGATAGCTCATATGATTCAGGAGATTAAGAAAACGCCAAGAAATACTCCAACATTGCCAAGTGGTTGAGCATACTGTCGATCATCTGCGGTGTCATCTTGATCGTCATTGTTATTGTTTATGTTACCGTCATTGCCAGCAAAACGGCTTCTTCTACATCGTCATCTATGGACTATTACTGAGCAATTTACAGCCTGGGTTCAAAAAAGGCTTTGTTCAGTTTGTAACCCTTTAATTAAGCCTTAAAATCAACATGCATTTTCTCCTCGCTAGCCGCCATGAATTTTCGTATGACATAAGTCGGGAGAATTTGTTTAAACAGAAAACGCATTGACTATTGTAATTATTTTATTATAAGACTGTTTGTTTAAAATGTATAGGGTCCGTCTGCTATCTCGTCCGATCCTTGATTGTATGTAGTTAATGTCTTTTTCTTTTTGGTATTATTGTCATTCTTAACATTTCACACTCTTTATTTTATGTGGGCCCGCTGTCAGTGGCCTCAGCTGTTGCAGTGTCCCTGCCAACCCCCTTATTTAGTACAGTTAAGTTGTATGTTTTGTTTTCTTTGGCGAAGCTAATAAAGTAAAAAAAAAAAAACTATTTTCTTTGTTCTTGTGTCCCATTAGTTTAATCATAAAATGAAATGTTAAGAGAATTTGGATATACTGGTCAATATTGGGGCTTCAAGGGTTAATTTAAAAACGATTACTGATTTAATTGCAAACTACGTATATGGCCGAAGCACAGGCAAATGGGTTTCCATCTCCTGTTGCTCCTTTCCGTTTTTGCATTGTAATTCACTCCTGATGGCTTAACAGAAGAGATATCGCTGGATCCTAATGTCCTTTATCCGATATTTTTTTCTTCCTGCGCATTGAAACAGGGAATGGGGGCCTTTGAGGTTTTACTTCTGTAGGAATCGAAGTTTCGTGCATTTATAGCGGCCGGAAAGAACACAGTTAATTTGTCCCTACTTCGCTTTGTGGTTTTCGTCAGTAAATTCTTCTTGCAAAGCCTTTGTTTAAAACGTCCATCTTTTCACGTTGCTGAATCGCATCGGTGTTCAGCTAGCTCCTAGGCCCCTTTATTTCACCTGGCCGCGGTCACTTCGTTTTGGACCGGTTTGGGTAACGCTGACCGTTCAGGGCCTGTTATTAAGTGGTGAGCCATCAACGGATTAAAATGGCGGCGATAGGACTACACAACTCCCACGCTCACTTTTTCGCCATTCTCAAAACTTTGTTCTCACAAGTAAATCTTTTAATGACCGTCCTTTCTTATTTGATATTAATGGCCGTTCGTTAAGATTTCGTTAAGTAATGGTTGTTTTTCAATCAAATGTCATTTGTTCATAATAATCTGTTTCAAATTGGCACTGATGGTTGGTTTTGCGTTGCAAAGGGCAAGATTCGCTTATTTTCTCTGTGTTATTGTTGGAGGGCTATCTTTCTGTCTTCAAAATTCACTTCTGAAAGTGTATTTTATAAAAATTTATGGGTAACCTCTCTTTTGGAGGCGTTTTCCGAAGTTTTTGATCATCCCTTCAAACAATGCCTAGACGAGATTGTCTTCAATAGCCTTTTAAGCCTCTCCTTTAATGAAACCTCTTTTGACACCGGGTGGGTGGCAGAAGGAATTAAGGGCGCCTTTGATTCCTTTGATTCGCCCTCGGCGGTCGTGTCAAATTTATTGTAACTCTACATCATACTTTAATTTTTCGGGTTAACTATTGAGATAGAATGGGGATTCTTTGACCTTACTTTTATTAAATATTAGTCGTTCTCACAAAATGAATGATTGTTACAACCTAGGTTCCGCAAACTTTCTAATTGGTTTTACGTTGAACATGCAAACAAACAAATCGAAACATGGGATAACATACCCTTTATTTATACACGGTAAGATTTAAAGCTTGCGCTTATTGGCTTGTGTTGAACGTCACTTAGTAGGAGATAAAACCATTCGATTTTCTGTCAAGTACACTCTTGACAGAGTTAGAACGTTGAGGCTGAAATTGACCCCGTTGTTGAGAACATGCTAAGAGCGTACCCAATCTGAGACTAAAAGAGATAAAGCATTTTTATTCAGTTCTGAACCCTTTTTTGCACCGAGTTAAAAACACGTAGTAACAGCATGAACTTGTATCGAGTTACATTTTCTTTGTCTAAATATAGCGGATATGTATATAACAACTTTAAACCGAAGTTTGTAGAGGTCAGGCTATTATCTTCTTATCATTTTCAACTGTGGAAGAGCAATAAAGTGAATTCGCCGAGAAAAAAACAACAACGGTGAAAAGGGAAACTGATAATAAGTGATTACATCTAAAGCGTTTATGGTTCCAAAAGAACTCACATAAGATCGTTTTAGGCTCAAAACATAAAAAAATAAGAGCAATCAGACTTTCTTACAAAAAAAAAATGTTTATGATTAGCTCTTGAAAATTTGCTATAATCGAACAAAACGGGTCTGTACCAGTTGTGTCAACATAACAATTGAGAAGGATACTTATCATTTGAAAACTTCTGTTTCAACGTCAATTACACTTTCAAAAACTTGTCAAAAATTTCAACACGTGTATTTTCTAAAACAACAATTTGCCGGTAAAATGTGGCTATTTTAGTCAGCTTTTGTCATTTTTCCTTGTAAAGGGGTATCAGTCTGGCAAAGTATAGCGAAATCTGTATTATTTTACCGGACTTTTCCTTCACCTGGCAAAATAAAGCGAAATTTCAAATTTCAAATTTCAAATTACCAATTACCCGAATTTTTACTTCACCTGGTAAAATGTGTCCAATTTTGTACAGTTTTTTCCATTGCTAATGTTCAGTCACAGGAAACTGGAAATTTCCATGTTCCTGTCCGCTATGTTGTCTTCGGGAAGACGAAAATTTCAATGTTCTTTTCAGTGACAAGACGTTAAGGAACATATGGATTTGCTCCAAACATTTAGGGGCCGTTTACATGATACCGGAATGACTTTCATTTCAGAACGAGTTCATTCCATCCCCATATATTTCTCTGTATCTGTTTACATGATACTGTGACGAAATTTCGTCCCCGCACAAGTCATTCCGGAATGGGTTCATTCCGGTTTTCAATCCGAATGAAATTCTCGTTCTGGTATGATATTTCATTCTGGTATCATGTAAACTGAAAACGAACTCCGTTCCGGGATGAAAACGCAAACCGTGGCGCATGCGTATCGTTTTCAAAATGGAGGACAAAACGGTCGTTTTCAAGATGGCTGAGCCGGTCGATTTTGTCATGTGAATGCAGTACGAACTTCATTCTGGAACGAAACTCATTCCGGAATGAAACTCATTCTGGTATCATGTGAACAGCCCCTAAGTGTCAATAACATAGCGAATTTATTGTGAGCCCAATGGCTCTGCTCAGACTGCAGGGCACTAGTCTCCTACGCAGCCGTTCTTAGGGTCGTCACGCAACGCTCCTGCCCACTTAGTGGGGAGGAGCGTTGCGTGACGACCCTAAGAACGGCTGCATAGGAGACTTGCCGGGCACGGTCTCAAATGGACTAAATGCCCAGCAGTCGGAAATTTTAAAGGAAATTCTACTTAAAAGCTGACAATTAGTTATATAACATTGAGAGAAACGTCCAATACTCTCAAGCGGGTGGATACGCTGATACAAATTCCGATTGCCGGGCATTTGAGCCCATTTGAGACCGTGCCCGGCAGTCTCGGAGCAGAAATATTTCCAAGTGTCAATAACATAGCGAATTTATAGTGAGCCCAGGCTTAGGCATTTCTTCAACTACTGAAAAAACAAAAATGATTTTGGAATCGCTTGACATTTCTAAAGGAACATCTTATATACTGTCAAGCCGTTTGTATTAGCTTAGCAGTGGAAATTCTGTAACACTTTCCGACTGCGGAGGCCGAGCTGAAAATTTTCAAAATGTCAAGGTCATAGCAATTTCAGATGCCCCCGCGAAAATATCCCATCAACTACGCAGCCAAAATAATTTTTGGAATCACTTATTTCTAAACAAAGATACAATAGTTTCATGAGGTTTGAGAAAGGCTTTCTGGGTAAATTTGGTGAACATTTTAATCTATTTGAGCATATAGCCACAGCGTTATAAACTTCCTCACTGCGATGCCTGGATATCTTCGGAATGCTGCTAACTACGTGTTTTTTGTGTACGGCAAAATTCAACTTCACTAAGTCCCATTTGTTTAAACTTTGCTTAGTTCGAAGTGATTCCAAACAAAGTAGCATGGATAACCCAAGCCAGTTTCAAGGTATGGTTTATTTCAATGTTTTTGCTGTCTATTGAATGAGGATTGAGACCATTTAGAATTATGGCACATGTTAAATTATTTCACAGACGTTATGTTCCAAATCAGTTTCTACGTGATCATCAAAACGTGCCCTTTAGTTTGGAATTGTTTGTGTTCAGTAGATTTCGCTACTGTGCTGTTTCGCAACTGTCTAGTTAATGAAAAAGACATGCTCTGTCGATAGAAAGTGACTATCTTTTTCTCTGCGCTTTAGTTTACCAGCGCAATGCAAGTTTATAGTACTGATTTTCAAGATTAATTTCCTGTGATTTTGATCTCCTGAACCCGAGAATCGTTCCTCGCTTTTTTCGAAAATAAAGCGCTTCTGGGGAAAACAAACCACATCAGGTTTCTAGGTTTACCAATACCTAATTGTGTGCAAAATACCAAAGAAATCTATTTTTCAACTACTGCCGCCAAATTGAAATTTTGCTTGATTTTTACTGGAAGTCGCTCTTAAGAAATCCTGTTTTTAGATACGTTTTCGGCTCCGCCACACACTGCTCTGCCCGCCTTTGTCCCAGCGCCGTACACTTAACAACCTGGAATTCCTCTGTCAAGTTTCCCAAATACTACCACCGTAGCTATGACGGTAAGTTTAACAAATTCAATTCTGAAATCTTTACTGATTAAGCGACCGTCCTTTGTAGATTTTTCAAATAGATGATGCACTATCTATCTACCACAGGCTTACCATCCTCTGTTTCGGCAGTGGTTTTAAATTGCTTTGTCCGATATCAATTAGCTTTTCTCAAAGGGATACTTAGGGCTTTTAAAAGGAAATATAGCATAATATGAAAGGCATGTTTAATAACCCAAACAGAGGAAGTCTACACACCACAATATTAACATTTTACTCACATCCCCTTGATAAAAGAAAAATAATGCCCCACCTCGTCTTCACTTACTTGAAAAAGAGTTGGGCTGAATTTTTCAAGATCTTTCGTGCGTCTAAGAACACAATCGGTAAAAACCATTTCTGACTCAGCTCGTTCCTTTCTTTGAAAATTCACTTGATACAGTGTGCTGTTGCTGGTGTAATAATTTGATCATTGCTCTGTTCTATTAGCTCCAAGCAGTGGTATTGGAAAGTAGTCCGGCATCTTGGATTGGTTTGTCTATATTCACCTGTCTGTGCTGTTTTTGGCCCCTCGGATTAGTGGCTATTATCTTCTCTTGTATGGTAAGAATACTTTTGACAATTATACCTCTTCGCGCTGGACGCGATTCAATAAACAATCATCAGAGGCCGTTAACACGGGAAACTTAATCGCCCGCGTAACTGTCAATGACGGTCTTTGTAGCAAATTTAAGCGCAATTTCATATCACCTCAGCATACTAACGGAAACGTTTGATACTTTTTAACGGCGATTATGTGATTGCCAGCTTATTTGTGCCTTTTGAGACACAGAACGGAATTTGAAGTGTGAATAGTCACATCAC
This sequence comes from Siderastrea radians, assembly GCA_964017195.1. Lineage (NCBI taxonomy): Eukaryota > Metazoa > Cnidaria > Anthozoa > Scleractinia > Rhizangiidae > Siderastrea > Siderastrea radians. The sequence goes on along the minus strand of OZ024887.1, from coordinate 10,483,293 downwards.
ACACTGACCGCGCACCATTGTAACACCCCTCTGTAACACTCCTTGTGAAACCTGACCTGATGAATTATCGTGCCCTCCCCGATGAATCAGTTGAGACCTCCCGGTAGAAAAATCCCTGTCAGGGTGAGTTTTACCCGTCCCTGTTGATAAAATTAGTTTCCCAAGTGGGGTGCGTCCTTAAAACTTTCCCAAAACTTAATTGTTTAAGCAATTGTATCATCACTTGTTTATTTGTCTATTCCTTTTATTTATTCGCTTGGTTCATTAGTGTAAAATTAAGTAGACTTTAAAGCAGATTTAAAGTTCCAATTGCCACTCAAAATACTAAAAATCGTTTTTCCTGGGACCTTAATTTCAAATTTCTCCGGAGTGGGGTGGGGGGGGGGGCATGCCTCTGGTGCTCGTAGATTTTATGTGCTTAGTGCTCATCTGTTAAAATCTATATCCTTCAATTCACGTTCGCCCTAGAGCCTCGCTACTACAACTTTGAATTACGTTCCCAGCCCCTAAAACAGTGACTCGTTCGTCTCTTTTAACATGAAATAACATTAGTATTTTGTTTGTGTTTTGTTTGTACTTTGCTCGGTACACTTTCTCGTAATAAGTATTTCTTTTGCTAATGAAAATTCATAAATAAATAAATCAATAAAATTGGTATTTGTCGCTGTGTTAATGCATTGAAGATTGTGGGAGATGCGCTTTGGGGACACCTTTTTTTTTTATTTAAAAGAATGGCCTCCACAACTAACAAAGTGAAACAACTAAGTGAAATTTTTTCTTCCTATTTGGGATTTTTATGGAGTCCCTGATAAACTTTCGGGTTTAACCAGATTTGCTACAGAGGGGTGTATTTTAAACTCGCAATCAAACTGCCCTATTTCAGTGAAAGGTCGCAGCAAAACTCGCTCGTAGTTTACTCAGGCAATTCGACAGTTCATTATTGTCGAGCACTCTTGATTGGAGATGATTATTCTGTATCCAGCATGCAACTTTGATTTTTGTTGTTTTGGGAGAAATTTATGAATAAAAGAAAAAGTAAGACAAAGATAAAAAGTATTGATTCTTTAATTGATTCCACCCAGTTACAGTAATAGGCAGTTTCAAAACAACCGTTCAGTTACGCCCCCTCCTAGATATTTCTGAGCCACACGGCATTTCCTTTAAGGCAATTTCTTAACTAAGCTACATCTTCATGCAGCTTGTAGTTCGTGGCACATGTACCGTACCACGGTCAAATTTGGAAGTAGTCTAGTTATGCTTCGAAGAACTATTTAGAGTAGGAAATTGCTAGGTAACGGAGTTTCTTCCGACAGCAAGCTTAGCTACAGTAGCTACCGCAAACTTTCTAATTGGTTTTACGTTGAACATGCAAACAAACAAATCGAAACATGGGATAACATACCTTGCGCTTATTGGCTTGTGTTGAACGTCACTTAGTAGGAGATAAAACCATCCGATTTTCTGTCAAGTACACTCTTGACAGAGTTAGAACGTTGAGGCTGAAATTGACCCAGTTGTTGAGAACATGCTAAGAGCGTACCCAATCTGAGACTAAAAGAGATAAAGCATTTTTATTCAGTTCTGAACCCTTTTTTGCACCGAGTTAAAAACACGTAGTAACAGCATGAACTTGTATCGAGTTACATTTTCTTTGTCTAAATATAGCGGATATGTATATAACAACTTTAAACCGAAGTTTGTAGAGGTCAGGCTATTATCTTCTTATCATTTTCAACTGTGGAAGAGCAATAAAGTGAATTCGCCGAGAAAAAAACAACAACGGTGAAAAGGGAAACTGATAATAAGTGATTACATCTAAATCGTTTATGGTTCCAAAAGAACTCACATAAGATCGTTTTAGGCTCAAAACATAAAAAAATAAGAGCAATCAGACTTTCTTACAAAAAAAAATGTTTATGATTAGCTCTTGAAAATTTGCTATAATCGAACAAAACGGGTCTGTACCAGTTGTGTCAACATAACAATTGAGAAGGATACTTATCATTTGAAAACTTCTGTTTCAACGTCAATTACACTTTCAACACGTGTATTTCAACACGTGTATTTTCTAAAACAACAATTTGCCGGTAAAATGTGGCTATTTTAGTCAGCTTTTGTCATTTTTCCTTGTAAAGGGGTATCAGTCTGGCAAAGTATAGCGAAATCTGTATTATTTTACCGGACTTTTACTTCACCTGGCAAAATAAAGCGAAATTTCAATTACCTTTACCGAATTTTTACTTCACCTGGTAAAATGTGTCCAATTTTGTACAGTTTTTTCCATTGCTAATGTTCAGTCACAGGAAACTGGAAATTTCCATGTTCCTGTCCGCTATGTTGTCTTCGGGAAGACGAAAATTTCAATGTTCTTTTCAGTGACAAGACGTTAAGGAACATATGGATTTGCTCCAAACATTTAGGGGCCGTTTACATGATACCGGAATGACTTTCATTTCAGAACGAGTTCATTCCATCCCCATATATTTCTCTGTATCTGTTTACATGATACTGTGACGAAATTTCGTCCCCGCACAAGTCATTCCGGAATGGGTTCATTCCGGTTTTCAATCCGAATAAAATTCTCGTTCTGGTATGATATTTCATTCTGGTATCATGTAAACTGAAAACGAACTCCGTTCCGGGATGAAAACGCAAACCGTGGCGCATGCGTATCGTTTTCAAAATGGAGGACAAAACGGTCGTTTTCAAGATGGCTGAGCCGGTCGATTTTGTCATGTGAATGCAGTACGAACTTCATTCTGGAACGAAACTCATTCCGGAATGAAACTCATTCTGGTATCATGTGAACAGCCCCTAAGTGTCAATAACATAGCGAATTTATTGTGAGCCCAATGGCTCTGCTCAGACTGCAGGGCACTAGTCTCCTACGCAGCCGTTCTTAGGGTCGTCACGCAACGCTCCTGCCCACTTAGTGGGGAGGAGCGTTGCGTGACGACCCTAAGAACGGCTGCATAGGAGACTTGCCGGGCACGGTCTCAAATGGACTAAATGCCCAGCAGTCGGAAATTTTAAAGGAAATTCTACTTAAAAGCTGACAATTAGTTATATAACATTGAGAGAAACGTCCAATACTCTCAAGCGGGTGGATACGCTGATACAAATTCCGATTGCCGGGCATTTGAGCCCATTTGAGACCGTGCCCGGCAGTCTCGGAGCAGAAATATTTCCAAGTGTCAATAACATAGCGAATTTATAGTGAGCCCAGGCTTAGGCATTTCTTCAACTACTGAAAAAACAAAAATGATTTTGGAATCGCTTGACATTTCTAAAGGAACATCTTATATACTGTCAAGCCGTTTGTATTAGCTTAGCAGTGGAAATTCTGTAACGCTTTCCGACTACGGAGGCCGAGCTGAAAATTTTCAAAGTGTCAAGGTCATAGCAATTTCAGATGCCCCAGCGAAAATATCCCATCAACTACGCAGCCAAAATAATTTTTGGAATCACTTATTTCTAAACAAAGATACAATAGTTTCATGAGGTTTGAGAAAGGCTTTCTGGGTAAATTTGGTGAACATTTTAATCTATTTGAGCATATAGCCACAGCGTTATAAACTTCCTCACTGCGATGCCTGGATATCTTCGGAATGCTGCTAACTACGTGTTTTTTGTGTACGGCAAAATTCAACTTCACTAAGCCCCATTTGTTTAAACTTTGCTTAGTTCGAAGTGATTCCAAACAAAGTAGCATGGATAACCCAAGCCAGTTTCAAGGTATGGTTTATTTCAATGTTTTTGCTGTCTATTGAATGAGGATTGAGACCATTTAGAATTATGGCACATGTTAAATTATTTCACAGACGTTATGTTCCAAATCAGTTTCTACGTGATCATCAAAACGTGCCCTTTAGTTTGGAATTGTTTGTGTTCAGTAGATTTCGCTACTGTGCTGTTTCGCAACTGTCTAGTTAATGAAAAAGACATGCTCTGTCGATAGAACGTGACTATCTTTTTCTCTGCGCTTTAGTTTACCAGCGCAATGCAAGTTTATAGTACTGATTTTCAAGATTAATTTCCTGTGATTTTGATCTCCTGAACCCGAGAATCGTTCCTCGCTTTTTTCGAAAATAAAGCGCTTCTGGGGAAAACAAACCACATCAGGTTTCTAGGTTTACCAATACCTAATTGTGTGCAAAATACCAAAGAAATCTATTTTTCAACTACTGCCGCCAAATTGAAATTTTGCTTGATTTTTACTGGAAGTCGCTCTTAAGAAATCCTGTTTTTAGATACGTTTTCGGCTCCGCCACACACTGCTCAGCCCGCCTTTGTCCCAGCGCCGTACACTTAACAACCTGGAATTCCTCTGTCAAGTTTCCCAAATACTACCACCGTAGCTATGACGGTAAGTTTAACAAATTCAATTCTGAAATTTTTACTGATTAAGCGACCGTCCCTTGTAGATTTTTCAAATAGATGATGCACTATCTATCTACCACAGGCTTACCATCCTCTGTTTCGGCAGTGGTTTTAAATTGCTTTGTCCGATATCAATTAGCTTTCCTTAAAGGGATACTTAGGGCTTTTAAAAGGAAATATAGCATAATATGAAAGGCATGTTTAATAACCCAAACAGAGGAAGTCTACACACCACAGTATTAACATTTTACTCACATCCCCTTGATAAAAGAAAAATAATGCCCCACCTCGTCTTCACTTACTTGAAAAAGAGTTGGGCTGAATTTTTCAAGATCTTTCGTGCGTCTAAGAACACAATCGGTAAAAACCATTTCTGACTCAGCTCGTTCCTTTCTTTGAAAATTCACTTGATACAGTGTGCTGTTGCTGGTGTAATAATTTGATCATTGCTCTGTTCTATTAGCTCCAAGCAGTGGTATTGGAAAGTAGTCCGGCATCTTGGATTGGTTTGTCTATATTCACCTGTCTGTGCTGTTTTTGGCCCCTCGGATTAGTGGCTATTATCTTCTCTTGTATGGTAAGAATACTTTTGACAATTATACCTCTTCGCGCTGGACGCGATTCAATAAACAATCATCAGAGGCCGTTAACACGGGAAACTTAATCGCCCGCGTAACTGTCAATGACGATCTTTGTAGCAAATTTAAGTGCAATTTCATATCACCTCAGCATACTAACGGAAACGTTTGATACTTTTTAACGGCGATTATGTGATTGCCAGCTTATTTGTGCCTTTTGAGACACAGAACGGAATTTGAAGTGTGAATAGTCACATCACACACTGACCGCGCACCATTGTAACACCCCTCTGTAACACTCCTTGTGAAACCCGACCTGATGAATTATCGTGCCCTCCCCGATGAATCAGTTGAGACCTCCCGGTAGAAAAATCCCTGTCAGGGTGAGTTTTACTCGTCCCTGTTGATAAAATTAGTTTCCCCAGTGGGGTGCGTCCTTAAAACTTTCCCAAAACTTAATTGTTTAAGCAATTGTATCATCACTTGTTTATTTGTCTATTCCTTTTATTTATTCGCTTGATTCATTAGTGTAAAATTAAGTAGACTTTAAAGCAGATTTAAAGTTCCAATTGCCACTCAAAATACTAAAAATCGTTTTTCCTGGGACCTTAATTTCAAATTTCTCCGGAGTGGGGTGGGGGGGGGGGGGGCATGCCTCTGGTGCTCGTAGATTTTATGTGCTTAGTGCTCATCTGTTAAAATCTATATCCTTCAATTCACGTTCGCCCTAGAGCCTCGCTACTACAACTTTGAATTACGTTCCCAGCCCAGTGACTCGTTCGTCTCTTTTAACATGAAATAACATTAGTATTTTGTTTGTGTTTTGTTTGTACTTTGCTCGGTACACTTTCTCGTAATAAGTATTTCTTTTGCTAATGAAAATTCATAAATAAATAAATCAATAAAATTGGTATTTGTCGCTGTGTTAATGCATTGAAGATTGTGGGAGATGCGCTTTGGGGACACCTTTTTTTTTATTTAAAAGAATGGCCTCCACAACTAACAAAGTGAAACAACTAAGAGAAATTTTTTCTTCCGTATTTGGGATTTTGATGGAGTCCCTGATAAACTTTCGGGTTTAACCAGATTTGCTACAGAGGGGTGTATTTTAAACTCGCAATCAAACTGCCCTATTTCAGTGAAAGGTCGCAGCAAAACTCGCTCGTAGTTTACTCAGGCAATTCGACAGTTCATTATTGTCGAGCACTCTTGATTGGAGATGATTATTCTGTATCCAGCATGCAACTTTGATTTTTGTTGTTTTGGGAGAAATTTATGAATAAAAGAAAAAGTAAGACAAAGATAAAAAGTATTGATTCTTTAATTGATTCCACCCAGTTACAGTAATAGGCAGTTTCAAAACAACCGTTCAGTTACGCCCCCTCCTAGATATTTCTGAGCCACACGGCATTTCCTTTAAGGCAATTTCTTAACTAAGCTACATCTTCATGCAGCTTGTAGTTCGTGGCACATGTACCGTACCACGGTCAAATTTGGAAGTAGTCTAGTTATGCTTCGAAGAACTATTTAGAGTAGGAAATTGCTAGGTAACGGAGTTTCTTCCGACAGCAAGCTTAGCTACAGTAACTGACACTTCAAACAACAGAAAAGTGGTAAACCAGCACGATTACAATACAATCATCGTCATGGATAAAATCAGTTTTAATTATAGTGTTTTTGTGCTCTGGTACATGAAATGTTCTACCTAATTTTGTTTTGTGCCATTTTATTTTTTATTTCACTATAAGTTAAGGTGGACGGCTCATATGGTTCAGGAGATTACGAAAATGCCAGGAGATACTCCAACGTTGCCAAGTGGTTGAGCTTAATTTCGGTCATCCTTGGTGTCAGCTCCATTGTTACTGTTACTGTTTATTATTTTGCCTTTGCCAGTGCAGCTACCGTAGCTTCAGTGTCTGACAATTTCTGAGGGATTTACAGCCTGGGCTTGAAAAGGCTTCGTTCATTTTGCAATTCTTTATGCCTCAAAGTTAAGATGCATTTTCTCCTCACTTTAAACCACCATGAATTTCTTATGACATAAGACCATAAACAGAAGACCTTTTTCACTTTTGTTGTCATTTTCTTTTTTCTTATGACCCATAAGTTTAATCATAAAATGATACTGCAACGGGAATCTAGATACTGGTCAAAATTAGGGCTTTTAAAAAGGGTTAACTCGTTTACTGATTAAATTGGAAACTACGTATATGGGCGGAGCACAGGCAAATGGTGGGCTTTGGGGTTTTTAATTTGCTTATCTAGCAATCGATGTTGCGGGCTTTCATAGAAGTTTTAGGCCACGTTCCAAGCAACAGCTGGTAGGTGTGGAGAACTCTTGTTGTTTATCATGTTTCAAACAAGGCAAGACGCAAACGTGAATTATTATTATTACTTTCTCCTTATGTTTGACGACGTCAAGCTAATGGCCAAAGTCACTTCCAGTCATTTTAAAATTGCAAATTAGAGGGTTTTAGCATAGATATCAACCGTGTAAACAGAATTCTATGATAGTACCATAGGTAACTTAAGAACAATAATTCTTTTCGCGCTTTTTGGATTTGAGTTGATAAATAGTAATAAACGAGGCGCGCTGCCAACTTGTGGGCAACTAATGAGAAAGCTAGAAGTACAGTACAATGACCATGACTGGGACTTTAATAAAAGTAATCGTCTTATCTATAAAAACAAAACATAAACCTTATGCTGTAACCCTGTCTACTGAAACGGGGCTTTGCTTGAATTCCCGAAATATTCTAATATTTTGCTTTATAAAGTGAAATGTATTGAGTGGTATAAAGTTACCTTAAAAGGTTAGGTGGGTGGTACTGGTGTGCCGGTGTCTCCACTTGTCAACTGTATTGTCTCAGGCCACGGACAAACGGTTGTAACATTTCCTTTCAACAACGTCCAGCATTGTTGAAATCAACATCTTGCACGTGATTGGCCGCCTTTCGAATGATGTTGGATGATATTGAAAGGTGTGAACCGAAGTTTGATCCAACCGAAGTTTCGATTCAGCGTTTCTTTTGTTCTCAGGTGTGAAAAGCAATGTTGAATTCGTTAGTCTGGCACGTGCATCGGTGTGGTACACATGGACGTGCAGCAAACACCAATTTACTTAATTCAGCCACACTCGCCATAATTCAAAAGGATGGCCAAATAGACTCACGTGTTGAATTCAACATGCTGAGCGATGTTGAATCGAAAGGCTTAAATCGTTTGGCCACCTCGGTTCAATATCGTAGAGCAAAGTTGATTTAACAGTGTTAAATGATGTCAAATCCATTATAGGGCCGCGGCTTGACACAACAAACTAGCTCGGTCAGCAAACCCTCCTGGCAAACTCCAAAAATTTGAACAATTGATGTTCTTTAACACGAAAAACCTCCTGACACATGAAATTATTGCTAACTAAAATCCCATTTTGGTGCCGGCCTATAATTTCAATTCCTAGCAGATACGTCCTTGAGTTAACTTGACCTGACTTGACAACTGAGAAACGAAATTAGCCTGTGAACAGATGGCTCCTCAGTGGGTGATAGAACGCAAGAAAAATCAACGAGTGGAGAGAGAGGTAAGAGGCTTGGGGAGGAGGCAAAAGGGGCTCCGCCGTCCCGTTTCCCTCCCAAGTCTTTATTCAGCTCGCTCCTTTCACCAATTTTTTTTGTGCCATTCTCACTAACATGGTTCTGTTCACAGCCTAAAACGAAATGCACTAGCGTTCATTGGAAAGACTGAAAGAACAGAAAACGTGCATGTATCAACTCAAGTTTTTAATCTTTGCATGATAAATGACGTCCATTTTATTTTCAACCAGGATTTCCGTTTTTTCTTGGTATCTGGGTGAATCGCAAAACTATGGCAAATTCCAATTATATCGCAGCTAACTGAGAGGTCGGCAATTGATTTTTTTACAATCACTGTCTGAATTCTCGTGCGCCCATCATTGGCCGAGAACCATTGCCAATACAATAATGTGACGTCGTGGATCATGTTACAGAGTGCGGGAATTGTTCGTCTTGTCAGATTTTGGGTTTTGGGATCATTTTTCTACGGTTCATTTTCAACGTTTCTGATAAAAAAAATTGCGTTCGTTTTTGAAAAAAAAGCCTTTGTGAAAGTATGAAGTTTTAAAGCTGAAATGAGAAAGATTTCTTCCTTTTATTCGGCGAAATTTAACGTCGTAAGTAGAGCACAAAAATATGCTCATTCCGAACAGGGACAACTTTTTATTTGAAGGGCTTACTTTGCATTCTAGTTGGTGTTCTAGTCTGAGGCCTAACTCTGTTTTGATCATACTTCTACAGCATACTTTGACGTCATATAGACGACTACAAATGTATGACGTCACACTTTGACGTCAAACCTTGACCACATGACGCCATGCTTAGAGGCTACCTGTAAAATAATTTGAAGATCGTTCCCAGGGAACCATGCTTTTAGAGGAGGGATAGAATTTTGAAAATCATTTAAAAGTGAGGGTATGTTTCGGTGTGTGCACAAAAAAATGGGGGTAGCAGATTTTCTCTCGAGATTTACAAAAGTGGAGTGACTAAGTTTTGTTTTGTTTATGTATCACATAAAAATCGTCTCATACATACGTGACATGTTGCCAGGAACATGTCGTCGCCCAGGGTGACGTGATCTAGTTGATTTTTATGGTCTGTGGTTTTCGGCGGGAAACCGATGACGCCTAGCCTGTATCATATGTACATCACTCGAGCTTGCATAATCCTTCAAAGATGGGAGACGCAATGGAGGTCGACTATGATAAGTTAGCACAAGCGATTTTAAGGCAGCAACAGTTATCCGCATTCTCATCCAGCTCTACTCAGAATATAACAGGTACGTTTGGAACTTTAAAGAATGTGATTTCGTCCCTTTGTTTATTTATTTCTTTTTGTGAATGGTTTGAACCCAGGAGTCACATCATAGGTCGGTAAGTTATGACCGTCTGGGTGAATGTAGTCTTGAGAAGAACTGTTTGTGTTGGTATTGACTGACGTTTCGCCAATCTGAGCGGAAGTCCCCATCATAATGGTCATCATCGCTCAGGCTGTCAAAACGTCAGTCAATGCTATCACAAACAATCTTTCTCAGGACTAAACTCACCCGGACGATCATAACTTACCGACCTATGTTATTTATTTTTTCAAATCGTAAATGTGTTTACCATGCCAGCAGAGACGCATCGATCTTTCCTAGATCGAAACAATTCTATTAGCATGGTAGGGGGTACATTTTTTAAGTTATTATTGAGGAGGAGGTATGATTTTTATGATTCAGTTTTGTTTGGCGACTTAAAAGCAATGTTAAGTCAAGTTAGCTGAAAACATATGAGTTTAATTCTTAAGAGTAAGATCCTGGTGAAGAGAAAACAGTTAATTTGTCATTATTTCGCTTTGTGGTTTTCGTCAGGAAATTCTACTTGCGAAGGCTCTTTTTTAACGTCCATCTCTTCACGTTGCTGAGTCGCATTACAGCCCATGGACGGTTCTTTATTGCTTTTTTTCAGAACAAAAAATTCGCATAACTTAATTTGAGGTAGTTTACTTGGAGATGTCATCCCACGCAATTATTTTACTAAGAACTGAAAACGTAGCAGCTTTTAATATTAAGTCGTGGTTCAGAGCGCAGTGAAGTCACCCCTTGACAACTGTTGTTTCAACCTTTGCCTGCGCAACCTTGAAAGACACCAATTCAGAATAACTAAAGTTAAGCCTTATTTGTTTTGCTTCGTTATATTACAAGAAATCAAACACGCTCATGTGAATGGAAGCGACTAACGCTTTAGTGGGTGGCTACAATATAATTTACGTAAGCGAGTTAGAGATTATAGATGCACTAAATATTGGTTAAGTAATCTAGCACTGTCATGCACTGTCATAGGAAAATCAACATATGCAAAACTCCTTCTGTTTTCCAATCACCACTTTAACATAACAACAGTGAATTTTTTAAGTTGCTCAATATTTTTTACCAAATTCAATCGCTTGGGACGAAGCGCCACGCTTACAGAATTAGAGACGGTCACGTTATTAATAACAAAAATTGAGGTGAAGCAACGTTCAATCATAAGGCACAGAATTCACAGTTGAACGCGTACGGCGATTCCAGTATGACGTCCCTTGAACGTTGCAGACTGTCTCAAATAAGACTTGCTTATCTCAAACGTATTACCAAAGCGGTACGGGGTTAATTAAGCCGGGTTGAATATTTCTATTTTTGTTTGTATCAACATTAATTTATACAAAACGAGAAGACAATTAAGAGTAAAAAACTCATTAACATTTTGTTAGACGAACTTAACTTCGTTATCACTTACGGTCTTTTCAAAAACACAGCAAATAAGCTTAAAATTCTACAAACAGTAGGTAAAGGAGTAACGTCTATTTGCTTCCCTCGTTATGTTAAGTTTTTTTTTCAAAATTTGAAACAGATAAACACAATATCTGAGAGGTGAAGTAATGACGTTGCAAAACTTCTGATTTGGAGTAATGTCTCAAAGGCTACTTGTCAAAATATATGCCTTCACAAAATCTGGGCCTTATGGAGCCATAAACCATAAAAGATCGACTGGAACACAGGTTGCTTAAGTTAGGAAAATTTGGGCTATACAAATGCCTCTAATATTTACGGTTTATTACGTAATGATCCAGTGCTAATTATAACTAAAAATTCCTACGATCCTTTGTGTGTCAAATTTAACATTAAAATCGATTTTCTCCACAGATTCACTGAAAAAGACTACGTTGACACGAGTTTACTAACCTTTACTTATTGTAACTTTACTACAAAAGTGGTGCCGAGATTTTTATTTTTTCTCCAGGCAAAGCATGAAATTTAGAAAATGATATTCTCTTAAGAGTTTCTGCACATAATTCACATCGTTCACGTGGTCATGTTTTAAATGGCTAACGTCTTGAGGTTAAGAACCTCACTGCTCACTTTAAAAAACACAAAGCATTTTTTTACCACTAAAGCGGTTTTTCCGAGGCTTTATATGCCACTCGGCATGAAGAGGATAAGTGAGTTAGTGTGTAAAGCGGTTTTTTGAATCCTATGCTGCCAAATGCCACAAAAGTTTGCTTTAACGCATGCACACAAGCTGAAATTTTTCTTGCTTCAAGAAACCTGGAAATGGAACATTGATCAACTATTTCGGTTACTTATGGCCTATTTTGCCACCAATTTTGCACCCAAAATTGGACACGTTTTTCCGGAATGGCTCTTCCAGAATGTGGTCGATATTCAAGATGGAGACACGTATGGATGGATCTGTCCTTGCTGTGTTAGCTTGCTATCAAAACAATCTGGTTTTGTCAAAAAATGATGACGTCACAAGTGGTTCAATATTTACTCCTCCAATTTTCGAGATAAGTCGACTTTCGCAGCGAAAGAGTTTATAAAGGCGTGACATATAGTAATTCTTCGTTTCTCTGCAGACAATAGCTGACATGAAAGTTGTCCCAGGTATGATCTGATTCTTGGGCGTGCTTGTATCCATTTTGTTCAAGTACTCGAAAATATTATTTCTTTGAAGACATAGCCTGATAACATAATTACTTCAGAAATGGAAAGTATATATTTCCCGGTTTCTTTAGAGCTACAGAACCACGAGTAGAATGTAAGTTTGAAAAAAACGTGAAGAAGGTAAAGATGTTTTGGAAGGTGAAGATGTTTTGTAACACAAAAAATTCAAATAATTTTCTCAAGGGAAGAAAGAACCATAGTCAGTTTCTGGCGATTTTTTCAAACAACAATAGAGAAAAATAAAAACATTAGATTGATGTTTTTCAAGTTGCAATCATTTCCATGCTAGTTATCGGAAGCCAAACACACTTAATTGTAGTTTCAGAAAACTGTTGGAGTAATTTAAACGAACCTGAACCATTATTTTTGGGTTCCTTCAAGAGAGGATGAAGAGGTAAGAGAATTTATCTCCCATATGGGCCCCATTCCCATCCTAATCCCTCTAAAGTTATTTTTAGTAAAGTATCAGTGAATACACAACGATGAATGAGCCAATCAATTTCTCTTATTTGTAATTATTATTAATTAATACAATTATTATTAATACAACATGGCCAATGTGTACTTTAAAGAGTTTAATAAAAACACGGCTTCTAATCAATCAGGGTACTTTTGATAAAAAGTTATTTTCTTCCGAATTTTAAAAGAGAATCAGCCTTTGCCACTGCCTCATACAGGGCAACCGGCTTGTGGAGCTCAATCAGGCTGCGAACTTTAGTCGATCTGGTGACCCAGGCCATCAGTCATGTACAGTGCGGCCCATGCAACAAAGTCTTAGTTGCCTTTATTGGCTTAAATCCACACTTACATCCTTTTTCAGCAGAACCTGGATATCCACTACAAACTGTCCAGCCTGGCCAAGCACAGCCACTTTCTAACATAGTAATGCCGGTAAGTCACTTTTGTCGTTCGAGTACGCAAGAAATGCAATGCATATGAAGATGTAGTTAAATCACATACGGAGGTTTTCCAGTCTTTAATGTATCACAGGTTTATACTTGGCTGGTCAAAGCCGCGGGTCTTTCAGCTAACAAAAAGAAACACTCAAGTTGGGAAATTATTTCACCAATGTCTATAACTGGCTCAAAGTATTCACCTGTAGCATACAAAATACACCTCTCATAGCAAAGACCTGCATACAATTTATATATATATATATATATATATATATATATATATATATATATATATATATATAACAGTAAGAATTCAAGAGTTAGTTTTTATGGACATTTACTCGCTACTCTGAGTTTCATGCCTCATGCGAGGCAATCATCAGGCGACTGCCAGAAAAAACGGTTACATTCAGAGATATTTGAAAATTCAGAACAATACAATACATTGTGTGTCACATGTCACGTCACGCGGGAACTTTAACACTAGTTAGAATAGAACGTTTTTCAGCAAGAATTTCCTAGCATGTCTACAACACGATATAAGCTCATTTCTGCTGTTGAGAGTTGACATTTCCGGTTTACATAAAATGAAAAATTTCTCCCACAAACACAAATTGCATCTCTTGGTAATATTCGAATAAGACCTAGCCTGTTTAACTTTGCGCCACTTGATGTGATACTTAATGTTCTTATCTTTGAGATTCCATATATATTTACTTAGTTCGGTAGCGTGTACACACAATGTATTGTATTGTTCTGAATTTTCAAATATCTCTGAATGTAACCGTTTTTTCTGGCAGTCGCCTGATGATTGCCTCGCATGAGGCATGAAACTCAGAGTAGCGAGTAAATGTCCATAAAAACTAACTCTTGAATTCTTACTGTTATTCACCGCTCTAGTTCAGCTATTGAGCACTTTGTAGTAGATGAGAAATTCACTCCATTTTTTTGGTTATATATATATATATATATATTTTTTTTTTTTTCTTTCTTGGGTAGAATGTATTTCGTAGAGCGCTCAACTCATTTGATTGAGGAGCATTAACAATAACTTCACTAGAGTTTAGGCTTCAAGAGTATACATCGTTTTATTGCGACAGTTCTGTTTCGTATGGACCAAAATTATAAGGACCACACTCATCAGTCGTTAAAGTTGCCTAATGAGTGTGGTCGTTATAATTTTGGTCCATACGAAACAGAACTGTCGCAATAAAACGATGTATACTCTTGAAGCCTAAACTCTAGTGAAGTTATTATATATATATTTATATATATTATAAACGAGTAAAGACTGCACCGTCTTTAGCAGTAAAAAACAGTTGTAAGACGTTATTTCCTAAGGTTAGCTTAAATTCGCCTCTTTCACAAACCTTCCACCTCTTCTTTTGCACACCACAAATCTAATTTGTAAATAAATATGGACGTATAAGTAAGCCGGTACTCGTCTTATCCCAGTTTCAACTGTTTACTACCTTTCCTTCATCAGACCACCCAAGGGAACATTTTACCAGTGCCATATCGTCCACTTCCTAGAGACATGTATCTTTTTATTTTTTTTTCTTTTGCGGCATTTTTTTTCTTTTTTCCCACCGGATTTCCTGCATTCATGTTCACGCTGCTGGTAAGAATGAAAGTTTTTTCCTGTCGTCATTTATACCGTGCATAAAGTTTACCAGTTTTGTGGAACAAAACACATGAAGTCCTGTATCGTAACGTCAATTCGAAGTGTAATCGTTACCATTTACTATTTATATATAATTTCACATTTCACATTCTGAGTAAGTACCCCAGCCTGTCAAAAAATAAATTTTAATGTGGCAACCCAGAACAAATGCTTATGGGTCACAAATGGATGAAAATATCTACACTTCACTCTCTCCTCCGCAGAGGCTCCTGTTAGTAAACACCAGAAAAAGAAACGGGAGCGGGAGCGGGTATATTTTCCCAAGGCGCGACTGCCTTTGCGGAGGAGAGAGTACACCTCAGGAAATGTTCCAATGGAGAGTCACAGAGACCAGACAGGCAATCAAATAGCAACTTGCATCATTATGCAATCTAAATTTTAACAATTTCTCAAAAAAATATTTCATGGTTTCTTTCTGTTAACTACCATAACATTGCGTGAAGCTGGTAGGAGTGGTGATGCATGGAGGTTGATACGTACTACACTGTGTACTCCCGTTTCAAAAAACCCAATTTTTTCCAAGATTTAATTTATTAGAATAGGCTCCACACCGAAATTTCACCTCGCATCGTGACTGAACGTTGAATGTTGATTTGAGAAATAAAAGATGATGCACTCATTTTTCCTTTCCTTTTTTCTTACTGCAAGATGTCTGGCGCCCATGATAGAGGCGATTACGAAGAAGCCAGAAGACACTTTAAGAAAGTCAAGTGGTTAAATGCAATTACTTTGGTCTGCTTCAGTCTTGTCGTTACGATCACTCTTATTGTTGTTTTCGTTTGATCTTTAATCCTTGTTTCTCGGACAACCTTCTTGGGGCCCTTAAAACGATAGAATATTCTTTAGGCTCCTTGCACGCTAAGTGCGTTTCCATTTGTAAGCGCAGACTTTTTTTTTGTGCCATCGTGCTTATTGCCCACACTTAACAATATAAAACGCGGATAAAAACAGCGACTTTCGAAAATGATAGCAAAACTTTCTGTTATAGAATTGCTTCTCTGTGAAATAAATTAAGTTCTTCGTTTAAATTAACCGAAACTGTTTTATCGTCAAAGCGTAAACTCAAGGCTCTCCTTTTGTATAATTTTCTGTCGATGTGTGTGTGTGTGTGTGTGTGTGTGTGTGTGTGTTAGGTTAATGTAAAGTAGTTAAGTTAGATCGGTCTTTTACATATAATATAGTCAGTTGGACGTTCATTACTAATACTGTATTGGTCCCCTGGGGAGTGTTCAATAAATATTGCATCTTATCGCATCCGGTACCGTATCGTGTATTATCGTGTCGCATTGCATCCAATCGCATCGCATCGCATCGCATCGTATTGTATCGTATCGTATCCAGGTATTGCGTTGCGTTGCGTTGCGTTGCGTTGCATTGCATTGCATTGCATTGCATTGTATTGTATTGTTGGAGACTTTTCAAAACACATCGTTTTTTAGCGTGGACAGGTGAAAAACGTACATTTCGAAAATGTTTCGTGGCTCCAGGGCTCCGAAGACCTCCTATTTTGGACCCTGGTTTCTGTTGGTTCAGGACATAAGTCTTACCGCGGAATTGGTATGTTCATAAACCGTCTAAAACGAGGCAATTCTTTTCAGTTTGAGAGGAGGAATTTCCTGTCCAGGTGGAGTTTACAGAACCTTTTGGAAGAACCCGCTCAACCAACACCAGCGTTAATTCCCCATAACATTCGCTGTCGGCTGTTTTTAAATCGACTGGTGCTTCCTTTTTCTCGAAATACGGTGATTTATCATTCTGGCGCACGTCGCGTACGTAGTTTCCGCCATAATCACTGCAAAGAAAAGTATAGACAAATGTGAAAAGTTTTATTTTAAATTGCAAAATTTGACACTACTGTTTCTGAAAACGTTAGGTTTTTTTTTACGCATCGCCTTAAAGAGATCAAGTCCGTCAGCCGTCTCTTGGTACGGAGAATTTGACCGGGATGGACTAGGAGATACAGAAGCCACGCCTTAATCGGTATGTTTGACGTCAACTTCTGGCAAACGGGACGATCCAAGTTTGTTCAAAGAACTACACAACGTTTAAGAATCGCTACAGCCCAGGGTGAAGTCTTAGATCAAAGTAAGACGGATGATGGCTCAGATAATCAACGATTTTAATGAGAAATCAAAACCTCAAGACTCCGACGCCATGACGGGTTACCCATAATTCCAAGAGTGATACAACGAAAGGAAACCGTCCGGTTTTCATGAATATGACGTAGACATTAGTAGTCTCTCTAGTGAGCGGCAAGAGAGTGCCTGGGTACTACGCTGGAATCCCGCTAACTTTCATCGTAGGGTGCAAAGGAGTCAATTTGATTCTAATTGCGGCTAATTTTACCACAGGTGACCCAAGCTAACAGTGTGAGCATGGTGATTAATATAAGGATTTGTATGGAAATTTAACAAATCATTTCTAGAATCGTGAAATAATTTGTTTTTCGCAAATAAAGTTCCTCACTTGTTTTAGTTTGTGCCCATTGTGTGTTTCTTGGTTTTGTGTGCTGAATTGAGCTTATTTAAAGCTATTAAGCGACTTTGGTTCATCGTTCACATACTGTGTAAATAGTACTGAAAGGTTGGAGCCAGAATCAGTGTAGAATATTAATGAGGGCAAAGTACGAATGATTTTCTCCTCGACACATTATCAGGTTTCAATTTGTTTCCCCTAGGAGCAAAGAAGAATAACCTCCTTGCCTTTTGACTTCGGTCAAAGGCAAATTTTGTCAATCCTTTGGTCACAAATAATCGTAGTTATTATTCAATAAATTGTCACTATGCCCATATATGGTAAGGAAGCCCTCAATATCTGTCATCCTACATGACAGATATCCTGCGATATACGTAAATGACCATATTTGGAAGTGCACTGCAGATTTTCTTTCATTGCTTGTTTGGCGGCCATTTTGAAAAGCGAAGCAGTTTTAGCAGTGTTCTCCGTAATTTTAACTCTCTGGAAGAATTTTTCCACGATTAAATGCTCTCAAAATGTCAACAAGTATGTGCTTCAGCTCACAAAGATATCCAGCGGTTGACTTGGAATTTTCATATTGAGAACTCAACCAAGAAAATGCTATTGCGAAAGAAGAAGCACACTTGCTCACGGAAAGTTGTAAAGACTAAAGTTGAAAAGATTTTAATTCACAGGAAGAGGACTTATTCTCGGTAAGGTAGCAATATTTTTTTCCTTTGTCTTGTCATTTCCAAACATGAGTTTGTAAATAAGTCTTTTTAAGTGAACGGTAGTAAACTTCGATTTCTTGAAGTTCTGTTTTGATTTTTATTAAGCTTTATGTGTTGCTTTTTAGCGTTTTTATCATAGAGCCGTAGTTTTTCTCGTTCTGAAAATGGTAGTCGATGGGAATTTGTTGAATAATAAAACAATTATCCTGCTCAATCTTGCGGAATATCCCCTGATTTAGCCAACTCGGCCTACGGCCTCGTCGGCTAAGTATCAGGTGATATTCCGCGCGATTTCGCAGGATAATTGTTAAATATAAAGTCAACACGTGTTAAAACGATTCGATTTCACCCGTGGCAGGCATGCCGGGGCCACTGAACGCGGCCGGGACTGGGCAGGAGGACAATTTTTATCTCTACGAGGAGACCCCTGTGGAATATTGGTTCGTGACCGAAAAATACTTGCCTGCTCCCGGAAGGGAAAAATGTGTCAATACCGGGATGTTGATGTTGCAAGATGTGCAATGCACGTGAGCCATTCGGAATTTATTTCTGGAGATTTAATTAAAAAATAATTCTACTTTTCATGACCGATAAGACCAGATTGTTACAGTATTGATTCTTCCCTTGTGTTTTCCTCCGACTAACAATATTTTTTCCTCTTCACAGGGTGAAATAAGGCGTTTACGTTTCAGGTTTCATGAAGGTTATTCAACGGAAACATGAATATCCGCAAACGGAAATTTAAGCAACCGTTGCGGGAAACACGCATGTACATTACGTTTCTGCAACTACCGCTCTGCGGAAACGCATTCCTTAAACTCACATATCCGCAACGTTTACGCAGTCACGGAAACTCTGATAGCCATCGTGTTTCCGCGACTAGTAGATTCGACGGACACACAATTGTCCGCTGGATTTCCGGAGAGTAAATGTAACGATAAATCACGTATCTGCAAGGTTTACGCAGTTACGGAAACTCTAATAGCCGTTATGTTTCCACGATTTGTAAATTTGACAGACACACAACTATCCGCTGGATTTCGGAAGGGTATATCATTCACTGGGAAGTTCAAGTTGGGATAGGAAGGGATTTGATTTCTCTTGTAAATCACGGATACGCCTAATAAAAAAAGACATAGTTGGGAATACCCTGCTAATGTGGATGCATTCCTCAACTTACGGTGTACCCATCGGAATTAACCAACGAAGTTTCTGATACACAACTTTTAGAAGTGGAAGCAGCGTTAACAAACGTCTTTAAGACTACAGCATTTAAGTGGATTACGTTTTATTTTCACTTACTGTACAGAGAATGTCCTATTATGGTAACAGTCTTGGCACAGCCCACACAAAGATGGGCGGCCCTACTTTTGTCAATGAAAAAGTAGTTCACATACTCAAAAAAGAAGTGAACTTTGAAACAAAAGTGCGACGGAGACTATTACTATATGCCTTTTAGAAGTGGGTATATTACGAACCAATTTAACGACCAGCTCCCAGTTGGCTTGATAGCTCAATTGTTTAGAGCGCTGCACCGGTATCGCAGAGGTCAGGGTTCGAATCCCGGCAAGCCTGATTTTTTCAGGCTTTCTTTTCGCAACTGCATAAGTTGCGTTAATAACTGCGAGGATCTTCTTTACATTTATTTAAATTGATTCCTACAAATATCCAATCTGAGCTCATTCACAAAAGCACCATTATTTCCACTCGAAGATCGACAAACAGTCTTGGCACAGCCCACTCAAAGATGGGCGGCCCTACTTTTGTCAATGAAAAAGAGGTTCACATACTCGAAAAAAAAATGTTCTGCTGAACTTTGAAACAAAAGTGCGATAGACTATCATTATAAGCATTTAAATTGATTCTTACAAATATCCAATCTGAGCTCATTGACAAATGCACCCTTATTTCCACTCGAAGATGGACAAACAGTCTTGGCAGAGCCCACTCAAAGATGGGCGGCCCTACTTTTGTCAATGAAGAAGTGGTTCACATACTCGAAAAAAACAAACGTAGTGCTGAACTTTGAAACAAAAGTGCGACAGAGACTATCACTATATGTATTTAAATTGACTCTTAGATATATCCAATCTGAGCTCATTGGCACAGCCCACTCAAGGACGGCGGCCCTACTTTTGTCAATGAAAAAGTGGTTCACATACTCGAAAAAAAAACAATGTAGTGCTGAACTTTGAAACAAAAGTGCGACAGAGACTATCACTATATGCATTTAACTTGATTCTTACAAATATCCGATCTGAGCTCATTGACAAAAGCACCATTATTTCCACTCGAAGATGGACAAACAGTCTTGGCACAGCCCACTCAAGGATGGGCAGCTCTACTTTTGGCAATGAAAAAGCAGTTCACATAGTCGAAAAAACAATAATAGAGCGGGGAATTTTGAAACAAAAGACGAAGGAGACTTCTGCTATGTGTATTTGAAATCAATCGTACAAATATCCAATCCAAGGTCATTGACAAAAGCGCCATTATTTCCACTCAAAGATGGACAAACAGTCTTGGCACAGCCCGCTCAAAGATAGGCGGCCCTACTTTTGTCAATGAAAAAGGTGGTTCACATACTCGAAAAAAAAAATGTAGTGCTGAACTTTGAAACAAAAGTGCGACAGACTATCACTATATGCATTTAAATTGCTTCTCACAAATATCCAATCTGAGGTCACTACTGACAAAAGCGCCATTATTTCCACTCAAAGATGGACAAACAGTCTTGGCACAGCCCGCTCAAAGATAGGCGGCCCTACTTTTGTCAATGAAAAAGGTGGTTCACATACTCGAAAAAAAAATAATGTAGTGCTGAAATTTGAAACAAAAGTGCGACAGACTATCACTATATGCATTTAAATTGATTCTTACAAATATCCAATCTGAGCTCATTGACAAAAGTGCCATTATTTCCACTCGAAGATGGACAGTCTTGGCACAGCCCACTCAAAGATGGGCGTCCCTACATTTGTCAATGGAAGAGTAGATAGTTTACTCAAAAAAGTAGTTCATATAGGCATAAAAAACTTCAATAGTGGTGAAATTTGAAACTAAAGAGCAAAGGAGACTATTACTATATGTTCATACAAATATCCAACCTGAGTTTACTGACAAAAGCGCCATTATATCCACTCATGCATGTGCTTGACCTTAGCAGGAGTCCACTAGCCAAAGACTTACAAGTTAAAATTGGGTCTCGTCTACATTGCAGGAATAATCGAGAACCAGGGTGGTGTTTGACAAGGATAGGTGTTCAAAAGATAATAAATAATTTAGGACTTGGCTAGCAGGTCATGTCTATATTGTCTACCAAGCTTTAATTATCAGTAGCGAATGAATCACGTGAATGAACCGTTAAGGTTGAGCACTAGATACATGTGGCAATTAACACTGTTCAGTTGGTGAAACATTTAAGGCCAGCACACAGGAGGGGATTAGTCTCATGGACTTTTTTCAGGGACCAGTCCCCTCGTGAGTGCCTACCTTTATGTCATGCACTAATTTACAAAGTGTATGATGGATGATGGCAGCTTTCTCCCATCTTCTATCTGCAAACATTAATGCATTTTGTAGATACAAAAAAAAATTTACAAAGCCTGGTGGATATCCATACATAAAAACATAAAACGTGGCCAACAAAGCTAGAGTTCCCTCAACAATGGATGTCTCTGAGGTGCACAAATTATCTTCCCAGCGGCTATGTGTACATTATTGGCCGCAGAATACAGGTGTCACCCTGGAGGATTATGAATTGATATGGTGCTGTTTTCCTCTCTGCCACTTATTTTGGACTGGTTTCTTCCTGTTGAAGAAACAATCAAGCGTGCAAGAACAAAAACAATCAGGGCTGGAGACTCACTTTTCAGCTAGTGGCTAGTGACAGGTTTGATTTCACTGGCCAAAATAAATCAATTGCTGTGTTCAATATGCCGCTCTAATTTTCAGTAGAGTTAAGTACTGTAAACATGCCTCTCTGTAATCTCAAGAGTGAAGAACTGGAATGTTGAGCATTCTTTTTAACGGTTAAAGATCCGCACACGAATACAAGGTATTGTGCGCCTTCAGGCCAAATTCCCAGGCGCGATGTAGTTCACTCCTCTCTTTTCCGTTTCGGTCAGGTCATGACGAATATCTAGTTAACCTTATATCAGCATGCCATCGTACGGAGAAACGTTGGGAAGACAAGACTAACATTGTACGAAGTTGTAAGGTACGGAGAAACGTAAAAAAGACAAGACTGGTACAGCACTCAACTCACGTACGGAGAAAAACGTCTACAAGAGCAGACTAGTAAATTATAAGCATGTTTTAAGTGGGGAGGAACGTTGAGAAAACAAAACTAATAAGGTTCGAACTTGCTAAGGTAAGGAGAATATAAACGTTGAGAAGTCATATCAAACACGTTGGTTGCAAATGCACTACAGTAGGGAGAGAACGTCAGCGTACCGCAAGATACAGCGACAAGTTAAGGAGACGCTGAGACATAAAATACCCAACTACTAACTTACGAAGAAACGTTATTAGACAAAACCAATTCCGTAAGAACGTGTGTGACGTACGGAAGAACGCCAAACGGACAAACTGGACTATTACAGTGGGACAATTAATTATGGAGAAACATAGATGAGACAACTAGTATCGCACTAACGTACACATAAAC
Source organism: Siderastrea radians (assembly GCA_964017195.1). Taxonomy (NCBI): domain Eukaryota; kingdom Metazoa; phylum Cnidaria; class Anthozoa; order Scleractinia; family Rhizangiidae; genus Siderastrea; species Siderastrea radians. The sequence continues at coordinate 10,460,362 of OZ024887.1, read as the reverse complement.
GTTGAGAAGACAAGACTAATACCGCATGAACATACTAACGTGCAGAGAAACGCTAAGCGTACAAATGTACTAACACACTGAAAACCTTGGGAGGACAAAAACAATGTCGCGCGAATGTGCTAACGTACGGAGAAACGTTGAGAAGACTAGACTATAAATAAATCGACGAACCTACTTACATACGGAGAAATGTTATGAAGACGTTATGTAGAGAGAAACGCTGGGAAGAGAAACTAATATTGTAAGAACGTAGCAATTAATGGAAAAAGTCGACAAGAGAAGACTAAAGAATTGTGTGAACGTACATGTACTAGCGTGTAGACAAATATAGAGAGAAACAAGAGATGAGGCAACGTTAGCACATTCGCGCGACATTGTTCTTGTCCTCCCAAGGTTTTCAGTGTGTTAGTACATTTGTACGCTTAGCGTTTCTCTGCACGTTAGTATGTTCATGCGGTATTAGTCTTGTCTTCTCAACGTTTATGTGTACGTTAGTGCGATACTAGTTCTCTCATCTATGTTTCTCTCCAGAGACAAGTAGAGAGAAACGCTGGGAAGAGAAACTAATATTGTAAGAACGTAGCAATTAATGGAAAAAGTCGACAAGAGAAGACAGAATTGTGTGAACGTACATGTACTAGCGTGTAGACAAATATCATATAGACGCACTAATGGACCTTTCAAGGAAACGTACGGTGAAACGTTCTGAAGACTGCTAATTTCGTTCGAACGTAGCAATGATGGAGAAAACGTTACCAACTGAGACAAGAATTGGCAAGGAGAACCGTTGAGAAGACAAGTATCATAGGAACACTATGACATCCTTTTACGGCATTATACCCGTACGAAATGATTCCCGAGAATTCCCGGGAAAGGCAAAATTCCCAGGAATTCTCGAGATTTCCCAGGAAATCTTGGGAAATTTTGCGTTCTTTTGGTGCGACCGAAAATTCCTGAGAATTCCCGGGAATTTTTGGGAACACCTCCAGCAGTATTTAACAGCTTTTCGAGGATTCTCGAGAATTCTCGAGAATTCTCAGGATTTGACTGAAATGTGCGAAAATCAAATTTTAAACTCGTTCAAAAGAACAGGTTCTCAGGAATTCCCGAGAATTCCCAGGAATGACTTGACTTACAGATTTTAAGCATGTTCAAAAGAACAGGTTCTCAGGAATTTCCGAGAATTCCCAGGAATGACTTGACTTACAGATTTTAATCATGTTCATTAAAGAACAGGTTCTCAGGTATTCCCGAGAATTCTCAGGAATGACTTGACTTTACAGTCGTGAATTCAGAAATTCGTTACCAGAGGAATTTTAACTACAAAGGAATTAACATTATGAAATATATGAAAACAACAAAAATTCTGCCAAAAAAAAAAAGAAAAAAGAAAAGAAAAAAAGAAAGAAAGAAAGACATGCCGGGAATTTGTTGGGCCAAAAGCGGCCAAGATTACGGGCGCGGGTAAATAGGTCAGCGGTTGAGCCCTACCAGGTTTCAAGACAAACAAATATGGCGACGCAAGAGAGGTTTTTTAACAACAGTTGAGGGCGCTCTACATACTGCTGTATCAGAGCTTGAAAACAAGCAAATTGATAAAACGAAAGTACGAAATGCGGTGGAAGAGATAAGATCACTATTAGACCCGATTTCAAGGCGGCCGTTCGATCTACAGCGAGGATTCAAGCACATGGTCGGGGATTTTTACCCAATGCTGCAACAGCAGGCATTCAGTTGGTTGAAGCAGCAGAATCGAATATCGCCCAGGTGTTCTGTGAAACATCCTTGGCAGGTCATTGTGGAGGACAGACTTTCTGGAGAGCTCTTCAAGATTTTGGAAGCTACTGTTTCCCGCACAAATTATGGCGTGATAACGGTCAAAACACAAAAGAATTGTGTATTTGCTTTTACAGCCTACAATAGAGTGAGAAAAGTGTTCTCTGATTTGACTGATCACAATCTGACCAAAGAACACTTTCTTAAACGGAAGGTGAAAGGTGAAAAGCGCGTCGAAGGCATTATTGATGCTACTAAGCAATTTGGGATAAAGTATTGCTATAAGAAAGAAAGCATCATCTTTGATTTTTATTATGGATTTCGGAATGAACATGGTTAGCCACAGCATGTGTAAGAATTCAAAACAGTCTTAAAACTAGATATTTTATTTTATTTTATATTTTATTTTATTCACTTATAGGATAAAAATTATGCTGTATATTTTTTTACAAATTTCTTTGGGATCAAGCTTCAATGGAGTGATTACCATCAAAACACACACAAAAAATTGTGTATCTGTGTTTACTTCAGTGACATAACAGAGTCAGAAAAGTCTTTTGTAAATTGACTGATCAGACTATGGATCGAGAAAGTTTGCTAAAAAGGAGAGTGAAAGGAGGGAAACGAGTGGAAGCCGTTATTAACGAAAGTAAACAATTTGGCATAAAATATTGTTTTCATAAGGAAATCATCACATTTGATTTTTATTATGGCTGTTGGAACGAGCATGGCTGGCCTCAGCATAAGTTAAGCCTGCATATATTGGATACAAATTATTACACCTGACAATAGGGAAAACTTGATATGTATACTCTTCGATATAGTTTTATTGAGAGAGAGAGAGAGAGAGAGAGAGAGAGAGAGAGAGCTCTACTCTAGTAGAGCCACATAATTGGTTGAGAAGGAGTAATGATTATGCTGACATACGAACAGCCTGTACAGTACAATGCAGTACAGTACAGTTCTGTTTCAAGAAGGCCGGCTGGTCCTCTCTCATCAGGTGCCTAATACACTGGCTAGCTTGGGTTCCTTATATACACTGATAGTTTAGACATTCTTAAGTTAAATGTTCAGCTGTGATGGTCATCATCATGTCTTAAAAATTACCATTGCCTCTAAGAAAGTTAATAGCATGCAAAAACAAGTTGCAATTCATTTCATTTTTACATATTTCAATGTTGATACTTAGGAGAAACTGTCGCAAATGACAGTTTTTTCACTGACCAAATGGACAGCAGGCACACGCTCAGGTTCTTGCTCAGGCACTGGCATTGAAGCATTACTGGCACTGGCTGTCATTCTGGCTCTGGCTCTGTGCCAAGTGGTCAGATGTCAGAAATAAAACTTTATTGCAGCAAACTCAATTTTTCGCAACATGAATATTTTTCTTGTAATGCTGTTATCAAATAGTTAGCATAAATATCATCCCACCACTGATGCAAACCTACAGAGTTACACTTAAGTTGTGCATGACAATTTTCTGTTGCAGCCAGGCTGATATAAACCTACATTGTAAAGGATCAGTGTGCATAAGGAACCCTAGCTAGCTAGCATACTACGCACCTGACGAGAGAGGACCAGCCGACCTTCTTGAATCAGAACTGTAGTGCCTATGTCAGGATAATAATTTTTCCTTCTCAACCAGTTATTTATAAATATATAAATAAATCACAAATGACAATGATAATTCTTGTTACACCTATGTTTCAACCACATTCAGTGAACTTCTTCAGGGTGACTAAATACATACTTAATGTATACAGTATATGGTATTGTGATATAATTATATATTTATATATGCTATTGTGAATTTGAAATTTGATCCTTTCATAAATTTATATATGGTGTCATAGCACAAATATAAAATATGTGATAGGTAATGTACTTAAAATTTGTAACCAGATCATTAATCAACAAGTACATTACAACACTCCACAACTCTTTGAATAAACAATAGCTTTGTATTCCATTATAAGAAATTATATTACACTTTGCAGGATATTTTAGTGATCATATAATTCATGATATATTAGATTTTGAAGTCCATTCTTAAATTTGTTGGCAAAGTAAGATAAAAGCTGCAAGGTTTCATTTAACTTAAATAATTATATGATTTTATTACAATCAAATAAAATTAAATCTATTTGAGTTTATTGTAATCAATTGAAATTAAATCTATTCCCTTTGCAGTTTTGTTTTCTGATAAAACTAAATTGGTATAAATTAGCATAACATGCAATCATTTCTATGTATTTTTGATATAAAAATGTCATCTGTTACATCATAGGTACTGTTACTGTTCATTCCTAGGTCCATACCATTTAGTACTTAATTTGTGACCTTGAGTAGGAAGAACTATGGCCCATTGGTGTACAAGTGATAATGATGCTAAGTCTCTCCCCTTCATAAATGTCTTTTGTCAGCTAGTAGTAGTTGAGCTAATAAATAAATATATGTTACTCTAATGGTTCAGCACGTCTTTTGCTGCACTTGTTATTTTCCCTTTCACTACACATTGAAAAATTATGTCCCTCAGTGGGTCAGAACAGAAAGTACATTTCATCTCAGTAACTTGTTTAGGCTCCCCGCAATAGCAAAACTGTGAAGTGGAACACCTTTTTGGTACATACAGCCCATTTGTTTCCTTGTGTACAGTTTCATCACACCCTTTCTCCCTTAACCAAAATAATGACACATACTCATGTTTAAAAACTTCAGCCCACCTGTTACTAAACTGGGTATTATGAGTAAATTTGGCCAAAGTAACATGCTTGGCATCCCTGCCCTCCATAGTGTTTATGCCAAGTCCCATCCCCAACCTTTGATGAATGACTTTAGCATGACTCGGAAAAATATGGCCAATTGTCCAGGTCGTTGGCGTGCTGGTCAGAAAGAGTGCAGTAGCTCTGTAATAGTGGCCGGACGAAATGCCAAAAAAATTACTCAAAACCGAACGGTTGAACACTTTTAATTTACTGACTCATCTTCGATCAGGGGCGAATACTGCCAAAAAAAATCTTACACCTCAAAAAAATATATCACCTTATGCAGATTCGTTAGCTGAATCGAATTGCTATTGTTCTTGAGAGCTATTATTCAAAAAATCTTGAGAAAAATTCTTAATTACAAAGTCTTTTGTCCAGTTAGAGCAAAATTGCTGAAGACTCAGAACCTGATCATTCGAAAGAGAAACCCTGCTAAAGAGAGAAACTACATCTCCAAGATTGATTGCTGTGAAAGCAAACACATGTAACTTAAAGGTATGAGACCTCTGGTCAGAGTCCATCTTTAGGTTTTGAACAATTGACATGAAGTGGTGACAAAATAGACAAGACTCCTTACCTGTTGCAGAAGTTGCAGAAGGTTCCTAAACTTTCCATTGACCCGGTTTTCTTCACTTAGGCCATGACAAAGAACTTGTCTTACATCATGTAACTCACCAATATTGATTTGATTGATCCCTTCCATTAATTTCTGATAGGTGAAAAATCTTGGAATTGGGATCCTTTTTACAAATTCAATATGCTTTCTCCCTACCCCATTTTCATTAATACACATTGAGAGTGTCACTAGTGTCATGACTTGACTGAAAGATATTTTTGTTTACTTGCAATCCCCCTGAACCATTTACTGATGCTGTGAATCATGCTTTTAACTGTTTCCTTAGGACTTTTCACTAAGAAAAATCAATGAATGGGATAATAGACCTGTGTGTCACAGCCCTGCATGTTTCTGACAGTTTATTTACCTTTGAAGTATCTGTAGTGTTTCTCTAAATCCCGAGGTAGACGCTTGATGAAATCAGGAGGTGCCATCTTCAACAGCTGCTGATTAACCAGAGTTATCTGTGAAGGGATTTAATTTTAATTATCAGAATCCATTTCAAGCCATTATTTTGATTGCCTTTTGTGGACACAAAGCTGGTATGCATGGTTGTACGTTGCCCTGTCGTTATAACTGCAAACTACATGGACACATGTAAGCTAAAAGGGAAAATTAGAATCTCCTACATTTATAGCAGGTGCATGAGAGTTCAAAACCATCCTGATATTTCAAAAATAATTTCTGCAAAATGGTAGAGATGTAACCTCAACTTGCCTACCCAATACAGCATAATGACATTTATTATAGCAGTAAATTATTTATTATTATAAACTGAAGTTATATTACAGAGCCCAATACAATCCTCATTTCCAATAAAATAAGGCTTTTTGGTCTTGGTGGCAGAAAACCAGTTGTACATCAGAGTGTTTTAGTAATGCCAAGTAAAACACCATGCATATAGTCTGGTACAATAATTTGTAGTTGACAAATTTTATATGCAGTACACTATAAAATCGGTTTCTTTTGTTATGTTCTCAACCGCTTAGAAACTCTGTGGCCAGATTCAGTGTAATCTTTACACCGGGGGGGGGGGTACTCCTCCAAAATACCCATACAGGTATGATACAATATTTAATTTCGAGAGCTTTCCTATTGAATGCACAATAAAATGGCTATTAAATTTACTAAATTTCTAAAACAGGGTATTAGAAATCGGCCGATTTCTAGAACAGGGTATCATTTTGAATGCAATATTCTTCCTTGGAGGGAATCCAATCCCCCCCCCCCCTTCCTGGTGTCAAAGTACACCCTGCCGAAAAAGTGGGCAACAAAAACCACGATAGCTAATTTTTGAATAACTTGCCACCTTGATACAAGGATTGAAGACTCTGTCAGACCTGAGGTTCTCTCATATTTGTTTGAAACCAGCGTAATTAAGCTGCCGTGCATTTTGTTTACTTGAAATGCCTGTGGGTCGGTCAAAAATTTTCCAATTGTCGCGGACGTATATCGATTTTAGTAAAAAAAATTGCACAATTTGGGAAAATACGTCAACTACAAAACCAAAATATAAACTTTTCGAATCGCTTGCCATTTCCAAAAAAGATCGAATACTCTTTGGAGGTTGAAACTAGGCTTTCGTGAAAATTCATGACTAATAAATATATATAGCTTAGGTCGACCGCGCCATCAAGCCGATCCAAAGGAGTCCGTAGTCTGTGAAAAGTTTCAGTACGTCTGAGTTTACTAAACTTAGCTAAGTCTTTTTATTACTCATAGGAGTCATAGGCTTATCGTTATTAATTTGCCTCTAATTAAACAATTGCAATCTTGCTGACTTTTTCCCCCACTAACCTTTATGATGGACGCTATGAACTTGGTACTCCACACGCTGTTTGGTTGATAACGTTCTATAACAGATACCACACGCCATTTCTCGATTCCTTCGACAATCACCTCACCGTAATATCCATGTATAAAACCATTCGAATGTTATTATGTATCGAAGCCATCTTGCAGTGTACAACTACAATTAAATGTCGAAACGAACAAATACACATTCCGCGCGTAAAAACCCCGCTTAATGTTGTACCTTTCAGGGTCTGGATAATGTTACACTTGTCACTCTTGTGGCCATGTGAGCAAACTGCGGTAATTCATTGGTCAAGAACCAGGACACCGCTGTGGAGAATCCGAGCGCCAATTTCAACGGTCATAAGCTAAATTCGTTTCGAAAGCTCAATTAGCCCTCGTTCGATTCGACCATATAGTCTGCGTAGAAGACTGATTTGACCACCACTTTACTTGTTTGCCCTTTGATCTCTACATCTTCTTCATTCGACACTGCAGTGACCTCTCGTATCTGGCAGATCAGCTCAAGATGCCGTATTATGTAGTTCGTTGGCTTGAGAACAGTGCGAGTGTCGGTGTCATCCCGGCCGGCAAAATGATATCGGAAGAGAACATCGTCCTCGATCAAGAAGTCAGCCTCGTCGAAAAAGTGAAGGGGAAAATGAAAGTTTACAAAGGCACTGTCCTGTTCATTTCCGGTAAGTTGAACCTTTAATGTACTTAACATTCATTGTGCGTGATGTACAACTATGGACATGTACAACTTGCAATTGTACGTACAATTGAATTACCGAGGTCAAACGGCTGACTTCTGGCTGAATTAAATCCGTAAGCTTTTGAACGAATAGTCCTTTTGGGATTTTATGATTTTTTTTTAAATAAATAGAACTACAGGGAAACTAATCAAGTGTTCAGGGTGAAGGTTTCGTTTCGGGAGATCGAAGTGCTTTTAAAGCTCTTTCTGTCTTTGGGTTTTATAATATTTCATTTGCATAATTTATGACTTATGTATAAGCCTGGCTTGTAAAGTCCCGGTAAAGTACATCGATCGTGCTTTTTGATTAATTTCATTAATACAGAACAGTATTACGAATGTGGACCGAAAAAAGTTGAACATAGGATAATTTATCATGTACAGTGTGGCATTAAACATCCTGAATTAAATGTAAAGGCCTATTTAACACAGGTGTTATGAATGAAATTTGTGATCCTCACATACTGTACTGCTATCAACTTAACAGTTGAAAAAGCAATATCTAAAAATTCGTCTCCCTGCTTGAAGGGGATTTCAATTTAACCCATGTCACTTTTTTTTTCAGATTGCTTTATAATTATTACCAATTGCTTAAGTTGATAGCACACTGCAATTTTACTCATGTTTCATCTGCACAGTTCAGTACATATATGATTTTTTGTACAAATATAATTTTGCTATTCATACTGACATTTTAGTTTAATTAAGCCAATTAATTTAGTTTATATATAATAAAATGTTATCCAACCAACCTTATGCAAGCATAATTATTTATTCTCACTGCACAGGCTATTAACAAACCATTTCAAAATACGGCGCAGCTTGCCCGTGTGCAGACTGCCATGGCAGCCAGATCCTCGCATCCATCATGATCATCCACAATCCATTGGCATCAATCATCCATTAACATTCAATAATTCAATTAATAATTATTCTAATCAATCATTTTCAGCTTTATTGCATGAGGTGCATGACACACTTGAGTAAAAATGGGAGCTGGCTATCAAAACATTGATAGGCCAGCTCCTAGTACATATCACCAACCATTCACTTGCAGCTCCCCTAAACATTATCTCCCACCACATTTATGAACAGCTTGGAGGTACAGGAGGTACAAAAGGAGGTGAGCCTCCTTAAATCAGCTGTTGAGGTTCTCCACGATGAAGTAAGGGCCCTCAAAAAGAAATTAAAGGTAATTGTATATGTGAAGTGTAGGTGTACACTCACCCATAATGCTCATGTCTCTGAATACTGCACACACACACCCACACACACACACACACAATAGTTGGACTTATTTCTATTGTTAGCAGAAAGAATTTGGCTGAAAAGCTACCAAAACCAAGTACCCATGGCCCTGAAAACTACTGACATGCCCTGAATCTCACCTTACTTGTTTAAATTGACATATAATTACAAAGTGTGTGTGCTAAATGTCTTCACTAATTGTAAATACAATTGTATCAGTACTGCTTTTAGGGTTGAAACACATACAGCTTATAGCTTAAATATTAAATACATGTTGCTATGGCTCAGTATTATGAAATTAATTGTGGTATTACTTATCTTTACTATCTACTTTCCTTATTAGGGTCAAATTACCAAACAGAGTAATAAGCAAAGTTCAGAGACCTACAGCACCACCCCTGAAGAAGAGATTCTAAACGACACGCCATCTAGTGGTATGAGAAAGGTACTTATAAATATTTTATTGTGGCGTCATATTAGATCATAACTTTATAGCTCATCTGATCATGATCTTGAGGTAACAGAAACAAACCTCAGTCCATAACTGACACCGGAAAATAATACATGCACTCCAGGTCTTTGCATGCCTATTAAGTTAGTGTGGCACCCCAAAATGCACTGGCTCCTGAACAGTCCCTTACTTTTATGTACCATAAAAATGCTGCTTATAAGACCTGCGGTTTACAACTTTGTTAGCATTAGACGCAGTGTTCCAGTTCACTTTTAAGGACAGGGAGTCAATAATTAATATTTATTTAATGGGTCAACAAGTTGTGGGTATCCAAATCTTCTTAAGTTGGCCATTTGATTTTTCAAGTTAGAAAGCCAGCCTTGTTGGATTTTTGATCTGGAGACCCCTCTCTTATCTGGAAGACTGTAGGCTTTGCTCTGATACACTTGAGATCATATAGTGCTTATTTTAATTAACAATGCACTCAGTTGCAATTGCTATTCCCTTATGAATTAAAGCCCTCAACACTAATTACTTGTGTTTTAAAATATTGCAGGAGGCACTGGAAAGTTCAGTAAAATTTTCTTCAAACCCCCCTTGACGGATTGAAAACACTATTGGCTAAGTTATTCTCAAAGGAAAGCTAATAGCCAATTCATCCATCAAGGGGACTCAATGCAATCTTACAAAGGGAAAAGAGGGGTGCACTCAGCAAAGAGTCTCTGGAAATGATTTATATAGTAAGTGCTTGTTTCTATACCATTATTACCATAACTCTGTCAAGATATAATATGAAACCTTTAACATTGTATTTCTTTTCTTTTTGTTTTTCAGTAAAGGACGTTTTCAACTCATCCCAAACAGAAACAGACATGATAAATATAAGAAGACAACAGAAGCAGTTGAGAAAACAGTTTAAAGCATAAAGATATTAATGATTGATGCTTTCAAATGATCAACATTTATAATTCTTGATAACAAAATATATGTGCACTCATGTTTTGTCAAAATTATTTTTAATGTAATAGCAATTTTTATTGACTTGAAATATTCATTACTCCAATATAACTTTAACATTTTACCAACTATTGACAATCTTCTTTTCTTGTCAGTCGTTGAAAATAGGGTGTTCATTCTTAGTTCCAAACTTATCATTTTTACCTTTGCCTTTTTGAAGTGATATATTTTTTTACAGAAATTTGCAAGATCGGTAATATAATAATAATTTTTATGTTTTGGCTTTCTGAAGCCAGTTTTCTTTATAGAAGTCTACTTTATTGACAGTAATTGTGTAAATATGCATGTACATATGCATATACATATGCATAAGTTATTTTTATCTTTTGGTTTTCTTAAGTGACTTATTGTCTGCTTTATTTACAAGAATTGAACATGTGTACATGCAGTAATTTTCAGGTTTTCTGAAGTGACATATTTATTTATAAAAGTGTACATTATTTACAAGAATTATGTACACTGATCCAAGCGCAAATAGCAATAAACATTTGTGAAATTTCAAACTTACTCTGTGCTCAATTTTTTGTCACTTTTTTTGTCAATTTTTTTGTCACTCATTAACTAATCTCATTTGTATCCGAAATCCCAAGAATTCCCGGGAAATCCTGGGATTTCCCGGGAATTCTTGGTTGCAGCCATTTCCCAGGAATTCTCAGATAATCTGGAGAACAGTTTTTCATTTCTTTTCCCAGGAATTCCTCAGAATTCCCGGGAATTTTGTGCCAATTAACACAAAAGAATTCCCCAGATTTCTTGGGATATATTCTTGGGAATTCTTGGGAATTCCCGGAAAATCTAGGAACAGTTTTTAATTTCTTTTCCCAGGAATTCCTGAGAATTCTCGGGAATTTTGTGCCAATTAACACGAAGGAATCCCGGGATTTCTTGGGAAATATTCTTGGGAATTCTTGGGATTTCCCGAGATTTCCTTGAACAATTTCGCACGGGTAAGTTTTAGTTTCTGCTCACTCAATTTGCTTTTGGGATCCGATCATCAGAAGCAATATTTAGTTTGTTTTCCATCCGGTGCTTTAGTACTTTGAAATTTTCGCCAGCCAAAATGGCTAGTGAAAGCGCAAAACCTACTAGCCAAAACGGAATTTCTACTAGTCTGTGACTAGTTGGCTACCGTTAGTCTCGAGCCCTGAATTTAACAATAATAAAAATAAAGTAAAACAATTAACAAATTGCTTTAAATAAGATCTTAGCTTGTGACCTTGGATGCTTATGTAAAGATGGACACGTGATTGTGGGTACTTTCGGGGAGACGAAACATTTGATGTTCATGCAGCATCTTCACTACAAGAGTTTGGCGGAAAAAAAAACATGAAGTACTCGCCATGACATTAAAAGCAACGACAAGAACAACAACAAAAAAAGTACACCTGGGGACTAGAATAGAAGCTGCATGAAACTGTGTATTTGGTTGGACTGTTTATGTCCTCATTTCTGCAGTCTGCATTGTATTCAGTTGAAACTCTGAGCAAATATTTTATAAGGAACAATCTTCATTAAATGACTACTATGAAAAGTTAGTAAGGACTGGCCTCTTCTAACCTGCTAACGCAGACGTATTTCCGGCTGTCTTTCCTCTCCGCCGAGAGAGAAACGACAGCCGAAAATACGTCTGCGTTCGCAGGCTAGTCCTCTTCCAGAAAAGTTTATTTTAAACCATAAGTTTGGTTTATCTCTGAATTTGACTGCCATGCTAATAGTTGACCTTCAAATTCATGTACTTACTGTTACACATTTGTGAAGAGTGAATGAGCATAACCAATATACACTTACAGAGATAAACTCCACAAATTCCTTGTGTTTGCATGTTACAGCCTTTGCCAATAGCAGTTGCAATATTGCTATTGTCACCTCAGCCTTTTCTCCTGGAACGGAGAACAGCAGTAGTTAGTGGTGGGTTATGTTTCTAGTAATTTGTTTTGTCCCTTTTTCCTATCTTTTTATTCTTTTGTCTCAGCTGGTCATTGATTATAAAGTTATCATAACGAACAACTGGAATCAAGACAAATTTGCAGTTCAGTTTGCAACCACTGGGCAGCTACTTGGCAGCTTAAAGAAAAAACATGCAGCAATAGCATGCAGCAGCACAAGCCATTGCTTAATATCTCATATTGTGAAATTAAATGTGTAACTGAACACGATAATTAAAAACAAAGCCTTAACCCATATTCAGTTGGTGTGAATGTGTTCACTCGCACTTGTACAGCAGCTTGAAGAGCTAACAAAAAAGCTGTCACTTGCAAACTGTACCAAGCGTAAAGATCTCACATTATGAAATTAATATGTAAACATGACAATTCAAAACAAAGAAATGAGCCATAAATGAGGATCTTGAAGGGGGGGGGGGTCCAAATCCCATTTCTCAGCCCAAATTTTGCCCAAATCCCAGTTCCCAGTCCAATTATTACCACAATCCCATTCCCAGTGCCGCAAATCCCAATGCATCTTAAAAGTGGCCAAAATGAAAACAATTAACCAAATGCCTTTATTTTTTGTTCTTATACAAGCAAGAGAAATAAAAAATAATCAATATGGAAGTTTTTTACCTGCAACAAATTCACCTGCTGGACTGCAGAGTCTTGGACATTCGTTGAGTAAATACAATGTAGGTTAAAAGAAGGGTATTACCACTGTATGCCAAGCATACCAAGTCTTTTATGACAAAAACCCTTCCCTCACCACAAGGTATTTGAGAGAAATGCTCAGTCTAATCTTGAAAGAAAATTCTTTCAAATTCAGTGGAAAAGACTATCTACAAACTCATGGAATTGCCATGAGAACAAAAATGGCGGTAGCTATGACAAAAATAGAAAGAGAAATACTAAGACAGAGCTGCAAAAAACCGCTAGTGTGGAAAAGAGATATTGACGACATGCTCTCCCTGTGTAGCACAAGCAAAGAGGAAAAAGAAAAATTCCTTGAAAAGGTAAATACATTTCACCCAACTGCATGTATCAAATTTATGGCTGGAATCTCAGAAACAGAGATTACATTCTTAGACACAAAAGTGTACAAAGATGATAGATTTTACAAGGAATCTATCCTATATGCAAACGCATTACAAAATAGCCTACAGCGACCTTTCAATGCACCCACCAGGCGTCAAGACTGGCGTTATCAAAGGAGAGGCGTTAAGGCTTCATAGAAAAACTCCCCGAAAGCAATATTTGAGGCAAAATTCTTTGAATTACGCCTGAATGATAGGGGGTACCAAGCTAGTGTTGTAAAAAACACATCTCAAAAGTAAATTCTTGGACTGAAAATCAGCACTAAAACAGAAAAACAAAGCTGCATGTGAGAAAATACTACTCTTTGTTATGCAATACCACCTGGCATTGCCTAGCCTAGAGTATATACTTATGGGGAAATGGCACAAAGTGAAAACCAGCGGAAAAAAATACAGGGCCATGTTTTTGCATTAATTTGAAGACTACATGCAAAAATTCAAGTACTTCTGGAAAAAAAAAAATATGCAAATTTTCCACTCAGCATTATCTTTTCGAATGGACCCTTCAATTACTACAGAATCAGGCACATCTGAATTTAAGGAACTCTTTAAGGAGCCTCCCCTCATATAAGATCAAAAAAGAAGGTACAAGCTAAGTTATGCAGGCGTTTTTAGAAATATCATTCACGAACTGTGGGAATCGTGCAGGCCCCTCAATGTTGCAGTTCAATTTTATCCTTGGTTCAATTTTTTCCCTTTGTTTTTAACTCATTATCAACATTTCTATACTCATAGGATAGTAAGAATTGAACCAAGGATAAAATTGCCCCAACATCAACACTTTTTAACCCGTATCTGCCATTTTAAATAAGCTAATCGAAGTCGTGGTTTGACCTGTTAGGCGCATCGTGTCATATAGAGGGAACGTCCACCGCTGTGCAACCAAATCGATGATTTCAGTAAATGAAGTTTAAAATCAATGCACAAATCAGGTCGCAACTACATTGGTTTGATATCAGTTGATTTGCAAACGTTTTTAGGTATTCTTAAAGACTATTTTGTTGCATTTTTGTGTATGTAAGGGACTTAACAAGGGTTTCAAATGGTTTGTAGATTCTGCTTTTCAATAGGCAGCTTTGTAGGACATCTTTCCCATTCCCATTATACGCTACTTTTTTTCCTAGTCCCAGTCGCCAAATCCCAGCTCCCACTTTACCCCTTTAAGTCCCTCGTAAATATTATGTACCGGTCAAACTGAAGCTTCAACATCCTCCCCCACAGGGATACATTGAGCATTTGACTGTGCATCGTGCCTGGGGAGGGAGGAATTTGAAGGTTGCCTTGGAAGGGTGGGGAATTTGATCCGGATTTATCCCTTGTTCGCATATTCCCGTGAGTTTTTTCGCTTTTTGCAGGGTTGACGGATTTACAAGTGCGGGGGGCTTCGCTCAAACGTAGTAAATATCAAACAAGGCAAGAGTATTTGGACATACTAAAGCCTAAGCTTACGTTTTACAGTCTAAACTCAGGCTTACCTTGACAATCACTGTCAACAGCAACCATAAGCCATCAAATATGGCGGCATAACTTGACTCGATGAAGCTTGATTAATGGCTGAAAAACATTCCCACCGATCGTTAATCCGCTGTAAGAAGATTGTATGCATCTATGCAGAGACCGTGAAGCACGAAGAAGGAATAGTTCACAAGCCATCTCTCCAAAGCGAGAGAAATATATCCCTCAAATGCTGAAGGCTACCGAAGATCGTTGAAACAGGCGCCAAAAATGCGAAAAGCTCGCCGGGAAGGGAACTACTTTGCGCGTGATCAATTCGCACTCAAGGTCACTCGGCCAAACCGGCCAGCCAGCGGGGAACCGACGAGAACCCGCGAGAAAATGAAAATGCAAACCGCTTTTCGAATAATATAATTTGGTGGTACATCACAAAAGTAGCAATATCAGTACTTTAAATGTACAACAAATTTGCTCGATTGGCAAACTTGCGGTAATTCATTTTTCGTCCAGTTGTAGATTTATTCTTTACTCAACATATTGAGTAAAATACACATTTTACTCAAAGAGTCAGTTTAGCTCATTTTCAAAAATGCTTTTTTTGCTTGTACTTGCGAAGAAACTTCATGACGTTCTCCAGCTTTGTTTTGAGAACTATTTTATGGCCATGGGTTTAAATTTCTAAAAATTTCCAAACAACGTTAAGAGCATCGTTAAAAGCGTTCTGGACTAAAATATCGCTCTTCATCATGAGGAGGAATCCGAATCGGAGAGTATATCACTTTAAACTGCGCGTATCTCGGAGTACCAGGAATGGAAAACCGCCAAGTTTCCGTTCGAATCCGCTTGCAGAAACCCGAAGGAAACACGTTGCTCGTTTCAGCCAACGGAAACGCGATGGAAACATTTTAAACGTTTCAGCTAACGGAAACGCTGCATGCGGAGCCAAACATTGTCACCATTCTTCTCTTACACGTTTCCCGTCGTAACCGATCTGCGGAAACGTAACGGAAATGTCAACTACCAGGTTTCCGTCACTTTTCCGAATTACGGAAACGCCTTATTTCACCTTAATTCGCTGAATGTTTTCTTATTGTTCCTGCATTCCTCGTACCTGCACACTAGCTGCTAGTCGTTGTTATTCGCCAAATGGATCCAATATCAAACGGTTCTTTGCCAACAGTCGAATACTAGTTTAAAGGATGTAAGTATTTCTCACTCCACTACACTAGTAAAGCTTCAGATATGTGTTCGTTGAAAACTTGAGGTTAAAGTGGTCGTGTATATTCTAAAATTATTTGTTAAACGCGGCTCAAAAGGGTTTTTAGCCGCGCGCGCGTGGCTTGCATACGACATGGCTAGAACACACGCGTCAACTGGAGTGGATCAAAATTTCAAGGAAAAGTTGCACCCAAAATACGTGGAAATAGAATTAAACTTTCGTTTTTATCTCCAAGGTCAGTGCTCGGAGAACTGCCGTTTGTGGGGGGGGGGGGTGGGAAGGGATATTCAGTAGAATTCAAAAACGGCTTTTTCGATATAATTGGATATAAGTTCTACTGAATAACGTTTTGCCATACCGCCAGAGAAATGAAAATATTCCACAGGGGTCTCCTCGTAGGGATATAAATTGTCCCCCTGCCCAGTCCCGACCGCGTTCAGTGGCCCCAGTGTGCCTGCCACGGGTAAAATCGAATCGTTTTAACACGTGTTGACTTTATCTACGATTATTTGTGACCCAAGGATTGACAAAATTTGCCTTTGACCGGCGTCAAAAGGCAACGAAGTTATTCTTCTTCGTTCTAGGGGGAAGAGATTATAACCCGGTAAAGTTTCGACGAGAAAGTCGTTCGTACTTTTGCCCTTATTAATATTCTGGCTCCAACCTTTCAGTACTATTTACACAGTATGTGAACGATGAACCAAAGTCGCTTAAATAGCTTTAAATAAGCTCAAATCAGCACACAAAACCAAGAATCACACAATGGACACAAACTAAAAAAGTAAGGAACTTTATTTGCCAAAAACAAATTATTTTACGATTCTAGAAATGATTTGTTAAATTTCCATACAAATCCTTATATTTATCACCATGCTCACACTGTTAGCTTGGGTCACCTGTGATTTTACCTTACATTATTATATGGCAAGCAATTATCCGGTCTAAATTGAATGTTCTGATTGGTTAGTTTTCGGTCGGGATTCTATAGTACGGACCATTATCATGGAAACGGTCCTTTTTGGATATATTTTTTTTCGCGCTCCCGCTCCCGCAAAATTCAAACTGCGAAAACGCAAGAAGATTGGAAAAGGAAAGGTTTGGAGCTGGTATAAAACAAATGAACGAGGTAAACACGTCTGTTTAGAAAAAGCGCTCTTGATATAAGCAAAAGACTGGCCGGCAGTGAATCAAAAAGCACGGCCAACGTTCTTCAGTGTTTTGTTTTGTTTTGTTTTTTTTTTGTTTTTTTTTTTGTACGGCTATGGACTGTAAGCTGTAAAGAGCCGAGTAAATCGGCCAAGACTTAAAAAATAATTCAATCAAAAATTCCACATTAACAAAAGAGTACGTTTCTTACAAGAAAATAGTGAAAACTGCAAAAAAACTAGCAAAGGGTCGAAAAGGGCTTTAATGGGCAACTGAAAATCGAAAGGAAACGATCACGTTCTTCTCTAGTTTAATATTGGCCATCGCTTCAGTCAGCATTTTCCACAAGAACAAATTAAAGCTACACGTACATGTATTTAACCAACAGTGTACCTTAATTCCTCAGCGAGATTTTTGCTCTTGTAGTGGACATCCTTGAAAATAATTTTAGCTTGTTCACAATTCCGCTCTTGCTGTAGCTCGCGCTAAAAACGTCTTTGTTAGGTGCGACGAAAATTTGCTCTCAGCATCCACAAAATTCTCCACATGATAAAGCCACTGAAGCAAACAACTTGCAATGTTTGATGGAGAGATAATTTCCAGTGTCTTTTTTTTTAAGTTCGAGTGTTCCTTTGTTCACATTACAGACTAACACGCTGCCACAGTTTCCAGTTTGAGAAGCACGTTTGTGAGATTTTATCGCGGCCTTATTATTCTTCCTTTTTCCCGAGTTGTCTCCGCCCATAACGAAGAAGTATTTTCAAATAAAACTATCTTGTGTTGTAGAGGACGACGAAAAACTGACACATATAATAGAAGCAGAGCAGTTTTCACTCAAGAGCCACGCAAGGTTTTGCTGATCGACAGCAACGATCATCTGGCTTCTTTCCTTGGCATGGCGCCGGAAATTGACTTGAATGAACTACCGGAAGTGTTGTTTCGTACGAAAAATGATGCCATATAATAAACTACTTACTAACTTCACTTGCTCGGGACCGTACTGGGGAGTATTGGCCCTCGGTCGGTTATGTACGGACCTCGATACGTTCGATCCGTACTGCCATGACCTCGGGCCAATATTCCCCAGTGCGGCCCTCGCGTTCAGTTAGTAGGAGGATATTATTATATGGCAAGCAATTCTCCGGTATAAATCAAATATTCTGATTGGTTACTTTTCGGTCGGGATTTTACAGTACGGACCATTACCATGGAAACGGTCCTTTTTGGATATTTTTTTTTTCGCGCTCCCGCTCCCGCAAAATTAAATCAGCGAAAACGCAAGAAGATTAAAAAAGGGAAGGTTTGGAGCCGGTACAAAACAAATGAACGAGGTAAACACGTCTGTTTAGAAAAAGCGCTCTTGATATAAGCAAAAGACTGGCTGGCAGTGAATCAAAAAGCACGGCCAACGTTCTTCGGTGACTCTGTGTGTTTATTGTGTTTTTTTTTGTTTTGTTTTGTTTTGTTTTTTTTTTTTTGTACGGCTATGGACTGTAAGCTGTAAAGAGCCGAGTAAATCGGCCAAGACTTAAACAATAATTCAAACAAAAATTCAGCATTAACAAAAGAGTACGTTTCTCACAAGAAAATAGTGAAAACTTCAAAACAACTAGCAAACGGCTTTCATTGGCAACTGAAAATCGAAAGGAAACGATCACGTTCTTGTCTAGTTTAATATTGGCCATCGCTTCAGTCAGCATTTTCCACAAGATCAAATTAAAGCTACACGTACATGTGTTACACTAACAGTGTAACTTAATTCCTCAGCGAGATTTTTGCTCTTGTAGTAGACATCCTTGAAAATAATTCTTTCCTGTCACCGCACTGAGGGCTCACGTGAGATAGCATTGTGCCTGCGCGAACTCAGTGTATTGCCGCCTTTGAAAGCGAACGGAAAGGTTCTTTAGGGTAGCAATAATTTGCCTCTCAAGATGAAAGAAAAAAGTACCGAAATAAATACACAAGAACAGGAAGGGACTAAAGAGAATCCAGGAAGGAAGAGGAAACTAGACCCGGCAGAAAACATCCTCTCTTCGTCAGAAAACATCGAGAAACGAGTAACAGAGAGTGCAGCCATAAACGGCGCCTCTCGTGTTCCTGCTGTATCACAAGATATGCAGCTCATGTTGACGGTTATGCGGGAAGGCTTTGATAACCTCAGCCGAACACTATCAGCCACGTCTACCAGCACGGCGAATGCCATAGCGGAGGCGTTTGAAACGTTTAAAGGAGAGTTGGAAGTTGCTAACGAAGACGACAGCGAGCAAGAAAGCGCGGGAACACAAGACCACGAGTCACTTGGCGAACCCCCCGCAAATAAGCGCTGTGAACAACAACCTGAAAACTCTAATGATGAAAAATCGGGGAAATCCCCGGATTTTGGAGCGCTTATCGATAGAGCATCTCACTCCTCTAATGAGGGAAAGAGTGAGATATTAAATAGCCTAAAACAAGACCTCTTGGAAGAGGAAACGAGTGCTGAAGTGGACAGCGAGCTGGCGAGCATAATCAACTCGATGCTCAAGGATGGGCTGCCTGAAGAAAAACTTCAAGACAAGCTGAATAAATACCATCGCCCTAGTAAACTACGAAAATCTAACAAAAGTTAGAGTTAACCAAGCAGTTTGGGATATTTTGAGCCCAGCAGTTCGCTCACAGGATGGTCGGTGATGACTTAGCAAAGGAGGTGAAAGAGTTGACTGAAGTCAACCGCGTTGGCAAGAAAGTTGCCACAAATTATGGATCACGCCATGACTCCAGAAACACAAGACAATTCAACAACTATGACTCCAAGGGACGTGGATACCGAAACAGGAGGCCTTTTTTAGGCTGGCGAAACAACAAACCGACCGTTAAACAACCCAAACCAGCCACAGAAACCAAAACAAGCGAAAGCGAAGTGAGTGTCGCTACCGCAGTCCCCATTTGCACCGATGATGTTGAGGTAAGATCTCGTCCCCTAGCAGTGTCTAATGACAAAATAGGTAGACGATTGAAACAGTTTTTTCGTCAGTGGCGCTGCCTAACTTCTGATTGGTTTATTCTTGATAGTGTGCAACACTACAAAATAGAATTTGCTCAAACCCCTGAGCAGGAGTCTGTGCCAAAGGATTAATTTCACCCCTCAAGAACAGATTATCATTGAGGAGGAAATTTCAAAACTCTTAAGAAAGGGTGTTATTACAGAAGCAAGTCACTGTAGAGAATACATTTCCACAATACTTATTAGGCCTAAAAAAGATGGTGGTCATCGGTTAATACTTAATTTGAAACAACTTAACGCATATGTTGAGTACCATCATTTTAAGATGGACACATTACAGTCTGCTGTAAGGCTTATGAAACCAAACTGTTTTTTGGCATCTGTTGACTTGCGTGATGCATATTATTCAATACCCATTGATAGAGAACACCAAAAATTCCTCGAATTCCACTGGAAGGGAAAACTGTTTCAATTCAGCTGTCTACCAAATGGACTTTCCTGTGCACCTCGATTGTTCACAAAGGTGTTAAAACCTGTTTATGACACACTGAGACGTAAAGGGCATTTAAATGTCGGATACATTGATGATTCATACCTACAGGGTGATACTGTATCTGAATGCAATGATAACATGACACAATTGATTTATTTACCAGGCTGGGGTTCATCGTTCACCCCATTAAATCAGTATTACAACCTACACAAATCCTTATTTTCTTGGGATTTGTTCTAAACTCAGTGAACATGACAGCGAGTTTAACTCCTGAAAAGATTGAACGAATTAATGATAAATGTTTTGAACTCCTTAGTGAGGTAAATATGACAATTCACGACCTAGCAGAGGTCATTGGTCTACTTGTGTCCAATTTTTTCAGGGGTATTGTATGGCCCCCTTTTTTATAGACACCTCGAGAATGATAACACAACTGCACTTAGAGAAAGCAAAGGGAACTATTCTGCTTATATGACACTATCTGAAGAAAGCCTACAAGAATTACAGTGGTGGTGTGACAATAAAGAGAATGTTGATTACAAGATCTGTATACCTAATACCAAGATTGACACCACCCTGTATACTGATGCCTCAAATGATGGCTGGGGTGCAGTAATGGGTACATTAAAAACAGGGGGCAGATGGAATGAGGCTGAGGCCCCCCACCATATCAACTATCGAGAGTCAATGGCTATATTTTTGGGCTTAAAAGCTTTTTGCAGTAGGGAGGACTCTGTACACATACAGGTTTCCTCTGATAACACCACTGCAGTACACACTCCATGGGATGTCATTCTGTTGCTAAGACAATTTGGTTATTTTGCATGGAAAGAAAGACATGGTTATCTGCAGCGTTTCAGGTTGAAGGCTCCCGATCCAGTAAAAGCCCGCGTTATACCTTAGCAGCGGTAGAGTTTTGAGAGTTGTCCGCTGGCCCCAATAGTATTGTGCGTTCGATCACGTGAGAATGTAGTTTTCCGCTCTCCTAAAAGCGCTCTTGTGTTTAATACTTCGTTCTACCACTGAATTTGACTGTGTTTGTGTTGAGAAGTGGTGGCAAAATTGTCTTCTAGTATAGGTATTCTTGCTGGGAGGCTTAAGTTTTATTTTTGGATTGCGAATATGGAATGACAGGCCACTTATTTGGCCTTTTTACTAAGTATTCACTTTGTGTTCGAGAAGGACTTCGACTGAGTTTACAGTGTGACAGCTCAAAATTGATCCTGAGTGAGTGAATAGTCAGTTACCACAGGCCAGTTTCACGTTAAAACGTCTTTGTGTCTGCTACAGAGTACTTTTGGTCAATGGAAGGTACGTGGATGACCTTCGTCGATAACAAGATGGCTCAAGAGAGGATTTGTTTGAAGGCGGCTTCGCAAATATTTGCAGAACGAAAACCACCTCTTTTAGTCCTCGCTCTGCACATCGAAGAGTGCTAACCAATTATTGCTGTTATTCAGTGGAAGTTTGTAGACATGGTTTCAGTTTGCAGCTATTTTGAATTTCTGAAAGACGTGTTTTCCAATGTGCGAAGAAAGATATCAGCGTTTTACGCAACGTGGTTTGGTGTTATGGAATCTAGATGTGATGATGCAGATGGTCGCGCCTTTCTGCCATCCCAGTGGAAAAATTTGACAGTTGCCACAGGTTAATTTTCACTTTTTCTTGTAGTTTATTTCTTTGTTTGTTGAAATATCACGAAGTCTAGTTAACAGCTGACCTATGAGTATTGTACGACTCGCTCAGAAGTTCAGGTTACTTCACTGGAGTGCATTAAAGTAAGTTTTATAAAGCTTAATCTACAGAATATTCTTTCTTTTTCGTTATAAGTCGATGTAAAACTACTATTAGATTATTGGAATGATTCCCGTAGGAATATCTTTCATCAAGTATTCCCTTCTGTGATTTTTATACCTATGGTCTTAAAGAGTTAGCTTTATTTCTCCTTTTTGGTTTGTAAAATTGCCTTTTTGTCTGGAAAGATTGCTTCAGTCTTTTTTGGGGGGGTGGGGGGGTTGGAAATTTGCCTTTTAGAAGACCAGGGGAAGAAATAGAATTTGAGGGGATGCAGAGGTAGCAAAGGGAAGAGTTGGAAAGGCGTTTAAAGAAAGAGAGAATTAAGAAGTTGACAAAAAAGAAAACAAATCTGAAAATAAAATGTTTGTTGAAAGGAACTTAGAAGTCATACTTGCTGACATGATGTAGAAGTTTGCTTTTCTTGTCTACTTAAGTGTTGTTTTTTGTTGTACAACACGTTTCTGCACATCTGCCCGATCCGAGAATTTGCCATTTTTAATGTCAACTGTCTGTGCAAGGGTAAAGATTGCAATAGTATGTACTCATTTTTAACTTACCGTCAAGCTTTCTTGCATTTATGATTTAAGCAATCTCCTGTCAAACAACTCTCTTCCCAATATATTGAGTATGGGTTTTGGTGAAACTGGATAATAACTAAAATCACTTTGGTCGAAAGGTGTATTGTGATGCAATATGTTCCAACTAAAACTGGATATTTCCCAGGTGATATGCCCCAGTGTTCAATTTTTCAGTTGAAAGCAGTTTTAACTGTTCCAGATGGAAGAGCATTTGTTTTTGTAATGGCCCTAAACATACTCTAAAAATTCAGCTTTCAATGTAAGAAATGTTTTTGAGGCATACACAGCTTTAAGGAAAAATATTTCAAGGATAGTAAAGTTAATAATTATGTCAATATGATTTTGTTCTCAGAAAATCGTACTGGTCTCAAATCTGTATCAATATCATTTTGAACACGACCTTTGTATAACAGGAAATGCGTGATGTAAGTGTAAATTCTGCTACAGATTTGAACTGTACCAGTGCAAACCTACACAAATGCATTCAAGTCTTTGTGCTGTTACAGTTTGGATCTGCAAGTGTAGCACAAGCAATGAGAACATAGCATAAGTGGAATGAAAACAGTTCAAATTAACTATAGCCACTCAGGCCTAATCTCAATACTCTCAGGTGTAGCATTAATTAACTGTTGTAAATGGTGAGGGTGAAAATTCCAGTTCACAAGGATTGAATAAATATGTTGTTATTTACTTTATTGAAACCAATGGGATTATTTCACTAAACTCAAATGAAATTATGACCCTAACCAGGTGTGCACTTGTGAAAAGTTCTGTAGTACTATACTCATTTTTTAATCAATTACAATTGTATTACTGGTTGGCAATAGTCAAGAGTTGGTGTAAAGGGAAAAGGAGAAAGCCTCTCCCATTTTTCCTTGCATGAACTCCTCCAAACTCCTTCCCTGACACCATATCCTACATAAGCTAAGAGTCTGCTAAAGACTTAGTATTTATTGGACTCAAAATGTTTTCAGAAATGCATATCATCATATAAAAAAGTGACAAAACTAGAACTATTTCTAGACTGTATTCTTATTTCTGTAGACATATTTCTAGGAAAAGCTATATGGGGTATGTTGAATGAACTGCAAATCCAGATAGTAATAATTATTATCATCCTTGTGGTTTGAGTCATTTGATGTGCTATCGGTTTGGTGAAGACAACTACCACTTTTCTGTTCCTCTGTAACTTGCCAACTGGGATGAGGATTCAAGATTTTTAACATCAGCCACCTTGAAACTCTTGCTATCTGACAGAAACCTACTTCCATTAAGCAGTGTTGTACAGCAATTTATTACTAGCTGCTTTGAACTCTCATCAGCATCTGGAACAATTTTATGTTCAGGTGTAGAACAATTTTTCAGCCCAATAGAGCGACCACAATGGCCACATCTCTTAGATCTAACAAAACCCATGCGAATATTGCTGCCCTGAGAGGAAAACATCTACTGCACATGGAAATTGTTTTTGACATAAAACTAGTTTTCCTTGTGGAATGAGCTACAATATAAGCACAATATCATCCCCCTAGTTTGCCCGTACTGCACAGAAGGTTGCAACATGGAACATGCAGTATCTTCTCGAACATAAGAGAAATCAGGACGCATTCTTCGGTTAAACACCAGCAGTTTTCCTACATAAAAAATAATATTCTGCCTTCTTCTTTTGTCAAGAAGAATAAAAAATCGAAGAAGGGCCCTCAGACTGTTCACATGGAATAAAACCAGTCAGGTAAATGAAAAAAAAAACATCGTAAAAGAACGGAATAAATCAAAACAGTGGTATTCAGAGTGGTATGTAAAGTCTGTAAAACCAGCAACTCCTGGGAAATCAAAGGAATGCGTGACAAAACATAAAAAAAGGTACAACTTCTTTATTGAAGCCCAATTTTCACCGTCAACACGGCAGGGCCCGCCTGAGCCCACTGGCCTTTTCATAAAGTATAACTATCAAACTACGTTTTTGTACAAAAATAATCCAGGATACAAAGATAGATCCAGATGTATGTCCATGTCAAACAAGAGTGATTAACATAGCTCTCGAAGACTGTTTCGTTTTCATGGACATGTTTTGTCACGAAAAAGGCTTACCTGAACATGTCGCTTACACCATAACTTGGCTAGGTCATCTTCTAACAGTCTCCCAAAAACGAAGGACTGGATCGCTCGACAACAGAAGAAATTGACCGACAAAGAACGAGGTTTCACGTACAAGCCAAAGGAACGACGGCAGCCCTTGCACCAAGAGCCTGGTAAAACCAGGGTTTTACCCTGGTCCAAGCCTGGTTAAAAAACCAGGGTACCCTGGTTCTTAAACCAGGCTTACCAGACTCAAACCCTATGTGCAAAAAAGTCTGGTAACCCTGGTTACCCTGGTTATTTAGAAAACCAGGGTTCCCAGACGCACCAGGGTAACCAGGGTTTAACCAGACTCTGAGAAGTCTGGGCTAACCTAGGTTACCCTGGTTACCCTGGTAAGTCTGGTGACCCTGGTTTTCCAAATTACCAGGGTTACCCGGGTTTAACCAGGCTCTTAAGGTCTGGGTTGACCAGGGTAACCCTGGTGAACCTGGTTAGCACATTTTACTGAAAACCAGGCTTACCAGACTCGGACCCTATGTGCCAAAAAGCCTGGTTAACCCCGGTTTCCCTGGTAAGCCCGGTAACCGTGGTTGTCTGAATAACCAGGGTTACCCAGGTACATTATTTTTGACTATGACATCTGGGTCAACCCCGGTAACATTGGTTTTTCTAAGAAGCCTGGTGATGCTGGGAAATTTCAAGAAAGCATTGGAAACCAGTAAACTAAGGCTTGTATCCAATGTTCAAAAAGAGTAAAAAGCACAGTATCCTTAACTATGGATAACATGGATATAGTCCTGGGCCCAGTTGCATTAAGCAACTTGAGATTAAAAGGGTTTTTTTTGCATCCATTCCCTTTGTTCTGGAGGATTTCTTCGTGTTCTCTTTGTGTTTCCTAAAGTACTCTACTCTATACTCACTAATCTGTCTTCGGCCGAGTTATCCGCGATACTGTGCCAAAAAGTCCTCCAGAACAAAGGAAATGGTTGCAGAAAATTCGAGCCGGGCCCTGGTGAACTAAATGCAAAAACTAGGAGTTACACGGTACATGTATCATGAAAGGCCCACATGTACATGTGCACACACAGTTACTTAAAGAGCCAGTGTCACCCAAAGTGCTTTGCACGCCGAGGTACATTTTTCATATATGAAAAATACACCATTTTCTTGATTGTCGTGAAGTCTGATTTGTATCTTCTTCCATCGCTGCCATTAGCGATCCGAAAGCACTAGTGTGAATTTTGACTTGACATTTAAGTGTCGCCGTATCGATTTCGTTGTATATTTCCAAATTCTGAAGTGTTTTCACGGTGGAGAAGGAGATCTTTAAATTGGATGCCTCGTAGGGTTCAGGAAAGTTGAGGCGAAGGCCGAGTCTTCCGGGCTCTGCCAAAGTTGTACAGCTGAAGGAGTCCGTGTATCAGTAGCGCAGGGAAAGAAAAACATCTACGGGTTTCAGCAATAGTACTGACAGTGCGTTTGCCGAAATAGTGCTACATTCGTTGCCGAATGAAAACAGAAGGAACGTTAATTTAACACAAAATAACAGTAGCTACAGGCTTGCTCCAAAATAATGCTTATGGTCATGAGCTTGTGCTGTTTTGCTTAATTATTCCTTGTGTTCACTGTCTGTTTATGTTTTATTTTTACAAAAAGCATAAGTGGCTATTCTGGTTTTGCGTCCATCGACATCGGTCGATGCGATCAATCGCGCAATCAATCGATCAGACTGTAATAGATCCATGTATACGCATTGAATGCAAACTCAGATCTTGAGTAGTTTTCTCCAGTGACATCTAGCAATGAAGACGACAATATTCTTACTACTTGTTTTTGTCTTATTATTTTTATATCAAGTGGAAGTGGCTACTCTGGTTTTACGTCCATCGAGCGATCGATCGGTTGTTATAAAAGCTCCATACGTGTTGACTACAAAGTCAGATCTAGAGTTGTTTTCTCCGGTAACATCTAGCAGGGGTGTCAATAAAATTTGAAGTAGGCAGCTGGTTTGAGTAGAGTAACCGACTGTATCAACCAGGGGTTTGAAACAATCTCCATTTAATTACTTTAATTTAGGGCAAAAAGTAGCTGACCGTTCTGAGCGAAATAGCCGACGTTTTTCGTCGGCGGTCGGTGCTAATTGAAAGCACTGATCTAGCGAGGAAGATATTACTATTTTCAGGGGCTACTACTGTGAATATCAGCTTGCTGAAAGGCCAGTGCGGCAGGGTATAATTTGCAAAACGTCCGGCAAATGTGCCAGCCAAACTTTAAAACAAAAGCACAACCGCGGAAAGCCCTTTGGGTGACACTGGTTCTTTAAACAATACTGCACCAGCATTCTACCTAGTTGATTAAATCTTCAAGTACAAGGTAGACATTGTAGGTTGTAATGAGAAATGATAAAATATAAAAAAAATAATGTTTGTCCAGGTTTATCCTGCATTCAAGACTACTACAGCAAACCCCAAGCCCAGTGTACATTAAATGTACATGTACACTGTATGACGCTTTGTATTCTATGCCAGTCACTTTGTGGCCACATTCAGTTTACCTCAGAATGTCTATTTTTTAACAAATCTCCAATATCAGTTAAAAGATAAAATCAATTTAATATTTACAGTGTATCTGTGCATATGAGGCAAAACCAAATGAAAAGAATCATTGAGTAACAGGGAGTATACACATTCACTGATTTTACATTTACGGTCTTATCTGTTTTGGCTGCCTTCATTTCACTTGCGGTTAACAATCTTCTGAGTTCAGTCCTCTTATGGCCTTATACATGTAGACGTGGTCCTAGAAAAAATATTGAGAAGAAATTTAAAAAAAGTTCTAGGCCTGTCATACACTCAACATCATTAGGTTGCAATGTTAATTTTCAATAACATATATAAAGGTTCATGTAAATTTACAATAATATTATGAATACAGTTCAAGCAGTGAACAAAATTAGTAAAAGGTGTAAATATTAATTTAATGACTTTTAGTCAAGTATGGGGTTCCAAAGCTGTGGAGTGGCAAAATAACAAGGATTTCTTAAAATAAACTGTCACTTTAGTGGCATCGACAAACATCATAAGCATTACAGTGTTAGTCCATTTCAAAACCTTAATAACCCTGATCAGAATACAATTCTCTAGTACACCATAACAGAACACATCCTGTTTGCATGTATTGTACTCAGTGAATACATGCATGTCCAAAATTAAATTTCACGCACGCGCACTAGCTATCGACACTTAGAAAAAAACGATAAATTCAAACAGCGTAATTTTACAGAGAAATGTGGGGAGGTAAAACTTGTACGATAAATAACTTAGGCTGATACGAACCTGAACAATTTGTTCGATCTGATATTGAAAGTAGAACTTCTTTAGATATTAGTTTTGGCAGTATTGAATTTGTAGCTTCAAATTCCGCGCTTCCCAGAAAAAGAAAAACAAATGCAATACAACTTACCTTCGTCGCCCATCAGATCTCTACAAACTCGATCATTGTGCTTCAAAATGACATTTTTCCATGCCTTCTGCCGACAGCGCTATCTACAAATTCCCATTTGTTCGATCGGAATCTTCAAGTACACAGTCATCTCTTTAACTTGTCAGTGTTTTTGACGTCCATAAATGAATCCTCGTCCTTCCCGTCTCACAACAACAAAGCTTAAAATTCAGGTCGTAATATAACCCACACAGTAGCGTGACCACGTGAAGCATTCGCCGATGTCCGCGCGTTAAAATTCAGCTGAAAACCGTCTTCACTTCAAACCATCTTTCTTCATTTCTCGCCGCCATTTTGCTCTCATCATTTGAAGTAGGCCTGAGTACTAGTTTCTTATAATACAGGACTCGTGATTGGTCTGATTAACACAATAGTTGATCGATGAAAGAAAGCCCATTATTGGCGAAGATAAAAATTGCCGCGAA
Source organism: Siderastrea radians (assembly GCA_964017195.1). NCBI lineage: Eukaryota > Metazoa > Cnidaria > Anthozoa > Scleractinia > Rhizangiidae > Siderastrea > Siderastrea radians. The sequence continues at coordinate 10,431,240 of OZ024887.1, read as the reverse complement.
ATATAAATAAACGCGCGACAAATTTGGCAGCTTGTAGTATTTCATTCATCAGTGAATGAATGAAAACGTAGTAGAAACTCTACTACTACGAAGTTGTTAAAAAACCGGTAATCATGTCTGATACCCCCGTTTTAAGCAGCTTTCTTCCCGACTATGTCACGCAAGACATCAGGGGATTATCTGTTCAGCCTTGGAGAAATAATCAGCTTAATTACGTTCTAGAACAAAAGCAAAAAAACAATGAATCGTTTTGTTGTATCGACATTCCGCTGTCAATGTTACTGTGCTGGGAAACGATTCAAAAAAATACCACGGATTTTGTCTCATTTGTGAAGCTTTTGAATGAAAACATCCCTGGATGTGGGTTTGCTGTCAAACAGGATGCTGTAAGAATCGAGGAGCGGCTCCGAGTCAAATGCTCTTTTATTTCCAACCGTTTTAAAGCCGCTTCTGGCCGCAAAAAAAGAGATCTTTTGTTGGGGAGCTACAAAATGAACATTTTTGTGGCAGAAGTGGAGTCAGTTGAGAGGTTAAATAAGGATTTAAAGTTGGAGACAGAAGCGAAAAAAAATCTAGAAAAAGAAAACAAAAAATTATATGAAGAACTCATTGAGGAGGTTAAACAAAAAAAGTTAAGAGAAGATGATCTGTTATCTGAAACTGAATCACTGAAACAATACATTGAAAAACTGGAAAAAAACAAGGAGACTGACAAGAATGGGAAGGACTTGTCAACAGTGAGTCCCACTACCAGATGGAGGTACCTGAGAGACCTAAAAACTAGGGCACAGAAGGCTCTATGGTTCATGAACGCTTATGGTCTGAAATTAAAGAGTTTAGAGGTAGAGGAAAACAACAAAACCAAGCATAACTTAAGCTTAGATGACTTTCCCAACACCACCAGCACAACAGTCGACACTGGCAACACCTGCAACAGTTCTAAATATTTAACACTGCCAGACGATGAGAGGAAAAAGGTGGAAGAAGTTTTATTTTTGATGGACCGGTTTGGTGTAAGTGACGAGTTCTACCATAACCTCACCATGATATTTGACGGTTTACCAAGATCGTATTTAGTAAAGCAGTGCAAAAGCAATTTGAATGCAATGCGTCACCTCACAGTCACACCAGGAACGGCACCAGGAGTACAAACTCCATTTAAGGAGTTGCTCAGGGAGCAGATAACTGATTTGGTAGGTATTTCATTCACTCTTCCTGGAGATGTTTTTGTGATATATATGTTACAAGAAAATGAAATGAAATGAAATGTCTATTGGAAACAATGACTGTGAGATCTACTAAAAGCATAAAACCAACAAAGTATTAAAAGGACCTTCCAACATAATTAACTTAACAAAGATATTTTTGGCATTCACAGTTCTTCCACTCATACTGTATAATGAAATTAATTTCCATAATTCCACTATTGTAGAGAGGAGAAAGTGATTCATTGATTGATGCCAAAGAGCCAATCAAAGTGAAGGTCAGTGGGGATGGTGCGAGAATGACACGAAACAGTAACTATGTTATTGTGTCATTCTCAATTCTGCAAAAAGAAGAAGTGATGTCATCAAGAGGTACATGACTGTACAGTTTCATAAATTAACATAACTGAATTGTCAATAAATAATGAACTGATTAGTCACTGATGTGCTCACAATATTTAATCATCAAGTCAAGTATATAGCTACTTCTTTTTCAGTGTGGGATATTAAGGGGTTATTAGTGTTAGTCCATTACTTCCTTGGCAGTGGAATTCTAACAGACACAAAACAAGCCTGTGGAGAAACCCGAGGGCCCTCTATAGATAAGAATAGGGGTGACAGAAATTCCCAACTAACCATCAGTTTGTCTGCCCTTTCCCTTCCTTGTCCGATTCTTTTTTACAGGAACCCGAACAATTGCAGTAGTCAAGGGCAGCGAAGACTATGCTACAATAGCTGAATCTTTTAAGGAAGTGTTTCAAGAAATTAATGAGGTACAAGCAGACGGCTTTGTGGAAGTGGGAGAAGAGAAGATACCTGTGGAGTTGTTCCTAGGTGGCGACTACAAAGTTAGTAGTACACTCCTATAGATGTATACCTAGATATAATACATATCAATGAAGAAAAGGAATCTAAAGCAAAAATGCAAATTAAACTAAAATTGTACCACAAAAATACCATATACAAAGTCATGTACATTGTAAGGAGAGAATTATTTCCAGATAATGGACACTTTTATACAGTTTATTTTCTTTACAAAAGGTAACTTTAATTATTGTTTTGCAGTTTCTTTTGCTTATCATGGGCCTTAGTGGTGCCACGTCAAACTATTCTTGCCTGTGGTGCACTATTCACAAAGATGAAAGGTTAGTGTGTCGATAATATAATTTAGCAGGTTAATTTCATGATGAGAAGACAAAGCATGAGAACAATCCAGTAACAATTACTGAGGTACTCAATCTGGAATGTTTGAACCTTTTATAATTGAGAGTTAACCTAATGTGTCACACCACAGGTATGATATGTCCAAGCCCGATGATTACTATGAGAGTAGCCTCAAAAAACGGACGCTGGAAGATATCAAAAAATGCTGCCATTTAAAGAGAGGGAACAAAAACTTTTGCTGTATTAACCCCCCACTCCTCAACATCCCACTGGATCATATCATCCTTGATGAGCTACATCTGTTACTCAGGGTAACAGATGTGCTAACTCGTAATGTCTTGGATGAGATGATCGAGTGGGATGATGAGGAGTCCCACAAAAAGAAAGTTGCAAAGCCAGCATCAATTGGACAGCACTTGAAGAAAGCAGTGGATGCCATCAACAAATGTGGTGTGACTTTCCAAGTCTGGGAGAAAAAGAATGCGGATGGCAAGGGATCCGGTACCTACGACTGGACCAGTCTGATGGGCAATGAGAAAAAACTGTTATTAAAGACCTTCCCCGAACACTTTTCTTCTCTTTTGCGGCAAGACACCGCTAAAACAGTGGAGAAAATATGGAAGGTATGAATACACTGTACTACTGTCCTCAGTACACAATGCCTACAACTGACAATTTTACTTTATTCTAAATTGGATCATGTAAAATAATTCATTTTTAAAATACAAGGTACATTAAAATCCACTCATCATTTCAATCCACTAAATGGATTTAAGTAACAGATGACTCCCAGTGGCTACATGTAATTACAGAAATTAGATCTAGCTGTACTAGACCATTTCAATAAGGTAAAAACATTTTGTGGTCAAATCTGCCTAAAATTAAAAAAAGAAGACTCACAGGTAATCTGTTTAGATAAACTGCATAAACTGATCACTAAATGTTCATAAATAAATTTGAACCTGGGTAAATAAGTGACCCTTTATCACAGTAATGTACTGTACTTTCAAGGATTTTAAACCAGACAAGTAAGACATCAAACAGCTTGTTGATGAGCCCCATGGTACCTCCTAACAGTACCAGAACTCTGCCCCAGAACAAGATTCTGGTACCTACCTCAATAAAGATTATTATTATTATTATTAAAGATTAGTATTATTATTGTTATTATATGGAAGCCCCAATCCCTACCCTCCACCACACCCAGCCTTCCCTGCCAGAAGTTAAAGCATTCATCTCATAACACCAAATTAATGGCAAATATATTATGTTAATGCATTCATCTCCTGATGCCAAGTTAATGAAACTTTCAACGTCATATTTCTTATTCAACAGGATTTTGGAGAGCTATGTTTTGACTATATTTCAGTTATGGGCTCTGTTGATGCAACCTCATTCTGTCAAAAGGTGCTGATAATCAATTCCTTGTTACAAATTTTACTCAACATTTTTAGAATTTAAAGTTTTTTGAGGTATTTTGTAGTCGTGTACTTCAAAGTTACCTAAATATATAAGCTCTAGACTGTGGCTACGTTTACACGGGACCGGTCCGGAACCGTTCCGAACCGAACCGGACCGGATCGGCTTCTGTTTACATGGAACTGTTTGGAACCGGTCCAGGTGTTTACACGGGACCTTTCTGGAACCGGTCTGGATCGGATCCGATACTGGACCTGCAAAATAGCAGGTCCAGTTTTGGATCCGTTCCGGACCGGTTCCAGAACGGTCCCGTGTAAACAGAAGGCCTATCCGGTCCGAAAATCAGACCGGATCCATTCCGGACCGGTCCCGTGTAAACATAGCCTGTGTGTCTTTCTTTTTACAGGCAAAAGATTGGGTTAACTTATTTTGTTCCTTGGGCAACAAGCGAACTGGTTACGGAAAGAAAAATGTAACATGCTACATGCATTCCATGGTGTACCATCTGCCAGAGGCGATAAAGAGACATACTAATGTAAAACAGTTTACTGGACAAGGTACAACTGTAGGAATTTACATATCCTCTGTGATGATTCCCATACTACAGCCAATAAATAATAAATGATTATAACAATGGTACAATTTTACATTAAGCCTGTGGTAGAGCATCAAAGGACAACAAATGAAAATTTGACTTTCACTACTCTTAAGCAAAATACCAGGGTATTTCACCTTCCATCCTATTTTCTGTAAATGCCCCTATTAATATTGTTTTGTCGGTACTGTTCAGGAATAAACTTAAAGTTGAGCAGCACCAAGTTTCATATTTCAAGGCCTGCCTCCACACACTTTAGTAGCAGTCTACATGTATAATGGTTAACTGCCCAATTGCAATTTTAATTTCAGGAGTGGAAAAAAATAATGATGATGCAAGGAGAGTATTAAGAAGAAAATCAAACAATTGGGATAGTCCAGCAGATGTCCTACAGACAGAAACTCGCCTTTGGGCATTGCAGAAAAGAGAACGAAAGCCAAGAGCATACACCAAAAGAAATGAAAAATACTGGGATTCTGAGATTAAAGAATCTCGTGCAAAACGCAGGCGCATTTCAACTGAAATGAAAGAAAACTAACAGTACACTACCTGTAAAATATGTTTTCCGCAATTATAATTGTTTGGAACAAGAACGTTCACCCACAAAAAAGCTATACTGTTTCAACACGAGTTTTGTGATAAATCATGCTTTAAACAGCCTGATAACAAACCTGACTGCACTGATTGTAAATGAAATGGTTTCAACCCACAAGTTATATCATGCAGTGTAAGAGGGTAAAGGACTGTTGTTTGTGATATTTGACTGTCCTTTTGACATCCTGAGTGGAAGTCACGATAAGAGTCTATCTTTAAGCTGTAACAAGTTGGTGACGTATGATCGTCTGGGTGAGTGTAGTCCTCAGAAAGACTGTTTGTGGTGACTCTGACTGATTTTCGAGAACCTGAGAGGAAGTTATGCTACTCACTGAGAATGCAAAAATTCTTGTCTTGGCCACCAAAGAAATCATTAAGGATGCAAAACTGATGTGTGGAGTTACACAACTTGACTATCCTAGTAACCGGAGTGTGAGGGATCATGGGTTCCATACTTGTCAGAGCCTATAGGCCAAAACAAAACCGAAAAGAAAATTAAAATGTGTATAATGGTGTCCTACCCTCTAGCATGGAGTCCTAGCAAAAGAGAAAGAAACCCTCTCTGTGTAGGCTCTTGGACTCTCCTGCAGGACCCCGTTTGCATCATAAATGAATTTCTTTGGAGACTAAGACAAGAAATGTCGCATTCTCAGTGGGTAGCATATTTTATGTCCTTCTCCAAAATGGTCAAGATATCTGTCCCAATCCTTTGGAAAATGCTCTTGGCGAAAATCTTCTTGGTTGAGGTAAAGCCACCCCCCATTGACCTCCCCTTTGCCCTCAAACAAGTAGCGAAATACATGAGAGGGAAAGTCAATGGTCAATGGAAGGCAGCTTTTCGACTTAAGTCTGCATTCCACTGCCTGTCTCAACTGATCTAAAGCTTGTATAACTTCTACTCTGTCTGGTTGAGGATGTTCAAATAGTCTAAAATACAAATAAATAAAAACCCCTTTATAAATCAACAACAGCCACACCTGTGGGCGAACTCTTACTTAAGATTGAGAAAAAATGTTCTCACTCTTCATTGGCTCTGCCCACACCTACCTAAAATGTTCAACACATGAAATTATTTTTAATATCACTAATAAGGTGTACAGTTGTAACCTAGTTAGAAATCTACCTGATCAACTGTCTAAAGCTAACTTGCTAAACATTAACTTCAACTATAAGATAGGCTACAATGTACAGAACACTGGAACATCAATGATGGCTAACTGACCGAATACACTCGGGGGAAATGTCATCAGCACTCTCCCACGTGGCTTCATATTTTGAATAGTGCAGCCACTTCACCAAATATTCTGTACCCTGTGAAAGAACCATAACAAAGGCCCTTAGCTATTTAAGTGAATTCCTTGAGTCCAGGATATCTTACCTTAAAAAGCCGGCTAAACGATCAAATATTTCCGTCCAACATCGTGTTGGACAAACATGTTATAAGCTTATAAGCTTACTTTCCAAACAACAACATGGCACTTACCTCGGCTCGATCTCGCTTGGCAATTAGACGCTCCACTTCGAAGACTCTGGATCTCCGACTTCGCTTTCTAGGGCGATAGTTTGTGTACACGTCCCTCAAAAGATCTACACTAGAAGTTAAGTGGAGTTTTCGATAATCCATCTTGTAACACGACACAACGACCCACAGAACACAACCTTCACGAGTTCAACTCGATCGCCGGAGCGCGATTCACTCGCCCCAGTCCCTAGCGGTCAATGAAATGGATTTTTGGCCATGGATGATCTAGTTTTCACATGTTCATGTACTAGGTTCCAACAAATCTCCAAAAGTGATGTGCCTATTGACTGAGTGAGAGGACTAGACAGGAAAATATTTGGCTTAAGGTCATGGTGTAAAGAATGAGCACAGCGAGGTCTGTGTGCCACGACCGGCTTGTCCTAACTCTGTCAATACACATTTATCATACCACCAATTTCATGCTACATGTAAATACATGCATTTTTGAAAAATTTCAAAACTATGCTTAAAAATACTCAAAGCATGTTAAAGTGCACGTGTGTTGAATGAACCAATGATGTGTGCAAGACTGGACAGCTTTTTCCAGACTGGCTTGCATCAACCCACCTGGCCCTACACACATCAACTCGGAATACATCTGTATCGTATATAATACACTAGGAGAGAACTGTTGTCCACCCATCATGGAAAAACGGCTTAGTTACAAAAAGCCAAAACCACACCACTTCTATACTTCCTTGGCAGGGATGTGCAACACTGTGCCATGGGGCTGTTGATGTGTGACTACTTTCAACTGCTTATGCAAATTAATGTCAGTTTTCAAGATATCATGTTGTTGACTGGTGAATTGTTCATGGGTACCAGCTAGTTCTTTTTCTTTTATAACATTGCAGTGCTTTCAATTAGCACCGACCGCCGACGAAAAACGTCAGCTATTTCGCTCAGAACAGTCAGCTACTTTTTGCCCTAAATTAAAGTAATTAAAGGGAGATTGTTTCAAACCCCTGGTTGATACAGTCGGTTACTCTACTCAAACCAGCTGCCTACTTCAAATTTTATTGACACCCCTGCATTGTGTTGGTGGGGATGTATGGTGGTATAAGAAGTTGAGTTATCAAGTGACTGAAAAATGAAAATGGTGGACACGAAATTCAAAGCCCAGATGCAAGGAAATACAATGTACGCTACTATTGTAGTTTTAACCCTGTTATCCCAAGCAGTTAGCCTCTGGTGGTCTAACGTGGTTGTAACTGGGTGTAGATGTTATGTATTGAAATGAAATGAGACCCCAAGAGAAGCTGAACCTGAGGTGTTCCCTATACCAGTCAGGAGTTCTAACCACTACATGTACAGTAACCTACATTGTACAGAATGTAGATTACATAGGAGTCTAGACGTGAGCTACAGGTGTACATGTACAGCTGTATTGTAGGGCATTACTTACAGTACAAGGTCACCATACAGTCAGATGCCTTCAACACTGCCCTTTCTAGCACTATGCAGGACATGATACAGTATGAACCTAGTAAGATGACCTACACTGTACTTCACTAACAGTTTTCTTGTAGATTTGTACGATCATGTAGCTGGAGTGCAGAAGGTCATGGGTATGACTTCAGTTAGGGATTTAACTTGGTGTCCTAATCCCACAATTGCTTCTTGTTGAGCACATGTATCATCCTTCTTGTGGTTAATAAATGACCAATCTTAGTAATTATTTACAACATCAGTAATTATTTTACAATATTAATAACCATGGCTCTATATCAGCAGGGCTTTTGTTTCAGTGTACTGTTCGGGATTGTGGTTTGTCCACAATAATCTAGTATTCATGTCTTAAAAATTCAAGCATTCAATGATCACCAAGGAGATAATGTCTTCATATGACATGAATCCATATGCCATTCTGTCAAAATCTTTAAAAGGAATGCCTGAAACCAACGCCCAATACACTGTACATGTACATGTCCATTGTTTAAAGAAAACAGATCTACATGTAAGCAACACAAATTTGAAGCGTAACATGAGGATTCTAATGTATACAGCTAAAACGTTGTCTGATTTTACAGCTTTGAGCCTACACGAGGAGACCGAAAGGTAGTATGGGTAGCTGAAAATCGTTTGTGATTCGGCTGTAATTTTGCAGCTGTCGCTACCCTAGGAGGGGTGAGAGTACGATAAACACTTGCCTGTGTGATTTAATTTGTGTAGGGGTGAGCCACAGCTAAGTTTGGTAAATTTATTAATAGATTACCCATAGCACCTTGTGGTCTTATTGCGTAGGTTTTCCGACAACGTTAACTGTAGCTGTATGTTTGAGTAACTTACCTGACCATGTGTGATGCATTCCTTTGCTATGTACAACATGCATCAAGAAACTGTTTTGCCGTAGAACTTGGAGTCATACTGATACAATGTGTACAAATGTAGAAACCTGATGAAAAATTTTGAGAGTAAAATTAATAAATGGATCATAAAAAATAAACTTACTACTCACATACATGTAGCTATAAAGGTGAATGTAAATCATACTTTAATTTCATCTATACCACAGTACATGAACTACTTAACAGATCCCAGGAGATTGTTGAAGGAGCAGTGTACATGTAGATGTATGAGGTTCAGGTTTGAACCTGAATTTAACTTCTATATAGGATGTAACTAAACAGCGCCAGTCATCTTGCCCAGTTGATTGTGTGATTGACCTTTCAATAATTTTGCAAACAAATCAAGAATAAAAAAAAATTGGTTCTTGGCAAAAGTGCAAAAAACTCACTGGAGACAGTTTGACACACTGAACACCATCCCCTTAAAGCCAAATAATTTTTTTCCTTCAGCCCTTGCTTTAGGTCATTAAGCACATAATTTTTTGAATTAGGAAATAAGCCAAAAATTGAAAAGTTGCCATTTTGAAGGCTGTTTTCCCATAACATGATTGAGCAGTTTTGATGATTTTCAAAAAAAGTTAACATTCATGAGACACTCAAATGCCCTCCTGGATTTATAAAGTTCTTTCATCTACATGTAGACTACTCCAAACAAGTAGGTACATTGTTTTCATAATGTTTTCTGTACACTACAGGTGTAATTAGTATATCACATGCCATTCACCTCTGAGCACAACAGTGGTCACCTCCACAGTTTTTTTTGTCCATATCTGATAACAAGTTACCTGTACCAGTCTGTGGGGCTGGATATTAACTTGTGTGGCATAATAATTATTATACTGAGAGAACCATTATTCACCTTAATGTCTGTGACATTTAACATCTATTCCATGAGCATGTATGTACTGGGTATAGGGTGGTAAGTAACCAACAAGATGCATAGCACAAAGTTGATAAAAATCACCTCATATCCTGAATGAGCACAACAGAATTAATAATATTCCTTTATTAAATCTCAACTTTAGTTATCTTTTCTGAATTGTGGGTGGCTGTATTTTGGACAAGCTTCTAGCTTTTACTTGGACGATATGCTTTTTAAATGCCATGGTACTTGGTATGCAGTTTCCATGCATGCAGTAAAACCAAATTCAAGGTGCCAGTGCATGAAGGGACATGTTGAAATTTGTGTTGCATGAGCTCAAAAAGCACCAGCCACACACCAAAGGGTGTCACATGTTGTTGCAAAAATGTAAGCACCTTTCAATTTCCTCTTTGCTAATGTTCCTGCTACAGTACATGCCTTTAGCATAACAATTGCAGTGTCGCACTGCTGTGTGTCTCTGTGACACGTCCCTGCAACATGTCCCCTCATACCCTGGCATCTACTTTATACAAAAGGAACGAATTCAATGCCTGAAATTGAGAATTTAGTGTATTACTACTACATGTATAGGGTCTCCACTGTGAGTCTGTCGTGGATAAATTACTGTTTAGTATTTAGGCATACATTGGACATTAGGTTGGGATGAAAGTTCACAAATCTGGAGACCATTTTAGAACTGTTGATTGCAATGAAAAACTCCCATATGCAAACTCCCTTGAAAAGAGGACTTTGAGAAATGCACACATTTCCACCTTATGCCACTAGAATAAAAATGCTATGGTGTCAAGACCTGGAGTTGTTACTATTCAAATAATATCAAATCTGATCATGTTAGTACACATTACTATCTTTGTTTAAAAAAAATCAAGAAATCTCATAAATGTTAAAGAACTCACTAATTGGCAAATCATGCATGTTTCATTTCATGTTTACTCCGCTTTGACGAGTGATTAAAGAAAAATTTAGGCTTTCATTGTATTCAACTTAATGTGTACACGTATCTGAGTGAAACGCATTTCGACTGAACTGTTGGTTAGCGTGTAGGCACTATGAAATCACCTACAACTAATCACCAATGATACATGTAGATGCATGGAGATACACGTACGTGCTTACATGTGAAATGCGTTCTCCTCAAATTGATCCGAATTATTCGGATTTGCGAAGTTCTGACAGTGGTACCTCGACTACTTCATGGTCGGTAAACGTTTCTTTTGCTACGCCGGGCTTATCACACTTTGATGTGAAAAGTGTAAGTCACAGAATGCCACATGTGTGAACAATGGCTTTCGTTGTTATTTGATACCACTGTCCCACTTGGGGTCAATTTCACAAAGGCCGTTTTTGATTATGATTTGCAACGTGCAAATTTGCACAGTGTAAGCGTCGCTTACACTGTATGTTAAAGCTTATTACACTCATTTGGCAGAATGTTACAAAGAAAGGAACTTTAAGCCCTCCATAGAAAATTAAATGTACATGAAATGTTTGTCATACCAGCTACGTATTATGAGGAATGAGGTTAGGGACTGTTCGTTATTTATGCCTAAGGGGGGGGCGGTGTTTAGAGTGGGGGGGTAAAATTTTCAAAATCAATGAAAAAAGGGGGGTGCTTTTTTAAATACAGGAGAAATAAGGGGGGTAAACTTTTAGAAACTGTTGTTTCAACACTTGTGTAGCCGTTTTGAGACATATTTAAAAAGTTGATCTCTGTTTCGAGAATTCTATTTCCAAAGAACCTGGTCTTTATAGTTTGAAAAGCCAAGAAAACGTGACGTAGAGTAGCGTTATTTAAAGGTTCCAATATATAACATTAGGAAAACCCACACATGTGTCAGTTGCCGGGGCCGGTCTTAGTTTAAAGTATTGTAGTGCGTACGTACATAGCCATCCTCAAACAGCAAAACTGGTTCAAGTCTTGCAATGAACTTTTTACAAACTTTCCTACCGTTGATTTCTTTCTCGAATCGGAACTTCTCTGGGCCCACGTTAATACCGGCGCTGCAAATTTACTTTCCTTGCTGAGTGCTTTCATACTGTACGATCACAAATGACCTTGCACTTGACTTTGGTTTATCGGCACACGGCCAGAACACATGTTGTACGCAACTTCGCAATCGTAAGCACGTCGCGTCCTGAGAGTAGCGGAGGGGGGGGGGGTAAAATTTTGAACCTGTCATATAAACGGGGGGTAATTTTTTAAAATACCCACTGCCGGGGAGGGGTAAATTTTTCATATGCCTGAATTGGTTGAAAATCACCGACCCCCCCCTAGCCATAAATAACGAACAGTCCCTTACATGTACTCACCGGCCTTGAAATCGACCGATCAGTCCGTTGGTAATTCAATCCGTTCATACTTGAATCGAGCTATCATCAACCATCTTTACAATCATCTTCCAACAGAGCACGTTCTGAGTTGAGCCTTGCTAATCGTAAGCGAAAATAATCTAAAGAATAGCGTAATAAACCACTTTCACGTACGATAACCCGACACAACCCCATTTTATTTGAAACTCGCTGCCGGTTACCCAGCTATGCGACCGGGCCGCTTTCAAGGGATCATGTGATTTACAACCGCACGCTCGAGAATTGCAGGCGCAAGTAACCGGTGAATGTGTGTGTTCGTGTGTTGGAGCTGGAGGGACAGCTGGAGGATAAAATATGGCTGGTTTTCTCCGTGTTTGTGTGCACCAGAAAGTGAAACTTGGATAGTTTTTTACTCCAGTAGTTGAAGAGGTGTGGGATTCGATGCAAAGGTACCCTCCCTTACACAAAGGTACAGTATTAATCTTAAATTTCTTGAATAGATTCTACCTCCTCTTTGGCGGCCATTTTGGTTCGTTCGGTCCGGCTGAGGTCAGAAAAGTACATGTAAGTTACTCGGCCGAGTTTGGCGACCAGACATAAGCTTAAATGTCCAGTGAAAAAAGTGAGCTTCATTTGCAACATATTCGAATTTTACCTAATAAGTTGGATTTTTGCAAGAATATAGAATAATAATTCATAGATATTGACTTTTCTTGCAACTAAATAGGTCGAATAAATTTCAATGACTGTGTTATAGTCAAGCAGCACTCTCGTTCTGCAGCCAATTGGAACGATCTTTACAACAGCTTGATATACAGTGTCGCCTCAGGACAAACGTTCGTCACTCAAACTCAGTCAAAAAATTGGACTTGGTGAGCAAATATAGACAGGCTAAATTAGAATCTATCTGGACATGCAATCCATTTGTATGTCACTGAATAAGAATGGTCTCTTTTGTTCATAAAACATTAATACACAAGTAAATAAGTGGCTGGATATTCTAAAATTTCTCAATCAACATTACCTTGTTCTGTAAAATCAAAGTGAACCAGTTTTGGTGTGAATTTTTATCAACTTACCGATACTGTGTTTTTGCATTCCTTCTACCATGAATGACTGGGAATTATTAATTTAGGATAACCTTTATTGACATGTCACTTTTTGGTCATATAAGAAATAATGTACATGTGTCAACTTCAGATTTTACTTCCAATTCAATTTCTGGTGGTCTGCAATAGCAGTACTGTCAAGTTCTATTAGTTGAAACTGTTATTTAAACATACTTTAGCGTGCATGGTTGCTGAAGGAAAGTATTTATGTGGGGCCTCTTTGCATGGATTTCCTGTCTGGATGAATAACCCTACTTTATTTATGTTTTATTTATTTATTTATTTATTTATTTATTTATTTTCAGTTGTTATTTGGGTCACCTACCCACTGTTTCAGTTTTGTAACTAAATGGTGGTTACATGTATACATAAAGGACAAGACAAGCATTTTAACCCTTTTTGGGTAAGAAATCTAATAAACTAGCCAGTCCACCCACTCTTTCATGTAGAGCTGGCCCTTCAAAGACCTTTGCAAGTCACTGAGTAGGTGTTTCTAGTTACAGTTCACCAATCAACTTCTGTTATGTTACAGTACTTTTTTGCCTCAAATTTTGTCAGTGGCTGAGAATATGTACTATACACATGTACATGTATATACGGGTCCATTCAGTGACTATTTGGCTTGTTAAGCATACAATAGTATTTTTCAATGTTTAAAAATACACCATTTATTAGGGGCTGCATGTACATAATTATAAGAGCACGCAAAAGGTGTGCATGTAGATGCCGTACCAAAGGTACTAGCTACTCCTATTCCTCTGAGAGGAACTGTACAATATGGTTGCAGTTTTTGGTTATTTCCTTTGGTATTTTATTTGTTTATTTTACTTTGTATTTTTTTCCAGGTGCATTTGTTAAAAACTGAAAACAGTACTTCCAAGTCTAACAGGGAATCCTTGGCAACAAAGCAGATAAGAAATATCACAACATTTGCAGTTCAGGGCCTATTTAGATAGTCTGAGTTTTGCTTATGCTGCTGGTCTGGCATATCATTGGAAATACTGCAACGAGTTCACTTCATTTATCATTGCCTCTGGCTATGATTGTCGTAAAGTTTTAACACATTTCAAAATCCTCCAGCATTTTTTATGCCATGCACGACAGACATGAGAAAGTTTTAGCTTTTATTTGCATGGAACAACTTGCATTGTAGGCTGTTCATTAGCATGTCGCATACAACATAGTCTAATTTGGCTCTTTATATGTACAGTGTACTTTTGTTACTTTTTCAATTAGACCTGAAACTGAACAGAACAGAACAGAGGCATTAGTTTAAACATGGAGCAATCCTGTAGGGTGAGACACTTTTGCTTGGATCACTTGTTATATGTACACATTAAGCCACATTTGCAGTTCAGACATATTTGTAAGATTTTTACATGATGAAACTCAGATCAAAATGATAAGTTTAAAATGTTCGTTTAGCCATGGACTTTTGCCACAAAAAGTTATAAATGAGGAAAAGAATCAAGAGGCAAAAAAACCAGGCTCAAAAGAAAACTGGGGCTGTGAAGGAAAGACTGTAATAATTAAAAATCAAGTTCAGCTAGCATGATGAAGGTGGCAACCAGCATAATGAGACATCAAAATAAACCAAATTGAAGACTACATGTACACACAATGTACGTCGTTCTCTTTCCAGATTTTTTTGTGGAAACAGCTTTCTATCTTGCGTGTAATAGTTAATACATGTATTGAATGAGATCAAGTAACTGAAACTACAGCCCACCAAAGTTATACCTTCACAGATTCCTTTCATTTTTGCATTGTAGGTGAAGTGACAAAAATGAATAGGTATGAGAAAATTCATTTTTTCAGTCTAAAGCTTCAGTTTATTATATGATGATGTAAGATATCAACCGGTGGCAAATTGACTGTTTTACATAACTTGATAATTTTTCATATCTTTTGGCAAAAAAAAACACTCTAAGCACAAAAAAATACTTTTAAGTTAAGTTACATTGTAATGTACATAAGAGATTTTGGGGGGCATATCTTTTTAATTTGTTTTTGACAAATGCTATCAAAATTAGATGAAATATAATATGTACTTGTAATATCAAAGTACATACATTGTAATCACTGCGCAAGAGCTTGCTTTGCAGTTGTGCGTGAGTGGCAATTGTGCATGTGTTTTTAAATTCTAAGTGAGCAGTTCCTAAACCAATTTGATGAAATTCAGCCAAAGTTGTAATATAGTTTTTCAGCAATACCATGTCCGCAAATTTGAATTTTCCTTCTATTTGAAAGGTTTAGCTTTTTGTCCAGAGGTACATGTAGTGCCTTTTATCTCTCAGCCTTACATTGTGAATTTTTAATTTTATTTGAAAGTTTTAGCTTATTTTCTTAAGGTACAAGTAGTACTTTTTTATCTCTAATCCATACTGACACATGGAACTTTAGCAGCTTACAAACAAACACAGATGCAAACGCAGATGCAAAAAATCTGAATCACGGTTTGTGAGACCGCTGCACAAAGAATCAAATCCAGTGGCAACTGGAAGATGTACAGGAGAATTCATATTTTTTGAAAGAAATTAAATTTTTAACCCTCTACTAGAATTGTTAAGCTTTAATCAATGGTTTGTACAAGTGTTTGTCAAAACGATGGACGTTACAGCAGCCTGTATGCAGACGGTCCTATGGAGTGGCTGATGACTTAATAGTCTAGCAATGGAAACATTTTTGGTTCCTCTGCTGAGTTTGATTTGCAGTCGTAAAAGCTCTGGCTGATAAGTATTATTTTGCAGATGTATCAAGTTCTGTAAAGTATCTTAATCAACATCTTCAGACGACAGTGCAATGCAACACTTTAGTTTGAACTGTATTTTTTTTTGTTTAGCTCTTCAGTAGGGACTAAATAGTTCAGTCAACCAAAGTAAAATTTTGCAAAGTACAGTGTGTGTACCTGTAAATGTGTCGAATGTCACAACCATTTTTAATCCCTAGGCCGTCACTTGCCAAGCTGAAAATTCATAAGCCAACTTAGAGTTCAGTTAATGTTTATAAGGTTGCTCCATGTTTAAAATCGATTTGGTATTAGAAAGTTTTGTTAAGATATACATTGTATAATCATTATTCACTGTACGTTGTTGGTTTTGGTGGTATGGCAATTGTAGTGTATGTTTATATTTTGTACCCTGGCCATTTGAATTTCCGTAGAATATGTATTACAAATTGCACTACAGTTTGCAATAAAAATTATCATTGAGGCACATAAGAATTGCTTGGACCGTTTATCAAACACTGTTAACCAAAAGCCTGGAAAGCCCAGGGAAACCTGGGCTTCTAGGTTTTTGAATTCTTAGAACATCGGGCTTGAGGCTTTTCAAGTACTGTGATGTTTTCCAACCACACTAACCAGGCTTTTCAGGTGCATATGATGTGCTCGAACCAGACTTTCTGGAAAACCCTGGTAAAACCAGACAAACAAGGTTTTTGAGGTATTGGTTTTGAACCAGACGTACCAAGAAAGCCTGGTTAAACCAGGCTAACCAAGCTTTTCAGGTAATTTTTTCGAACCAGACTCGCCATAAAAGCCTGGTTAAACCAGACTAACCTGACTTTTCGGGTTATAATTTTCGTCCCTAAACCGGCCTTACCAGGCTTCTGTGGTAAAATACAACCAGGCTTACCCTAAAAGTCTGGTAAAACCAGCCGTACCAGACTTTTTACCAGACTTGTTTTCTTCACAAAAGCCTGGTAAGTCTGGTTGAACCAGACTTGACCAGGTTTACCAGACTTTTTACCAGGCTCTTGGTGCAAGGGAGCCATTAGTATCGCAGACACGACGCGTGATTGGACGAATGAAGTCACGTGAACTGTGTCCAACACCGCCTGGGATAGACTGGTAACTAATTAATGCGTGCGCCTCTATTTATTGATTTTGCGCTGTGCAATTGAGAAAGTGAGTGTCGTCATTAAGTTGACCGCCTGAAACGCTCGTGGCTAGCAGATGTTCCAAAGACTCTACCACAACTATCGGACACTCTGCAAATGCCCACAAAGAGGGGAATGACACACCCCCTAATCAAGAAAATGCATGACATTTATGGTCTGCAGAGTATCAGGCGATCCCTTGAAACACAAGGAAATTCAAAACGAGCTTCAGACATCATATTACAATCTTGGAGACAAGGAACACAGAAACAATATGCATCGTACTTCAAGCGGTGGATTAAGTATTGTCATAGGAAAAATGTCAGTTGTGTTGATCCCTCTATTTCCCAAGCTTTGGATTTCCAGTTGTATGATCAAGGTATCGGCTACAGTGCTATGAATTAATACGGCACGATCAGCTCTCTTCTGTATACTTACCCCTGTGAATCATTGGTATTACGTTCGGTGCTCACCCTACAGTCACAAGATTCCTGAAAGGAGTTTTTGAATCCAGACCAACAGTATCAAGATACACAGAGACTTGGGATGTAAGGACAGTTCTGCGACACCTTAAGACAATAACTACTACTAAGGATGTTCCTCTTAAGGATTTGACATTAAAAACGGTTATGTCAACGTCTTTAGTGTCGGCCCAACGTGTTCAGACTATACATAAATTGCTTAACCTTGAGGACATGATAAACACTGAATCGCAAATTACATTTGTAATGTCAAAACCTATTAAGCAAACCAAAGCAGGTGTAAAATCTGTTCCTATTAAGTTTACTTCATATTCTGCTGACCCCACCCTATGTGTGGTCACTACATTAAAGGAATATTTAGCACGTACAGAAGATTTGAGAGGGCAATGTAAACAACTGTTTATTAGTTATGTGAAGCCCTTCCATCCAGTGTCCTGGAGCACCATTAGTCTTTGGGTTAAAGAAGTTATGAAGGCAGCAGGAATTAATGTAGGTAAGTTCAAGCCACATAGCCACATAGGTCAAGGTCTGCATCCACATCTAAAGCAAGTTTGTGCTCTGTACCATTAGATCAGATTATGTCTGCAGCTGGTTGGACCTTGGCCACCACTTTTGCCAGGTTTTATAACAAGCCAATTGATGTAAACAATGGTTTTGCTGATAATATTTTGTCACTTGATTAGTTGCCTAATAAACCATCCTGCATATGGCTGAATTGGTTTCATGTGTGCAGTTGCTTTGAAGTCTCACGTGAGCCGTCAGTGCGGTGACAGGATAGAATTAAAAAATTAAACGAGACTTACCTGTAAGTTGAAGTTTGATTGCACTGAGGGATTACGTGCCCACCCTAGGGTTTTTCATGCCCAACCCTTTATTTTGGTGCAATTTTTCACTGCACACATGTTTATAATCATTTCATATCCGGCAAGCCCGAGTAGAGGAAAGGAACATTAGAGTTCACCACCTTACCTTTTAAATGCAAACTACAATACGTACGTAGTTGCTCTCAGTTTAGAGGCCGCGGGCGGAATGGTAAAGACACTCAAACAACTGAGAAAGTGATCAACTTATTTGACATGGCTTTTGATATGTATCTGAACGTTTGGAGCTGTTGGAACACAGAGTTACAACGAGTGCGGGTAAACCAGTGTCAATTTTGCCTGGTATAGCCAGAAAGTTATAGTCGTTCCTTCCTAATCTTGGTAGTTTGTTCAGTACTCGTTTAGATTGCTTTATGTTTTTCGTGCTGACTTGCCATGAATGTGTGATAGTTTTAGTAAATGCTTCTCTCCCATTTCATACTGATGTAATAAAAGCTCTCTTTTCCCTTTTTTTCGCTACTTTTTTTCCTATCAAGCACAAGCGTTCGTCACCATAGTGTTGTTTCCAACTGCACGCTATGCAGGCCTAAAATCTGGTTAATCGTTAACATAGGGAACCTCGGCCTCACAGTAGAAACATTTGACAACTCACGTGCAACATGGCTTGGCGATCTCGCTATGTGTTTTGTAATGAAAGTTGCAGTTTCCAGCCAGGAAAAGCTCACTTAGGTAAGAATTATTTCCTAAGCATTTCATGAATCGGGTTTTTACTTCGTTATTGATTCCGCATTCAAGTTGTAAACAGACTTTGAATGTATAATTCGGTGATAAACAGAGTAGGTCAATTTCATAACATACTTCTCTAAATTGCCCAACATCGCTCAATATTAGGAACAAAGGCCTCCAAATTCAAAATCCTAGTTTCCTCTATTTGAAAACATTCTAGAAAAACAAGCAAACTCGTATTCTGGCGAAGGAAAGTCACATTTTAAGAGCTGCTGTGTGTTGATTTCCTTTGACATGAAAGGTCAAAGGGTCGCTCCTATCACTCAAGTAGCCTGTTTTCAAAGCGCTCTCAAAATTCGCCGTTTCATTTGTCCCAAAATGTTTTTTTCAGCCGATATTTAGTTGAAGTGATTGTTCTTTCCCGGAGTATAGTCTCGTTGTGTAAAGCATGATGTACCAGAGTGTTTTTTTGGGCCTTGAATTTAGCCTAAACTGGGTTGTCGGTAAAGACCGTTGTTCGGTATAAATTTTAAAATTCCGTAAAAAATTCAAGTTCGCTTTTCATGAAACTTTGACACTGCTAACACAGGCAGACCACCCTATATGTTCGTGGTTAATAATTGTTGACATAAGACGATGTTGAAATCAATGGCGCGTATAGAAGAAATATAGAGAAACATTACGTTGGCTTCGATATACTAGAAAATATAAAATTTACTCTAAATGATTCAACAAAAGTTAAGATGAAATGTTGACTGAGTCTTATGTCATATTTTTTTTGCCGTCCTGAGCCGTTTAAGGCGTTATTTTGCGAGGTCATTATCAACCGGTAGAAACAGAGAGAGAAGGGAGAACAATGCTTGCAGCAAAACAGCCGGCGGCCGCGACCTTGTATAATTCAAGCTAGAACTGACGCCAAACCATCAAAATTCTCTCCTCGAAAACACCGGCATCCGATTGACTAGATATTTCTTCGTTCCTGTACCGAATTAGAGCTTCATCCTTCCAATATTTTCCGAGAAAAGCGATCCTGAAGTCTCAAAGGTAGCTTTCTCAACATGATCGGTGCAAGATTCCAGACCAAAGGCATTTGAAGAACGCGAGTCCATTCGAATCTACCAATCAGCGCGTCTCGACTGTTGGCGTCTCGACCGTTGGGCTTTTGAACTGCCAACGGTCGAGACGCGCTGATTGGTACATTCGAATGGACTCGCGTTCTTCAAATTCCTTTGGTCTGGAATCTTGCACCGATCATGTTGAGAAAGCTACTTTTGAGACTTCAGGATCGCTTTTCTCGGAAAATATGGTCGTGTCTAAAAGTACACACGAGTGACCACGAGTGACCACGAATGACCACGAGTGACCACGAGTGACCACGAGTGACCGCGAGTGAGAATGCATCAAAAAATTTTGTTGACGTCATGATGACGTCAGCATTACATCATTTTTATCAAATAATCACTATTTAACGGCAAACGGACCGTTTCTTCAGACCTTAGCAGCGGAAATCGACATTTACGCCATGTCTGAATGGGTAGGGGGCCTAGGGGACAGACAGGGAGGGGGGAGGGGAGAGAAACCTCCCGCCACCTGCACCCTCTAATCTCGGTTCCTGCCACTTTTCTCTCACTTTCCGCACACTTAAAGCAACGCTTCCTGCGCTTCCGCCTCCCGTACACTTCCCACCCTCTTTTCTACCCGGGCTGCAAGCTCTGTCCACCTCCCACCCCCACTTCCGAAGGGCGAAAAAAGAAAATAACGGCACAAAACTATTTCTAAGGTAAAATGAGAAATAATAATATACGAGTGGATATGCATCAAAATAGTTAGCAAAGGTCATTGTGACGTCATCATTACATCATTTTATCAAGCTATTAATGTTTAGCCTCGAATTGATCGTTTGTGGAGAATTAATTAAATAGAAAGAATACCTTACATTTTCGAAGACCACAAGTGAATGCATGTTTGAAAGAAAGAAAGAAAGAAAGAAAGAAAGAAAGAAAGAAAGAAAGAAAGAAAGAAAGAAAGAAAGAAAGAAAGAAAGAAAGAAAGAAAGAAAGAAAGAAAGAAAGAAGATGGAAATCACGAATTCAAAAATAAAAATAAAAACGTTTTCTGTGAAAGTACGCAGGAAATATTTTAGCGAGAACTTTTCCACCAAAAAAAAAACAAGCATGGAGAAAAACATAGAATTGACAGGGAGTGACAATTTCAACCATCGTTAATGATTATTATATGCCGGAGCCCAGTTGCTCCTGTAATATGACATCAAGTTTTTGGCTTTTAATTGTTTAACGAATATATGTAGTGGTTTACAAAACGATATAAATTTCTTATATCAGCATAATAATACCTACAACTACAACAGTCTACAAAGAGGAAAACAAGGAAGTGAGTACGTCCAAATCGCTTTCAAGTCGGGCAAATCCCGCGCGACGCTAAACACTGGTACTGGTAGAAAAAAATGTAATAGCAACTAGGCCGACGATGGGATTTTCCCGCCTATAATTAACTGGAACTGGCAAATTTGTCAAACTGAACTACTGTTTTAAGAGTACTATAGAAACCAAACTGACGCTCGAGTGACAAGTCCTAGACACTGTTAAACACACCTTTGGACAAAAACCTGAGAAAGTTGTCGTGGCTGTTAGGATTGTAATTGATATGAATCGTTTAATTCCATGCAAGATTTTAGCAGAAGCAAAAGTGAAAAGATTTAGAGAAAAGCAGTTAGAATTTTTCTATATTAACAATTTTGTCCGATTTATGTCACTCCCGAAATTGTTTGGATTGCATTGCTTTACGTAACACGAAGAGCCCTCAAAGCATTATTGCTTCCAGGCCAATTTCACACCATCAGAAGAGGTCTTTAGTTACAAACTACTTAATAAACTACATGTACACCGGTCAACCATAGTGATCATAGGAGTTAAACAATGTTAAGGTTAAAGTCAAAGGAGCTGATTTCAAGCTGCTGGCCATACGTTAGTCTTTCATAAAATGTGCGATCCACCTGCACGGAACCACCAAACACAGGATTTTTCCTGGCAATGTGACTGCTTATAGGGTGGTAGTAGGTATTGGTAAAATCGGGACTGTAGACAAGTTGGCCTTTCTCATTGCGTCCTCTTAGCCTCCTGTCAACATGTTTGACGATAACATTGTTTGGTGGCATACGGTAATTCTGGGAGAATTCTTCACCACATCCATAGCACTTTTTTACTGCTGGTGGTAACTCGCAGAGTGTATACTGGTATGCAGAAAAACCAGAATGCCACTGCAGTGTGATTGGCTGATGAAGACTCTGGTAGGGGACGGGTGATGGAGTCGTTGAGATGCAAACTTGCGCTTGACGTGTTCTGAAATTGGCGTCTGTATTCCAAGGTTGCGGGGTTCTCCAATGTAGTTACGTGCATTGTCGCGTAATCCTACTTACCAAATGCAAGCAGCTACAAATCTCCAGGAAAATGATATTTCGCAAATGCAGTCCACTGTGTTGATGTATAGACGTGAAATCTTAAAAAAATATGTGACGAGTAGTAAGAATGTGCCGGCTCGTGCGAAAGAAAAAATTTGGTCAATTTCATAGCGTGGGAAATTCCACGGGGGTAGTTATACCGAGACTCAGAAGACTGTAAGTGCTTATCTCAAACTAGCCTGGTGCCGCCCAGGTGTTCCCTTCCGTATTCGCTGTTATAGCGCGAATATTTATTTCTGTCACAAATTTCTCTTAATCTAGCTTCGCAAAGATTTATCTTCGAGAAATTGAGAGACCGGCATTTGGCATGTTTGGCAAGGCTATATTTTCACGATTTTAGAAAAAAATAGGTGGTCAGTGGCATTGTGTGTTTGTTTGTTTGTTTCGTTTGTAATTGAATATGGACCTTGTTTTATTTTTGTAGAAAAATAAGCAGTAAGAACACGCGGTTTCGTCGATTTCCTAATTTTTTGTCGCAATTTAATGATATTTTGAACAAATGTAGAAAATCATTCTTTCTTTCATGCATTCACTTGTGGTCTTGGAAAACGCAAGGTATTCTTATTTATTTAATTCTCCACAAACGATCTATTCTAGGCTAAACATTAATAGCTTGATAAAATGATGTAATGATGACGTCACAATGACCTTTGCTAACTATTTTGATGCATATCCACTCGTATGTTATTATTTCTCATTTTACCTTTCTTTCTTTCTTTTTTTGCCCTTCGGAAGTGGGGGTGGGAAGGGAGGTGGACAGAGCTTGCAATCCGGGTAGAAAAGAGGGCGGGAAGTGTACGGGAGGCGGAAGCGCAGGAAGCGTTGCTTTAAGTGTGCGGAAAGTGAGAGAAAAGTGGCGGGAACCGAGATTAAAGGGTGCGGGTGGCAGGAGGTTTCTCCCCCCTCCCCCTTCCCCCTCCCTGTCTGTCCTCTAGGCCCCCTCCCCATTCAGACATGGCGTAAATGTAGATTTCCGCTGCTAAGGTCTGAAGAAACGGTCCGTTTGCCGTTAAATAGTGATTATTTGATAAAAATGATATAATGCTGACGTCATCATGACGTCAACAAAATTTTTTGATGCATTCTCACTCGTGGTCACTCGTGGTCACTCGTGGTCAACTCGTGGTCATTCGTGGTCACTCGTGGTCACTCGTGGTCATTCGTGGTCACTCGTGGTCACTCGTGGTCACTCGTGTGTACTTTTAGACACGACCGGAAAATATTGGAAGGATGAAGCTCTAATTCGGCACAGGAACGAAGAAATATCTAGTCAATCGGATGCCGGTGTTTTGTTTTTCGGATGCCGCCGGCTGTTTTGCTGCAAGCCTTGTTCTCCCTTCTCTCTCTGTTTCTACCGGTCGATAATGACCTGGCAAAATAACGCCTTAAACGGCTCGGAACGGCAAAAAAATATGACACAAGACTCAGTCAACATTTCATCTTAACTTTTATTGAATCATTTAGAGTAAATTTTATATTTTCTAGCATATCGAAGCCGACGTAATGTTTCTCTATATTTCTTCTCTGCGCGCCATTGATTTCAACATCGTCTTATGTCAACAATTATTAACCACGAACATATAGGGTGGTCTGCCTGTGCTGCTAATAAACAGAAAATAAGATCTTTTAACTCCCCGGGTTAATCTTTTATAGGACGCTTGCAATATTTGAACAGGAGCTTCTGGAAAAGTCCCGATTTGGGCGTTGATTTTGACTGCCGCGAAGGGCAAAATACGAAAATATTCACTAAAAAATAAATAAAAATCTAAACGCCCCGAAACTTATATTTTTAGAACTAGTTTACCAAAGCTTTTATTCTGGCAGATTTTGAGAAAATCGGATTTTTCTATCTTGCATACCCTTAGTCGGTTCTTACAGCAAACTGCTCTTAAGAACCAATCTCACCTCTGATGAAATTATGTCCCTCCTGGATTTCACCCTATCAAACAACTACTTCGTATACAATGATTCTATTTACAAACAGATACACGGTTGCGCGATGGGTAGTCCTTTCAGCCCCGTCGTTGCAAATCTCTGCATGGCATTAGCATGGCACATGGCACTAGATCGTCTGGACCTAAAGCCCCTCGCAAAGAGACGACACTTCCATCGCTGTGTTATGATGCAAAAATATCTGTTGGGGGAAATTGATTTTAAATTTGACATCACACGCAATAGTAGTTTTCATTCTTATCAAACACGCAGAAGCAATGATTTACACCTTCCTCGCGTGCGTACCAGTTGGGGCAAGCACACTTTCATTTATCAAGCCTCTAAGGACTGGAACAACCTAGACAATGACATTAAAAACAGCAAATCATTGTCTTCCTTTAAGACAAAGCTTAAAACTTTGTAAATTATGCCCTATCTAATACCCCATTCACACCAACTAAAACAAGTTTAATTAAACACAGTTTAACAAAACATGTTTAGTTAAACTGTGTTGCACTTTTCAAACCGTTCACATTAAAACGTGTGAAAAATTATATGAAGCCTCGTCTTGACGTTTGTACGTCCTCTATAGCCTCGCTTTCGCGATGTAAACATTGCGCCATCGTCTGGTCGCGAACTATTGAAAAGAAAATGGAGATGGATGTCGATACTTTTTTAGTTTCTTTGCTACAGTTCAGGCGGCTAAAGTAGCAGAAAATCATTTCTAGACGGAAAAAAGTCGCCAGAAGGCGCTGGCGGACATACTTGCGCCGCAGACGCTTTGTGTCAATGTTGTTTGTTATGTTGCTCACTCGCAACTTTTTGCCGCTCGTGCCGATGCGAAAAATTTGGGCTAAACCAAGGGTTAACACGTTTTGGGAGGAGACTTGCCAAGGGTGGAACGACAAAGACTAGAGGGAAAACTTCAGGATATCTGAAGAGAGGCTTTTGAGTATTTGTGTGCGGAGCTCAGTCCTTTCATTTCCAAGCGTGACACGAACTATCGCAAAGCAATTTCCGCTCGCCAGCGACTCACTATCACGTTGTAACGGCTTTCTGATACTGCGAGTTACCGCACCATTGCAAACCTGTTTGGAATCGGAAAGTCAACTGTTTGTGAAATTGTTGTCGAAGTCTGTGGAGCTATTGTAGAAGTTCTTCTTCCAAGGTATATTCGCTTTCCACAAAATGCGCAAGAAATTCGGCTACGGATGGACGAGTTCAGTGATCGTGCGGGTTTTCCCCAGATTGTTGGTTGCGTTGATGGTTGTCATATCCCAATTAAAGCTCCGCAAAGTAACCCGGAGGACTATGTTAACCGAAAGGGTTTCCATTCCATAATTCTTCAAGCACTTGTGGATGCAAATTACCTGTTTCTAGACATTTGCGTTGGATGGCCTGGTAAAGTGCATGATGCTCGCTTGTTCAGGAATTCGTCATTGTACACAGCTCTATCTAGTGGTGCCTTCATTGCCCGACTCGTCCGTGATCAGGATGATTGATGATGTAAGGGTTCCACCTCTCATTCTGGGGGACTCAGCTTATCCCCTGCAAGACTGGTTAATGAAGCCATACGTTGACCGTGGGAACCTTAGCCGTGAGGAGACACACTATAACAATCTCTTGAGTGTCACTAGAGTTGTAGAGAACGCCTTTGGCCGACTAAAAGGGAGATTTAACTCTCTTGGAAAGCGTTTAGATTTAAACGCAAACAATTGTGCCACTGTAACAGCAGCTTGCTGTGTACTTCATAATTTTTGTGAAATTATGAATGAGGAATTTGACGAAGAGTGGCTTCTTACCATAGAAATAAATAATGGGATCTGCCTTGGTGGTGATGTGAACCAAAATCAGGATAGAAATGCTGCAAAAATCAGGGAAGCCATCAAGAGCTTTTTGTCTCAAACAAATATTTATTACTTTCTTTGTATCAGTCAAAGTACTGTATCACGTGGAGTTTGCTTGCATTTCATCCAAACTTTTCTAAAATTATTAATGCATTCCCTCTCACGCAATGTATGCTCTTGTAACACCAAGAGGGAGATATTTGGTGAATTTTGGCGAGGGCAAACCATAATAATTTTCAGTAATTTCTGCAAGCTGCAAGCACAGGACTTGAAAATGTTTGCTAAACTTTATCGGCTTCTTAAGTCCAAGCACAAGCAAAGTACCTGTGATACCTTTAAGTCCAGTAGTGCTTATCCACCCCCCCCCCCCTTGCTTCCACACCCTGGTTATTAGATGGACATCTTGTCATGCTCGAATCCAGGCTTTGTTGGTTAAACTTCCCACAATCTCAGAAACAATTGTTAGGATATTGCTTCAGTGATTTCCCTTTTCTCCTCGAGCTCCTCCATCATTGATGCCCAATCAGCAAGGTTGTTCAAATGGTGGAGGGGGTGGCAAGGGTGGGGGATAAAGCACTACATTGTAATAAAACTGCATTTGAAAATGAAAATCACACTGAATTTCATATAAAAATGAATCCAAGTTTTGAGTATGTGAGTATGGTAACTACAGTGATAGAAATTGTGGACTTATGAATATTGGAATTAAGTGTGATTCTCATTATTTTATTGGTCCCTGCAGTTTTTTATAGCAAACAGTTATATTTAAGGCCCTAATTAAAGAGCACAATTAATTTTATTTTAAATGAACTGGCTGGAAATCATGTTATGTGGATTTCTCAAGTGTTAAAGTTCAGATTTTGCTGTAGTTTGTATATTTTTATTTTGCCACACCACAGACAGCAATACAAAGATAATAAGGAAAGAAAAAAGAAGGACGAAAGAAATGGTGGTAACTGTGAGTGGCGAGGAGGCCTAAAGGAAACTATGAAGGTTATGTTAATCAGGCCTCCTCAATTATAATCAGTGTTACAGTTGAAATTGAAATTACAGCAACAGATGCTAACACAGTTTTACCAGAATACAGTTCATTACAAAATCCACAACCAATATGGAATTACATTGATGAAGGTGAGCAAATGTTTTAGGATCGGCAAATGATATTCTCAAACATTGTGCAATACAGTTCAAGCCAAATTTATTTGCAGTACAACAAGAATTTTATTGTTTATATGTACTGTTCAAGAGTGTTTAATAACAAAAGCATTGTCTATGGATGATCTATAATTCAAGTTTAATGTAGACTAGTTATTGTCATGTGTAGTGCATCTCCTTAAACAGGTAAGGTTACCCGGTCAAAGATGCAGGAGCCAGTCTTGTAGAGGTGAGCTGAATTCGCCTGAATAATAGTCTGAGCCGTCGCAGCAGTGAAAGCCCCAAATATACATAGAACAGTGTATAATGAAGAGTGCCAATAAAACCTTACATAAACACTCACGATTTGATTTGAAATATAAACATTTGATAGTAGCCTCGGGGGTACTAGAACGTTTAACCACAGAAATTTAATTTTTTGTAACTGGCTCAATTCTGATTCACTGTAACCTTGATCCACTGACCTAGAAGCATGTGGACTATGGGAATGAGAGTGAGATTACCTGGATGCAACTAGCCCTGGAATTAAATTCGCATCCACTAAGTGTTTTATAGTATAACTGTGGAATCAAAACCCTAATATTAGCTGTTATTATAGATATACAGTCTCCCAGGTTGTAGCAGTTATATTTTTCATTTTATAGGTCCGTAAATCATGATCGACTAGTCGGAGGATTATGATTCTGAGGACTATACACTCACCCAGACGATCATAATTTACCGGCCTATGATAAGACTCCTGAGTTCAAACCATTTACAGCTTTTTCATTTTACAAACTTCAATTTAGAAAAGAAGTTTATTATATTAGCAACATTTTAAGTGCAAATTTGTGATGAGGAATACATATTCCATGGACAGTTGAAGCGGAAAATTGAAATGATAAGCTGTTTCATTGAGATTTCAATGCTTGGTCATATTTTTTCACTTCAGCAAACATGAGTAGCATAACATATGTAAATGCCATGTTTTTGGGCACTTGTTTTAAATAGCTGTGTTGTATTCAGCATCATTTGATTTTTTGCATTTTCAGCTTCCACCTTTTTTAAGGTATACATCATAAACAATACTTTATTGCAGATAAACAATGTTAGAGTGTTTGTACATGAGAATGAATGTGATGACCACATTTGTAAAAACAAATATACTGGTATAACATTTAATGTTGACATGATGAATTTCAGGAAGGGTCGAGTAATGCCGTGCACAAGTTTATACTTTTGTTTAGCCTTGCATTTACCATGCGAAGATCTGTCTTCATAGAATAAACTTTGTTGATGATGAGATAACTTTACCTTTTATAAATAAATATAAATAAATAAATTGACTTTGTGTAACGAGCTTTTCAACTGATAAACCTGCGGCTCTTCCCTAGTAAAAACAAACCCTGAATTCCGGTGGAATCCCGCCCGAGTTCCAGCCCGGACTTTCCCGGAATTCCAGGCCGATTCCAGGCGGATTCCACTGGAATTCCGCTGGAATCCGCCGGAATTATTGCCGGCATTCCGTCGGTATTTCCCTGGAATTCCGGACATTTCAAGCCAGAACTCCGCCGGATTATTGCTGGCATTCCACCGGTATTCCACCGGAATTTCAGCCAGAATTCCGCCGGAATTATTGCCGGCATTCCGCCGGAATTGTTGCCGGCATTCCGCCGGTATAGCACTGGAATTCCAGCTGGAATTCCGCCGGAATTATTGCCGGCATTCCACTGGAATTCTGGCGGGAATTCTACCGGAACTATTGCCGGCATTCCGACGGAATTCTGCTGGAATTGTTGCCGGCATACCGCTGGTATTCCGGACAACTCCAGCTGGAATTCCACCGGAATTCCTGGCCCGAATACTGCTGAAATTCCAGAATTTAGATAGAACGGCATGATTATTGTCAGCATTTCGCCGGAATTCTCTCCACCCAGCATTGATTCAGAATTCATACATACAAACATACGTACTTATAAGCTTTATTTATACACGGTATCAAGTCATTCAAATTAAATATTATGCTGACTGCCATCAGTCAAGCTCGGTATGCCTGTGTCAGTAAAATATCAACAGACGACAGTATAAAACATGGACTGCGGACTATGGACTGGGTATAAAACATGGATTTAGGTATGAAACACAAACTGTGGACTGAAGGCTAAGTCTGGGTGTAAAAAGAGGATTACCTCAAAACATTTGTACTTATGCGAACATAGAGCACCCAAAATTGAAACTATGGAATCCACAAAAATTTTAAACATTTGTCACGGTTGTCCCAAATTGCGAACTTACAAAACATCTCTCATTGTAACTTTTTGTATCAAAGGTCGCTTGCATAAAACATGC
Organism: Siderastrea radians; assembly: GCA_964017195.1. Taxonomy (NCBI): domain Eukaryota; kingdom Metazoa; phylum Cnidaria; class Anthozoa; order Scleractinia; family Rhizangiidae; genus Siderastrea; species Siderastrea radians. The sequence continues at coordinate 10,401,443 of OZ024887.1, read as the reverse complement.
TGTAAGATATGTCTAGCATGTAAATATAATGCATTCCAAGCCAGTGTTTCACTGTTCAAGCGCATTTGCTCCATCGATCCATATCATGAGTTCTTGGCTTTTTGTCTTTTTCCAAACTGTAAACTTTGACTCTTAGTTTATCCACGAGTTTTTAAATAGAATAAAACCAAAAGTTTCTGTTGGTCTGTAAAAATTGCACTGATGACTGTGATAAAAGACAGTCAGTAAAACACAGTTTACAGGATTCATTTCAGTAACTGTTGCGTGTACTTGAAAATACGAGGTAGATCAATAGTATAGCTTACTGTACGCAAAACTACTTCACATCCAACTGAACAGTTACAATGTCATTTGATCCCAATTTGAGGATTGGAATGCGACACCATATCAATCTTGCACAAAACATCTTTGGGTTCTGATTAAATTTATTTGTCTGAATAGTACAGCAAACCCACCTGGAATAAACATTGGTGAGATGCCAACATCTACATCACATTTTTGATTTTTTTTAGTCACGCAAGGACAGATTCAGTAGATTTTAAGTTTGTAATTTCCTATTTCTTCAGTTCAATTGCACTCCTACAAGTAGTCTTTATTCTTAGTCCGTTTCCATTAAAAAAATAACCGCAGTTATTTGAGCTAGTCCGTGTTTTCTGTCCAGTCCTTTTTTTATACCCATTCCGTAGTCCGTAGTCCGTTAGTCCACAGTCTTACTTTTCTACTGACCGATCTTAACGGAACTCCTTAACATTATTACTGATTCTGCCAAAATGTCGTTCTAGTTCATCTGGAATAACAGACTATATTAATTCTGTCACAAGGAAAAGTCAACTCAAGGATTAAGTCACCTTAAATTGTTAATTTTCTGCATAGCTTTCAGTTAAAATTAACTTCACTTGGACAAGTCCAAGTCTAGTTCCATTGCACATAAATTCACGCAAAGACGTATCGCTATCATTTTAAGTTTCCCAAGTTTGTGGTATAGTATATACTACGTAAATTTTATGGAAGCAATTTTAAAATAACAGGGAACACATGAATTTCTCACATGAAGAAAAACGTATTTTCACGCACTTACCGCGGCGAATTCACTCGCAACTTATTATCTCCAGATGCAAACGTTTTTCTTCGGCTTTTAAACTCCACCAAAGGGAAAATCCATAAGTCAACTTTATATTTAGTAGAGGAAGCTCGAAGCAATCCAAAACACACCATTTGTACAAATTGTAATCAACTTGTCTAACAAACGAATCAAATCCATTTCACAACACACTTATTGTCCTCGTAAACAATCACGTCCGGTAGATATTTTTCGCTGTAGTTAATTCTAAGCCCATTACGAGTTCGTGTCTTCAGTTTATATTCTCTTGAACACCATCGAAAGCAAAGTGGAGTTGATGTACAAACTACCACCCTTCCATTGCAGTGCAATTGTACCATCCATGTCCAATACACAACACCACACCACAGTAATACACAGTGCAAATCTGCCATTTCATGTCTTAGGCTACTGTAGTTCCCATCACATAGCATGGGGCATATTAAGTCACCCTGAGAAGGCTGCATTTTGTGCAAGTAAGGGTGCTTTTGATTGGGAAATCTGGATTTCGATTTCAGATTTCAGATTTTGGACTTCCTAATAAAATGTGAAATCCAAAAGCAGATTTAGACGAACCGAAACCCCTTTCCAAGATGGATTTCAATTAAAGGGCCTTAATTGAAATCCATCTTGGAAAAGGATTTTGGCTGGTCCAAATCTGTTTTTGGATTTCATGGTTTATTGGGATATCCAAAATCTGGATTTTAAAATTGAAAAATCCAGATTTTCCAATCAAAAGCACCTTTAGTGTATCACCATTGGGATGCATAAAACACCGCAGTATTCATGGACTGCCCGTGATCCCTTTCATTCTTGTCTGAATAATTCATTCGGCAAGCAAAGGTCAACCCAAGCAGCTGTTCTACATCTCTACACCACTGCATCCTGAATTGCAGAATTGCTTATTATCAAAAGGGGGAATAACTAGCCAATTAACAAAATATTCGTGGTAAATAGCAATAAGCGTGCAGTTGAATGACAACAATGATCAGGAGATTAATGAAGTTTTAATTTGGTCCTCACTGGACCAGCTTGACAGGGGTATTTTGCAGGACCCAGAACGCAGAACGCAGAAAGATGGTCAGCAGTATAGAGTGTGAAACAGGTAGGTACATCATATATGATAAACTGATATCATACATGCCTAACCCTAACCCTAACCCGTAACCTTAGGGTTAGGGTTAGGCGTGTATGATATCAGTTTATCAAATATGATGTACCTACCTGTTTCACACTCTATACCACTGACCAATATCATTCTGCATTCTGTAAAATACCCCTGCCAGGACCAGCTTGCAACCATCTTTGAAACAATAAATATTGTCCTCTTTCCAATAATTTACACTTTTTCAGTAGTTCTTAAATAATCATCAGATAAAAGAATTCATAAACATCAGAGATTACAAAAAAGGCTTGTATAATTGTCTCTGTGAAATGAAACTGAAATACTGCTAACCGAAAAACTACGGTACTCTAGTTGTGAATTAAATTTGAATTTGTGAAGTGGAATGCAATCAATGTACCGCAATTTATTAACATCAGAGAGATTAAGATTACAAAAAGGAAGCCTTGAACGTGAAAATATACCGAAAGTTTTATGGAAAAATAAAGCAAATGCGAGTTTTCATTTTTAAAACTTACTTCTTAAGTACCTTCATCAACTTAATAAAAAAATCTTGCTCTTCCTTCTTACGTTTCTCTTCCCTTTCTTCTTCCCTCTTTTCTCTTGCCTCCTCTGCCTCCAAAAAGCGTCTGTCAGCTTCCTGCTGGTAGTTCACAAACGCTTCAAGCGCCTTGTCAATCTTTGTGAACCCATCTGCGGCTGAAAGCCTCCTTTTCTTTCCTATAAAGACCTTCTTCATTTCGCCTGCATTTTCTTTTGTTGTTCCTGAAAATAATGAAAGACAAACAAACTTCTTTTCCTTGGCTCTTACCAAACCAAACTCTCCGACTTTTCAACAAGAAATTCTTAAAAGAAACTCCCCAAAATATGCGGAGGGTGTAAACTGCAGGTTGCAGGTGCAGGTTGCAGGTTGCAGGTGCGGGTTGTAGGTAGCGGGTTGCAAGTTGCGGGTTGTAGGTTAATTACAAAGTAAAAAGCAGTTAATTAAAGGATAACAAAATTAAAGGAGTAAGAATGGCTTCAGTTATTGTGTAAAAATTGTCCTTTTCATATGAAAAGGCATGCCATAAAAGGTCTCCCGAGTAGCTTAGTTAGGACGAAGGAATATCAAACGTTGAACAAAAGAGACTTGGTAAAGACAGAGGTGTCATGCCGATGGGGTCACACAGTTTTACCAGGTTTTGTTCAGCAGGTTTAATTTTGCGTGTTTGTAGGTTCGAGAGCAGCATTTTTGTTGTATATCATCACCAATCCGAACCAAATAAAACCCATGATTAACACGTGATAAGCTGATAACATCGTCAAAAGCAACGAGTTTCAAGAATTGCATTTTTTCACGAGCGTTTCTGTGTCTTGCATTAATAAGCATAAAATGTTGACGGATAAAAAGTGAAAGTGCTAATACTTTCACACGGTTGCGGTTAAAAATGTACACGTTGCGCTTGTATAAAAGCGAATGAAATGCCTCAGACAAAAAAAGACAACTCAGATGTTTTCGGAACCAGTGTCGAAGTATCAGTGGCAATCGAAAGCTAGCTTGACGGGCTGCAAAATTGCCAAACGAGAAAAGAATTTGGCCCCAAATTTGGCCTCAAGCTCTACTTTACAATAGTGTTCGAAAAACATTCTGAAAAGAAACAAAGTTCAAGGTTGTAGTTTTAATGTTGCTATAGTTTACTAAGCAAGAATGTGCGAATACACAATAATGTGCAGCATGTTTGATTACTTGCACTTTGCACAACATATCGAATTGAAATTAAATTGAAATGTTAATTTTAGTTCTGCAAGGTGACTGGTTTTTGGCTGGTTAATATAACTGGATTTTGTTTGCATTTATGATGCAAGCTTACTGGTAATTTCAATAAGTTCACATTATACATTAGCAGTTAAATTAATGCCCGATCCTGTAATCTTTATAATCCTGTGATCGAATCATTCTATTGTTATGATTAAAACCGCCTGTCTTAATATTTGTTTGTATTACACCAATTGAAAATGTAATGGTAATTGCAGAACTGAAGGTGACACTGAGCAGTTTATGGAAACATGTTTTCGAAACTTACAACTATCGTGATTTTCCCTAAAATTGGCAACTCCACGGACTTAAAAATCTCAGCATCTTCGGGAAATTTAAAGTGGGTGGCGGTTGAACTCCATTATGGCCTCGATGGATCATCGCCAATAGTTAACGATTAAACCGCACCTTTCATCTAATATTTCCATTCCAAATTGGGGGTGTGGTGTCTCTGCGAGAACACATTGAAACGGTTTCGCAAACTTTCATACCAACAGTCTAGTCGAGTTCAAGTTTCTCATTACCAAGGTTTCTTTACAAATGAAACAATTCGGATTTTCTTGAAGAAATTTAAGTAGAAACGTACCATATAAAGATCATACATCTTCTGTTAGAAAAAATATATGTAATCGCAACCTGCAACCTGCACCTGCAACCTGCAACCTGCAACCTGCAACCTGCAGTTTACACCCTCCGCAAAATATGTATCGTATTTCAATGAAACGTTAGTTCAGATTACATGAAGGGATTTATTTGCCAAGCGATGTATCTGTGACTGATTATAGCACGAAGTACTTCACAGTTGTCCGTTGCGTGACTTCACTGTCATCTTTGTAAAGAACGGAGACAAAAATATTTGCGACAAACTGATATTTTGGTAGATATTACAAGGCTTACCTGTCACACAAACCGGCCCCTCTGTACATTTGGCAGCTGAAGAACTACCTGTACTGCTTGAAGGAATATTGAGGTCGATATTTTCATCTTCTTCGTATTGATCTTCGGCGCCATTCAGGTTCTCCTCGCCGACTCCGCAAAATGATGCCGCAACGATTTTGGTGGAATTAATCACACATTTAGGCAGTTTACTGGGCTTATCGGATAGGGCTTCGTCTAACTCGTCAAAAAAGGGTGGCTTCTTGCTGGGAGTCCCATTTCCCGTCTTGTTGCATTCGTCTTTATACTGGCGGTACGCTGTAACAAGCGTGTGCAATCTCACTTTGCAAGCTTCGCCGTCTCTGTCCTCATAACCACAAGCGCGTAAAAACTCCCCCATTTCTAGCCAAATTGGCTTTTTTCTGGTACATGACTTAAGTCTTAACTGGATATTTTCATCTCCCCATTTTTCAAGCAGAAGCTTGGTCTCGTGGTCCTCCCACCTTCTTCCACGAACTTTTCGGACAGCCGCCATTTTGAAGTTGTTGTATTAAACACGAAGGTTAAACTACCTCGTACGGGTAGTTTTAATAAAACACGTTTTAAACATGTTTAACTTGTGTCAACCCGCGGTGTGAACGATTTATATTTAAAACGGTGTTTAGTAAAACAGCTTTTAAACATGTTTAAGCTTTGGTGTGAACGGGGTATAATTGTTAAAGCATTTTAAAATTAGTTTCATATTGTAATATCAATTTTTATCTCTTTTCTTAGTTTTTAATTTTTTATTTTTATTATAATTTGCAGGGCTCCACTGAAAACCGCCAAGGCGAGTGGGCTCCCTGGATTATTATTATTATTATTATTATTATTATTATTATTATTATTATTATTATTATTATATTATAAGAATCAGCTATCACTGCCTCCGCAACTCCTCCAAAAGTTTGGAAACGCTATGTTGATAACAGCTTCGTCATTATTAAGAAACACTCCGTCTCAACCTTCCATGACACTCTTAACTCGATCGACCCGAAAATTTCTTTCACTATTGAAACGGAGAACAATGGACAGATATCCTTCTTGGACACCCTGGTATCCAGAAACGATGATGTTGTCACTATTGATGTTTACCAAAAATCTACTCATACGGACAGGTACTTGGATTTTCATTCAGACCACGAGAACAAACACAAAATAAGTACTGCCTCCACTCTTCTGAATCATGCTTCTAACCTCCCGAGCACCTCTGCGGGTAAATAAAAAGAATTGATTTACGTCACAAATGCCCTGGAATCAAATGGCTACCCCCAGTCTTTCATATCAAACATCCTTAAGAAGAAACCACCTCCTGAAACTACACCATCCACAGAAGAGTTACTTGGGATGTTCTTTAAATCGGCCGATCCTTCAAAATCAGATCGTGGTTTCGCAGTTTTACGATATATCAAAAGTCTAACCAAGCCACTCACAAGACTTCTCAGAAATAATGGAATCCAAACCGCAAGCAGACCCCTCAAGACCCTACAACAGGAATTTGTTTCCCCCGAATCAAGACCACCTGTTGTTCAACAAACAAATGTTGTTTACAAGATTCCATGTGCCGGCTGCCCGTGGAGTTATATTGGAGAAACTGGAAGGTGCCTAAAAACAAGAGTGAAGGAACATACTAGAAACATAGGTTCCAACATTGCAGCACACGCATGGTTGAACGACCACTCCATTGACTTTAAAAGTGCTCATGTAATCGATAACGGAAATTTCCGCGTTAGAAAAACACTGGAATCCTGGCACACAGCAATTACAAGCGACGCAGACAATAATGCGAGACAATTACCTAGACAATACTCAATTTTATGGGCGATGGGCAATTTTATTATGATCTTCTTATCAGCATTTTATTCCCACTTAAGTATTTTTATTGTTTTTATTATAATTTCTCTTTCTCACACTTTTTTTGTAGTATATATTTTAATGTTCGCGCTTTTTATTCATCACTTGTCAAAGATTGCAGACGGGCAATCGAAAGGTTGTAAACTTTTAAATTTTTTAACCAGAGAACGCTCAAAATCTTATTCACTCCGGAATAATTTTGATTTGTGTTTTAGTGACGCTCTTGGAATTTCTGCTTAGTTTAAGTTTGCTGCAAAGTGATTTTTCTCGTCCATTTTTTTCGTCGGGTGCTCGCAGGGAAAAAACTTTCAGCTCACTGTTGTTGAGTATTCATTGACCAACTTTGGTCGTAGCTAGGTTATGAGCGGAAAACATAGCTTCGTTTAAGCAGTAAAGACGCAAAAAATCTCATAACCGATATCCAGTTTTTAATAATAACAGTTTGTATTCCATTAAATCGCGCTAGACGCGATCCGATAGGCAAGCATCAAGGGCCGTTAACACGGGAAACTTAATCGCAGGTGTGAACTGATAGAGATTTGGTAGCGTGCAATTTCAAATCGCCTAAGTATAGAAGTTACTGGAAAAGTTTGGTGAGAGTTGATAGCCATTTAACTGCAATCTGTGAGCTGATATGATATGATTGTAAAAGTTACCTTTTGAGAACATAGTCACATCTGTTCAGCTAACATTTTGCTATGTTTGCTCCCGCTCCTGTGCATTATTTAAACAGGCATGTGGTTTAAAATCGCATTCAAGCCGTGAAGGCGCAGCATAATTTGCAGGTAGCTTACCAAAGCAATTTGAAATCGCTTACGGCAATTCGTCATCGTCGATCACACTTGGTCAGAAGTCATCATTCTACACATATATCCAGAAAGTTGGGTGAAATTATTTTATCAAATTCTAACTTTGATTTTTGTGCCTTACACAGAATTGTACGAAAAAAATTAAAAAAAGGAAGACAAAGTATTTTAAAATTTCACCCACTAATAGGGGCATCCGTTTGGGTACAAAACACGTCATTCCCCTTACACCATCACCTGGATATAAGCACACCACATATTCTTAAAGGCAAAGTTAACAAAATTACATCTTCATGCAGCTAGTAGTTCATGGCAGATGTAGCGTATGCTTGGAAGTACAAACCTAAATAAGGCACATGGCTAAGTAACGGAATTCCGTCCTTTACCAGGATGCTCGGCTCGAGAAACGTAAACTTATACTTCGAACAACAAACAAGTGATAATCCAGGTCGATGCTGGTCTCTGTAATGAACAAAATCAGTTTTCTGTTATACAGTGTTTTTGTGTTCTCAGACATGAAATGTTTTGCTTATTTTATGTTTTTTTGTTACCTTTTTTTTCTTCACTTCCAGGTGGACAGCTCATATGATTCAGGAGATTACGAAAATGCCAAGAAATACTCCAACATTGCCAAGTGTTTGAGCTTAACTTCGATCATCCTTGGCGTCTTCTTGATCTTCATTCTCACTGTTGTTATGCAGGTGGGCAGTAGATTTACAGCCGTAGTTTCAAAACGGGCTCCGTTTCTTTAATTTGCAAACATTTAAGCCTTAAAATCAACATTCATATTCTCCTCACTAGTCTCATGTATTTCTTTTAGTACAAGTAGAAAGAATTTGTTTAAGTATCAAGACTAGACATTTCGTCTTTCATTACCGTGACCAATTTGAGTGAACATATAATGACATTGCAAAGTGAAGTTAGCGACCCCTCAATAAGGGTTAACACGTGTACTGATTGAATTGCAAACCACATATGAGCGGAGCAGGAAACAAATAGTCTTGCATGGTTTTCGTTTTAACATTGTTATTCACTGGCTCTGATAGTTTCGCGAGAGTGATTTTGCTGGATCGTAATGTCCCCTATACAAATATATATGTATGCTTCTCGCACATTTTTAACCTATATACTTAAAGCAGCTAAGAAAAGAGAGAACACTGGCTTTAAGGTTTTTGCCGTATGCGAGACTCGTTTTTGCGCCTATTTATAGAATTTCCAGGCCATGTTCCGAGCTACAGCTGGTAGGGATGAAGAAAAAAAAGACAATCATTGCTGTTAATCTTGTTTCAAAGAAGGCTCGACGCAACGTGATATCTGTTTGTTACTTTTGCTCGAAGAAGGAATTGATGGCCAAAGTAACTTTGTTCCTATTTTAATTTTGCAAATTGAAGGTTCTGTTAAGGTGTTTCGATACAGTTTCTTTGGGACCATACCTAACTTTTTGAATCGGCTCTTAGACAGTCTTCTCCTTGTCAGATCAACGTGAAATTTGCAATACTTGTTGGTTTTGGATTGAACTTTAGCGTGGTTTACATTTTATAAAAATCGATCTTTCCATGACAACGATAAACAAAAATCATCAAAAACAGTCAAATTGAAATTTTGCACGATCCAGATTTCGCTTCGAAAAGCAAATACCAACATCTTAAACTGTGGTGTATGGCAAACAAAATATACAAGAACAAAAAAATTCTGTATGTTTGTTTTGAAGTAAATCGCAAAAACATTTTCAACCTTAGTTTTTGCCTAGTAATAGTAAATGCACCGAAAAATAATGAATGCTTTGATGAAATGGCTAGTAATTACTGTTAAAATGTGTCTTTTACTTACTATTTTACGCCCAGAAAGTTTTGTTGAAACTGGTGTTTGCGATCTCGAGAACGACTTGTTTTTCTAAGATTATTCGCGTAATAATTTTGTGGTAATTTTTTAATTTGAGCGCTTTTGCGAAAATCTTAAGAACGGCTCGATAGATTTTTTTAAAACACTAAACATGCGTGCTTGACGATGTGACCAATTTTAGTTTGGAGTCTTATTAACATTGATTCACTGGAACACTTTTAGATTTAACGTTAAAGAGGATGTATGAACCGACGGAGAAGGTTGCGTTACAAATTCACGGTTGGCAAGTAGATGCTAATATATTCAAAGTAATGCGTTATTCATTGCTTCGTGATGTTATCTGGTTTCTTTGTTCTTTGTTGCACTGTAGATTACAACGAAAAGAGCCGATTCAAAAAGTTAGGTATGGTCCCAAAAAAACTGTATCGAAACACCTTAAGGAAAGACAGAAACCAAATAAACTGAATCTACAATACAGTGCAATACGCAATTAATAATTATTACACTCGCGCTTGTTGGATACGAGTTGGTAAAAAAAAATCACAACCAACGAGGCACATAACGCCGACAAGCTAATAAAAAATACATTACTTTGTATCCGCTTGCGACGAGCTTATGAGTAGAATAACCGTTTTATATTCTCAACACTTTAAGCAAGGTCATTCGCTGATAACTAGCCTGCGAGCAGGCTCACTTAGGGTGTTATTCGTGCAAATATCTTCAGTGGCGACAGAGCCGCAATTTGCGAGCCGCAGATACTCGCATAAGTGAGCCCGCTCGCAAGCTAGCTGATAACACGTAGGCGGTGAATCAATGAGGAAGCTAGAAATTTAACAACCAAAATTGACAATTTAATAGCAATGAATAGAAGACGCATAGTTCGTCTTTTATCGTTATGTTACGGATATGATGCTGTAACCTGGTAAATTAAAACTGGGCATTGCTTGAATTCCAATATAGTTCATCTTTGCAACCAATAAAGTAAAACATCCAGTATCGATTCGTGAACGTAGGTAAAAAAGGATATCAAGGTGCTGTTTAGTATAGACATCAATTAGGTGGATCTGTGTAGTATGAAATTTTCGCGGGAGTTTAGTTTCGCGGATTGCCGATTTTTTGTGCTTCGTGGGAACAGATTTTCGCGAATTTGTATTTCGAGACTTTACCACTGGGAACAAATTTTCGCGGATTTCGGGCAATTTTCTCTCCGGTATTTAACGTACGAAACTTGTGCTCTCATGATATAGTGACAAGGGATGTAATATTTTCTTGTTGTATTTCACTTATTTGCTTTGCTCATGTTGTGAGTCGTCGATTATAACTCAAAGCTACCGAAAGGTGCGATTTCGTATGCCTTATGGGCTGGGAGATACACGTAGTAAACTATGGCTGGCTAGCACTCTTTGTCAGGAAATAGTCTTATCTACGGTTGTTATAAAAATACCTAGAGACCGCAGAGACTACTCTTTATTTCGCAATTGTGAAAAGGAAGGTCGTAATATTGCTCAACTAGAAACCACCATTCAGGAGCCAAAATACATGGAGTAAATTTGGGGGATGGGAGGGTGGATTTTTTTGGCGGGATCAAATTTTCGCGGATCGAAATTCACAAAAATTTGATCCTGCAAAAATTTCATGCCACACGGTATACTGGCGCAGTAAAACTGTGAATAAGTGCCTTCGACCACGGATGGTCGGGATGGAAACGGATTGGTCGGTCGTAGAAACTTTGAGCATGGATCGAAGGTCCGTGCCTTTTGACGATCAAAATTTTCCAAGAGTTCTTTTCCGCTGAATTTTCTAAAAGGACTAAGGTTGGGTATATGTAACTTCATTCTAGAAATTTTACAAAAATCCCAACTCACAATTTTTGTACAACCACCAATTTTGTTAAACAAGTGGGTTGCTGTTAGATAAAAATTGTGCTCGTGAAAACAATCACCTTCGTCCTGTTTTGGATAAATGCTGTAGTTTTTGCGAAATTCTCATTACAATCGAGTAAAATCTCAAAAAGTAATAGACATTTAAGAAACATCACCGAGTGTGCATTAAACTTCAATCGAGAAGATAAGTTTTCTCCCATGTCTCTCATTTTCTCTCGTGTCTAGAAAAAAAATAAACATAAAAAAGTGATTATATTTTGTTCTCCTTTCAAGAATTCTCTTTGTATCTTGTTCTTGGAGTTCCAAGCCTATTTTGTACATTGGAAAATTTGCTTAATTTTAAGCAGAATTTAGACACCAAGACAAAAAGAAATACCTGTGACAGAGTCCTTTTAAACTTCTGATGTATTCATATATCAGGCCCGGATTCGGTCGTGCATTACTGAAAGGTTGCGGGCAGGTTGAGCCCTTGGAATTGACTAAATGGTATGCAAGTTCGTGCAACACTTACGTTCGTACCCCAAGGGCTTCCTTTCACTTAACAATTCAGTACTTCAGCCACTTGACCTCTTAACCACATCTGATAGCTCAAATAACGATTACGTGCTTGTACTCTAAAATATTCTTTTTTATAGTATATTGAGTGTTACGGTGCTCTGTGACTGACAATGAAATCGTCCGTGGTATAGAATTTCTGGGACGTTTTTAACTGCACCGAATGAATCAAATCTGCTAATGAATCAAAATGACCCAAATTTTCATACATAATAAATTGTTTTGAGGTTTCTGAAACGACTTTTCTATTTTGGCGTGGGCCACTACGCGTTCTGAGTCCGTTGAACTGAAGTAACCGGAAACATGGTTTACATGATGTTTTTCTCTGTTGACTGAAATCACGTGTTATGAGCATTGTGTCGAATTCAGCTTTTACGTTACTTTTTCAACAGAAAACGTGTAATAATGACAAACGATTTACCTAAAAAGGGACTATTTCATTTCCCTAATCCTGAATCACTGATTACTTGCTTAATAGTTGTGTCAGTATTTCACACTAAACGAAGAAAGCCATTTTTTTTTTCCAACCGTAAAGCCCTTGTCACCTCGTGCCAAAGTCAATTGCAAGTCGTTCCCCGTTATCTTGCCCTGTCGACGCCAGTGTTTCTTATGATGAAGCAAAAATCGTTTGGATCGGGTTGTAATTAACTCTGATTCTTATTACGCTGGGCAAATTAATATCTTCAAGAGACGGGACCAGGAGCTCTGGCGTGACGTAAATTGCGGAACAACTTGATGGTGTATGACATCACACGGAGGCGAAGTGACCAGAAAACTAACTTCCGGCTTCATATAAACCGCAAAGTTAACAATTTGGCGGTTACCTTGACAAACTGGGAAACTTCCTGTTCATTTGCTGCTGCATGACATCAGTGAAATTACTGCAATTTAATCAGCCGATGCAGCTATAAGTCCGTTTTACTTCCTTTCACAATCAGTACGTTTCAGAGCTACATCTCGTCATTTGCATTTGGACTCCGCGGTATTTTTAACTCCGTTCTCTCAGGTAGGTACTATTGCCAATTTAATAAGGTCACTTATGATAGTTATAGCACTATGATGTTTTTCTGAGTTTTGGAAACAGTATTTTGGTGGTGTATTTCCCATTTCAGCCAATGCGTCAAATGGAGTTTTGTCAAACCTTGTAGACCGTCGAAATGTTTTGCTCTATCCTTGGATGAATGTCTAAAATAATGAATATCAACTTGAGAATTAAAATAACGGTTAAAAATTACAAAATCAGTTTTAACAAGGTGCAGTCTGCTCCCTTCTTTTTAAGCTTGCACTTTATCCTCAAATTTTTTGCTCAGTTTGCAAACGTTTTGCCTTTTAACAAATTTTATCGAATATTTGTTGGCATTTGGCATTTATAACATGGAAACATGGAACGGCGAATGTTCGGTATTTTGCGGCAACTGTCCGTTTAAAACACGTTCGGTGATTGTATTCATCTGTCTGGCCGCTGTAATAAAACCAAAAGTTGCTCAGCAAAAGCATCTATTAAAGCGAGACCAAGAGTCCCCTTGCTGACACATCATTCACATTTGGAGTTACTAGTAAACCGTGCTGAGTGGATATATGGATATTTGTGAAAGCTAAGACGGTTTAATCTTTTCGGATTCTTTAGCTTAAAATTAAGTCGCAGAAATATTTTAGGGAACAGAATCCAGAGATGTGCTAGTTTTATTTCTTCTCTTGGTTATCTTTGCACATTCCAGCAAACGTGATAAGGAGTACGTCGTGATCCTAACCTCTCAGTGCTACACTGCGTTTTTTTGGTGAGCGCGAAAAACCAAAAAAACCTTGAACATAAACTCAGTGCAATATTAAAAAAAATAGTGTGAAATGCGTGGCTTTAAATAATATCTGACAATATTTTGGTGTAGTGTTATTGCTAATGAAAAGTTAGAAAATACGACTGCCTGTTAACGTGGTTTTTACCGTTCACTACTGCCAAAACATTTTGACATGGTGCTGAAACGTGGCGCAACGTCTTGGTTTACCCGGTGGTCGAACTTACTAAAAGGACGCAAAAATACAACAGAATCCCGAAAACTCGAACCTCACACACAATTTCCGTTATTTTCAGCGTTAATTGTGTAGTGCATATATATTTTGGAACTCACAAAGTCGTTAAGTAAGTGCGATTACTTATCAAAACGTTCGGTGTTATATTGAAAGTCGTATGAGAAATAAAATGCCCAGTACCCGATCTTGACAACTTCCTTTTTGCTTGAAGAGTTTATTAGTAGACAAATATCGAGGACGCAGCGGCTTATGGAACGCTGTAGCCACTGAAACACTGGAACGTAGATAGTGGAATGGCAAGCGGAAGATAATGAAGAGCATTTTTAAGAAGTGACATCACAGGGGGTAAAATTGTACTCAAGCATGTAGCCTGCGAATGCAGACGTATTTCCGGCTGTCGTTTTCGAAGAACTGTGCAATCGCTGGAATGTTGTTTTGAAAGGATGTCCAAATTGCGAAAGGGAACTTTCGAGTTTCGGTATGAAGAATTATGTGCAAAATGTAGATTATAGATTATTAATGCAAATTATTTTCTGGTTTCCCTGAAGAGAAATACAGAATGAGGACACTTTCGTGGCTCACAATTCCCAAATGGAATTTCCTGACGAAAACTGTGCATGTAATTTGCTCTTTCTACAATTTCCCAGTTTTGAACGAATCGACCTGCCAGTCATTGCCACAGCTTTCTGGGAAAATTTTGGTAAATGGAACAAAACACGTTTCAAGGACGAATGTCTGTTACGTTCTGGACAGAAGGACACGTTTCCATGGCTACCATGTAGAATGATAATGGATAATGACGAACGATGTTGGATGGCATGAACGGAATTTGTTTTCCGAAACATGTTGAATTTACCAGTGTAAAGTTGTCGAATGAAAATGTTGTATCTGTTTTTCCTGGGCCTTAGGGGATTTTGTGTCCGATGTCAACTACCACAAAATGCTCACTGGGGACACGACCAAGATTGAACTGGAATTTGTAAATGTTAGTTTTTGAGGAGTACCCGGAGAAAACCTCTCGGAGCAAGGACGACAAGAGCAACAGACTTTACCCACATAAAAACCTCTTTAGTCATTTAAAAATCTTGTTCAGTTCATCTCTGTTGTTTTCGTCCCTTAGCCTATGAAGCTAAATTTTAATATGCTGGTTTCAACATCTACAGGTAGGATCTACGAGTTACATATCAAGAAATGGCTTACACAAGTACTGATGGTATGACCCATCTTTTTCATGAGAAAACGTAACCGAACATATCTTAAGAAAGTGTCTCCATAAGGGAAATTACAATAGACTGCCTTTCCTTGATGTTAGCCGAGGAGCACGTAGCTTGCGTAGCAAGCGTTTCCGTATTATTTCGTACAAGTTTGAAGCATTTTTTGCTTGGCCACGTGAAAATTGGGGCGAGCACTTGCGCCCCAATCTTCGTCGGAAAAGCCTATGGAAACGGTTGCCAGGCAGGCTAAGGAGCATGTGACCTCAATTGGTCAACAGTGACCCAGCCTAGGTCTTCTTTTAGGTAACTTTCACGGAATATCCCCATTAGTGATAGCTTCATAGAAACCTCACTACAGTGTGAGCCAACGAGCATGTGACTTCGTTTGGCCAGTGGGCACTCACAACAAGCAGAGACTTAGCTGTTCACTCTCTCTCACTCACTCACTCACTCTCTCTCTCTCTCTCTCTCTCTCTCTCTCTCTCTCTCTCTCTCTCTCTCTCTCCCTCTGTTTGTTTGTTTTTTTTTTTAATTTATTTATTTATTTAAAGTAGCAAGCAACCCTTTCCTAACATGTCTGATACATTTAATCCGACATCAAATCCAAACAATTCTTGTACTAATATTATCACTTTAGATTGATAACCATATCCAAAATAAATTTATTTCCAAGATAAATTTTCGGCTCCGCCATACACTGCACAGCCCGCCGTTGGCCCAGCGCCGTACACTCAGCAACCTGGATTTCCTCTGTCAAATATCCCAAATACTACCGCCGTAGTTATGACGGTAAGTTTAACAAATTCAGATCTGAACTGCATATTGATAAAAGCGATACTTAGGACTTTTAAAAGGAAATATAGCATAAAATAAAAGTCTTGTTTAATAATCCAAACAGAGAAAGTATACACACCACCATAATAAAATAGTACCATTACTTGGGGTTCAAGCATTTCTTTGATTAAAAAATTATGCCCTACCTCGTATTCACCAAATTGTGCCTCTCTCTAACTATATGTATGAACGAGAACTGCCTATCTGCTGGGAAATCTTTACAATTGCTACCTACACCCCTGTTGAGTCCTTGTTCAATCCCCCACCCCTTATGAGTTACGTGACTCATTAAATCACCCCACACCCTTGATGAGTCATCTGACTTTTTCAACGCCCCCGCACCTGATTAGTCAATGAAGGTCATTCAATCCTGCCACCGCTGAAGAGTTATCTGCTGCATTGCATTCCTTACCCCACCCCCCACCCCCACTATCCCTTGATAAGCCGTCTGGCTCATTCAATACCCCAACTCCTAATCAGTCATCTAAGGTCGTTCAATCCCCCAACTCCTGATGAGTCATCTGGCACCTTGAACTTCTCCCCCTCCCTCCCCCCCTCCAACTCTGGTGAGTCATCTTGCACATTCAATCTGCTGATTAGACACTGGATAAGCCACCTCGTCCTAGTCTGCCTGCCACCAGGAGACATCTATGCTACAAAACGCATTTGCATCAGTTGAACAGAAAATAATGACCCATTTGCGTTTAAAATAATCATTTAGTGCACATAAATTACTGATAAGTGTGTTTGGCTACGGATGGTTAGGATGGAAATGGACTCCAACTTGGAAAAAGTCGGACTGGAGTTTTCAAGATCTTTGCTTAGGTCTTAGATGCAATCGGAAGAACTAATTATGACTTGTTCCTTCTTTTGAAATTTTATCGTTCTGTTGCTGGTCTATCATACCATTTAATATGTGCATGTATGAGTAAGGTACTTAGCATATGACTTGATCATTGTTCTGTTTTTTTAGCCGCCCACCGTGGTAGTGGAACCTCGTCCGTCATCTTGGATTGCTTTGTCTATATTTAGCTGTCTGTGTTGTATTTGGCCCCTCGGATTAGTGGCTATTGTGTTCTCTGTTATGGTAAGAATAATTTTGACATTTTTCCCGGAAGTCGTGCTAGACGTGATGCTATAAACAATCATCAAAGCCCGTTAACATGGGAAATTCAAATCACCTTAGTATTCCACCGGAAACGTTTGATACTATTTGACGGCCATTATTTGATTGCGACCTGTGAGCTCGTGTAATGAGCTTTACATAACTCATAACGGAATTTGAATAGTGCATAGTCACTTCAGATACCACTGCACACAATTTTAACACCCCTCTGAAACAGTCCTGGTGAAACCTGACCTGGCCTGTGCTTTGCCCGATGAATTTTCGACCTCCCTTGTAGTTTCTTGAAAAATCCCTGCCAGGGTGAGTTGAACTTGTCCCTGGGGGAAAATTAAGTTTCCCTTAGTGGGATGGGTCCACTAATGTATTAAAAAGCAGTTTTAGAACTCCAATTTCCACTCAAAGACTGGAAATCGTTTATCCTATGACCTTAATTTCAAAGTTTCCCGGGTTCACACCAGTATTAATATTTTGTTGCTGCGCAGACGCATTGAGGGCCCTAAGAAACGCTGTTAAAGATGCGATTTGCGAACACCTTGAGCGTCTGGTATGCATAAAAACATGCACAAAACCAATTTTTTATTAACGACCTCCACAGTTAGCAAATTGAAACAACCTAGTGGAATTTTTTTCTTCCGTGTTGGGATTTTTATGGAATACCTGACAAACATTCGGGTTTATCCAGGTTTGTTACACAGGGATGTACAATAAAATGGCAATCAAACCGCCTGATATCAGTACAAGGTCGCAACAAAAATCGCTCGTAGTCTACTCAGGCAATTCGACACTTCATCATTGACGAGCACACTTGATTAGAGATAGTTTTTCTATTTCCAGCAAACCCAAGTAGAGTTATATTTTATTAAATTCTAACTTGATTTTTGTTCTTCAGAGAAAAAATTATGAACAAAAAATATTGATTCCACCCGGTTACAGTAAGAGGCAGTTACAATACAACTTTCCAAATACGCCACCTAGGCTTCCTGGGTGTAAGCACACAACATCTAACTTAAGACAATTTTTTAAACAAAGTTACAGCTTCATGTACAGGTAGGTTAAGTTTGCTTGGAAGAACAATGTAAAACAGGAAATTGCTGTGTAAAGGGATTCCTTCCGACAGCAAGCTTAGTTCGTCAGTAACTAACATTTCCAACAACAGACAAATGATAAACCAGGACGATTACAATCATCGTCATGGATGAAAACAGTTTCAGATCAATTATAGTGTTTTTGTGTTCTCACACATGAAATGTTCTACTTATTTTGTGTTGTGCCATTTTTTTTCATTTCACTATCAGGTGGACAGTTCATATGATTCAGGGGATTACGAAAATGCCAAGAGATACTCTAACATTGCCAAGTGGTTGAGCATACTTTCGATCATCTGTGGTGTCATCTTGATCGTCATTCTTGTTGTTTATTTTGCCGTCATTGCCACCACAGTTGCTTCTGTTGCATCGTCATCGTCTAACTATTACTGAGCAATTTAAAGCCTGGGTTCAAAAAAGGCTTTGTTCAATTAAGGCTCAAAATCAACATGCATTTTCTCCTTACTAGCTGCCATGTATTTCTTATGACATAAGTCGGGAGAAATTGGTTAAACAGAAGGCACTTCAACTATTGTGATTATTTTCTTTATTCTTGTGACCCATTACTTTAATCATACAATGATATTGTAAAGAGAATTTGGATACTGGTCAATATTGGGGCTTAAAAGGTTAAAACGTTTACTGATTAAATTGCAAACTACCTATATGGGCGGAGCACAGGCATATGGGTTTCCATATTATTAATTATTATCATTATTATTATCTCCTGTTTCTCCTTTCTGTTTTACATTGAAATTCACCCCTGATGGCTTAACAGAAGAGATTTCGCTAAATCGTTATTTCCTTTATCCAAATATATTTGTTTTTGTGCATTGTAATAACCTACATAAGGCAACTAAGGAAACAGGGAATGATGGGCTTTGGAGTTTTGTTTATGTAACAATCGATGTTGCGTGCATTTATAGAAGTGTTAGGCCACGTTCCGAGCAACAGCTGGTAGGTGTGGAGAAAGATAAGAAATCTCTTGGTGTTGATCATGTTTCAAACAAGGCTCGACGCAAACGTGAATTATTACTATTACTTTCTCCTTATGTTTGACGACGAAGCTAATGGCCAAAGTTACTTCCAGTGATTTTAAAATTGCAAATTAGAGGCTTTTAGCATAGATATCAACCATGTAAACAGAATTCTATTATAGTGCCGTAGGTAATTTAAGAACAATAATTCCTTTCGCGCTTTTTGGATTTGAGTTGATAAACAGTAATAAACGAGGCGCGCTGCCAACCTGTGTGTGGGCAACCAATGAGAAAGCTAGAAGTATAGTACAATAACCGTGACTGGAAATTTAATAAAAGTGATATCTAAGAGAAGATGCGTAGCTCGTCTTATCTAAAACACCATAAACCTTGTGCTGTAAACCCTGTCTAACGAAACGGGGCTTTGCTTGAATGTCCGAAATAGTGTATTATTTTGCTTCACAAAGTGAAATGTTCGGTGTTGAGTTACGTTAAAAGGTTCGGTGGGTGGTGCTGGTGTGCCAGTGCCTCCACTTTCCCGCTGTATTGTCTCAGGCCATGGACAAACGGACCCAAAATTTCCATTCAACAACGTCCAGCATGCATTGTTGAAATCAACATCTTGCGCGTGTTTGGCCACCTTTTGAATGGTGTTGAATGATATTGAAAGGTGTGAACCGAAGTTTGATCCAACTGAAGTTTCAATTTAGCGTTTCTTTTGTTCTCAGGGGTGAAAAGTAATGTTGAATTCGTTAGTCTGGCGCGTGCATCGGTGTGGTACGCATGCTCGTGCAGCAAACACCAATTTACTTAATTCAGCAACACTCACCGTCATTCAACAGGATGGCCAAATAGTCTCACGTGTTGAGTTCAACCACAGGCAGCCCAAGCTAACGTTGAGAACTGCGCATAAATTTGACTGTTGTTTCCACGCTAAGCATAATAATGACATCGGCACGCTATGCATAATAATGAAATCGGCAACATTTAAGAGTTTCTATGGAAACGCTACAAAACGTCTCAAATTGCCACAAATAAGAAAAAGTCCAAATAAAAATGATTTGCCTTATTACATTGTTGTATTGATCATTATTTGAGGGCTTCCTGGGCTGGTTTGAAGCCGGTTTTTATTTTTCATGTTTGCTGAATCTTTAGGAAGGAAACAGTTTCACACTGCACCTCACTTGAGTTTCGATAAATTCCATCACAATAAACGAGTATTTTTGGGTCTTGTGCATACCTCTGTTCTTTCTCATAGGTTCCAGATCCTATTTTAAGCCGTCGAAAATCCGTCTTAAATACGAAACTCGCCTTTCCAGGTATGCGTTTTCATTTGAAGTGCACACATGAATCATTGCAAGAAGCGTTTCGACGGCAAAATGGCGCCTAGCCGGGGAGAGGCTGAGTGAGATTGTCCACAAGCAAAAGGCGACACTGCGGAGTCCAGAGAGGTCGGTTTAACTGGAAATAGAGAAGTATTAGAACGGCCGTGAAATTCACTCGCCTCACTTGACTTGGAAAACCATAAATTTGTTTTAGAGACGACTGAAGAACTATCTTTTGCTGCGCTCTAATCAATCCATTCGATGATTTTATGCCGAGTATTTGGCGCAAGTGACCCTGCTCACTGCCCGCAAATCAACCTCGTTATTTAATTCCGATATATAGGGTTGTCTTCCCGAAAAAAAATATTGCTGTGACCGTGGAAGAATACCCACCACAAATTCGATTCCTTTGAAAAGCGGTGCAATTTTTTTTTCTAGGTGGAAACTGCTCCTCGTCTTTGCTTCTAAATTTCGACAACATTTTTTTGTGGTAAACAGGTAAATGTGACGGAACAAACCACTATGCTAATATATTGTTGCACGAAGGCATTAAAACGTGCTCGTGGCGTCAAGTGAGGCGACTAAATTTCACGGGCGTGCTGATAGTTCTCTATTTTCGTCAAACCGACCTCTCTGGACTCCGCAGTGTCGCCTTTTGCTTGTGGACAATCTCACTCAGGCTCTCCCCGGCTGAGGGCAATTTTGTCGTCGAAACGCGGCTCGCAAAGATTCATGTGTGCACTTCAAATGAAAAGGCATACCAGGAAAGGCGAGTTTCGTATTTAAGACGGATTTTCGACAGCTTAAAATAGGATCTGGAACCTATGAGAAAGAAGAGAGGTATGTGCATGACCCAAGAATACACCTCAGGTGTATTCTTAGGCGATTTGTTTATTGTGATGGAATTTATCGAGCCTCAAGTGAGGTGCAGTGTAAAACTGTTTCCTGCCTTTAATTAATTCTAAAGATTCAGCTAATATGAAAAATAAGAACCTCAATTTCTTGCCTAAAAAGCTTCAAACCAGCCCAGGAAGCCCTCAAATAATGACCAATGCAACAATGACATAAGGCAAATTATTTTTTTTTCGACTTCTTTCTGATTTGTGGCAATTTGAGACGTTTTGTAGCGTCTCCATACAAACTCTTAAATGGTGCCGATTTCATATATTATGCATAGTGTGCCGATGTCAATATTATTATGCTTAGCGTGGAAAAAACAGTCTAATTTATGCGCAGTTCTCAATGTTAGCTTGGGCTGCCTGTGGTTCAACATATTGAGTGATGTTGAATCGAAAGGTTTAAATGGTTTGGCCACCAAGTTCAATATCGTAGAACAAAGTTGATTTAACAATATCAAATTATGTCAAGTCCGTTTGTCCAATGCCACACGGGACAGAGCGGCTTGACACAACAAACTAACTCGGCCGGCAGACCCCTCCTGGCAAACTCCAAAATTTTGAGAAATTGACGTGCTTTAACACGACAGACCTCCTTACACACGAAATTACTGCTGAAGCCCATTTTGGTAACTATGATTCCAAGAAATGTCACGTATTCAAAAAGTGAATCTCTTCGATCGACTGACAAGTCCTTCGCCTTTATTTTTCCTCGACCGACGACATTTTCTGCAGAAGATGTGTACGTAAAATCGCGTGAAAAAGTGCGTATGCATTTGACAAACGTTTAAACAACACTAATCCAAGTTTAACAACACGAAGATTTTAACTCCATTCATTTTGGTCATCTGGGATGGGGGCGGGGATACTACCGTACTACTTGATTCTATGAATACACATTCTCATTTTTACAAAGTAGTGTATAAGTAGTAAGGTGGGCTCACATAGGGAAATTGCTGGCTTCTGATTGGTTGTTGGGGTTGCTAGGGTGGTTGCTAAGGAAGTAAAAACCGCAGACCATATGGATGGCGGGCCCAACCGGAAGTCATGTGACCGCAACCGGAAGTCACGTGATTTGAAAGGGAAAACCGCTGACCAGTCAGGAAAAAGCATCGCGGGCTCAGGGGACCGGAAGTCACGTGATTTGAAAGGGAAAACCGCGGGGGAGTGCGGGCTCAGGGTCCAAAGTCCAAATCAGGCACTTGGGGAGGTATAAAAAGGCAACCCCCGTGGGTTAGGTGGTCGTCACCATGAGTTTCTACATCACCCTCACCAGTGATCAAGTGCAAGGCACGGGGCAAAAATTTACCGCCAGACTTCCCCATTTACACTATCTGGTAGAAGATGATTGGGAAGCGGCCCTGGTTCATATCTCACACCGGGCTTTTAATCAACAATTGGAAGATCAAACCAAGCAGAATTGGATGCAAGAAGATAGTCAAAAACATTGGATGAAAATAGATAAAATACATGCCAAAACGTGCCGATGGAACGGCGCCACTTACAGTCACCAAACAAATCCATTTACCGCCACGGTATTACAACAATTTGAAAGAAGCATGGATCGCCATCGCTTACGAAATGGAAAAACAACACATGGAAGTCATGATGGATGTAGCCAAAATGGACGTGGACGATCTATCTAAACGACAACAACTAGCCAGTCTCAACCTCGCTCAACCCTACGTGAAAATCACCAAATACCGGCGTCGCCCCCGAATTAGATTCGCTGTATGTGCTCATTCCAGCCAACATGCAATTTGAAATGGAATAGAAATTCGCTCAACGGATGGGGTTTGTCCGAGACGGTAAAGCAGGTGAAGAATTGATCGTCCAAGAAAAAAATTATCCGGTGAAACATATCGTGGATTACGACGATCGACACAAATGGGAAGAAACGAAAGGTCCCCGAGACAAATATCCGCCTCATGGCATCGTGTCCATCAGCTTTACCCACCCCGAGTTCGATTATTACTTCTTCTTGGGGCCTAATCTCAGTCGACAACCATTTCCCACCACGCAAACTGTCAAACCGCAACAAGGACAACAACAACTCATGATTTACACGGATCTCGTCACAGAGAGCATTGTTGGAAATCAAACCAAAGGATTGCTACGTACCATGGATGCTGGCAATACCCATCATCAGTTTGATACCACTCAACGGATGTCTTTTCCTCTTCGCAAAACCATCTTTGACAGCATTGCCATTGACATTCAAACAGCGAATGGGCAGCTGGCTCCTTTCAAACAAGGCAGCACCATCCTCACTCTTCAACTCTCCAGAAAAAGTCAACGGACATGAACAGGCTAACTATTTAGATTGGTTTTTGAAAGAGGTGGGTTTCCTTTAGTGAAGAACCGAGGAAAAAAAAGGCTTACCGCTATCCGTAGGTGTTGCTTGCTTGCTTGGTTCCTTGCTTGCTTGGAGTGAAGAATGCCGTGTGGTTGGGTTTTCATAGAGACAAAAGATCACGCGAAGCATCATGGGGTGCCTAGGGGAGGAGGATCAACCTAGGGGAGGAGGATCAACCTCGGGGAGGAGGATCAACCTAGGGGAGGAGGATCAAACAGAGCACGGGATGTCTAGGGGAGGAGGGCATAGACCAATCAACCACCAGGGCACAGGGTGCCCCTAGGAGGGGTGGGAAGGGGTAGGGGGACCCCCTCACCCTTCCTTAGATGGTCCATGATGCTTTGCGGGGATCAGGGTATATAGGTTGGGTGAGGCCCCAGGACGTCACTCCTAGCTTTGAGTTGGTGCTTGGCTGACTTTTGTCTGTTGACGAGAAAAAGTATGTGTAGAACCAGAAGCGCGTTGGGTGGTCTGGAGAGTTTTGTCAATGTACATGGTGAGGAGAGTTTAGGGAGACGAGTAGGGCCTGAGAGGACCCACGTGGAAAGAGAGGCGTTGAGGATGCATGAGAGAAGGGAAGAAACATGGCGTCGTCTCAACCGAAATCGTGTAGCCGCATTTATTCGTTTATTTTTGAGTGCTATGGTGTACGTAGAGAATGCACATCGCCGCGGTTGGCAACACCAAGCCTCCACGAACATGTTGAACAAAGCTCTCGTTCGAAAGATCATACCGTGGATCAACAGGAACCGTGTATGGACGACGGGCAAGAGCCAGTGGCCCATCGCGTTAGAACATTTCAAGGAATTGGACAGTTACTTGGTCGGCAACCTCCCTAACATCCATGCAGGGTACCAGTGGCAGAACATTGTTTATTTTTACGGAGAAGTTAAGAAGGAGCAGGAGAGGTGGCGGCGGCTCGATGAGATGGAAAGGTAAGTGATGGCGGCCGTGCAACGTTGCTTAGAATTTTGAACATTTTTATTCCTGTTGAGTTTTTTATTGTGAGTCAAGGCTGCTGTGAGTCAAGACAAACTATTTATGATCAACGTGCAAACTCAGTGATGTCAGTTTTTTAAAATTTTTTAATTAAAAAGGAGTTGATGTTTTTTACAAATGGTTGTCCGTGTCCATCTCTTGCCACGCGGGTGGGGCGCCCCTATTTACAATGGAAAACTAAAAATTGGAAAAGCTATGTACAGATGGAAAACTAAAAATTGAAAAAAGCTATGTACAATTGGAAAAGTAAAAACTAAAAAATTGGAAAATAAAAAGCTATGTACAATTACAAATGAAAGTCTTCGAGTTCCAGGCGTAATTGATCCATGTTCTCGGGTAGACAGAACGTGCGGTTGAATAAGGCTTGAATTTCGGCTCGGGTTGTACTGTCCAAATCACGGGATCCCACCACCGCACTGCTTTAATGAAGGGTGGGCCCTTTGGGACCCCAAGGGACAAATTGACCGCCCGTGACCAGGGTGGTGGCATTCTCGTTGACCTGGTAGTAATGGTTGGACCGGTACCACGATTGACTGGGGATGTCAAAGAGGTAGACGGGTTTGCCTTGATCCATGGCCAATTGCACGGTCCAACCTGTGCCCCCTTTCACGCGTTTGCCATCCTTTTCCAAAGTGCCAAACGGATAGAGGGTATGCGCTTTTTTTGGCAATTTGATAATTGCGTTGCAGCAATTGCAGCGTGTAAAAATGAGTGGGCATCCGTTTCCCTAGTTTCTCAGCCGCCTGGTGAAGATGTGGGTTGGCCAGCATCAAGACTTCCACGGTGGAAGGGGTGATGAATGTGGCTCGAGGATGGTTGGGGGGTACCAGGACTTCCACTTGCATCCCGAACTGTTTGGCCATTTGTTCGACTAATTCGTCGGTGCCTTTGGCTCCCCCGGTGTACACCACATGTCCATGGCCAATTTGGAGTTCCAAGGCCTCGACATCTTGTTCTCCAATCATGTCTGCGTTGGGGCACATGCGTGGGGAAATACGTAGCCGGTGTCAGGACCTACAATGGCTAGAATCTCGGCTTGAGTCAACCCTAAGGCCAAAGCCAAATCAATGAGGTGGTGATGTCGGCACTGTTGGAACGTGAATCCCGCGGCCAGACCTCGTTTGACCCGTTCGGTCAGATACTCGTCGTCGGAAGCAAAGTCGTCCCGCTTCAGATCTTGGTAGTAGTCCATCCGCTTTTGGAATGAAGATCCAGGGAACGAGGGGTCGCCTTAAATAGGGAACGCTGACCAATGGGAAGACAAGAGGCCCTTATTTGGATAGGAAAAGCTGACCAATGGGAAGACGAGAGACCCAACTATGGCTAGGAGAAGCTGACCAATGAGACCCAAGGGTCCAGGGTATAAAAAGGCATGGGCGGTGCAGAGTGAAAACCTTAGCAGGATGTCCGTCGATGTCTCTCCAGCGCGTTATCTGGGTCGGAAGAGAAAATCAGCCAAACATGCTCACCCTGCCGAGAAGAAGAAGAAGAAGAAGAAGAAGGAGGAGGAGGAGCCTGCGAGTCCATGCAGGACGCCCGAGGACTGTGATCCTGTAGTACGCGAGGTGGTGGAAGGCACCCGAACCGCGGTGGAAGACATGATGAAAGAATTGAATGACATGGTGGAGCAATCCACCCCAACACCACCTCCATTCACCCTGACGACCCTGTATGACAAGGCGGAGGACAGTGAAAGAAAGGGCCATGCCTCGGTGGACTATATGGTATGCCCTTGCCATGACGTGCATTTGGAGGCCCGTCAATCTCAAAAGGGATGGCCTTATGTCAAATGTCCCGTCCAAGTGTTTTGTGGGCAAGATCAAGCTTTTGAGTATATGAAAGCTGTGTATAGTCAACCTCATCCAGAAGTGTTGGACATGTGGAGTGGTTTGCAGTGCTTTTGCCGTGAACCGGCCATGCTTCAACAGAGTCATTCCACCCAGAACCCCGATCGATTGTATGTGACCTGTTCCAAGAAAAAGTGTCACTTCTTCCGGTGGGCCGATCAACCGTTGGGTCCCAAGTACTGGAGTTGGTTTCATGACCATCCCCCCAAAAAAGCCGACCCACTCGCCGAACCACCGTTGTCCACCCGTCATGCTCAAGGGTATCCCAAGCGGGGCTATGACATCCCAGGCCCTCCACCTCGAGTCAGAAGGAAAGAGGACGTGGAACAAGAACGTCCCTTGACAGACTATGAGAAACAGTTGTTGCGAGACATTCAAGATCTCAAGAACCGTCAAGAAATGATGGTAGCATCGGCTCCCCCTCCCCCCAAGTACAGTGACAGTGTCGAGACCTGGCAGAAAGGTCTAGAGACGATTACCCATGACCGTCTTGGTCTCTTTTAAGAAAATGTATAAAGGAGTACGAATAAAAATTTTTTATGAGTGTGACCATGGAGTCTGTGTGGATGTGTTATGCGTAGGAGGGTCTCTTGTCTCTGGTGCAATGGCAATGCCATCAAACCCTTTGCCAAGTGTTATATGACCACCAACCAGGCGAACCCATCCCCATTCCCTCTTGTCCCGAGGACACACACCCTCTCCACGTCTTTGAAGAGACCCACGTGCACCTCAACCTGTATCGATGGGTGGTGTTTGTCTTATGGTTGAAAACCCACCCGAACGCGTGGCGATGGTATCGAATCATTCAAAAGGCGCATCCCAACACCGTCCCTCCCATACACACCTTATGGCATGAGTGCCAGAACGTATGGCACCTCGAAAGAGAAAGAAGCGCAATGTGTCGCCATCATGGTTGAGCCGTTACCACGATCCCAGAGCCCCGGGGAGTTTAGGAGGCGTGCAACGGTTTGCCAAGGCCCATCGTCTCCCCTTGAAACAAGCCCAACGGGTCTTGGAACGGGATTTGGCCTACACGTTACATAAACCGCGACGTCGTCGTTTTCCGACTGTACCCGTGATCGTGGGAGGTTTAGATGATCAATGGGTGGCGGATTTAGTGGAAGTCCAACCTTTGGCCAAGTATAATCGAGGCCTACGATACTTGTTGACGGTGGTGGATGTGTTGTCCAAGTACGCGTGGGTGCAACCGTTGAAAGCCAAAACCGGCGTGGCGTTGGTCCGAGCCTTTGACAAGATTGTGACACGACGACGTCACCCCAATCGATTGCAAACGGATCGAGGGAAGGAATTTTACAACCGCACGTTTCAACGATGGCTCGACGAGCAAGGAATTAAACATTTTTCCACCGAAGGGGATGCCAAAGCCAGTGTGGTGGAACGATTTAACTGCACCTTGAAAGAACGTTTCTACCGTTATTTCACCGCCGCCAACACCTTACGGTTTGACGACGTCTTACCCGAGTTGGTGCAAGGCTACAATGCCACCCGTCATCGAAGTATTGGCATGGACCCTCAAGACGTGACTTGGGACAACGAAGAAGCCGTGTGGAAACGATTGTACGGTCCACGTTTGAAAGGAAAGAAAAAACCCCATTTCAAGGTGGGAGATCGGGTGCGTCTCAACAAGATTCATCGTACGTTTGCCAAAGGGTATCTGCCCGGTTGGACCGAAGAAGTGTTTGTGGTGCATCGTGTGGTACCGGGACCTGTGCCCACCTATAAGATTCGCGAATGGGATGACACCCCCGTTCAAGGCACGTTTTACGAGGAGGATTTACAAAAAGTCCACGTGTCCGACGTGTTTCGGATCGAAAAGGTACTTAAGCGTCAAAAAGATCGTTGGTTGGTCAAGTGGAAAGGGTGGCCGGACAAGTACAACAGTTGGATTGCCAGGGGAGACGTGACCTCCCTCCGTCCGCCCAAGACAAAGAAAGAGACAAGACCCCCCAAGAACAAAGACACAAGACCACCCCAAAGACGACGCGACTAATTGGTTGGCACGCATGACGTGGGTGCCCAACTCCTCGTTTTACGTGACGTTGATGAGTCACGCCAGTCGGCGCGAGTTTCCTGAGAACAAACCCCATCATTTTAGAAACCGGTTGCCTAAACCCATACGATTTGTAGGCAAAGGATGGATGTTGGGCATGGTGAGTTTGTCCTTACCGACCATTCCCACCGTGGGGGAAGAGTTTGTCGGCAACGCCGAGCCTCTGTTGTAGGTACGATGGCACGAACGGGTGTATGACAAAGACGATCAAGGGGACGACGTGCGGTTCCATGAACGGCGCGAACTCACCCTAAGGGGTCAAGACATGAAAAAGGAGATGGCCTCGTCGTCGACGGGATCGCACTTTTTTCACCAACTGGTGTACCGTTACGAGCAAGAACGTGCTAAACGAACCCAACCCAAAAACAAATGGACGGAGAACGATGGCCTCAAGTTGTACCCGACCTTTGAATGGACCTCGGAAGGGGATTTGTTCTTGAATACCACCCATGTGGATTACAAACGACAAGTGGCGCACGTGTCATAAGGGAAAAGCTTGGCCCTGAAAATGGGATGGATCGAACAAGTGTCTCCCGGGACCTATCGATTGGGTTCGAATCTCTTGCCAGAATTTCAAGGCATTTCCACCATTCCCACCCCGTCCGATGTCCGTGATGGCAACAACAAACCCACCTTTTGGAAAGTGGAGGGGGGAGTATGTGAAGTTGAGTCTATCGTGCCCTTGGCGGTTTGTGAATGTGAACGACAAATTTCGTCCCTCGACGGAATTTCCTGCGACGTGTCCTTTGCACGTGTATTGCAATGTGGGCACCAGCAGCATGGTAGGCAATCGCATCACGGATCTCTTACGAGAAATCAAGTACCACCCTTTAAACACCACGCACTTTGAACCTCGCCATATTCAATATGTCCCGGTATGCAACGAAGTGGTGGAAATCGTGGAAACCCAGATGGCCGAAACCAATGGGGATCTGGTCCAATTTGGCGAAGGGCATACCCTCCTGACCCTCCACTTTAAAAGGGAAGTGGTGTTGTGAAAAGAAGCTGAGAAAGACGATGTCGTTCTACGTAACGTTACCCAGTCATGCCAACCGACATGAATTTTCCACCAACCAAGCCAATTCGTTCAAG
This sequence comes from Siderastrea radians, assembly GCA_964017195.1. NCBI lineage: Eukaryota > Metazoa > Cnidaria > Anthozoa > Scleractinia > Rhizangiidae > Siderastrea > Siderastrea radians. The sequence continues at coordinate 10,371,721 of OZ024887.1, read as the reverse complement.
ATTCGTTTACCTCAACCGCTACGGCTCACGGAGGGTCCATGGCAAGTGGGCTTGAGTGCCATTTCGTTGCCGGACACGGGGGTCAACATTTTTAATCTGTTGCCAGCGGATCAGTGGGTTTTTGGCACCTCGTCGTACCGATTGACCTCCAAGGGACGTACGTTCCGTAGCTTCAATATGAGAATGGATGATTTGAAACAGGATAATTCCATTGTGGATGGCGTGACCTTCATGAAAGCCTTTTTGCATTGGGAGGCGCAACGTATGAACTATGGTTTCCTGGACTTCCATGGCGCTCCGCCTGAGGAGAGGGGAGAAAAGACGAGTCCAACGTTTGAGTCGGACGGCGAGGATTTGGTGATGGACAATCGCAATGTCACACGGTACAAGCACGTGCTTCGATCCGGCAACACGATGTTCGTACCTCACTTTTTCATTCATTATCTCATGGCCGAAAAAATGGGATGGTTTGAAAAAAACGTCCATAGACAATATGCGTTGGGACACAACTTGAACATGGAATTCCGTGATGGACGGGTCCCCAACATTAGAAACATTGAATTGAGAAATAGCAAAAACGACCGGGAGTATTATCAAGTCACCACGGATGGTGGTGGGACCACCTGTATTTGGTTGAGTTTCAGCGTGAATTGGCGTTTCACCAACTTGAATGTGGCGTTTCGTGCCGTGGTGGGTGACCCCACGCGAACGCTCCACGTGTACTCGGACGTGGCAGGCAGGCAGCAGTGTGGTGGGGAACCGCGTGACCGATTTGTTGCGAGAAATCCAGTACAAGCGAGAAGGACGCGGCACCATGTCCTTTGAACCGTTGCACATTCAATACCTACCGCTTCGCAATGAAGTGGTGGAAATCATTCACATTCAAGTGGCCGAAACGATTGGTACCGGGGGAGACTTGGTCAAGTTTGGAAAAGGCCATACCATTGTCACGTTGCACTTCAAAAAGGCATAAAAAAGAGAGACGAGAAGGGAATCCCATTTCAATCATCATGCCTCCGACACGACGAAAACGACGACGACGACGGCGTCCACAAGCGGGGGAAGGGATCAACAAGGTGATTGCCGGGATTCCCAAAGCCACTTGGTCCATCACCAAAGGGATAGAAAAGTTAGCCAAAAAGAATACCAAAAAATCGCATGTGAAACGCATGGCAGAGATCCAACGTGGGAAACGAAAACGCTATGCGGGGGAATCGTTTACGTGATGTGAGTATAAAAAGAGACGAGTCCTGTGAAACAACAAAAGGGATCGTTGGTGAAGACGACGACACCATGCGCGGGGGTAGTTTGACACGATTTCGTACGGACGAGTGGTATGATCAACGTGGTCAAAGTGGCAAAGGGTTAGTGACGGATGTCGTGTGTGGGGGTCACCAAGGCCTTAAAAGGACCCGAAATCCTTTAAAACTGCCTAGTCATACCTTGAGTGGATTGAAAGCCGGGTTATTACGAGGTGTCAAACGCAAAGCCGAAGACGTCATTAAAAAAGAAATTACCAAACAAGCCAAGAAAGCCTTGAGTCATAAGAATGTGAAAGAAGCCGTGTGGGTGGCCAGTGCTTTGTTTCCCAAGCAAGTCAAACGCGCTCGCGATATTTTTGGAGTGTGAAAACATGGAGCCCGTGCATTCGCGACCTCGAAGGATTCGTAGTGATTGGGGTTTGTCTCAACGGGGAGGGCTGTTTCCTTGGTGGAAACTCGTGAGACGACCACGTGGAGGAGGGTTTGATTTGAGACAACTCTTAACGCGACGACGACGCTATAAAAACCCCTCACGACGACGGGGTACCATCACCACTCGACCAGGACGACGACGTTAAACATGCCTGACGTGAGTACACAAACCGCACCAGCTCACCCGCGTTCCGACGGGACCGTGAACCCGGCGTTACGGATTTTCAAGGTGCCTCCGACAAACATTAGCATCAATGCCTATCGCATGGTCACCATTCAACCCACCACCAGCGGCATCAATCCCCTGGAATTCATTGTGCCAGGGTTGGACGATTTTGTGGATTTGGGACGCAGTTACTTTACCCTGGAATTGAGCTTGAAAAAGGAGGATAACGGGAACTTGGACGCCGCGGAGAAATTGTGGCCCGTCAACAATTTGGCCCATTCCATCATCAAACAAATTGACTTGCAGTTGAATGGCACGTTGATCAGTCCTCAATCCGACAACTACCATTACAAAGCCTACCTAGAAACCTTGTTGAATTAAGACCGAGAAGATGGCAAGACCGTGTTGGGACCCCAAGGCTGGTTCAATCAAGTGGATTTCCCACCCCAATGGACCACCAACAATACCAACACCCAAGCGAATGCGAATGCTGGACATGTAGACTACCAGAATCTCAGCGCCCATCACAAAGGAGCCTTGGCCAGCATGAAAGCTGAAGTGGCCAAGTATGCTGGAGGTGTCACCCACAGTCTGGTGTTTACCCCTCACCTGGAAGTGTTTCACACTGGCAAACTGTTGGTGCCAGGCATAGAAATCAAGATGAAACTTCATTTCAATGGTCCGAACCTGTTTTTCAATGGCGTGGGTGAAGCTGGCCGATTGATGGAAGGCGATGTGAAACTACGGTTTCATCTGTGTCAACTGCGTTTGAATGACGCCATCTACCAGAATTTGTCTACCAAAAGACACAATGAAGGCCAAGTGGCGGCCTACCCCACCGTCCGCAGTGAAATCCGGACCTTCAGCATGCAAGGCAACCTGGTCCGCTTTGACATCCCCAACCTGTTTCAAAACAGAATATCCGACCGATTGATTGTGGGGTTGGTGGACAGCCCCGCTTTCAATGGGGATGTGACCCGAGATCCCTTCTGCTTCCAGAAATTTGGGCTGACGTCCATTAAACAGATTGTCAAAGGAGAAGAATACCCGTATAAAACCCTGCACTTGGTGCGCAACAATGGCACCCGAGATAATCTAGGCTTCTTCCGTTTTCTGCAAGCCAGTGGAGCCTGGTGTAAAAAGAAAGGCAATATGGTCGAACTAGAAGATTGGGGCCAAGGTAAAAATTGTACCTTGTTCATGTTTGACAATGTGGCCAATGGATGTGCTGACAGTCAAACCCTCAACCCCAAGCAAAGCGGAGATTTACAACTCGTCTTGGAATTTGGAGCCGCGCCCAATACCAATATAACCGTGCTCGTCTATGGTGAATTTGAGAACTTGTTGGAGATTGACCGCAACGGAGCCGTGTTGTATAACATTTACCAACACTAAAGACAAAGATGGAACAAGTGGCCTTGAATAATGTGCAGTTGGATTATTTAGCCCGCAACGACCCCCTATTGAAACGTTACTTTTACGGGACGGTGGCCTGTGATCGTTTACCCAAGAGTCCTATCAAGACCCAACCCCAAGGGTACATTGTCAACACCGACCCGCACGATCAACCCGGGCAACATTGGTTAGCAGTGTGGACCGATCAGAACGTGTGTGAAGTCCTAGACAGTTATGCCTTGCCCTTGGAAACGTAGGAGCAGGCCGCCCCGTTGCGAGCGTGGATGGTCAAACATTGGAAGTCCGTGGTGACCAATCGCAAGTCTCTGCAAGCCATCTCTAGCAAGAGTTGTGGCGATTACGCGTTGTTGTACTTGAAAGGCAAATCCCGTGGACGCACCTTGCAAGACTTTTTAAATGAGTTTTCCGATCACGATTATGTAAGCAAAGACCATCAAGCCGGTCAACGCCTCAAACAATGGATTGTAGGCCAAGAAGCTAGATGGTACCAAGTCTGTTGTCACCCGTATTATCAATGTTGTTAAATAAAAAAAGAGTTCGTTGGAAAAAAACGGTTGTTTTTGTTGTGTCCTATCCAAACGGAGTCGTAGCTCAGTCGATAGAGCCTTGAACTTGGCCCAAAAACAGGGGTCGGGTCGTGCGTGGGTTCGAGTCCCACCGACTCTATAAAAAGGTGCCTTTTATTTAAAAAGGGTTTTCATTGTCAACATGCAAGGGAGCAAACCGTTTCGTTTTCATACCTCGTCCAGTATTTTGGTGGTGGGGCCCTCGGGATGTGGCAAAACCGTGTTTACGGAAAAACTCTTGTTAGAGAACTCGGACTTGTTTGAAACCCCACCGACCCAAGTGCATTATTGTTATGGTGCCTGGCAAGATCGATTTCGAGGCATGCAAGATCGTGGGGTGGTGTTTCACGAAGGGATTCCCGATCATGACGCATTGGTGCAATGGTTTCCTCCATGGCGTAAAGGAGTGCTGGTGTTGGATGATTTGATGGACGAAGGGAGTCACGATAAACGCGTGTTGGATTTATTCACCAAACATTCGCATCATCAAGGTGTAACAGTACTGTACTTGTGCCAAGACCTGTTTCCCGTGGGCCGATATGCCAAAAGTGTTTCCCGCAATGCACATTACATCGTGGCGTTCAAGAACCCCCGAGATCAATTGGGGGTGCGCAATGTCTTGCTGCAATCGTTTCTACCACTTGGAAAGACACTTTAGAGACCTTTCATCATACCACCACACGACCGTATGGCTATTTGGTGTTGAATTTACATCCCGCCTCCTCCGATCAACAACGCTTGTTGAGTCACCTCTTAAAAGACGAGGGATGGACCCTCACCTATCAAAAACGTCTATAAAGGGACGAGACCCTTTGAACGGACCGAAAGAGTGACCATGGCCGATGACGACGATTGAACCCGTCAACCTCCGCAAGCGTACGACACGGTGTCCCCCGCCGGCGTCGGCACGACCACCACCAATCAACAAGTATCCCCAGGGACCATGCAAGACCTTTTTTTTACAGGAGACGATGGCCTTATCGACGCAGCCATGGAGGAGATGGAACCTGATGCCCTCCAGACCTTTTTGCAATCGCTTCCCTCCCCCAACACGGTAGCGGGCTGGCCCGATTTGGGAGGCCCGTCCCCTGCTGGGGTAGGAAGTCAAGCGTCTCACACCCCACCTACCCCTCCTAGTTGGGGAAGCGCACGCTTGTCGTCCAGAGCGCGAACCCCGCTTAGTCAAGGGAGCGCCCGATTATTGGCCGCGGCGGGTGCCGGGGGTGGAGGTGGGGGTGGAGATGATGGCAGTGGCGGCAGTGGCGGCAGTCGACGCAGTACGCCCCGTGGACGACCCGGCCGAGGACGAGGACGAGGCCGAGGGCGAGGTCGAGGACGACGACAACGATCCCCCACCTTGCCTTGGACACCTCCCTCCCAACCAGCCACCCCTCGAGGATCTTGGAGTCCTGGAAGTCACCCACGCACCTTGGGTCAAGCGGATTTACAAAGACGTTTACGCATGATGTTACAAGATCAAGAACAATTGGCGCAAGGTCGAGACATTTCCACTGTCACCATGACCAATAGCATCGTGACCAGTTATAAACAGGGAGGAGCACCGATCGTGCAAACCTCTTCGTCCCGGCTTTCAACGTGATGAAAGAAAAAACCGTCGTGTCGTTATTGAATGGATCGAAACATCATGGCATCCCCTTGCCCCCGGACCTGTTACAACGCATGGATTCCTTGTATGCCTATTACCACCAGCAATGGTGGTGTTATCGCAAAATGTTGAATCATTTCAAGTGTGTCAATGCCTTGTTCAATGGCATGGCGTTACTCCTGATGGCCGCGGGCATGATTGCCGGACCACTCTTGGACAACAGCACGTTGGTGGCGTGTTTGGCGGCGGTGGGCACGGTGGTCAAAGGATGGACCGATTTTAAACAATACCGATTTTAAGTGGCCATGAGTCGCTTTTCGTTTACCACGTATGCCAAAGCCTTGACCGAATTAAAAACCCATGTGCGTGGTGTTCCCTTGGAGGACCTGGAAGGATTTTTGATCAAGATGCAAACCTTGGATGATACCATCGTGGATTTCAACCCTCCGTTACCCAAACGATGTGTGCAGGATTACCATCGTCGTTTTGTGTACCAACCCGTGGAAGCGCCATGCTATGTGGACGGATGTCCTCGTCCGTTGATGGCAAAAGGCTATTGGACGGAAAAGGATAAAAAGGAGATGTCTCCCAGCCCCACACTCCTGTCTACCGAACCATGGCCGTTAGAAGAAGACGACCCACGCAAAGGAAACGACGTCACGGAGGGGGTGCTATAAAACGTACGATCCCAACAGCCAACCAACGCTATCGTCGTTGGTAAGATGCAACGTCTTCCCCGTCAATTACTGTTTTTACGGTCCGTGTTACAAGAAGCCAATCGCTCCAAACGTCAAATTTGGTTACAACATGCCAATGCCGATCAAATCAATGCCGTGAGTGAACTGGCGTTAAACTTGTTAAAAAACAAGATTCCTGTGACCCACCCATCCTGGCCAAGCTTCGACCCTATAAAAAGGTGCTACGTGACTTGGGACGTCGTCGACATTCGGTGAAAAAACGTCGTGCGTGGTTGGTCCAACAAAAAGGACGCGGGTTGTTTCAAGGGCTTCACCACGTGTTATGTCAATGTGCTCGTTAACACTCCCCACGTGGGTCCGTCTGTTACAAGAGGCCAATCGAGAAACAGAGAAATGGAAAGACAATTGTCATTATTGGCAGCATAAATATCACCAGTTGTATCAAGAGTACATGCACATCTTGAACTCCACGCTTTGTGAGCGTTGTCGTGACCAGGAAGAAGGGGAAGTTTGCCCGACGTGTCATCAACAGTCCGGATGGACGAAGTGTACATGATTCCCCACCAGGACGTGGAACAACTCATTCAGTATTACAAAGGAGAACTCACCGAAAATGCCTTGTTGAACAAAGCCGCCACCTTAGCCGCCAAAAAACATGTGTTGTTATCGGACCCTCAACTGCCCCCAGCCCTGGTCAATGCTCAAACCAAACCATTGAGTCAAGAATTAACCAAGTTAACCAAACACCTCCGTCAATTTCCGGGAGGCGTGGGTGTAGGGGCACCGGGTGGTCCACCAGGCGAAGAAGCCGAAGAGGAAGGGGATTTGGTAACGGGACCCGTGGAACAATGGTTGAAGCGCATAATAAAAGGCAGCCCGTCGACTCCCAAACCCCCCATTACCCCTACAACCAAGAAACCGAAAGGAGCGGTCACCACCAGTCAGATTCCTATCAGGAAAGGGAGTCCTTCCACCAGCCGAGGGGATATCCGTTCCTGTTTAGAAGCCATTCGAGAACGGCACAAGACTTTGGAAAAAAAAGTTAGCCGAGACTCCTTGGGGCAAAGGCAAAGGCAAAGCACCCGCGCGTGAAGTGGAACGATTGAAACCCTTACCCAGGTGGGAAGATTGGTACCGAGGCAAAAAGTTACGACGTCGGTTGGATTACGACAGTGACTAAAGATGAAACCCCGCACCAAGAGGAGGAGAAGGGACATCAAACCGAAACGCCGCCAATCCGGGTCGCGGTGGATGTGCAAAAATGGATCGCCAAAACCGGCAATGAATTTCATTGGCCTGGCTATCAGTACATGGGACCCGGGACGCATTTAGCCAAACGTCTGAAACGTGGGGATCCCGGCATCAATCGCTTGGACCAGATTGCCAAACAACACGACATTGATTACAGCCGTGCCAAGAATTTGTAAGATAAATGGAAAGCCGATACTAAGATGATCCAAGCCATTGATCGGTTACCCGGCAAGAAAACCAAGACGGAACGCGTGGTCAAAAAAATCATGTAAGCCAAGAAACGTTTAAAATTGTAATTTAATGGCACACCTCGTTCTTTACAGTTGTTTTTTGAAAAATAAAAAGACAAAAACAAAAATTGAAATGTCTCATTGATTGATCATAATGTCTAAGCACTGTCTCTTTTTAACTCACAAAGTCGTCCAAATCAAAGGAAGGCTCCTCCCCCAGCTGGGCCCCTTCGTCAGGCGACATGTCACTTAGTAAGTCATATAAGGAGTCGTCCGATTTCGACGACGACAAGTCACACAAAGAAGAAGAAGAAGAAGAAGAAGAAGAAAGGTCGTCAAACGACAAGTCACTGATGTTGTCAGACGACATGTCCTTTAAAAGGTCGTCCAACGACAAGTCACTGATGTTGTCCTTTGAAAGATCCTCCAACAAATCATCGAGCCATTGGTCCCATACAGGTCGATCCAGGGGTCGACGCCCCCCCGAATCCAGATCGGTGAGGGCATAAGAGTCATCCAGGAGTTGACAAAACGAGGGCTGAGGTCTATCATCGGCCTCGAGGGATTGACAAAATGTGTCCAAGTACGTTTCCACTGGGGTGTTCACCGAAGGCGATTTCAAGCAGTCCTCTAACACCACCGTCAGTTTCAGGGGCCCTAAGGCTTTTATTTTCTCCCCCGTTCTCCATCTCTCTCTCGCCGCTGCTAAGGCGATGGCCTCTCGCCGTTTCACTTTAATATTGCGCCCTCCACGCCCGTCGGTGTTCCGTTTGGTCGCGTTGTTTATAATAAGCCCTCAGCCGTTCCCAATGACTGGCATAGTACTGTCTGTAGGCCTCACAAAGTCGGGCCCGATACTTTTCTCGATGTCGTCGTTTCGCAGCAGCCACTTTCTCTGGATATCTAGCCCGATAGCGTCGTTTCTCGGCGGCCACTTGCTCGGGATGCCTGGCCCGGTACCTGGCTCTGGCAGCCCGACGCTGCGCCCGTTGTCGCTCTTCTTTGGCCCGGAGCTCTGCGACTTCGTCAAGGTCGTCGTCGTCATCGTCGTCAAAGTCATCGTCGTCGTCGCTTGGTGGGTAGGTGGTCGTGGGGCGTCGGTGTCTGCCTCGGCAGCGTTCTTTTATGCGAGGCATCGGGAGATGGTGGCGGTGCTGGCGGGGGCGTACGGGGCCGCTTGAACTCGTACCGCCAGTAGTCGCAGCAAAAATCGAGTCCTTCAATGAACCACCCTGTGGTCAGCTGTGGGTAATGGCCTGGGGTCCAATGTTGTTTTACGTATGTCTCTCGTGCTGCCTGGGCTGCCTGGGCTGCCTGTTTCACTCGCTTTCTCTCCTCCTCTAACTCTTCTCCAAACTGTGTGACCCCCCGGTCGAGCAACCACTCCTTCTTGACTTCAGCTAAAATTTCGTCCACTTGGAATGCATCAAATTCTTCCAACAGTTTCTCATAACCAGAGGCCACGTTGAGATGCCCCAGCCCGGTGCACGATTTGCTTTTATAGTCTCTCATTTGTTCCCCGCGAGGCCTGATGGGACCAACTAGGGAGGGGGGAGGGGGTCCCCCCACCCCTTCCCACCCCTCCCTAGGCACCCTGTGCCCTGTTTGGTGATTGGTCCAGACCCTTCTCCCACGTGACCTTTTTTTCTCTATAAAAAACGGGCACCGACCTCCGAATGCTTCATCTGATCATGGCCTCTCATCCAGACGAAGCCGAAGCGGGGCCAAGTGGCCTCGCCCCCGATGAGATAATGCGTTTACTAGGCCTTGAGATATCCGACTCTGAGAAAGAAGAGACGGCAGCGAATTCCTCTGATGAACCTTTGTTATGCCAGGAAGAGATGGGAGACAGCGAGGAGGATGACCTCTGTAACGACCTCCTCGATCATTTCGAACGCCAACATGCGTTTCAATCCCAGCTCCTTGAACAAAGTGGTGGTGCCTTGGATGATGCTGAGGGCACCTTTGACTTTGAACTCGACCCCTATGTCGATCGTTTGAGTAGCCGTATGGGTGTTCGCGAAAGGCATTTCAAAACCCAGTTACGTCAAAGGGGCAACTTCGTGGAGGACAAAAAAAAACTCAAGCGCTTCAAGACGGGTTACGTCGAGCGGTGAATCAAGTGTTAGCCACCACTCCCAGCCTGCACGATCAAGACCGAGTCTATTTTACCCTCGGTTCCAACCGCCTCCACAATAATTTTCAAGGATGGGGATTACGAGCGGGTGAATGGCGCGAAGGAGGCGCTCGTTTGGACGCGCTGTTCGATCGGTTGGCTCAAGCACTCAACAGCAATGAACAATTTGAAATGGACGATTCGTTTCAATTGTCCGTCACCCAAGTCCATCATGCACCTCAGGGAACCGGCAGACGACGCCTGAACAAACCGGGGCATCCTACCATGCAAATGTTAACCAAAACATCGAAATCGGTCATCCGCATTCAAAATAAAGATGAGATCTGTTGTGCAAGAGCCTTGGTGGTAGCCAAAGCCAAGGTAGACCAACACCCGAAATGGGAATCGATTCGAAAAGGAGGCAAAATCCAAAGAACCCTGGCTCTGGAGCTCCACCATGAAGCCAACGTGCCCTTGGGTCCTTGCAGCTACGATGCCTTGACCAAGTTCAGTGCCGCACCGTCCCTCGCCAATTACCAGATCATCCTGGTGGATGCTCACCGGTCCTTCCATATCACGACGTTTGGAGACATCCAAGACAAACAATTGATCCTGCTCCACGACCATGGCCATTACGATGTCATTACCCGTTTACCGGGGTCTTTCGGGTCCAGTTATGTGTGTGCCCACTGTTGGAAACCTTATAACACAGAGAGAGCGCATCGATGCACCAAGAAACGCCAATGCGGGGCCTGTCGCCAAAAAGATTGCTCTGATTTCCTGGCAGCTTACCCCCGAGGTCTCAAAGCTACCCAACGTTGCCAACAATGTCATCGCGACTTTTTCGGAGAGACTTGTTTCCAAACACATCTCGCTGTTGACCATACAGGCAAACCAGCCACAAGTCCCCAAACCACGGTGTGCTTTCGTCGCCGTCGCTGTTCTAAATGTGGCAAGCAGGACGTAGGGGTACAAAGGATTGAACGGCATCAATGCGGTTACCTGGATTGTCCTTCCTGCCACGAGTACGTGGACGGTGACACACACCGATGTTTCATTCAAAGAGCCCCCACGCCTCAAGAACTCCAAGAGCAGAAAAAGAAGAGAAAACGTCAACGTCAAGGAGGTCCTCGTGCCAAACGAGGGGCGGCCGCGGGGCTTCACACCTTGCAAGCCAATGCACCGGAGGAGGAAGTCGACGACGTGGACGACGACGATGCCCTACCACCCCTGCACGTGTTTTTTGACATCGAAGCCATGCAACCCCACGAACAGCACATAGCCAATCTCGTCGTGGCCGAAACCGAAGACAACGATCGACCCGTTCGGTTCCCAGGCGAACATTGCCTCCGCGATTTTCTGGAATGGTTGGATACCCTCACACTCAACGACACGCGTCAAGTCAATGTGCTCGCTCATAATTTCCAAGGGTACGATGGGTACTTTGTCGTCCATCAATACCATAGTGACAACCGCATCGTCGAACAACTCCAGAACGGGTGCAAACTCTTGGAAGTCCAACACGATCGGATTCGTTTCATCGATTCTCTCAGTTTCTTCCAGATGCCTTTGTCGGCCTTTCCCAAAACCTTTGGATTGACGGAACTGCGCAAGTTTAACCTTCCAGAACACCAAACGTACGTGGGCATCGTCCCGGCCCTCAATTACTACATGCCCGAAACCATGGCCCCCAAAGCCAAGGAAGCCTTGGAAAAGTGGCATCAAGAGCAACGTGCCCAAAACGTGGTCTTTGATTTCAAAAAAGAATTAGTGGCGTACTGCGAATCGGACGTGCGTCTCTTGAAACAAGGTTGTCTGACCTTCAACCGTTTGCTTGAAACCCTGGCAGGGTTCAATCCCTTTGAACATATCACCATTCCTTCCGCCTGCAACCGGGATCTACGCATGAACCGGATGATCCCCAACAGCATTGCCAGTGAACCCACCAACGGATGGCGGAACAAACTGAACCAATCAAACGTTGCCCTCGAATGGTTAACCTGGTGCGATCACCAACAGCGGCAGCAGGCCTTGGAGACCCTGACTCCTGATGATCTAATGGCCGACGCCTATCCGGACCATCCCAGTCATCGCAATTACGTGCAACATGTGCGCAATGCCGGCGAGGTTCGCATCCCAACCGTAGGGTTCGTGGACGGCTACTGCCCAGACTCGAACACCGTGTACGAATTTCAGGGTTGCTTCACCCATGGATGTCCCCACCATTATCTCAACCGTCACGAAAAACATGTGCGTCACTATGATCGGACCATGCAAGATGTGTACGAGACCACCCAACAAAAAATCAACAAGCTTCGAGCCCTCGGATGCCACGTGGTGGAAATGTGGGAATGCGAATGGGACCGCCTCAAAGACACCTCGCCTGACATCCGCACGTTTGTGAAGGACCTTCAATTCATCGACCTGCTCAATCCCCGCGACGCCTTCTGTGGAGGTCGTACCAATGCCATCAAACTGTACCATCATGTCACCCCCAGTCAAAAGATCCATTACATCGATGTCACCTCCTTGTACCCTTGGGTCAACAAAAACCTGTGTGTACCCCAAAGGACATCCTCGCTTCATTTACCAACCGGGTCACACGGACATCAGCCCCTACTTTGGCCTCATCCAATGTCGTGTTCTGCCTCCACGTGCCTTGTACCATCCCGTGCTGCCTTACCGCCATGAGGGCAAACTCACCTTTCCACTCTGTGCTACTTGTGTCAAAGAACAAATGCCCAAACGCCCATGGGAGAAGACAGCCGAATGCAACCACACGGACGAACAACGCGTCCTGACCGAGACGTGGTGTACTCCGGAATTGAACAAAGCGGTGGAATTGGGGTACGAGATCCAATACGTCTATGAGGTCTGGCATTTTGACGAGACCTGTGAAGGACTGTTCTGAGACTACGTTAACACCTGGTTGAAAATCAAGCAAGAAGCCAGCTGGTGGCCATCCTGGGTCGGGGACGACGAAACCAAACGTCAACAGTACATACTAGACTACGAGGAACACGAGGGGATCCGATTGGAATAAGATAACATCAAGAACAATCCTGGGTTGCGAACACTGGCGAAAATGATGTTAAATTCCATGTGGGGCAAGTTTGGACAACGCCTCAACAAGACCCAAGTCCAAGAATTTGATGATCCCCAACCATTTCATCAATTCCTGGACACAGACAAATTAGACGTGGGTCAAGTATCCGTTATCAATGACCAATTGGTGGAAGTGCTGTATGAATATCAAGATGAGGACATCCCCGTATCACCTCACCTCAACATCTTTGTGGCCTGTTTCACCACCTGTTGGGCTGCTCCGTCTCTACGAAGCCTTGGAACTGCTGGGGGAACGCGTCCTGTACTTTGACACGGACTCGGTGATTTATCTCGAACAGGAGGGTCAACCCAACCCAGTCTTGGGGGATTACCTCGGCGAGTTTACGAGCGAATTGGACCCCGACGACTACATTGAAGAATTCGTGTCGGGCTGACCCAAGAATTATGGTTATAAAACCAAGAATGGTCACGTGGAATGCAAAGTCAGAGGATTCCGTCTGAATAGTGAGGGCAAAACCCAGTTGAATTACAACGTGATGCGTCAAAACGTCCTGGACGAAATCCAAAAGCCTCAAAAGAAACCTCGAGAAACCCAAGTCACAAAAACGCATCAGATCGTACGTGATCCAAAACACTACAAAGTCTACACGTTTCCTGATTACAAACGTTATCAATTGGTGTACGACAAGAGAGTCGTCGATCCTGCCACCTTCCAGACCTACCCCTACGGTTACCTATGAGACGCTGGTCGACATGGTCCTTCATTGGCACCCCTCTCTTCACACGGTTTCCTAAGAGTGCACCACGTCATGCTGATCTTATCGTTCTCCAGATGAATCCCTTCATGGTTCTCATACTCGAGGATGTACTGCTGGCGTTCAAATCGGTCCGCTACATTGCAACAAAGTTCATCCTCCTCCTCCATGAGAACTTTGACCATGAAAAAGAACACTCATCAAATGGAACCCTCCTATTAAAAAAAAGGAACACTCATCAAAAGAAACACTTATCAAAAGGAAATGCTACACTCATCAAAATGCAAATGGAACACTCATCAAAAGGAACACTCATCATTAAAAGGAAATGGAACTCTAACCCTTGCAAAGCGAGTATCTCATGGGCGCACAGGCAACTAGGCCCCGTTTCGACCTCCTCTGGACTCATTAAATGGATTGTCGGGCTGTTGAAGGACCTTGGATCCATGCCCCACGCGGTCGTCTGTTTACCCTCTTTGTAACCAAAAACACAATGGATTAAGACATCATTTTTTTCAACATGGCGTCTTTTTCTTTGTCTCTTTCCAGCCCCCCGGTGCCTGATTTGGACTTTGGACTCTGAGCCCACCTTGGTCTGAGGTTTTCCCTTCAAATCACGTGACTTCCGGTCCCCTGAGCCCGCGATGCTTTTTCCTGACTGGTCAGCGGTTTCCCCTTTCAAATCACGTGACTTCCGGTTCCGGTCACATGACTTCCGGTTGAGCCCGCCATCCATATGGTTTGCGGTTTTTTACTTCCTTAGCAACCACCCTAGGAAACCCAACAACCAATCAGAAGCCAGCAATTTCCCTATGTGAGCCCACCTTACTACTAGTATAAATATATTTATTAAAAACTGGACTAGGTATATTGGATTTCTAGCATTTTGATTGGCTGAACGGAGCTAGGCTATCAGCTCATATACCTGCTGCGACCAAATATGGTCAATGAACACTCAACAACAAAGTGAGCTGAAAGTTTTTTCCTCGCGAGCAACCCGGCGAGAAAAATGGACGAGAAAAATCACTTGGCATCGAATTTGAATTAAGCAGAACTTCCAACAGCGTCACCAGCAAGCATCACCAACAGCGTCGTCTAACACAAGTCAAAATTGTTTGAAGAAACTGTGCAGAAATGGAAATTTAAGCATAAAGCAATGTGTTTACAATTAATTTCTTTCATCGATCGTCACGTCGATCATTGAAATTGAACAAACAGTAGGTTTTATCAGGAGGGCTTTCCACTTCAAAATATCAAGACAAGACATAAAATGAAACACAATGAAATGGGGCAGGAGCATTTTAATAAAACTATCACACATTCATGGGAAGTCGGTGCGAAAATCATGAATCAGTCTAAACAAGTACTAAAAAAAATACAGCTGCAAACTACTAAGAAGGAAGGAAGGGCGAGATTTTTTTCGGCTTTACACACGCAAAATTGACACTGGTTTACCTGCACTCGTTGTAGCTCTGTGTTTCAGCAGGTCCAAATGCTCAGATAGAAATCGGATGCCCTGTAAACGGAGTTGAATCGCTTTTCCGGTTGTTTGAATGTTGTTTTTACCATTCCGTCCGCAACCTCTAAACCGAGAACAACTGCATTTTGCGCTTTGCGTTTAACAAACTATGATGGTGAATTCTAATGTTCCTCGCTACAGTAATCTCGCTTCTGAGCTGCATAGAAATTACCTCTTCAAGTTCAAATTTGTTCTGTCTTCAGTTCGATCAAACACGCACATGATAGCTCCGTAGTGCGAACAGTTTCAACTCCAGCAGTTAATGTGGTGAAATTGTACAGCTTAATCCGCTTTGAACGAGATTACAACAATGTCTCGGGAAAAATCAAACATGTACCATATTTCAGAGCCAATAATTAGAAGATTTTCTCCAAAACTTGTGCTACTTTGTTCACTTTCGAGCACTTTTCATTGATTCATTCAGCTTTGCAATGAAACGCTGCAACACTTCGCAAGGTTTTGGCGCCTTTTTCGTTCAGTCATGTGATCGATTCTTGTTCCGTTTAAATTTCTTTTCTCATTTTTCCCGTTCTTTCTTGATTTTTTTTTAAAAAGTGGTCAAGTTTTTAATAAAACAATTATTCTACTCGGGCTTGCTGGATATCAAATGATTATAACCAACTCGGCGCTACGCGCCTCGTTGGTTATCTATCATTCGATATCCAGCGCGCCCTCGTAGAATAATTGTTAAAGATTTAGCCAAGCCTAAAAGCGGAGCCCCCCTTTTGTTTTGTTTGTTTTGTTTTTTTTTTTGCTGGCAGTTATTAAAATGGGAAAATACTCCCATTGAAGTCGATAAATTAAAAAAAAAAACAAAAGAAAAAACAAAAGAAAAAATTTCTACCATCCCTACTAGCCGAACCCTGGTCGTCGGCGTATGAAGCCGGGAGTTAGTCCACTTGGCCATGAGCGTTTATTGACATTTTCCAAGTTAATTTTAAGTGGCTGTCTCCCTAAGATCCTCATAACCCAAATTGGTCGCAAGATAAATTTCCTTCAAATCTTGTATGTGAATTGCACTTTGTCTGGGTACTTTAAAAACACTTTTCGTTTGGGCTCTAAATGCTTTCTTCAACAGTTTACAAGGGGGGTCCCCTGGTGGACAAAAATACACATTTTATTGTTACAAAAATGAGAATTTTCAATAATTTTGGTAACTCCTCACAACACTTAAAATTTGATACAGGACAAAATTCTACTGTTGGTTGATAAGTACAGCTCTTCCTTATCCTACGGTGTTACTGACATTTCCATGTAGTTGTTTTGAGTAGTTAAAACAGTTCCTTTTAACAACCCAGTTTAACAGCTTTTAAAAAAGTAGGAAAAATGGGTAATCAAAAATACATGCTAACAAAAAGTGAGACCTCGTCTAGCAAATTCCTTGCAGTCATGGAAAGTTAAATACTTGGTCGTAATTATAATAGAATAAAATCGTGCGGCCAGATGGTTTAAAGAACGTGGCGCCGCTTCGTAATTATGCAAATTACGAACCACAATCTATGCGTGGAATTTAAGAGCAACTGTGATGCGAGCAATGCTCCTTACACCAGGAAAACACGGAAATAGTTTCAAACTACAGCAGAACACAAATGTAGACTGGTAACATTTCGCATATAGCTTTAATTAAAATGTACAGCATTCAAATAGCTCATTAACTATGTTCAATTCACAAGATAAACAAGTTATGAAGTACATGCCACTCGATGATTGCTAATTGCGCTTTACAAAACAACCTTGATCTAGAACTATTAATCTGAGAATAAATCAATAAAAGCAATTATTATATGGCCGTATCTCACAAGGACTGGGAACTACCGAATTCACGAATTTGATTGGCTGAAATCGATATTGACCGCGGCATCTAGTCCGGTTACATTTTGCGGTGACAAAGGTGCAAACTAAACTACAAATATATTGACTATTTCCTTCCAAAAATACTACAATGAAGCGCCAACAAGCCTGACGAGAAAAAAGATAGAGGACGAGCAAACTTTGGCAGATTTAAGTTCAGCTCATCGACTTTTGCAAGCAAAATGTCAGCTAGTACGAACCATTTACATTAAGCGAATTAAAGTTCAACTTGTTTGGCCATATGATAAACATCTTATTAACCAAGCTTAGTCGGTCTGTGTGGGAGAAGCTTGACCTCGGTCGTGTGTACAGACCTCACTGCGTTCGGTCTGTAAAGACCTGTTGCACTTGCGTTTCTATTTGAATGTATGATCGCTCACCAATGAAGGGTGAATTCATTTGGAAATAAGGGCCAGCTGGAGCTCATGAGGGAAAAAAAATTCAAATTTTTGCCCTTAATTTAGAGCTGCAAGCACATAACCACAGTGTGTGACGTGGCTGCTGTTTTTTTTGTATTTTTAGCAAGGTGAAATAACGTGATAACTCGGACTTTGGGGGCGCATCTTAACATGTTTGAAAATAAACTTCTAGTCTCATCCAAGCTGTTAAATTCTGGAATCCGACCCTGGCGAAACGTCAGTATAGCAAAAATATTGCTACTTGATAGAAATATCCTCCGTTGAATACTTTCTGTTTGGTAAAACAGTTGTGGGAGCTTGGTCCATGACGACTTAATGGTTATGATCCAGTTTGCAGCATGTAGCCCCCAGAACCACCTGATCGTGGGGTGCTGCTCTACCAAATGTGAACCTACGTTACCCCAAAAAACGTCTTGGTTTTGAAATTTCGCCCCGACTTAGTTTTGCTGCACTTTCTCTAGATTAGCTGTATACCGCCAATCATAGTGAATGTCACTTCTGGAACGCCGGAATGCCGGAATACTAAAACCCCGAACGCCGGAATACTTAAACCCGGAACGCCGGAATTCTTAAACCCTGAACACCGGAATACTTAAACCCGAAATGCTGGAATACCTCAACTCTAAATGACGATTTAACATACACAAGATCGCTGAAAAGACAAACAATTAGGGTTAAGCCACGCTACCGCATTATTAACGTTACCTTCTGACTCCCGCCAAAACCATTCTCCTCACTATCCCCTCCCCAACCCCCTGCCTTACGTTTTCCCGCCAACCATAATTATTATAATTTATTTGATTGCTGGGCTGTTTCGCGCTGGCATCGATTCGATGTCGGACATGGAGGACTCTCCAGTCAGGTAAGCGTATGTCCCTGAAATTTTCTCTTTGACTTAAAGCGTTTAAAGTAACATTTACAAAGTGACTAACTGTTATTCCCTTCCTTTAGTCCCAGCCAAAGTCCAGAGAAAAAGAGGTAAGACACTGAATCTTAACTAGCCTGAGCGCAGGTTTTGGCGGGAGTCAGAAGGTAACGTTAATAATGTAGCGTGACTTAATTGTTCGTCTTTTCAGCGATATTTTGTATATTAAATCGTCATTTAGAGTTGAAGTATTCTAGCGTTCCGGGTTTTAGTATTCCAGCGTTCCAGGTTTGAGTGTTCCGGCGTTCCAGCGTTCCAGCGTTCCGGCGTTCTGGCGTTCCGGCGTTCCGGGTTTAAGAGCGGCTATCCGTAACTTTCACCTAGGACCTTGCAAGATAGAAAAATCGAAAATTGCCAAACTTTGCCACAATAAAGGTCTTCCCAAAACATTTATAAAAATATATGTTTTAGTTTATTCCGGTAAATATTTTACCGTTACGACGACTTTATCATTTCAATGGCTCGTGAGCGAGTAAAAACGACTTGAAAGTGTCACTTAAATCACCCGCTCGTCTTGAATTGTGAAGACAGAAATATCAATATCAAAGCCATGTAGTATAAGTAGGATATTTCCTTGTCACGTTTGCTTTGTCAAATCTGACATCGATGGAAACCAGAATTCTTAACAGATTTATAAAATTTGACCGTTTCGAGTGGCATAGTCGCACGCTAAAAAATGGCGAAATTCAGGACCAAAAAAAGCACTCTGGTATATGGCTTTCGCTGCTGAGACTACACTTGTTGGAATAAGCAATCTTTCCTCTACGATTTCATGAAAAAAAAATTTGGGGTAAATGAAATGGTAAATTTTGGGAGCGCTTTATCTACACGCTATTTTCCAAGCGAAGACGACCTTTTGACCTTGACAGGCGGGGAAGTTATGACCAGCGTTTTCAAATAACACGCGCTAATTCCGTTTATTAAAGAAAAGTTTCACAATGTTTGGTACCTCCTAATTAACAGAACCTCAAATAAAGTCATCAGCCGAAAATAGGACAGGTTTTCGCTCGCAAATACGTTTTTTTGGCCAAGGCAAACTTTGGTTGTTGGTGATTAACATCGGCAAATTTGCATGAATTTGAAACATTTTTCTTTCACAACAAAGTCGGTTTTCTGCCTTCAATTTCTTTCAAAACAACGGTTAAGAAGACCAATTAAGTGTGACCCAACTACTTATAAAGCAAATCTTACCTTAATGACTCTTTTCTGACGAAGAAACGTCGATATTTCTTCTGGCCGCGCGAGACAACCGTCGAACATTTTTGGGTGGTCGCGAAAACATTGCTGTCACGCAATATACACTGGTCTTAAATTACAAACCAGAGAGGTCCCATCCTGGCTTTTTAACCTGCCGTCGCCATGATGGCGACCGCCGGTTTATGAAATAAACACGGTCTTTCTCTGAAAGCAAGTTGGCTTAACATATGAAGAAAGTGCTGTAAAGCTTGACTGTGGTACGGGTACTCAAGAGCGGTACTGTCTTTTATAAGACGCATGCGCATAAAACTCTTCTGAATGTTACCTTCCTATGTTTGTCTTTTAATTTACGGTATTTAAGATATGAACGGCGAAGGGTTGTTAAGTTTGGGGTTTTTTTGTATTTGTCTTGTATAACGTATGCGTAATTGAGTAAAGGAGCTAATAGGATTGAATGCGAAATTGGCTGTGTTGTCTGATCTAGTTAGTGGTTATGGTGAAAATCTTTTTAACGCAGGAGTTTTTTTACTGGGATTGACATTTTGAGGGGTGTAAAAATGTGGGAGTCAGAAGAATTGGTGAATGTCGGGAGCATATCACGCTTCTGTGAATGTGATTTGCTATGGAAGTTGCGTTTTGTGTAGGAGCGGTGTAATATTGTGCTGCGTGAGAGGCGGTTTCCCTTGGCGTTTTATGGGGGGGGGGTGGTTTGCGAAGTGGATTGTAAGGTTTCTGATTGGCTAACTTGCATTTCGCAGCGGACAAAAAGGACAGTTGCGTTTTGCCAGCGTGGGCTAGGAAGAGAAGGAATTGGCACTAGTATGATGATGCAATATTAGTGGATTGCACCATCAGTACATGATAGTTTTTGTGAACGGAGAGAGATGAGTGTTTATTTGAGGCGAGAAGTTGATACGAAGGAGTCGTCATTAATAAGGAGATTAATTAATAAGGCAGGTGTTACGAGTCTTTTTGCATTGAAAGAACGAAAATATCTGAATATTATCGACGGATTTGTGTAGTTTGCGCGTGGTGTACGCTGAAGGCTACGAGCAGTCTCTCTTTCCGTTCAGAGATAGTGAAGGAAAAGAAAAACAAGCGAGTGAGCGCGAAATCGATTGCGGCTCGACAGGCGCTTTAGCTTTCAAAGACGTGGGCGACTTTCGTCCCTGCTCGCTTGTTTACTTTTGCAAGGGGATTCCCGGGTTAGCAAACCGGATTTAAACATCACGTCATGAGATATGCCTTGACGTGCCCCATACTCTGACGATCTGTTCGAGCTCGTGTTTATCAAACGTTAAATTTATTCTACTGCTATGTTCACCCCTGTTTGAATTTAAGGTCTAGGCACAACAGTAAATACTTCGTCGTCCCGCTGTGAACATTCTCAGTTGTGGACGAATTTATATCGACATTCAACGTTTGAGTGAATTTGCGTTTTTCAGCACAAATAAAAGCGATAAGAAAGATAAGCTGAGTCATCAGAGTTTAAACATTACGTCATCCAGTAACGTTATAGTCAAAATATTGTGTCACACAATCACACTTTTCGTCACGCCGGTTCGTATAAAGAGAGGATCGCGCTAACATTTGTGAAACCTGGGGTGGGGAGGGTCAGAATGGCCGGTTAAAATGCCCAATGGGCTTTCTTGTACTGTGTTATTTCGGAGTCACACATACGATCCTCAATTTAAAAGTGTGGGCAGTTCACAGAAAGACAAGGCAGCAGAAAAGGCTCAGATGCTATTGAAAGTATTCAACAACTTGCAACGTATAGAGCCGGAGAGGGGAGGGAATGAGGGGAAGGGCATATAAAAGCGACGGGATTGATCATCGGACATGTTAAAAGGACCTCATAAGATAAAACGCCTGGATTTTTTTATTTTTTTTTTTATTGCTAGCCTGCGGCAGAATCTGTCCGATGTTTATTCCTGCTCTTGTTTCCTGGAATGCTGTCTGGCTACCATCTCTGTAGCCTGAGAAAACAACCGACGTCTCGCGAGGTCGCCACTTGTGCCCTCACGAAACGACGTCTGAGTAACGAGCGCAGAAATTCCATACTGATGACGCGTCACTGCCCAGATCTTGGTAGTGCTTCTGATTGGTTGAAACGCGCGGGAACTTCGTTTCAATCAATCAGAAGCACTACCAAGATCTGGGTAGTGACACGTCATCAATATGGAATTTCTGCGCTTGTTACTCAGACGTCGTTTTGCGAGGGCTCAAGTGGCGACCTCGCGAAATGTCGGCTGTTTTCTCAGGCTACCATCTCTGGGCACGACTTGTTTTTTGTTTGTTGTTTCTTTGTTTTTGTTGTTGTTTTTTTTTTTTTTGGTTGCCACTTTTTCTAAACAGAAGTGCCTGTGATAAATTTAATGCTGATGGTTTTACTTTTAACCATTCTAAACAGAAAAAAAATCATAGGGGTATGCTGGGCCCCCCTTGCCCTAAAAAAATTTCTTGATAAACAAACGTAGATATTCCGGTCCACCCTAAGCCTTTTTTTGAAAACCTCCGTTTTTAGTGTTGCGAACACTAGGGAATGAAAACCTGTCTTGCTGGTGTGCTTCAATGGCTTCCACGATACTGCCGACGACTAAAAATATATAAACGGCTGCTATATAAATAGTCAGCCAAGAACACTGGCGTATGGTTTGAAAATGCCCTTTCTATGAACAAGCAAGTGAACTAACTGTACAAAACAGCTTTCTATCATCTACGTAATCTAGTTACTACCAGAAAGTTCCTGTCACACCAAAACTGCGAAATACTGAAACACATCTTTGCAACTTCTCGGATCGATTACTGTAATTCTCTACTATCTAGCCTACCACATAATTTGCTGCAAATTGGACCTAAATATTTAACAGACAGTTTACTTGGACAGCTGCAGTTTTTCTTGTAGGTTCTCCAGCGGATTACGAACTTCATTGAATTCAGAACTTCCTTTAAAATTAGAAAAAAAAAACAGTTCCGAGTATCGTCAAACGTCAGAATCTGTGAAAACGTACATTGAGTTTTCCTGTCTTCATTTAGGTAGGAATATATCCCGTGGAAGTATTCACCCACCCTAGCTGCCAAATATGTCTCATTGTAACAGGCGGGTATCTTAACAGAATTTTTAATTTGGGCAGTGCAGAACTTCGTTTACCCCTCACTTATCTATGGATGTACCCCAAGATGGAGAGAGGGGTGTTGCTCCCCAGGTGATAACAAATGTGGATACTAGGAGTAATTTCATTATTTCGCTTTAGTAACACCGGCAAGAATTTCGTGTAACGTGTCGCGCAACAAGGATGCGTTACAAGTTGAGAGTGTTCTCACCTATACACGCAACAAATCTTTATTTTTCGAAAAGTAGAAGCAACTAACTTTCTGCAACCTGAACACATGACGCGGAGGTGATAATAAGCGCAACATCATTGTACGAATAGTTGCACGAATGTTTTCCGTAATATTTGGCCTTTAGGCAAGATTTTACAACTCCTGGTGGTGGCATGTACAGTTGTAACCAAGCTAAAGACCGAGCGCAAATCATTACATATTTCTTGGTGCACGTGCATCATACGAACGCGCGGGACGTGTGTAGCTCGCATGGGAAAATCCACGCTTTCGGCACTTCGCACCAACCTGAGCGTTAAAAAGTTAACCTTTTTCGAAAGATTCGTGCCCCCGCGAGTTTTGTTTTTCTTGTCTTTTCCTTTCTTATTTTGAGGCAGAGAAAGAGAGCGAACAGCAAAAAGTATTTTGCAGTCTACAACAATAAGTACCCAAATTTGTCAACTGTACAGTTATCTGCTCTTGCCAGCAAAAGCTTTGCTTCTGAATCTAGTGAGTGATCCAACACCTTGTAACCTCTCAGATGTCCTTTGATGTCTTAGATGCATTCTCCAATTTTATTATATGGTTAGAGCTTGCAAATATAAAACGCGCGCTGTGATTGGCCAATACTCGGGGCCAGATTTTCCCGTAATGCCCACGGGTATTATGAGCGATGTTAATGCCCGGCTAGTAAAGTGGAAATATAGAAAATGTAAAAGTACATTTGATTCAAATAGTTGGAATGATTTGAAGCTAAATGAAAAGAGACAGTTTCTTTGAAAGTTTTTACTTTTTCTTGTCCGATATCCCCGGGGGGTACTTCCCGAAGATTTGGGTGGCGATGTGGGGCGCGCTTCTGGAAACCCTTACCCTACTTCAGACCAAGATGTGTAATTTTCCCTACGCGATTTCAGACCTGACTTAAAATTTGATACCCTATTTCAGACCAGACCCTAACCCTATTTCGTTTGCGTAAACAGTTGAGAAGGGCTTTAAATTCCCAACGTTAATCAAACCTCAGTTCTTTGGAGAAGAAAATTAATAAAAAGATAGCTTCTTGTAAGAACCTTACGAGATCCCATATCAGAGTGCACAAACCTCACGCTATTTCAGACCAAATTTGTCAAAAGCTATACCCTATTTCAGACCATAAAGGCTCAAAAACCATACCGTTTGGCGTCGCACATACCTATATAGCTTATGTAAGAGAGTACCCCCCCCCGCTCGGGTGCACTATAAATTCTTGTCAGGAGCCCCTAATGGGCTCCTGTTCTTGTGTGGAATAAAACTGCTGAGTTTTGTATGCTTTCCGGTAAACTGCTTCATTCATCCTAATCCGCCAGGGCTCACTTTTCAAGTAATAAAGTGTTAGGCACAGCTTTATAATAAACTTCTTATTACAGGGTCTTAACGAGGTACGTGGGATCAGGGATCAAAGGGGTGGGATCGGGGATCAGAAGGGTGGGATCTAGGACCACAGCCCTGGGATCAGGAATCACAAACCATGGGATCGGGATCGATATCAGCAGTTTCTTATAGGGATCAGGGATCAGGCTGCACCACATTTGTGGGATCAGGGACGAAAATTGGTCACGCTTTTGGAATCAAGGAACAGAAATTTGCGTACAAAAATGGGATCAGCGATGAAAAAACATACCTCGTTACCCCCCTGTTGTTAACTCTCGCTAGCTCGGGACTGTACTAGGAGAATACTGCCCTCAGTCTTTCTTGTACGACCTCGGGTAATATTCTCCCAGTACGGCCCTCGCGCTCAATTGATAAGAAGTAAGTAACACACTGGACATTCGCTGGGTTGTCTGAACTAGCCCCACAACTTCCTCCAACTATTTCCGAACACCCACACAAAGCCATGGTAGTTTATGAGGTTTGACAGACTGGTGGCGTTCCAAACCGTTCAATCCACGTGCAAGATTTGTGTCGGGATTTTTTGACACGAGGCATGCTTGTTACATCATGATTGTGGAAGTATTCTGCAACTTCAGGTATAATGACCGGTCACTTTATTTGGCTCTTATTTTTCTTTGGTTAAGAACTTTGGGATAATTTTACATTCTACAGTACTAATGCTATAAAGACTGGTTTGATTTTAAAACAATTCATTGCACTAGCAGCAAAGTTTTAGACATCTCTTTTGTTTCTCGTCCATTCCTGCGCATTGGAGATTCGCTGCTTACATAACTGCTGACAGCTGTTTGCATTTGCCTGGCTATGTGGTTTTGTAATCGTAGACCAATGTGTATTGCGTGACAGTATACCCATCACTTACCGAAAATTGTTCGACAGTTGTCATCAGTTGTCATGGGCGGCTAATAGAAATCTCGTCATTTCTTCACAGAAAATGGTTAACAAGGTACGATTTGCTACATAGATAGTTAGGTAATGCTATACTGGTTTTCGCTGGTATTTTTACTTTAGAAACATGGAAGGCAAAACGAGTTTCTTGTGAAAAACAAATGTTTCAAATTTATGCAAATTTGCCCATGTTAATCACTAACAACCAAAGTTTGCCTTGGCCAAAAAAAACGTATTTGCGAGCGAAAACCTGTCCTGTTTTCGGCTGATGACTTTATTTGAGATTCTAATCGTCCGTTTTCAAATAACACGCGCTAATTCCATTTTCTAAAGAAAAGTTTCACAATGTTTGGTACCTGCTAATTATTTCAAGTTTGTCATTCGTAATCCGTCTTAATCTCCCTCAGTCGTAACCATCCTTGTTTAGTGTTGTTTGATTGTTACTTCTTTGGTGTTTTTCTAACTTAGGAAACTATTATTTTGAGGTTTCCGTTAATGAGAAAATAATTTTGTCAGATCAGAAAAATGAATGAAAACGCCGTGACATAGTTCCTTTAAGCCAACTGACCATCACGACAAAACCGTGCCCATTTTATAAGCCGGTGGTCGCCATAACGACGGCCGGTTAATAACTCGTACAGCTGGGTACGTCTTCATAGATTTGAAAATAACCTTCCTGTTTTCGACTTCTGGGGCTTTGAAAGGTTCCTTCAGTTTTGAGAAAGTAATCAGCTGCAGTTAAGAGACAACCTTAACCCTATCTAGACCGGGCCTTCTTTGGTCTTCTGAAGCCGTTGTGGGGCAGGCCTCCAGCAAACTCCGATAGCAATAAAGCAATGAAAATGAAACTTAGAGGGGCAAAAGTATGTCCAAGAATTTTGTCCAAGAATGTCTCCTTTGAGATCGGCAAGGGATACTGATGACGTCGCACGACGTCAGATTTATGTCATAATTTCCAATTGGATCGACCGTATTGGATTTCGTGATTTCCCTAAGACTTTGGAAAGCCACCCGATTGACCAAAAAGTGAGCAAAAATAATAAAAGAACTCTAAAATTATCTAATAGCATGACACCTTCAGTAAGAAAGTCATTTTTGTTTTCAGTTAAAACAGTAATGTACCAAACAATTTCAGATGAACACGCCTGTCCAAGTTTGATTGCCTTAGCAACGTGAATCTCACTGTACATTGACCTACCACACTAATTTGTTCCCAACCAATTTTTTAATAAAATTTTGGCGGTGCTTGTTCACACATTAAAAAATAATAGAAAAGTTTCAAGAGGTCCCCAAAGGCAGAGTCCGGGCACTACCCCCCCTCCCCCATTATAGGGTTAATTTAAAATAAAGTAGGGTTTCAAGGAAATCAAAAATTCCTTAGGCAATGACAGTAGTAAATGACTGGAAACAGTATTCAAGAGGAAACGAGTTTCTGTTCTAGGTAACGGGCGTCTACTGTACAGTTAGATTAAGAGTAGTCTAGTAGAGATAGAACTTATAGTAGAGTAATTTTTGCGCGAGATCGAGTATTTCACCCGCCATTCAATCCCTAACAAAAATCTGAGGATACTCGTAACTTCCACTGATTAAGCCTGGTTCTCATACTACCCAGCTGGCCAGGCTAGTCTGTGATCAACTCCGGAAGGGCATGTACTTAAGAGCGGCTATCCGTAACTTTCACCTAGGACCATGCAAGCTAAAAGATAGAAAAATCGAAAATTGCCAAACTTTGTCACAATAAAGGTCTTCCCAAACCATTCATAAAAATATAAGTTTCAGTTTATTTCGGTAAATAGTTTACCGTTACGACGACTTTATCATTTCGATGGCTCGTGAGCGAGTAAAAACGACTTGAAAGTGTCACTTAAACCAACCGCTCGTCTTGAATTGTGAAGACAGAAATATCAATATCAAAGCCACGTAGTATAAGTAGGATAATTCCTTGTCATGTCTGCTTTGTCAAATTTGAAATCGATGGAAACCAGAATTTTTAACAGATTTTTAAAATTTAACCGTTTCGAGTGGCATAGTCGCACGCTAAAAAATGGCGAAATTCAGGACCAAAAAAAGCACTCTGGTATATGGCTTTCGCTGCTGAGACTACACTTGTTGGAATAAGCAATCTTTCCTCTACGATTTCATGAAAAAAAAATTTTGGGTAAATGAAATGGTAAATTTTGGGAGCGCTTTATCTACACCCTATTTTCCAAGCGAAGACGACCTTTTGACCTTGACAGGCGGGGAAGTAATGACCAGCGTTTTCAAATAACACGCGCTAATTCCATTTTCTAAAGAAAAGTTTCACAATGTTTGGTACCTGCTAATTATTTCAAGTTTGTCATTCGTAATCCGTCTTCCGAATGTGATTTGCTTTGAAAGTTGCGTTTTGTATAGGAGCGCTGTAACATTGTGCTGCGGGAGAGGGGGTTTCCCTTGGCGTTTTATGAGGGGGTGGTTTGCGAAGTGGATTGTAAGGTTTCTGATTGGCTAACTTGTATTTCGCAGCGGACAAAAAGGACAGTTGCGTTTTGCCGGCGTGGGCTAGGAAGAGAAGGAATTGGCACTAGTATGATGATGCAATATTAGTGGATTGCACCATCAGTACATGATATTTCTGACTTGTGAACGGAGAGTGATGAGTGTTTAATTGAGGCGAGAAGTTGATACGAAGGAATCGTCATTAATAAGGAGATCAATTAATAGGGTAGGTGTTACGAGTCTTTTTGTATTGAAAGAACGAAAATATCTAAATATTATCGACGGATTTGTGTGGTTTGCGTGTGGTGTACGCTAAAGGCTACGAGCAGTCTCTCTTTCCGTTCAGAGATAGTGAAGGAAAAGAAAAACAAGCGAGTGAGCGCGAAATCGATTGCGGCTCGACAGGCGCTTTAGCTTTCAAAGACGTGGGCGACTTTCGTCCCCGCTCGCTTGTTTACTTTTGCAAGGGGATTCCCGGGTTAGAAAACCGGATTTAAACATCACGTCATGAGATATGCCTTGACGTGCCCCATACTCTGACGATCTGCTCGAGCTCGTGTTTATCAAGCCTTATATTTTGATTCTACTGCTATGTTCACTATTTGTATTTAAGGTCTAGGCACAACAGTAAATACTTCGTCGTCCCGATGTGAACATTCTCAGTTGTGGACGAATTTATATCGACATTCAACGTTTGAGTGAATTTGCGTTTTTCAGCACAAATAAAAGCGATAAGAAAGATAAGCTGAGTCATCAGAGTTTAAACATTACGTCATCCAGTAACGTAATAGTCAAAATATTGTGTCACACAATCACACTTTTCGTCACGCCGGTTCGTATAAATAGAGGATCGCGCTAACATTTGTGAAACCTAGTGGTGGGGAGGGTCAGAAAGGCCGGTTAAAATGCCCAATGGGCTTTCTTGTTTTTCTTAGCCAAACCATGGTCTTCATTGTGGTTGTGTGCTTGCAGATTAAATTAAGGACAAAAATTTGTTTCTTCTCCCCATGAACTCCAACCATTTTTTCAAATAATTTCACTATTAATTCGTGAAGGATCATGAATTCAAATTTTAGATAGCTAAGAGCCAAAACGCGAGTGCAAAATGGAGCAGTACCCGGTGTTGTTGTTGACATTAGTAACTGGTATCTGGTCAGCGGCTACTGCCAGAATAGTATAACACGAGAGAACTAAATGGATGGAAAGCTTGTTGCAAATGAAGGTTGTTGAACGAAGAATTTTCTCAAAAACCGACTGTTTGACGCTTCTAAGATGATCTCTGAAATGCACAGATCTATATATTTCATCGAAGATGACAGAAAATTGAGGTAACGGGTGCAAATGTAAACAGAACAAGATGCCCTTCGTTGATTTCATTGTTTTGCAAGGTACTAAGTGTTTGCTAAATAAGTTTGCAAAACACAGGCTGTGATATAGGCAATATGACTTGCTTTTATTGATTTATTCTCAGATTAATAGTTCTAGATCAAGGTTGTTTTGTAAAGCGCAATTAGCAATCATCGAGTGGCATGTACTTCATAACTTGTTTATCTTGTGAATTGAATATAGTTAATGAGCTATTTGAATGCTGTACATTTTAATTAAAGCTATATGCGAAATGTTACCAGTTTACATTTGTGTCCTGCTGTAGTTTGAAACTATTTTCGTGTTTTCCTGATGTAAGGGAGCACTGCTCGCACCACAGTTGCTCTTAAATTCCACGCATAGGTTGCGGTTCGTAATTTGCATAATTAAGAATTACTGGTGTTTCAAAGCGGCGACACGTTCTTTAAACCGTCTGGCCACACGATTTTATTTTATTATAATTACGACCAAGTATTTAACTTTCCATGACTGCAAGGAATTTGCTAGACGAGGTCTCACTTTTTGTAACATGTATTTTTGTTTACCCATTTTTCCTACTTTTTTAAAAGCTGTTAAACTGGGTTGTTAAAAGGAACTGTTTTAACTATTCAAAACAACTACATGAAAATGTCAGTAACACTGTAGGATAAGGAAGAATTGTACTTATCAACCAACAGTAGAATTTTGTCCTGCATCAAATT
The DNA here is from genome assembly GCA_964017195.1 of Siderastrea radians. Taxonomy (NCBI): domain Eukaryota; kingdom Metazoa; phylum Cnidaria; class Anthozoa; order Scleractinia; family Rhizangiidae; genus Siderastrea; species Siderastrea radians. The sequence goes on along the minus strand of OZ024887.1, from coordinate 10,342,068 downwards.
TTAAGTGTTGTGAGGAGTTACCAAAGTTATTGAAAATTGACATTTTTGTACCAATAAAATGTGCATTTTTGTCCACCAGGGGACCCCCCTTGTAAACTGATGAAGAAAGCATTTAGAGCCCAAACGAAAAGTGTTTTTAAAGTACCCAGACAAAGTGCAATTCACATACAAGATTTGAAGGAAATCTACTTCGTGACCAATTTGGGTTATGAGGACCTTAGGGAGACAGCCACTTAATACTTATTTCTTTCTTCATGACAAGCTGCCTATCAGCATGAAAATGCTGGTGTTTTTCCTGGCAAAATGTGTTCGGAACGCCGTAAAAACCATGGTTGTGGACAGAAAAAACCAAAAAACACTAGCTCTGCTATATTTGGCGTCGAAACCGCTGCGAAAAGCTGCAAACTCAAGCGGTGTGCCGACCGAGTTCGAACAGAACCGACAAGGCAAATTTGAACTTTTCACCTGAACTTTATCGCCTAAATTTTTTCGCCTAAATTGAACTTTTCCCCTTCCACCAAAACGACAACTGAGTATTCTTTTGAACTTTTTTTCCATTAACAACTTTGTCTTTGACTTTTGTTGTCTTTGCTTGTTTTGCTACAACGCGGGTCAACATGCGATCTCGCGCCAAAAACACATGGGAATGCAGCACAGGGTTATATCCAGTGTATGAAGTTTATTGGCAACCCTGTTGTGCGGACGGACTGACGGACGTACGTACGTACGGACGGTCACGCGACTATTATGTCACTACCAAAAATTTCTTGGCTTGATAGGTTACCAAATTTCCTTAGCAATGGAGCTCCGCTGACGCGCTAGCGCGCTAATATATAGTAAAGTAAGGGTTTCCTTTGAGGTCCACAACATAAGCTGATGACGTCACATGGCATAACAATTACCTTATGTTCTCATACGGTGGCCATCTTGTATATGCCAACTGTGATTTCTTGATTTTTTCCAAAACCTTCCGAAAAGCACCAAGATTGGCCATAAAGTAATCAAAATCAATAAAAGAACACCAAAGTGTTTCTAAAAATGTAAAAGTTATCTCAACAAAGTTATAATTTTTCAAATATGATGAACAAGGATTTCCTTTATTGAATTTTTCTTAGATAAACCGATCTTAGAAAAACACAGCACGTTTGGTGGCCTAAACTTGCATGTTTAACATTCATAAACGCTCCAACTCCATGCGGGCAGATTTCAGCTTCCCCGCCCCCAATAGGGTTAAAGAAGAGTTAGAAAGAATAGAGGTTAATTTGTCGTCAACAATGACGTTTGCGAACTGCTGCATTGTTCACATAATTATTGGACAATAACTTGAGTTTGCAAACAGGAGTTTACAAATTTGGCTTTGTAGTATGGAGGAGCCTTAAGAGGGTATCCTTATCCTCCTCCTCTTCAACATCGTAGCAAATGGAAAAATGTTAAGGGAATGCTAATGCTAAAAACGTAGTCAGTGTTGAAGCCCACGTTGAATCAACTGATTCTTAGCAGATGCGTCCTTGAGTTAACTTGACCTGACTTGACCAGCTGAGAAACAAAATTAGCCTGTGAACAGATGGCTCCTCATTGGGTGATAGAGCACAAGAAAAATCAACGGGTGGAGCGAATTGTAAGAGGCTTAGGGAGGAGGCAACAGAGGCTCCGCCGTCCTGTTTCCCTCCCAAGTCTACATTCAGTTCGCACCATTCTCATTAAGCATGATTCTGTTCACAGCCTAAAACGAAATGCACTAGCGTTCATTGGAAATAGCAAAGGAACAGAAAATGTGCGTGTATCGACTCAACCACTGTTTGATTTCAGAAAACAAGTTTTTAATCTTTGCATGATAAATGACGTCCATTTTATCTTCAACCGGGATTTCCGTTTTTTCTTGGTATCTGGGCGAATCACAAAACTATGGCAAATTCCAATTATATCGAAGCTAACTGAGAGGTCAGCAATCGAATTTGTTTTGCAATCACCGTCTGAATTCTCGTGCGCTCATTGGCCGAGAACCATTGTCTGTAAAATAACGTGACGTCACGGACCATGCTACAAAGTGCGGGAATTGTTCGTCTTGCCAGATTTCGGTTTTTGGGATCATTCTACGCTTTATTTTTGTCATTTCTGATAAAAAAATTACGTTCATTTTTGGAAAATAACCCTTTGTGACAGTTCAAATTTTTAAAGCTGAAATCAGAAAGACTTCTTTCTCTTGAAGACTTTCGTAACTGGATAAAGTTTGTAGATGAAAGAGGACAAAAAAGGCTGGTTTTATTCAGCGAAATTTAACGTCGCAAGCAGAGCGCAAAAATATGCTCATTCCGAACAGGGACAACCTTTTATTTGAAGGTTTATTTTTGCATTCTAGTTGGTGTTCTAGTCTGAGGTCTAACTCTGTTTTGACAATGCTTCGACAGCATACTTTGACGTCATATAGACGACTACAAACGTATGACGTCACACTTTGACGTCAAACCTTGACCTCATGACGTCATGCTTAGAGGCTACCTGTTAAATAATTTGAAGATCACTCCCAAGGAACTATGCTTTTAGAGGAGGGATAGAATTTTGAAAATCATTTAAAAGTGAGGATATGTTTTTTGGGGGTAGTAGATTTTTCTCTCGAGATTTACAAAAGTGGAGTGACTAAGTTTAGTTTTGTTTATGTATCACAAACAAATCTTCTCATACATACGTGAAATGTTGCCAGCAACATGTCGTCGCCCAGGGTGACATGATCTAGTTGTTTTTTTATGGTCTGTGGTTTTTGGCGAGAAACCGATGACGCCTGTATCACATGTACATCGCTCGAGCTTGCATAATCCTTCAAAGATGGGAGACACAATGGAGATTGACTATGATGAGTTAGCACAAGCGATCTTAAGGCAGCAACAGTTATCCGCATCCGCAACCAGCTCTACTCAGAATATAACAGGTACGTTTGGAACTTTAAAGAATGTGATTTCGTCCCTTTGTTTAGTTATTTCTTTTTGTAAATGGTTTGAACCCAGGAGTCACATCATAGGTCGGTAAGTTATGATCGTCCGGGTGAGTGTAGTCCTGAGAAGGACTGTTTGTGTTGGTATTGACTGACGTTTCGCTAATCTGAGCGGAAGTTAACATCAGAGAGGTCATCATCGCTCAGGTTGTCAAAACGTCAGTCAATGTCATCACAAACAGTCCTTCTCAGGACTACACTCACCTGGACGATCATAACGTACCGACCTATGTTATTTATTTTTTCAAATCGTTGATGTGTTTACCATGCCAGCAGAGTCGCTTCGATATTTCCTAGATCGAAACAATTCTACTAGCATGGTAGGGGTACATTTTTGAAGTTATTATTGAGGAGGGGGTATGATTTTTATGATTTTGGTTGGCGACATAAAAGCAATGTTAAGTCAAGTTAGCTGAAAACATATGAGTTTAATTCTTAAGAGTAAGATCGTGGTGAAAAGACAACAGTTAATTTGTCACTACTTCGCTGTGTGGTTTTCGTCAGGAAATTCTACTTGCAAAGGCTCTTTTTTAACGTCCATATCTTCACGTTGCTGAATAGCATATATACAGACCATGGACGGTTCTTTCTTGCTTATTTTCGGAACTAAAAATTCGCATAACTTTTAATTTGACGTAGTTTACTTGGGAGGTGTCATCCCACGCAATTATTTTGCTAAGAACTGAAAACGTAGCAGCTTTTAATATAAGTCGTGGTTCAGAGCGCAGTAAAATCACCCATTGTCAACTGTTGTTTAAACCTTTACCCGCGCAACCTTGTAAGACGCCTATTCAGAATAAGTTAAGCCTTGGCTTCGAATTATTTGTTTGCTTCGTTATACTGTAAATAAAATTTAGAGAAATCAAACACGCTCATGTGAATGGAAGCGACTAACGCTTTAGCAGGTGGCTACAATATAATTTACGTAAGCAAGTTAGAGATTATAGATGCACTAAATATTGGTTAAGTAATCTACAGCACTGTCATGCACCGTCATAGGAAAATCAACATATGCAAACTGTCTAAAAAAAACTCCTTCTGTTTTCCAATCACCACTTTAACATAACAACAGTGAATTTTTTTAAGTTGATCAAGATTTCTTACCAAATTCAATCGCTTGGGACGAAGCGCCACGCTCACAGAGTTAGAGACGGTCACGTTATTAATAATAAAAATTGAGGTGAAGCGACGTTCAACCATAAGGCAAGAATTCACATTGAACGCGTACGGCGATTCCAGTATGACTCTCTTCAACGCTGCCACTTGTCACAAATACGATTTGCTTATCTCAAACGTATTATCAAAACGGTAGGGGTTAATTAAGCCGGGTTGAATATTTATATTTTTAGTTTGTGTCAACATTAATTTATACAAAACGAGAAGCCAATTAAGAGTAAAAAAAAAAAACTCATTAACATTTTGTTAGACGAACTTGACTTCATTGTCACTTACGGTCTTTTCAAAAACACAGCAAATACGCTTAAAATTCTGCAAAAAGTAGATAAGGAAGTAACGTCTATTTTCTTCCCTAGTTATGTTAATTTTATTTCAAAATTTGAAACAGATAAACACAATATCTGAGAGGTGAATTAATGACGTTGCAAACTGTTATATCAGAACTTCTGACTTGGAGTAATGCCTCAAAACCTACTTGTCAAAATATATGCCTTCACAAAATCTGGGCTTTATAGAGTCATAAACCATAAAAGATCGACTGGAATACGGGTTGCTTAAGTTTAGAAAATTCGGGCTTTACAAATGCCTCTAATACTTACCGGTTTATTACGTAGTGACATTGCAAATTATAGCTAAAAATCCCTACGAGCCTTTGTGTGTCAAATTTAACATTAAAATCGATTTTCTCCACATCACTGAAAAAGACTACGTTGACACGGGTTTACTAACCTTTACTGATTGTACATCTACTACAAAAGTGGTGCCAACCTTTTTATTTTTCTCCGGACAAAACATGAAATTTAGAAAATGATATTCTCTAAAGAGTTTCTACACATAATTCCCCTCATGTAGTCATGTTTTACATGTCTAACGTGAGTGAGTGTGTAAAGCGGTTTTTTGAATGCTACATTACTACCAAAAAATTTCGGACGCTAAAAATTCGGACGTTTTATTTCGGACGTTTAATTTTCGGACACTTTGCTGAAATATACCTAAAGTAAATTTACGCATGCAAAACATGAGACTGACATAAAATGGGTGAAAATGAAAGTTTTACTGCCCCCGGCCCCTCAAAGTTTTACAGATACACCGACAAGAATAAAACACAAATTCAATCAAACGTATGACTCAAGCAGTGTCTCAACTAGAGTTCGGTAGAGTTTGGCAGTATCGATACAGCAGTTGAGGAGGAAAAGTATAGGCCTTCTGCAACTGCAAAGGGAGGGCTTGAAATAGTCCTTTCAGCTACGTTTAAAATTGACGACAGCAAGCGGTTTCTTCTTCTTCGTCTAAAAGAGCTTATTCACAAGAATTTGAGCTTCTTGATCAATTACCTCAGTCACCGACGGGTACAGATGAAGAAGAACCACACGCATGTGACAATGACGAAGACCTTCAATTGTGTTGATTGATGATGAAGCAGAAGAAGACTTCCACTACTGGCACTGGTAATGCAACTATCATAAAACTGGGCTTGGATCGAAGACCGAAATAGCAGCTGCAAAATGGAATTTATCTTTGGTTTTGTCTTTCTTAAAGGAAACAAAACGTTTAATTTCCAGAGATAAACAGAATGACATCTGAACAAAGCCTAATCCGAATTCTAGCTGTATCATGTATATTGGCCTTGAATGAAAGTACTTTTAATGTAAGTACTGTAATGTAAAAACTTCGGACGCTTAAAATCTCGGACGCTTAAAAATTTCGGACTGTTTTATTTTCGGTTACTATTTTTGTCCGCAATTAAAATCGTCCGAAATTTTTTGCAAGTAATGTATGTTGCCAAATGCCAAATGCTCCAAATGCATTTTTTTTCACAATTAAGCTAGATTTTGTAAAGTGTTCAATATTTTGCTTTAACGCATGCACACAAGCCAAAATTTTTCTTGCTTCAAAAAACCTGGAAATGGGACATTGATCAACTATAGGTTACTTGGCCTATTTTGCCACCAATTTTGCACCCACAATTGGGCACGTTTTTCCGGAATAGCTCTGCCAGAATTTGGTCGATATTCAAGATGGACACACGTATGGATGGATCTGTCCTTGCTGTGTTAGCTTGCTTTCAAAACAATCTGGTTTCGTTAAAAAATGATGACGTCACAAGTGGTTCAATATTTACTCCTCCAATTTTCGAGATAAGTCGACTTTCGCAGCGAAAGAGTTTATAAAGGCGTGACATATAGTAATTCTTCGTTTCTCTGCAGAAAATGGCTGACATGAAAGTTGTCCCAGGTATGATCTGATTCTTTGGCGTGCTTGTATCCATTTTGTTCAAGTACTCGAAAATATCATTTCTTTGAAGACATAGCCTGATAACATAGTTACTTCAGAAATGGAAAGCATATATTTTCCGGTTTCTTTAGAGCTTCAGAACCACGAGTAGAATGTAAGTTTGATAAGAGGTGAAGTTGTTTTGGAACACAAAAAATTCAAATGAGTTTCTCAAGGGGAGAAAGAACCATAGTCAGTTTCTGGCGATTTTTCTCAAAAAACAAGAGATAAACATGAAAACATTAGATTGATGTTTTTCAAGTTGCAATCATTTCCATCCTAGTTATCGGAAGCCAAACACACTTAATTGTAGTTTCAGAAAATTGTTGGAGTAATTTAAACAAACCTGAACCATTAATTTTGGGTTCCTTCAAGAGAGCATGAAGAGGTAAGAGAGTTTATCTCCCATATGGGCCCCATTCCCATCCTAATCCCTCTAAAGTTATTTTTAGTAAAGTATCAGTGAATACACAACGATGAATGAGCCAATCAATTTCTCTTATTTGTAATACAACACGGCTAATGTATACTTTAACGAGTTTAACAAAAATACGGCTTCTAATAAATCAGGGTACCTTTCATAAAAGGTTATTTTCTTCCAAATTTTAAAAGAGAATCAGCCTTTGCCACTGCCTCATACAAGGCAACCGGCTTGTGGAGCTCAATCAGGCTGCGAACTTCAGTCTGACCCACTGGCAGGCCATCAGTCATGTACCGTGCAGCCCGTGCAACAGGGTCATCATCCTTTTGCAGGAGAACCTGGATATCCACTACAAACTATCCAGCCTGGCCAAGCGCAGCCATCTTCCTCCATAGAGTTGCCAGTAAGTCGCTTTTGTCTTTCGAGTACGCAAAAAATGCAATGCACGAGAAGATATAGTTAAATCATAGACGGAGGTTTTCCAGTCTAGAATTTATCATAGGTCACTTCACTGGTCAAAGTCGTGCGTTTTCAGCTAACAAAAAGAAAACCTCAAGTTGGGAAATTATTTCACCAACGTCTATAACTGGTTCAAAGTCTTCACCCGTAGCATACAAAAATAAACATCTCATGGCAAAGACCTGCATACAATTTATATACAGTTTAAAGGAGTAAAGACTGCACCTTGATTAGACTGCATCTTGATTTGCAGCTGCACCTAAGGTTAGCTTAAATTCGCCTCTTTAAGGACGGTGCCTCCTAATACAGAGGTATTTTTGCAAAGTTTATGACTATGGGGGAAAAGCAGATCTTTAGCAAGGGTTATTGGAATCTAAAAAGGAAAATGTGGGTAACCACGCATTTTTCAGAGATAATTAAGCAGCCATATATAATCTATAAAATACAAAGAATGTATGGCAATTTCTTTCCAAGTTTAAGCTCAATTATCTCTGAAAAATGCGTGGTTACTCCCAACTTTCCTTTTCGATTCTGATAGCCCTTGCTAAGATCTTCTTTTTCCACATAGTCATAAACCACGCAAAAATACCTTTGCGTTAACAGGCAAATTCCTTAAGAAACTTGAATATCTCAAACCAAATCCGAGATGCCGAGAACGTATGCGCAGTAACAAAAGGAGGGACCGTCCTTAACAAACGTTCCACCTCTTCTTTTGCACACCACAAGTCTAACTTGTAGGTAATAACGTATAAGTAGGCCGGTACTCGTCTTACCTTGGTTTCAACTGTTTACGTTTCTTTCCTCAGATCACCCATGCGAATATTTTGCCAGTACCGTATCGTCCACTTCCTAAAGACATGTATTTTTGTATGGTTCTTTCTTTTGTGACGCCTTGTTTCTTTTTTCCAACCGGATTTCCTGCAGTCTTCTTGGCGGTGCTGGTAAGGATGAAACTATCTTCCTGTCGTCATTTACACCGTGCAGAAAGGTTGCCAGTTTTGTGGAACAAACTAAAGACATGTTTTCTTATGCTGTAATGTCAATTCGAAATGATATCGTTTCCGTTTACTATTTACATTTGTAGTACAACGCTAAATTTTAGCGTGCTCCAATTGTCTCTCCTCAGTGGACGCCTATCAGCGCATAGTGCCCATTTTTGGCAATTTTCGGTGAAAAAAATTGCTAGCTTTTTAACCATTTCCAGTGTAAATTATTAGAAATGAAGAACGTGTAATCTTTACACCTCAGGAAATGTTCCCGTGGAGGGTCAAAGAGACCAGATCGGCAATCAAATAGCAACTTGTGTCATTATGTAATTAAAATTTTCACAATTTCGCAAAAAAACATTTCATGGTTTCTTTCGGTTACCTACCTTGCAATAACTTTGCCTAAGGGGCCGATTACATGAGCCGGGCTGGCTCGGTAGAAGGGCTGGCTCTGTCTGCCGAGATGACTGTTCAGCCCGGTATTACATGAGGCGGGCCATCCCGCCTGCGGCTAAATATAGAAGCTGTCGTGTGAAAGGATGGCTACATCGAAGAGCATGAATCAAGTGTTTTTATTCTCGCTAATCCATTATTTTGGCTTATCATTTTCAGTTTTACGTAGGTTTATGTTCTGATAAACCTTTATGTATTACATAGAAAGAGAAATATCGATCTCCTGGTGAGCCATTTTGCTCTGAAGCGAAATTTAGTAAAGTGTTGGCCCGGCTAGCCGGGCTGGCCCGGCAATCGCGATTACATGGTAAATTGTCAGCCCGGCTAGCCGAGATCCCGGCATCAAGCAACAGCCCAAGAGCTTCCTTCCCAGTCAATTCTAGGAAGGTTTTCAAGAGGCAGCGTAGAACTGGGAGTGAGTAATTTTTCAAAATGGCGGGCGGTTAAGCATCTACCATCGAACTCAGGGAAGAATCGGAGAGAAACAGGAATATTTGCATGTAGAAATCAAAGACTGGGACAACAAAACTGACGGTAAGGTGATACTTTTGTTGAAGTGTCGACATATTTCAGCGCTGTCTGCTTGAAACAACGTTCGGTGGGAACTCGAAATCCATGTTTCTGATAGCTCATGATTTAACCCCGCAACGTGACTGAATGTAGAATGTTGTTTTGAGAGATAAAAAATGATGTACTCATTTTTCCTTTCCTTTTTCTTTACCGCCAGATGGCTGGCGCCCATGATAGAGGCGATTATGAAGAAGCCAGGAGACACTTCAAGAAAGTCAAGTGGTTAAATGTAGCTACTTTAGTCTGCCTTCTTGCCGTTGCGATCACTCTTATTGTTGTTTTCGTTTGATCTTTAATCCTCATTTCTCGGACAACAAAAACTTTTTTGGAGCACTAAAAACGATAGAGTATTCTTTAGGCCCCTTCCACGCTAAGTGCGTTTCCATTTGTAAGAGCAGACTTTTTTGTGTCGTCACGCTTAGCGCCCACACAATCTAAAACGTGGATAAAACCAGCGACTTTCGAAAATGATAGCAAAAGTTTCTGTTATAGATTGAATTGTTTCTCTGTGGAATAAATTAAGTTCTTCGTTTAAATTAACTGAATTTGTTTTTTATAATACACATACTGAGATTTACCCACTAAAAAGGCGCGAAATAATTTTCGTTCACAAGCTGATCTAAATAGGTGAAAGCTAATGAAATGTCGCGTACCACTTTTTTTCACGTGTGAAGAAAACGATACGTCCAATCAGGTGCCGCGTATCATGTTTTTTTGACGTGTGAGCAGTAACAAGGTGACTCTCATTCAGGCTTTCGCTTTTCAAGTCTTTTGCAAGTGTTGACGTTAACTTTCTTTTAAGCTTAAAAACGTGAGCGAGAAAAGATTTGTTGCCCACGATACTTCGGTCTGAGGACTAAGTGGAAAGTCTCGAAAGCAAAAACGCAAAAGAGAAGAAGAAGCGAGATGTGAAATTGTTGGAAGAATTTTGAGAAACGAAAAGAACAACGAGCGAGAAGTGTACACTATATAGCCAGCAGAATCAAACAAGCATCTTGCGGAGTTTATTCCCTCTGTTAGACATGCTCTAAGCTTAAGTTGTCTGGTTTAAAGTATTGAGAGGCATCAAGAGAGGATCCTCTGTTGGAGGCATTTGAAGAAAAATAACTACCCCGAATTGACTAGAAAATGTCTATAGTCAAAACATTCATATAACTTACATCTTTTATGAATCTGTGCAACACAATTTGTCGTTAAACAAGAATTTAAATCTCAGTATGTATATAATAAACACTGATAATACACTATGGAAAGTGTATGCGTACAGTATTTACACACTCGCTGGTTTGTATCAGAAATGTCACTCGTTCGCTTGGCTCACTCGTTCGATATCCGATACTTGACCAACTCGTGCGTAAATACCATACGCACAAACCTTCCATGAAGTATTCTATATATCTTTAAAGCGTAAACTTAAGACTGTGTTTTTTAATCCAGTAACGTTAATGTTAACTATTTTAATTAGATCGGTCTTTTACATACAGTCGAAGCTCTCCTTGCGACCACTCTCCTAAGCGACCAGCTCTAGTTACGACCAGCGTTGTGAAACCCCGTTTGGCTTGTCACTTAAACTCTGTAATGAAAAGCTCTCGTAAGCGACCGCTCCCGTAAGCGACCGCGACCACTTTTGTGAATTACCAATAGTCTTTTTCCTTTGTTTTTAAGTTCTCGTAAGCGACCACTCGGTTAACACCCTAATAAAAGCACCCGGTTCTTGTTCAGATTTAGAGTAATACATAATACTAGTGCTAATGGTTCTTTGACTTGTACCTTCGCGGACCTCCTTTGTGATAGGCAATGAAAAAACTATTCAATATTGTTACTACAAAACTACTAGTAATCATTAATATATGCCAAGCTTTACACTAAAAGCTCTTGTAAGCGACCACTCTCTATTGTTTCATCATGTGGTCGCTTACGAGAGCCCATGCTCGTAAGCGACCAGCTCTAGTTGCGACCACTTTTCTGAATTCCCGAGGTGGTCGCTTACGAGAGCTTCGACTGTATAATGTAGTCAGGTCATTAATAATACTGTATTGGTCCCCTGTGGGGAGTGTTCAATAAACATTGCATCTTATTGATTCCGTACCGTATCGCGTCTTATCGTATATATCGTATTGCATTGTATCACATCGCATCGCATCGAATCGCATCGTATCGTATCCTGTCGTATCGTATTGCCGGTTTCCACTGTCTCGCAATCAAAAAATAAATTCGAAACCATTCAATAACAGAAGCTAAGAATTTCAAACGTTACAAATGATTAATAAATAAACAACTTCTCCAAGTCTCAGGTCTGTGCAGGACACCGTTGTTGAGTTATTTGCCGAAACGTTCCACGCAAATTTATAGAGCTCAGTATGCAGACGCCATATTGGTGTCCTTCCAAGGGACACCAACATAGCGGCCGGAAATCAATGAAAACATCTGGAAATCACTTTTGCTATGAGAGCGATTACTTTTCCCTTTTGAGCTAGTCAATATAAACATTAACACCTCTCCTGCCAAAGGTCATAAGAAAAGACCTTTTTTTAGCCTGCGTAGCAAGCGTTTCGGTAAGGCTTTCCGCACGTTCGATGCACTTTTCGCTTTTCTGGCCGCGGGAAAATTGGGGCGGGCGCAAAAAAGTGCGTGGAGGGGGAGGGGAAAGGAGAGAAGGAAACGCTTGCCCGCAAACCCCACTATTTTCAAAAACCCGTTCGTCCACGAGTTTCCTGATTGGCGCGGCATGGTAGTGTTGATTGCCAAGTGATAAATCCGTCAATCAAATCAGGTATGTTCATTTGAGCGTGACCCGCATGAACACAACAAACTGGTTCTCGATATCGGGGAATTCTTCTCACTATCACTATTTTTACCTGAAGTTCCTCTCAAGATCATTTTTGTCCTGATCCGACGGCAGATCTCAAAGACTTGGGGCAAGCTTTTTCCTACACGGAGGAATCTACACGAACATTCTTGCGACAAGGACTGTTGCCTGATAGAGTTTGGAACAGCCGTTTTAATACACAAGTAGATAGACTGTTTTGACGGAGTTTGGGAAACAGCAGACGCGCTACCTATCGCACTCCGAATAACTTCGAATAATGCCTCTAAATTTCGAATTTTTCGAGCAAAAGAATTGCGCAGTCATACGGTCGGGAAATAGCTCCAAGTTTTGAACAACTTTCACTCTAACCGCTCTGCAAAGATCAGCGGGAATTGTTCCATAAGAGTCCTTTCTTTGCGATGCTTTGAAACGGTTTTCCGAAGAAACTACACCCGATTTTTCCAGGCTGAGATAAAGTTTCAAATTTAACTGTGAATTTACCACACATCCTGAAGCGATCGTTTAGAGTTTGTTTTGATTTTGATGGAAGTAAATTTGTATCCTCCGGTGATCTGTTATTGGTAAAATACTTTATTCACCAGCTGTCAAACTGTGAATTTATCCAACTGCGAAAGTGGCAAAGGGGCGTTTTTCAAAATCATGGGGTTTGCGGGCAAGCGTTTCCTTTTCTCGCCTTCCCTCCCCTCCCCGCTGCTTCCATCAGTGTTGCGCTCGCCCCAATTTTTGCGCAGCCAAAAAGCAAAAAACGCCTCCAACGGGCGGAAAGCCCTACGGAAACGCTTGCTACGCAGGCTAACCTTTTTTTAAACGAAACAGCTTTGTCACGGCGCCATCATGATGTCACGTCAGGGCGGCAATTTCGAAAATTCAAGATGCTGTATTTTAAACAAAAAGGATGATATCGAGCTGGAAACATGTGAAAAGATATATTTTTAGGTGTTCCTACACCTGGTGACGATAAAAATTTAGCAGGCCTAGCGAGTTTGATTTTAGAACTTTATGACGTCACTTGCAAACCAGCATATTGCATCAATTGTATTGTATTGTATTGTATCGTATCGTATCGTATCGTATCGCATTGTATTGTATTGTATTGTATTGTATTGTTTTGTTTTGTATCGCATTGTATTGTATTGAATTGTATTGTACTGTATTGTATTGTCGGAGACTTTTGAAAACGGGTCGTTTTTTAGCGTGGACAGGTGAAAAACGCACATTTCGAAAATGTTTTGTGGCTCTCTCATACTTATCCACTGGATAGAGATTTATCCGGTGGATAGTGCTATCCAACTTTTGAACAACTGGGGTCAGGTGAAGTTTACAGAACCTTTTGGAAGAACTTTCTCAACCAACACCAGCCTTACTCCCCATAACATTCGCTGTCGGCTGTTTTTTAAATCGACTGGTGCTCCCTTTTTCTCGAAATACGGTGATTTATCAGCACGACGCGTGCGTAGTTTCCGCCATAATCACTGCAAAGAAAAGTATAGACAAATGTGAAGAGTTTTATTTTAAATTGCAAAATTTAACACTACTGTTACTGAAAACGTTGGGTTTTTACGTTGGTTATGTGTTCAAAATGAATTAACCGGTCAAGCTTTATCGTCGCGAAATTAGTCTTTCAGTTTTTTTTTCCGCATCGCCTTCAAGAGATTAAGTCCGTCAGCCGTCTCTTGGTACGGAGAATTGGACCGGGAGGGACTTGGAGATACAGAAGCCATGCCTTAATCGGTATGTTTGACGTCAACTTCTGGCAAACGGGACGATCCAAGTTTGTTCAAAGAACCACACAACATTTAGGAATCGCTGCAGCCCAGTGTGAAGTCTCAGATCAAAGTAAGACGGATGATGGTTCAGATAAACAACAATTTTAATGAGGAATCAAAACCTCAGGATTCCGACGCCATGACGGGTTACCCATAATTCCAAGCGTGATACAACGAAAGGTAACCGTCCGGTTTTCAAGAAAATGACGGAGACATTACACCCAGTAGTCTCTCTAGTGAGCGGGAAGAGAGTGCCTGGGTACTAGGCTGGAATCCCGCTAACTTTCATCGTAGGGTGCAAAGGAGTCAATTTGATTCTAATTGCGGCTAATTTTACCACAGGTGACCCAAGCTAATAGTGTGAGCATGGTGATGAATATAAGGATTTGGCTGGAAATTTAAGAAATCATTTCTAGAATCGTAACATAATTTGTTTTTGGCAAATAAAGTTCCTCACTTGTTTTAGTTTGTGTCCATTGTGTGTTTCTTGGTTTTGTGTGTTGAATTGAGCTTATTTAAAGCTATTAAGCGACTTTGGTTCATCGTTCACATACTGTGTAAATAGCACTGAAAGGTTGGAGCCAGAATCAGTGTAGAATGTTAATGAGGGCAAAAGTACGAACGATTTTCTCGTCGAAACTTTACCGGGCTTCAATTTTTTCCCCTAGAAGCAAAGAAGAATAACGTCCTTGCCTTTTGACGCCGGTCAAAGGCAAATTTTGTCAATCCTTAGGTCACAAATAATCGTAGATGAAGTCAACACGTGTTAAAACGATTCGATTTGACCCGTGGCAGGGCAAGAACGTCATGCTAGCCCACATATAAGGCACTAATAACATTACAATCTTATATGAATATATACACCAACTGATTAACGCACCTACCTCCACTATCACACACTTTCCTTCACTTGTACTCACTTTCCTTCATTTGTACTCACTTTCCTTCATTTCAACTCACTTCCCTTCACTTGTACTCACCTACCTTCACATTAGTGCCTTATATGTGGGCTAGCATGACGTTCTTGGCCTATATGTGGGCTACCATGACGTTCTGGCCCGTGGCAGGCATACCGGGGCCACTCAACGCGGCCGGGACTGGGCAGGAGGACAATTTTTATCCCTACGAGGAGACCCCTGTGACCGAAAAATACTTGCCTGCTCCCGGAAGGGAAAAATTTGTCAATGACGGGATGTTGATGTTGCAAGATGTGCAATGCACGTGAGCCATTCGGAATTTATTTCTGGAGATTTAATTAAAAAATAATTCTACTTTTCATGACCGATAAGACCGGATTGTTGCAGTATTGATTCTTCCGTTGTGTTTTCCTCCGACTAAAAGTATTTTTCCCTCTTAATTCGTTGAATGTTTTCTTATTGTTCCTGCATTCCTCGTACCTGCAGGCTAGCTGCTAGTCGTTGTTATTCGCCAAATGGATCCATCATCAGACGGTTCTTTGCCAACAGTCGAATACTAGTTTGAAGGATGTAAGTATTTCTCACTTCACTACACTAGTAAAGCTTCAGATATGTGTACGTTGAAAACTTGAGGTTAAAGTGGTCGTGTATATATATAAACTAAAATTATTTGTTAAAGGCTGCTCGAAAGGGTTTTTAGCCGCGCGCGCGTGGCTTGCACACGACATGGCTAGAACACACGCGTCAACTGGAGTGAATCAAAATTTCAAGGAAGAGTCGCACCCAAAATACGTGGAAATACAGTTTAAAATCGCGTAAACCGCAAATAAAATTAAACTTTCGTTTTTATCGCCAAGGCCTGCTCGGAGACCTACCGTTTGGGGTGGGGGAGGGGGGAAGAGGTATTCAGTAGAATTCAAAAACGGCTTTTTGGATATATCCAAATGACAAACATAACAGCAAGGCTGATCTGACTACGTAGAAAGATTTGACTCTGCAAGACATCAACACGATACTAATAGAACTTCAACAGAGCAGAGTTGCAGCCGTAGACAGCTGTTTCGCTCTTCTTAGAGCTCATCAGTACGGCATAGCACGATAGCGAAAATGCCGTAAAAATACCCGTGCACTCTGTTAAGAGCCCTAAACGAGGACGCACGCCCACCAGATCACGCCATCACGTGTCTTGGTAAGGTCGAGAGTCCAAGTGTCGTGTTGATGTCTCTCTGAGCCAAAGATAGGATGGACAAAACCAACCTTATAAAGAAGCATGGATAAAACCATGCTATAAAGAACAGCATATCGGATCTATAAAAAAGACCTACATACATACAGTAGAACAATATCAGTAAAGGACCGCAAACGAAAATGCTGCACGTGTACGTAGGATCTCGTAAACCAGACCTAATCAGCCAAAGAAATACTAAAATGACAAACATAACAGCAAGGCTGATCTCACTACGTAGAAAGATTTGACTCTGCAAGACATCAACACGACACTAATAGAACTTCAACAGAGCAGGGTTGCAGCCGTAGACAGCTGGACTCTCGACACGACACGACACGACACGACACGACACGACACGACACGACACGACACTACACGTCACGCGACACGACACGACACGACACTTGGACTCTCGACCTTTCCAAGACACGTGATGGCGTGATCTGGTGGGCGTGCGTCCTCGTTTAGGGCTTTTAACAGAGTGCACGGGTATTTTTACGGCATTTTCGCCATCTTGCTATGCCGTACTGATGAGCTCTAAGAAGAGCGAAACAGCTGTCTACGGCTACAACACTGCTCTGTTGAAGTTCTATTAGTGTCGTGTTGATGTCTTGCAGAGTCAAATCTTTCTACGTAGTCAGATCAGCCTTGCTGTTATGTTTGTCATTTGAGTATTTCTTTGGCTGATTAGGTCTGGTTTACTAGATCCTACGTACACGTGCAGCATTTTCGTTTGCGGTCCTTTACTGATATTTTTCGATATAATTGGATATAAGTTCTACTGGATAACGTTTTGCCCTACCGCCAGAGAAATGAAAATATTCCACAGGGGTCTCCTCGTAGGGATAAAAATTTTCCTCCTACCCAGTCCCGGCCGCGTTCAGTGGCCCCAGTATGCCTGCCAAGGGTCAAATCGTTTTAACACGTGTTGACTTTATCTACGACCCGGGGGTACTCCCTATAATGGCCTATACGGGGAGGCTCCTCCCGAAAGGGGTACCTTTTTCAGGCTTCAGGTATATGAAAGGGTAGGGATTTCACGAGCTGAACTATATGAAAGGGTAGGGAAATCTGTCATTTAGGTATTTAAAAGGGCCTTTAATTAAAATATTTCGAGTAGACGCACCTTATGACTGTATCAGTTTAATATATTAAAAGCTACATGAAAACGACAAGAAGACTTCTTTCCAAGGGTTTAGAAAAGGGATGCAGTGTTCTTAAAAGTAGGTATGTGAAAGGGGATAACATTTTTCAATGGAAGGTATACGAAAGGGGTAACTTTTCTGTCAAAAATGGTAAATAAAAGGGTAAGGGGTTGGACCTCGGGGAGGAGCCTCCCCGTATAAAAATTTGTTTAGTACCCCCCCGGGATTTACGATTATTTGTGACCTAAGTATTGACATAATTTGCCTCTGATCGGCGTCAAAAGGTTCTTCTTTGCCTCTAGGGGGGGAAAGATTATAACCCGGTAAAGTTTCGACGAGAGAATCGTTCGTACTTTTGCCCTTATTGTGTTCGACGATAGGAGAACGCAACCCTAATCCCGGCCTGAGTGAAATCGAAATCCCCCCGAAGATTTTTGTAGGGGCATAACCTCGGCCGGGAACTGGTGCATACTTTGACTCGCTTTCATGGAACCAAACGGACCTCGCTTTCACACCCAAAGGCGTCTTTGTTGCGAAGAAGCTTGTTTCAAATGAGGGAAGTTCCAGGGGCCCGTTTCTCGAAACTCCCGATAACTTTTCGGGCCCGGTAAGTATTTTTTCGAGCTCATTTATTTGTCAGCTAATAATAATCATTGGCCCAAACTTAGCGATATGCTTCACGAAATTATGAAGATTAAGATTTAGCTTTCAAAATCAATAAAAATTGTATAGCTATTGGAGAATATTGTGCACCTAAAATATCTTTCGGGCCCGGAAAGTTATCGGGTGCTTCGAGAAACGGGCCCCAGGCTCGAAAAAGCAACCTTTCGCCCAAGGAGTTATTGTATTATCCTTGATCGAAGTCTTAGAGAAGTATGCACGACTCCTTGGTACATGTGTCAACCTGCAGTTCGCCGCTCAATTGGCATTCTAATCTCCTCGCCTTCGATGAAGAACCACTCGGCACACAACATTCAAATTTAGATGTCCGTGAAAGAAACACGCTTCTCTCTCGAACAATGCCTTGGCGAGACACTCTCGAAGTTTTGTGTAATGTCCATGCTGCCACTTTTAAATTTAGAAATCGCGTTGTCTGCTTATTTCGGAAATTGACGTTTATCAGCGACGCCACGAACTAAAAGAGGTTGAGAGTACCATTGCGCCAATATTTTTGGAGGTTATCAAAGGTAAAGAGTTCAACGGTAGTTATAACATTTCAGTTTAATTCTGTATTTACATGTGAAACTTTCGATGAGTACATACAAGCGGTCATGTAACTAAATATGTCCGCCTGAAAAATAACGTGTCACGCAACTTTGTTATTTTAAGATTTACATGTATTTCGTATCTGACAATGTTTGAAAATATATCAACCAGGGCTTGAACAATCGCTGAAACCGATGATCGGAAAATCAATCGATCAATCGATGACAATCGATGCCAATTAATCGATTGATATCGATAATCGATGAACAATCGATGCTCGGGTTTTTTGTGATTATCGATTTCATCGATTATCAATTTTTATCGATTATCAATGCCAATCGATCAGTTAATTGACATCGACTGTCATCGATTGGTTTTCGTTTTTGATGCGTCATATTTTCAGTCAAGATTTCCAAAAAACACGGTCTCTTTATGCATTTTAATGATGAAAACTGCGATAAAACTTTATTTCTTTCATAATGGTGATTGGTACATCATGGAGAACATATATCAATTCTCAATTGGCCATCATATTGATGAATTGTGACGAAACTGTGATCAAAGAAGATTAAAGGTCAGTGCTTTAAAATTGAACACCATCCAATGCAATGCTGGCGTCATATTAAAAAAATTAAAAATCATCTTAAAACACTAACATTAGTTATGAATTGCCTTTCAAACTGTATATTGAACTGTAACATAAACAATCCGGTGAACAAATTCAAATCATTTCAAACATTCGTGCGTACTGCGAGTGCGTATACGTACATGCCATGGGATACCGAGTTTTTTTTTAACGCCAATCGATGACAATCGATGAGTTGCGACCACTTTTGTGTGATTATCGATTGGTCATCGATTGGCCGATGCCAATCGATGCCAATTAACTAACAAGGCATCGATTGTCATCGATTGATCGATTGATTTTCCGATCATCGGTTTCATCGATTGTTCAAGCCCTGATCAACTGATAACAACCGAGGGTCGAGAAAGATCAGAAATCTGAGCAGACTCTTTCCCCCATTTCGGTGTCGACAAGGGTTGCAGTCGAACGCACTCCACTAATCTGCGATTACTACTAGTTAATATTCTGGCTCCAACCTTTCAGTATTATTTACACAGTATGTGAACGATGAACCAAAGTCGCTTAAATAGCTTTAAATAAGCTCAAATCAGCACACAAAACCAAGAAACACACAATGGACACAAACTAAAAAAGTAAGGAACTTTATTTGCCAAAAACAAATTATTTTACGATTCTAGGAATGATTTCTTAAATTTCCATACAAATCCTTATATTCATCACCATGCTCACACTGCTAAAAGCTTGGGTCACCTCTGATTTTACCCTACAATATCGACCTTGTTGGTGAACGTGACCGAACAAAGCGCCATGCCATTGATGCGATAATACAGACAACTCCCGAGAGTCCGTAAAAGCGGGGTGCGAGAATACATAAACAAAATTCTTAGTAGACAACATAATATTTACTCGAATTTACGGTTGAGTGGATTGCATGACGCTTTGTTCTGTCACGTTCAGATATCAACAAGATCGATTTGCACGGCGTTAGCCAGAGTTACAGTCTTTGTGACTTCCCAGTACCCTGTGGACATATCCGGGTTATCGCGTAGAATATCGGGACATCGCGACAGGTCTAGAGCAGAATCGGAAAAGACTACATGGGTGAGACAAATACGCCTTCCTGTGACACTGGTGAGTCACGCAAATACCGCTAATTGTTACATTGGTACTCAGTCTTGCCCGGTCAGCCTCTTGCACCATCGATGATCTTCGCTGAATCAACAGAACAGGGTAATGCATCCATGTTAGATCCACCAAGCGTCCTGAACTTCTAATTTACATATCGTTACTTGACAGACATGCGTGTCACCATTTACCCCAAGTAACCCATGTTTCGCCCTGTTTTCCCATATTTGCCCCAAGGTATCCACAATTCGCTTTGTTTTCTCACTTTTTACCCAAGTTATCCACGTTTACCCAAAGTTACCCACGTTTCACCCTGTTTACCCTCATTTACCCAAAGTTACCTACGTTTTACCCTGTTTAGCCTCATTTACCCCAAGTTAACCACGTTTCAACCTGTTTACCCTCATTTACCCCAAGTTACCCACGTTTCACCCTGTTTACCCTCATTTACCCCAAGTTACCCACGTTTCACCCTGTTTCTCATATTTACCCCAAGTTACCCACGTTTCACCCTGTTATCTCACATTTATAATTACCCCAAGTAACCCAACTTTCACCCTGTTTACCCTCATTTACCCCAAGTTACCCACGTTTCACCCTGTTTTCTCACATTTACCCCAAGTTACCCACGTTTCACGCTGTTTCCCCTCATTTACCCCAAGTTACCCACGTTTCCCCCTGTTTCCTCACATTTACCCCAAGGTACCCACGTTTCACCCTCTTTCCTCACATTTACCCCAAGGTACCCACCTGTTTAGCCTCATTTACCCCAAGTTAACCACGTTTCAACCTGTTTACCCTCATTTACCCCAAGTTACCCACGTTTCACCTTGTTTCCTCACATTTACCCCAAGTTTCCCACGTTTCACCCTGTTTACCCTCATTTACCCCAAGTTACCCACGTTTCACCCTGTTTTCTCATATTTACCCCAAGTTACCCACGTTTGACCCTGTTTTCTCACATTTACCCCAAGTTACCCACGTTTCACCTTGTTTCCTCACATTTACCCCAAGTTTCCCACGTTTCACCCTGTTTACCCTCATTTACCCCAAGTTACCCACGTTTCACCCTGTTTTCTCATATTTACCCCAAGTTACCCACGTTTCACCCTGTTTCCTCACATTACCCCAAGTTACCCACGTTTCACCCTGTTATCTCACATTTATAATTACCCCAAGTAACCCAAGTTTCACCCTGTTTACCCTCATTTACCCCAAGTTACCCACGTTTCACCCTGTTTTCTCACATTTACCCCAAGTTACCCACGTTTCACCCTCTTTCCTCACATTTACCCCAAGTTACCCACGTTTCACGCTGTTTACCCTCATTTACCCCAAGTTACCCACGTTTCCCCCTGTTTCCTCACATTTACCCCAAGGTACCCACGTTTCACCCTCTTTCCTCACATTTACTCAAAGTTACCCACGTTTCACCCTGTTTACCCTCATTTACCCCAAGTTACCCACGTTTCACCCTGTTTACCCTCATTTACCCCAAGTTACCCACGTTTCACCCTGTTTACCCTCATTTACCCCAAGTTACCCACGTTTCACCCTGTTTACCCTCATTTACCCCAAGTTACCCACGTTTCACCCTGTTTACCCTCATTTACCCCAAGTTACCCACGTTTCACCCTGTTTACCCTCATTTACCCCAAGTTACCCACGTTTTACCCTGTTTACCCTCATTTACCCCAAGTTACCCACGTTTTACCCTGTTCACCCTCATTTTTCCCAAGTTACTTACGTTTCACCCTGTTAACGCTCATTTGCCCCAAGTTACCCACGTTTCACCCTGTTTCCTCACATTTACCCCGAGTTACCCACGTTTCACCCTGTTTACCCTCATTTACCCCAAGTTACCCACGTTTCACCCTGTTTCCTCACATTTACCCCATGTTACCCACGTTTCATCCTGTTTACCCTCATTTACCCCAAGTTACCCACGTTTCACCCTGTTTCCTCACATTTACTCAAAGTTACCCACGTTTCACCCTGTTTACCCTCATTTACCCCAAGTTACCCACGTTTTACCCTGTTTACCCTCATTTATCCCAAGTTACTTACGTTTCACCCTGTTAACACTCATTTGCCCCAAGTTAGCCACGTTTCACCCTGTTTCCTCACATTTACCCCGAGTTACCCACGTTTCACCCTGTTTACCCTCATTTACCCCAAGTTACCCACGTTTCACCCTGTTTCCTCACATTTACCCCATGTTACCCACGTTTCACCCTGTTTACCCTCATTTACCCCAAGTTACCCACGTTTCACCCTGTTTCCTCACATTTACTCAAAGTTACCCACGTTTCACCCTGTTTACCCTCATTTACCCCAAGTTACCCATGTTTTACCCTGTTTACCCTCATTTACCCCAAGTTACCCACGTTTTACCCTGTTCACCCTCATTTATCCCAAGTTACTTACGTTTCACCCTGTTAACACTCATTTGCCCCAAGTTACCCACGTTTCACCCTGTTTCCTCACATTTACCCCAAGTTACCCACGTTTTACCCTGTTTACCCTCATTTACTCAAAGTAACCCACGTTTCACCCTGTTAACACTCATTTGCCCCAAGTTACCCAAGTTTCACCCTGTTTACCCTCATTTACCAGAAGTTACCCACGGTTTACCCCGTTTATCTACATTTACTCCAAGTTACCCACGGTTTACCCTGTTTACCCTCATTTACCCCAAGTTACCCACGTTTCACCTTGTTTCCTCACATTTACCCCCAAGTTACCCACGTTTCACCCTTTTTACCCTCATTTACTCCAAGTTACCCACGTTTCACCCTGTTTGCCCTCATTTACCCCAAGTTACCCACGTTTCATCCTGTTACCCTCATTTAACCCAAGTTACCCACGTTTTACCCTGTTTTCCCTCAATAATCACAAGTTACCCACGTTTCACCCTGTTTACCCTCAATAACCACAAGTTACCCACGTTTCACCCCGTTTACCCTCAATAACCACAAGTTACCCACGTTTCACCCTGTTTACCCTCATTTACTCCAAGTTGCCCACGTTTCGCCCTGTTTACCCTCATTTACTCCAAGTTACCCACGTTTCACCCTGTTTACCCTCATTTACCTATATTCCATAACAATATTCCATTTACAACTACTTTTGATATTATTTTAATGTTATGTAAGCTATTATTAGGATTAATCTTATAAATCTCAATTTGCTCTTTTTATTTTTCTTGATTGATAGGAGAACGTTATTGCAATTAGATGTACATCGGCTACATATCTAAATATTCTATTCGCAGGGAATATTGGCACGTGTATGTTCATTAGTTTTATCATGTTTTCTTTGTACGTTTTTATGTGATGTAACCTAGGAGTTGAGAAATTGATGATGCCTTCCCCTAGTCATAAATCCTGATATTAATGTTATTTTGCTTGCGACGAAATCGACCCGATAATAAATGAAAAAATATATATATTTTTTGTAGATGTTCATGAGTGTACGAAAGAAAATATTCAATAAAGCTTCGACACTAAATAATCAGCCATTGGCTAATTAGTAAACAAACCCCTTCAGGCGGCTGGTATATTGGAGGATAATGCCCGAGGCTGAAAGATTGTCGAAAAATGAACAGTTGGCCGAGAAGCGAAGCTTCCAGGGCAACTGTGAAATTCTGAGGACAATCTTTCAGCAAAGGGCATTATCCTCCAATATACCAGCAAACCAGAAAGAGGTTTATTTATTTTATAACCCTCCGATTAATTTCTACAACGCACTTTATCACCAGTAAATTTATAGGAAAAAACCTACGTAATACACCCGGCGTAACTGTGGTTAAAACAAATGTAAGTTGATTGGTTTATGTGATTTTTTAACTCTGTGATTTCATTAAAAGTTGGAATTGAATAACTGTGACTTCATTCGTTTGTTTTGTGCTTGCGACAGATATGAAATCGGACGGGGTATATTCGCTGATACCCGTCGTCCGATTTTGTACCACGTGATGCGTTTTGTCCAATGAGCGCGCGCAAAAATTAATGGGTGGTTTATAATCTCAAATATCTTGTATGACCCCATGGATATTATCAATTCAGATATGGCATTCAAACCAATTCCAAGTGGTCCAAAAACTGACGACTTATACTCTAAACAGGTTGAAATGAGGGCAATTTGGGGTAAATGTGGGTAAAAGGATTGAAACGCGGGTTATTGGAATAAATATGTGGAAACCTCGGGTGAAAAATGTGAAAAGGGGGTAAAAAGGGGGTAAAACGAGAGACTTATTTTAAACGTTGGTAAACCGGGCAAAACGTGGGTAACTTGGTGTAAATATGAGAAAACAGGGTGAAACGAGAGTAACTTGGGTTAAATGAGGGTAAACAGGGTGAAACGTGGGTAACTTGGGGTAAACGTGAGGCAACAGGGTGAAACGTGGTAACTTGGGGTAAATGAGGGTAAACAGCTCAGGGTGAAACGTGGGTAACTTGGGTTAAATGAGGGTAAACAGGGTGAAACGTGGGTACCTTGGGTTAAATGAGGGT
This sequence comes from Siderastrea radians, assembly GCA_964017195.1. Lineage (NCBI taxonomy): Eukaryota > Metazoa > Cnidaria > Anthozoa > Scleractinia > Rhizangiidae > Siderastrea > Siderastrea radians. Next base: position 10,317,423 of record OZ024887.1, on the reverse strand, counting down.
AAACAGGGTGAAACGTGGGTAACTTGGGTTAAATGCGGGTAACAGGGTGAAACGTGGGTAACTTGGAGTAAACGAGGGTAAACAGGGTGAAACGTGGTTAACTAGGTGTACATGAGGGTAAACAGGGTGAAACGTGGGTAACTTGGAGTAAACGAGGGTAAACAGGGTGAAACGTGGGTAACTTGGGGTAAACGAGTGAAAACAGTGTGAAACGTGGGTAACTTGGAGTAAATGAGGGTAAAAAGGGTGAAACGTGGGTAGCGTGGGGTAAATGAGGGAAAACAGGGTGAAACGTGGGTAACTTGGGGGTAAATGAGGGAAAACAGGGTGAAACGTGGGTAACTTGGAGTAAATGAGTTAACAGGGTGAAACGTGGGTAACTGGTTTAAATGAGTTAACAGGGTGAAACGTGGGTAACTTGGGTTAAATGAGGGTTAACAGGATGAAACGTGGGCAACTTGGGGTAAATGAGGGAAAACAGGGTGAAACGTGTTTAACTTGGGGGTAAATGAGGGAAAACAGGGTGAAACGTGGGTAACTTTGTTTAAATGAGGGTTAACAGGGTGAAACGTGGGTAACTTGGGGATAAATATGAAGAAACAGAGTGAAACGTGGGTAACTTGGGTTAAATGAGGGTTAACAGGGTGAAACGTGTTTAACTTGGGGGTAAATGAGGGAAAACAGGGTAAAACGTGGGTAACTTGACGTAAATGAGTGATAACAGGGTAAAACGTGGGTAACTTGGGGTAAATGAGGGTAAACAGGGTGAAACGTGGGTAACTTGGAGTAAATGAGGGTAAATAGGGTGAAACGTAGGTAACTTGGGGTAAATGAGGGTAAACAGGGTGAAACGTGGGTAACTTGGGGTAAATGAGGGTAAACAGGGCGAAACGTGGGTAACTTGGAGTAAACGAGGGTAAACAGGGTGAGACGCGGGTAACTTGGGGTAAACGAGTGAAAACAGTGTGAAACGTGGGTAACTTGGAGTAAATGAGGGTAAAAAGGATGAAACGTGAGTAACTTGGAGTAAATGATGGTAAACAGGGTGAAGCGTGAGTAACTTGGGGTAAATGAGGGTAAACTGGGTAAAACGTGGGTAACTTGGAGTAAATAAGGGTTAACAGGGTGAAACGTGGGTATCTTGAGTTAAATGAGGGTAAACAGGGTGAAACGTGGGTAACTTGTTTTAAATGAGGGTTAACAGGGTGAAACGTCGGTAACTTGGGGTAAATATGAGGAAACAGAGTGAAACGTGGGTAACTTGGGTTAAATGAGGGTTAACAGGGTGAAACGTGGTTAACTTGAGTTAAATGAGGGTAAACAGGGTGAAACGTGGGTAACTTGGTTTAAATGAGGGTTAACAGGGTGAAACTTTGGTAATTATAACTTGGGGTAAATATGAAGAAACAGAGTGAAACGTGGGTAACTTGGGTAACTTGGGTAAATGAGGGTAAACATGGTGAAACGTGGGTAACTTGGAGTAAATGAGGGTAAACAGGGTGAAACGTGGGCAACTTGGGGTAAATGAGGGTAAACAGGGTGAAACGTGGGTAACTTGGAGTAAACGAGGGTAAACAGGGTGAAACGCGGGTAACTTGGGGTAAACGAGTGAAAACAGTGCGAAACGTGGGTAACTTGGAGTAAATGATGGTAAACAGGGTGAAACGTGAGTAACTTGAGGTAAATGAGGGTAAACTGGGTAAAACGTGGGTAACTTGGAGTAAATGAGGGTTAACAGGGTGAAACGTCGGTAACTTGTGTTAAATGAGGGTTAACAGGGTGAAACGTCGGTAACTTGGTGCAAATATAAGAAAACAGGGTGAAACGTGGGTAACTTGGGTTAAATGAGGGTTAACAGGGTGGAACGTGGGCAACTTGGGTTAAATGAGGGTTAAGAGGGTGAAACGTTGGTAACGTGGTGTAAATGAGGGATAACAGGATGAAACGTGGGTAACTAAGTGTAAATGAGGGTAAACAGGGTGAAACGTGGGTAACTTGGGTTAAATGAGGGTAAACAGGGTGAAACGTGGGTAACTTGGGGTAAATGTGAGAAAACAGGGTAAAACGTGGGTAACTTGGGTTAAATGAGGGTTAACAGGGTGAAACGTGGGCAACTTGGGTTAAATTAGGGTAAACAGGGTAAAACGTAGGTAGCTTTGGGTAAACGTGGATAACTTGGGTTAAAAGTGAGAAAACAGAGCGAATTGTAGATAACTTGGGGCAAATATGGGAAAACAGGGCGAAACATGGGTTACTTGGGGTAAATGGTGACACGCATGTCTGTCAAGTAACGATATATAAATTAGAAGTTCGGGACGCTTGGTGGATCTAACATGGATGCATTACCCAGAACAGAACTGAGGGAAAGGAAAGCAGGAGTGATGATTCGGTCGACTGGAAACCGAGTGGTAAGTTTTCAACGTTTCAAAGCTTTCTTCTTGTTTATTCTATTAAATAGCCCATCAAATAAATAACTAAACCTACTTTTTTTCACGTCCTTGGGCCCCCATTAGAGTTCGCAAATTGTGGAAACAGAGCATAACATCCCATAACATAGGGGTAAGCTCATTAAAAACGTTATTATAATTTTTATAATTCAATAGATTTCCGTGACCAAGTTAGTTCATTTCGGTAAAAATAAACTCTGGTAACTCAAAACATGGCGTAAAATGTTTGCATGATCAAGAAAGAGCACCATAGAATCGCCGAAAACCACAAAGATGTGCTTTCTATTATCCTTCAGGCATGCATTCGGGCTTCGCTCTATGGGAAGCTTATTAAACTGCAAAATAAGATTATAAAAACCGTGAATTTTCAATTTTCAGAAAATTATTCTTAAGTTTCCAGACAGTTTTTGCTTAACAAAAACATCTGCTGTTGACAAAAGTGTTGACATCTCAAATCCATATGTCAAATGAAGTGCTGAGCTGTTGGCCTCTCAAGGCCAGTTTAGGCCGGCAGCCAGGTTAATAAACTCGTCATTGTTTTGTATTTTCTTTCAATACCTTTTATTTTTTTTTACTTGCACGGTTTAATTAGATGGGCCCTACAGGCCTTGAGGGGTGGGGAGGAGGGGGTGGCCTGTGTGCAGTTTCAGTAATGCATGGTAGGGTATTCAAGGTCAAGATATTCTATGCGGGGATGGGATGGGAGTGGGCTTATGTTTTGTCCTCGCTTGTCTTGGCTGCTGACACTACTTTGCCTTAAAAAAGTATATGCTGGCAATGTTCTGTTTGTTATCGCGAAGAACAATAAAACTGCATCAGAATGATGTAATTGTATAATAACCTGTCACACAGTCTCAGATCAGACTCGTACCCAGTCGCTATTTGCAAGTCTGGGGGAAAGGGAGAGAAGATTGGATTCTATTGAGGTGCGTGCAGTGACATGGGAAGGGGCGAAGGAAAAATAGCGACTGGCAGATTTCGTATCAATATGGCGGGTGCTCACAATGAAGTTTTTTTTTACGCGAGGTAATTAATGCCATAAACGAAGCTAAATTTGCTTGCTCCAGGGGGGGGGGAGGTGACTCTTTTGTTTCCAGTTGTTTATTTGTGACCGACTCATCGCTGCCAGTATGACGTCACACGGCAACGAGAGAGCGCTGTTCAGTTTTACGCGGGATTGAGTTTAGGTGCGCCACGACAGAGGTCAAGAAAGGATTAGATTTATTGCTTTTATAGCTACTGTTCGCTAATTCCTCGTAAGTGTGTACTCTTATAAATTTGTACTGCCTGTGTGTCAAATTTGTTTCTTGTTTTGTGTTCCGGTAATCCTGTAATTTGGTTTATTTTTTGAACGGGACAAACCGCGGGACCGCCATTTTGCTTCCGGGACAAGCGAAGTCCATTTAAAACATCCACCTTTTTACTACACAGTTTGCTTCAGAAAGCTTCATAATAGGAGGTTTTACTACTTGATTATCAACGTTTAATTTCACCGTCGTTCTGTGTCGCTTGGCCAAGCCGATATCCACGTCTTTCCGTTTGAGTGCGAAGGTGTTGCTTTCGTCTAAAATTTGTTAACTTATTGCTCGTGCCTTGGCGAACTTCTTCAGTTGGCTGGTGTAAATTCTCTTTCCAGGTTCTTTTGTTTTCTTTTCACTAGCTTACTGTGGTGTACTTCGTCGGTTCCTGTTAAAATCTGTTGGATTTTGTGGCTTTTGCTGGCCGTGTTGATTCTTTCATTTCAGTGCTTGTATATATAATTTAGAGGGGTCCTCAGTGTTGCTTGAGTTTGCTTTTTATTGCAGTTGTGCCTGGCTTTGCTTTTCTTACTTCGCTATTTTATTTTAGTTATCAAAGTAAACAATACAATAAAACTGGAAAATCCCAAAAAAAAAAATTGAGTAATTTAAGAAAGAAAAATTAATTAGTTTTAGTACTGTACAGAATTTTTAGGTGAAAGGTACTTTTTAAAAAAGTACAGTAAAATATCACTTAAGGTTATTTAATAAAGAATTATTATTTAAGGTTATTTTAATAAAGAAATATTATTAAATATAGTCAGAAGCATATCAAGGTCATATGCTTGTAATATAGTTTACTGTAAGAAACAAACAACCAATTATAATTTAATAATTAGTCTTTGTATTGTAAAAATTAATTAGGTGAAAGGAACTTTTTTTAAAAAAAAGTACAGTAAAATATTATTTAAGGTTATTTAATAAAGAATTATTATTTAAGGTTATTTTAATAAAGAAATATTTGTTAAATTTAGTTTACTGTAAGAAACAAACAAACAATTATAATTTAATAATTAGCTTTAGTATTGTAAAAATTAATTAGGTGAAAGGTACTTTTTTTAAAAAAAGGACAGTAAAATGTTATTTAAGGTTATTTAATGAAAGAAATACAATAAAGGGAACAATAAAAATCAATGATGAATAATTATTTTGCAATTTTTATATTTATTGTGACTGTACTTTTAGTGTATGATTTTCATTTTGACATAACCTGGTTTTTTCCAGTACAGTGTCATCAAATTGTGCGCATGGTGGCAACTGCCATGCGTTGCCATGTTGTAATAGGTGTCATTGCGCAAGCCTTCCCAAAGCTTTCAAGGCTTCCCTGCAGTATTTACATTCCATCTACTGACAAATCCAAATCACAAGCCACTGGAGAATCAAATGTGCTCCAAAATCAAATAACAACAAAGTTGAGTGTGCTTGGAAAGTATTCCCCCCTTGTGTTATCCTTGTTTTTACTACAGTACAAAGTAAGACAAGTGCACAACCCTGACCCGAACAATTTATTTTCTGCCATGTTTTCTTTCTTTGTAATTACCATCACCCTCATAACCCCCTTTTGCTGGGAAATGGTATACAAAACATGTTATTACCAAATTTTGAAGTATCATAAAGGAATAAACTATTCACTGGAACTTCTACTATTTCCTGGTGTCATCATATTAAGGATGTGTTTGTCTCTGCTTGAGCCAGTTTATAATTTGTGCTTACAAGCTAAGCCAGTTCATAAATTCTCTTTGGTGCAATATGTATGGAGCCTTGCATCAAAATTCTTTCTTCCCACTATTATGCTCACATTTGTCCTTTTCTTCCATTGCATTATTTTCAACCTTGATAGTCAAAATCTGCTAGTGGACCACAAACTTAATTCTGTTCTTGTTTATGTTGTAGCAATTGCTCTTCTAATGGTGGTATCTGTTCTTCCCTATTCTATATTTGTGGTGTCATTTGTGGTGATTACAGTAGCAATGGGGGAGAGTTTTGATGCAAGCTCAAGAGATCCCATAGAAATGCCCCTAGTTTTCCCTTTTCTGTACATCATTCTTGGTATAATGTTGGGGTATTCATGTTTACAATCTATTGAATTTCAGCACCCAGGCTCTCTCTTGAGTTTAGTTTTGAGGTCAAAAAGGTTTGTGATTTCTATTTCACTTGTGGATATAACAGGAAAGCCACATTCCTTTATGTTTGCACCATATGCTACTACCACTGATTTGAGAGCACAAATTAATTTAAAACTGAACATAAGAAGTGATTCATACTGGCTGTCAAGTAGTGGCAAACCTTTAAATGAATTTGTTCCACTGAAAGAAATAACTGGAACTGTTTTCATGAACGGCCGGTTAATTGGAGGTGTACAGTGCACATATTACAGTGTAATATGACAAGGAGGCAGGTTTACGAAAATTGGACAGTATGATTGGACAATATGAATTAAAATGCAGTCCTCATGATCTTACTGATCTTGAGAACATTAAAAATCTAAGGGTGTGTGACAAACATTACAACACTTTGCCAAGCAGAGGACATAAACCCTCAAGAGGAAAAAAATCATCCAAATCAAAATCCAGGAGCAATGCCCAACTTGGCACTCTCAAAGTAACTCCTTGCAGTGTCTCTTGTTCACAATGCAAGAAAGAGGTCTGTCTTTCAAGTGACAAGATCTGCAATAAACACAATATAACAATATTTAATACTGAGTTTACAGTGGCATGTAACTTTTTAGATGAAGCAGTTGAAAGCAGAACTGAATGTCATAGTGATCTTTATAAATCTATAGATTCTCCTCCTGATGGCTCAACCATAAGTTACATATGCATGTCCTGTCAGCCTTTTTTTCTCAATGCTGTAAAATTAGAAGATCAATACAAAAAAGCCCAGTCAATGTTTGAGGAACAACAAGGACATTCAAACCTTGTAACTGAGCCCTGCAAACAAGACTTGCAGGATAAACTTGAGAACTGTACTCCCAGTACCAGTTCAAATGATAACAAAGTCAGTGAATCTGAGAAATGTAATTCTCTTCCATCAAAGTTACAAGCAGGGATTTTTACAGAGGGATTGTCTCAGCTTTTGAAAAATTTGAATGGGAAATCCCCCTCAGAGCCCCAGCATGCATATGTATGTACATATACAATGTTTCAATCTGTTCTTTCAGATATTTATCCATGGAGATTGTCATTTGTGCATTCCAAAACAACCTGTGACAATCTTAAGGTTGTCCTTTCAAAACCAAACACATCAAATGGGAGAGAAATATCTAACTGGAAGGAAATGGCCTTTTTCCTTCCAACCAATATCTCAGTAGCAACAAATGACATCTGTCCGTTTACTGTACAAATCATGGGGAACCAAGTGGATAATGGCAAACTCCCCCCCAACATGTTTCAGTCAAACATATTTAAATCTGCCATTAATCTAATAATCAAAACAGTTGATGACTTACGTGTTTGCCCTGGTATTACTGATCCCACATTGATTGATACTGCTGAAAGAAAGCAGACAGACACTTTTTTATATTATGTTGACAGTCGGGGATCAGATATGGATGGAAATGTTACTAAGTGCATTAGAAGTACAACTTGTTCATACAAATTAACTGCCAAATCAAGAGTAAGATGCCAACAATGCCAAAATTTGCTCCGCTCTAACTTGCGTTTCCTAACAAAAAAAAGTGAATCTTCTTCTCAGTCCAAAACAGCTCACAATTCTCATGCCAAATTTAGCAGTCTTTCTCATGCTGAACTAAGACTTAGGGCCAATAACCTACACAAAATGGTTGCCCAGAGCCAAAGAAAGGCAAAACGGTATTATCTTTTGTACCAAAAAGAAAAGCAAAAAAACCTAAGCGCTCCCAAAAATTACAACCCCACCTCTTCAGATCTAGCTAACTTGATGGATATTGCCATAACAAACCAGTGGCTGACTGAAAATTCAGTGTTGTATGCCCTTCTTACTGATACTTTGAAATCATTAAAGTGTCAGGAGGAGGAATTTGCTAGGCATGGGAAAGTAACAAAAAACAAACAGAAGCCACACCCCAAAGGGATGAGATATAATCCCCTTGTAATAAAATGGAGCTGCATGATAGCCAGCAAGTGTCGTAAAACAGGATATGATGTTGTACGTAGCATTCTCCCCATTCCAAGCTGGGAAACAGCCAAGTCATACAGGCAGGCAGCTAGTACAACAACCCCAATTTCCGAACAAAATCTTGCACTAATGGTACAGGAAATGACAAGAAGGGGTTGCAAGGGAATAGGAGGTATCCATTGGGATGAGATGAGCATAAAAGAAGGAATTGTGCTTTGTAAAAGAACGGGAGAATTGGTTGGATTTGAAGACTTAAATATTGACCGTGAACTCAATATGAACCCAAATGATTTAAACAATGAAAAAGAGGACAATGACGTTGACAATTTCCCAGAATCCAGTGATTCAGATGCCTCATCCACTGTATCTGACCAGGAATCTAGTCCTAGTTCATGTACCACAGATGATGACATTGAACTAATCCCATCTAGTACAAAAGCAAAACTCATCTGCCAATTCTTCTATTCTTCAATAGAGGGGGATTTTTCATGGCCAGTTGCTTCTTTTCCATTAAATAAAATAAATCATAAAATTCTCTCTTCACTTGTTTGGCAAGTATGTGAGGCTATTGGCAATCTTCATCTTGAAAATGAAAAAAAAATTTGAAATTATCTATGGTGTTTCTGATGGCTCAACATATTCTCATGCATTTTTTAGCAGAGCAGGAGCACAAAATTGGGTAACATATAATCCTTTTAACGACAATAAACCAATTTGGTGGCTATCTGATTATCCCCATATGCTAAAAAAACTAAGAAACTTCATTGTTAATCCTGACAGGCACCTTGAGATGCAAGGCAAAAAAATTATGCTGGATCATTTGATACCAGTTGTCAAACACCACCTAACAAAGTTAAACTGGAAACATATCAAGTTAACCCCTCGAACAAAAATGAGTGTAAAAAGAGCTGTTACTGTTTGCTCTCTTGATGTGGCACTAGACATCCTGAAGGGTCCTTTCCCCCCTGAGGATACAATTGCAACACGCACATACTTAAAACAATGCCACAATTTGTTTAGAATATTTAATAATACAGAACTTGACCCTTTATGCTATAAACAGCTACTTTCTATAATGTTTTGGTTTGACAGCTGGTACCAGGAGACAAAACAGACAACTGCGCAGGCAAGTGGCAGTCTCAAAGACCACTGGAAAAAATTTATTCCTCGTCTTACATACAAGGATCTAAAAAGAACCATTAGAGCTTTCTTGGGGGTGGTTCAGTATGTGCAGATGCATTATCCAGAATTGCACATCATTCCAAAGTCCATGTGCCAGGATGATGTGGAAAATTACTTTTCACTTCAAAGGGCAAGGGTTTCAGGAGGAAAACCAACCACTTTACAGTTTTTTGAGTCTTCAGCTACCCTCGAAACAGAACTACTGGTATCATCTGAAATGAAAGACCTGAAGGGAACCTGTGGTTCTTATGATTGGGCTGCTCTTCCTAATCTTGTTTCATTACCCCTATCAAAACCAAAATTAACATGTGAAAATACAAATAGCTTTACTGAAAAAGATGGCTGGGAATTGTGTTCTACTGAGTTAAACTCTGGAAGTGCCACTGAAGACATTGTGCCATGGGAATTTGACGAAAACTTTCATGATGCAGCAGAAAAAATGCAGATATCAAGGCATGTTAAACAGACTGTAGAATATATTGATCTATTTTCACCTACTACAGTTCTTCAAACTTTCCAGCCCCTACTAACTGCTCTGCATGCAAGTGAGAACCATAGACATGTAGCCCTGTTTGCTAGAAAACTTGACTTTTTTTTGAGAACACATTTCTTTACTGGAAACTGGTCTTATGCCTCACTTCAAGAAGCAATAAAAAAAATTAAGAGTGAAAAGGCATTATGCTTTTACTGGAAAAAAACTCTTGAGAGAAATCCACATTCCAGAATCCCAAATTAAATTATCTACTGATGTTCTTTCTGCTTTTGTCAGAAAGTTTTCCAAGAGAAGGTGTGTTACCTATTTAGCCAAAGATGGGCTTTCACCCCTCCATGAAGAAGATGAATCAGCCATAAGACAAATGTTGAAAAAATTTAAAAAAACAGATGAACAAAAGAAAGCTGAAACAAATGCAGGTGCAACAGATATTTGTTTTCGTTGCCATAAGCAAGGTCACTGGGCTTCTGATTGTCTAGAAGGACATGAAGAAGAGTGGCTGACCAAACAAAAGTGTTTTCAATGTGGCCAACAGGGCCACTTAAAATCTGTATGTCCTAAAAAATTTGAAGACCAAAAAAATCCCAAGACTACAATTATGCAAAACAAACCTCCCACTGTGAAGAAGACATGGTACCATGCTGGCATATCACTGCCAAGGCTATTAAGTACTTTATCACAAAAAAGTCTGGATCATTTCCAATGTTACAAACCAATTTCCAGTACAGCCAGTAATGATCCAAAATACTTTAAACAAAGAAGCACCAAGTGGTTTGAGGTCCGTAAGGGTATAATAAATGCCAGCAAGGCTGCAACAGCCCTTGGATGGTACGGAAAAAAGGCAATGACTGATTACTGGAATCAACTATCAAATGATTTGCATGGCTCACAAAATGAAGCAGTTGATCATGAATCAAATCTGGCTATGTTGTGGGGCTCTATGAATGAGCACAGTGCTCTAGTTACATACCTAAAGAAATTCTTTTCTCAAAGCAAACATGGAGCCACTGTTAAAGAAACTGGAATTTGGTTCTTAAAGAACAGCAATAATCAAAACTGGCTAGGTTCTTTCCCAGATGGCATTATAGAGGAAAATGGCAAACTAACAACTGTCCTAGAGATGAAATGTCCTTTTATGGGTGGCAAACCAGTTCCATACAAAAAGGTTTGTGTAAACCACATCCCTCAAATTATGTTACAAATGTGTTGTACGTCAACGCAGCAATGTCACTACATTGTATGGACACCTGTTGGTACTAAAGTGTTCCTTATTGAGCGAGATGGTAAATATCTGGAATTACTTTTGAATTACTTATACAAATTTTGGAATCTTGCTGCTGGTGAAACAGAACCAGCATGGCATGAAGATGTTTTTGGTTTAAAGCAAATGAGTATGCAAATTGCTGCAAAAAGTCCTTGCATATGTTTCACGTCTAATTCTCTTATTACCCCTGACATTCTCTCCAATGACAACATTAAGAAGTTTGAATATAACACCAAACTCTTAAAGCAAACAACAGTTACACGAAAGTGTCAGGGTTGCAAAGATGAGGAATGGAAGTGCAAACTCAACCCATGCGAGGTACGAAGAAAAAGAGCATTAAATTCAGTTAATTCACAGCAAATGTCATACCAATCGTACAAGTATGGTTCAAATGGAATACATAACAGCTGTCATCAAGACACTTTCCTTGAATTGATTTATCATAGTTTCAAACGCCATTTTGATTGCTCTTTAAATACGAAACTAACAGAAGGCTTGAAACAGCTACTTGAAGCTTTTGTGTTGAGGGAGAAAGGTAAATTTCACGAAAGTAAAATGACACTGTGGAAGTGGTTGAGAGATAAGACAGAAAGTGGGTTTACATATTATGCATATGGAAAAGAAGCCTCTCTCATCTCCATTATCTACAGGCTTCTAGAATCAATGCCTGGTGAACTTCGAGACACATTTTCAATCAAAACAAATTATTCATACACTTGTGGAAATGACAAAAGCCACAATTCATGTCGCAGTTTCACTCATAGTGTGTTTCCAATTTCCACTGATGATGTTTTAGAAACACACCTCTTCTTAAACTCAAATGACTTTGACGTTATTCAAGTGACATTAAATGATTTTACACCAGCATCAAAATGCTCTGTCCTGACAAAAATTGATGGAAGTGATATATGTACCAGTGATTCTGAATGCACGGTCAATTATAATCCCAGCACATGTGGTGCAACACTGCTGGGTTCAACGAGTGTAACAAACACACCTGATATTTTCTTTGTAGGGTACACACACAACTCTTCTAAGGGGTATACTCCAAACCTAGGCAAGGGAAACACCACAATTGAAGTCAACAACTGTACATACAGATTGTCTGGTATTGTTTACTTAAAATCACATCACTACTGGTGCGAGGTGTATTCTACTCAAAAACACTTAAAAAAAGGATGGTTTGCCTATAATGGTTTATGGAATAATGGCAAAGCAGCCTTTGTTGGTCTAAAGCCATTTTTTTAGAAAAGGAGAGTTTGTATCTTTTAATGTTTGAACAAAGCAAAACAAAGCATCCTACAATCTTAAGCAATCCTTGTGTTACTTTTTACAAGTCCATTCATTCAAATAATCAAGAAATCATTAAGGAAATTGTTCAGCAACATAAATGCCTGCTGTCCTTAAGTGACAATAAAGCAAAACTGGCAAACATTAAAGCAATTCTACAGTATCACAATATCCCTATGAAATTAAATATGAAAATTGTTGACCTAAGTGACCTTCTGTTACAGCACTGTAACACCACAACAACTGTACCTATAACATTTGTATCTGATTTTAGTATTGATAATTATACCGAGGCTTCTAAGAGAGACAATTTCAGTCAAAATGAACTAGCTGATTTTGTGCCTGCAACTTTCATTAATGACTCAAATATGATTACATTGGTACAAGCAGGGGAAGATATTTCCGAAACAAACAATTTAAAACGACGCGATTTAACCCCTGTAAAACAAGGATATACACCAGAAAGGCATCCCACAAAAAAACAGAAATCTCAACCAAGGGTAACAGAAACAACAAGTTGTGTTGACGAAAATTCACACGAATCTATTAGTGAACCCCGATTTAGTTATTTAAATCCTTTAAGGACATCCTTTAAAGAAATGGTTTATGCCCTGCAGGAAGAAAGCAATTTCTCTTCTAACGAAAGTGATAATGTTGATGTGGAGCATGGGAGAGGAACATCCCCTGCATAAGTCAGAATAATTTGTATTTTATACAGCTGGAAGAACCAACTGAAAATGAAAAGCAACTGATACAAAGGAAACTGTTCATGGCTGAATCATTTGACTTTTACTATGATTTTAAATGGTAATGATTTTCATGAACTGTGTAGTTCCTCACTGGCTACCCCCAATGCATGGCTCCTACACAAACATTAAAAGTGGATTTTACAATTTTACAGTCTAAAGAAAATACATACTTCCACAAAATTCCAAGAGTAGTATTTAATCTTAAATTGTGACAGTTGCACTAGCAAAGTTATATGGCAATAAAGAAATTTCAATATAATACTGTATTAAGTTCAGATTTCTCACCTGTGTACCATGAAGTCTTGACTAAAGCAGCTCCTTCCCCTCAGCCGCTCGGATGTTCAACTTTGAGGGGAAAGGCGTGAAGATCCACAAATGCTTAAAGTCTGATACTCCACATACATAAAGAACAATATATCCTGTGCCAAACCTCCTATTTCTGTTACAAGACAACGTAAATTCGCTATGCAGTGACCCTCGAAAGCGCGACCTGTTGACAGATTTCCTCGAACATTCTACACTTGGAGAGCGAGTTTCAGTTAATTTAAAAAATAATCTATCGTCTGATCTACCAGAAAAATACCAAAAAAGAGTCGGTTATCTTCCCAATTGTCTCTGCATTTTTGACTTTAGTAAATGAAGGAATGTAAGCGAGGAAAATGCCACATTTGTAGATCGTCCTACGATTGCCACTTCGCCCGCCATCTTGAAAACCACTAGCGCGAAGCGTGACGTCATACTGGCAGTGATGATTGAACCAACATCTTCCTTGGAGACACCTCCCCCCCCCCCCCCTGGCTTGCTCACATCGCAGTGGTATTGGAAATATTTTTTTAATAAGGTGAACGGTATTTTGCATCACTACACAGTAAGCTTATGACCTACTGAGCTGACCTTTTCTGATACACGTACAATATACATTTCGTCAACTATTATAAATTTCACAAATCATTCCCTGAAATCTTTCTTCAAACTTAAAATAGATTTCTCAAATAGCAAGGAATTTCTAAATCGATACCTTGATGTCTTGGTTCCATTTATTTGAAAATTGCCAATGACAAGCCACAATATTTTCACCTTTAATGTAAACAGACGATAGGTCTTGAAAGGGTCGTATCCTGAATTACGACCACTTACTCCTGTTTGCGATTGAAATAGGGCCGGTAACGTCTCCCTGCTCTTCGTGGAAAGATTAACTTCGATCTCCCGAAACTAGAAATCCAAGTATCTTCAGAATTCAGTGCCGTTTCAGTGAAAAAACGAGCTGCACGCCTCTATTGCAGAATGCACATCTTTATCGTACGAAATCTGCCAGTCGCTATTTTTTCTTCGCCCCTTCCCATGTCACCGGGCGTGCCTCAATAGAATCCAATCTTCTCTCCCTTTCCCCCAGACTCGTAAATAGCGACTGGGTATGAGTCTGGTCTCAGCTGGTGACTGAGCTCCTCAGGTGCTCAGTATTAAGTATGGGGGGAGGGTTAAGGGAAAGAGGCCAGGCAGAAGCTGATCATTTGACATGCATTTTCATCCCTTTGTGACTATCAATGCACAGTCCAGCTTTAACAGGTAGACTTCAGATGCAGTTATGGTGGATATTTTTTCAGTGATTGTTTAAGCCAGAAACATGTTCACCATGATATATATCCAGTGCCGTAGCCAGTATGAGGCAAACCGAGGCACTTGCCTCAGTCATTTTTTCGTTTTCTCAGTAATTTTCTTTCGTTTAACATCGTAAGTACCAAGGAAGGGAATTTAAGCATGGACATTGCCTGAGTCAAAATTTTTTTCTGGTTATGGCCGTGATATCTAAACACCAGAAAATTTTACCTGTAGTGGTCACTTGATTATATGTTAGAAATTAATTATACAGGTAGTCCCCTCGACATCTCTTGCTTGTATTCATAAGAACGTTACCAGCAACTTGCAGTGTTTTAAATCTTGTTTGTGGCTAATAATGTATTTCATGATAAACTATTCGTGAGAGCCTGTTCTCCCTTAATTTTTCAAAGTTTTCTTATCCCTATATGCGAACACTTTGGTGGATGGTACATGGTACCCACTTGGGGCCATTTTTAGCAGAGCTACTGTGTCTTGGGCTCCTGGACTAGCTTTTACAATGTATGAACTTGCATCTCAGCCTTATCCCCGGCTATGTGCCAGGGTTTCTGTCATCACCATTTTGAATAGAAGACACTGGGGATGTAGATGCCTGCATCTACACTGGTCAGCAGCTTGCTGGAATTTTTTTTTGTTTTTGCAAGTTATGACCCATTTTGTGTGCCAAGTTACCTGGCGTTTCAGTGGAATGCGGCTAGAGGTTACCCTTTGTTGATAAAATTAAACCTTCTTTCTTTTCATATGCAAAGCATGTTAACTTTCAAGTTTATGGTAACAAGTTTCTGATCCTCTGGTCCATTTAAATGTGAAAATTAGCAAGGAAGATTTTAATAAGACAAGTCAACTCTAGCATCGCTTGCACTCATCAAAGGCCTGCAAGGGTACTAACTAAAGCACACTATTGTGTGATGAGTTCCTAAATTATTGAAATTAGTGGGGCTGTGTGTTACTTTAATTAATGTTTATCATTTATTATTTAATGTTGATGTTATAGTCACCGTTCATTTAAGTGTTCTAGTGGATTAAAGTAACATCAGTGCTGATCCTTACACGTTTGCTGCAGTATGAAGTTAATTAATTTAAATAAGTTGGTGAGGTATGATTGAGGTGGGCAAAAAATTTTTTGAGGTGTCATCGACTGATGTTTCTAAAACCTGAGCGAAAGTCATGACTTCTGCTCAGGTTGTTGAAGCATCAGTCAATGTCACCACAAACAGTCCTTCTCAGGACTACACTCACCCGGACAGTTATACTTTGCCGACTTATGATATGACTCCTGGGTTGACAACCACATGATTTACAGTGTAAAAAGTAACTAGGAGCACATGACCTCCTCCCTGGATGCTCATTTGTAGTGCTACCCCTCTCCCTTAGCATTCTGGTTGATTTTGGTTTTTCCATGTTATGTTAGAGCAGGGGTTTGGTTCGCATTGCTGATAGTAAACCTTATCACATGAACTTTCACAATTTCAAGTTTGGTCATGTTTGGTTGGATAGCAATAGGGCTTCAAATTATACAATGCAGCAAACATCTCTCATTATATTGAGTGTTGCTGAAATCCATATAAACTCCTTTTTTTCTTATTGTTGCAATTTTTTTAACTTAATAAACATGACTGTTTTAACTAAATTAAAAATTTGACTTCATTTTTCACTAAGTTATAGTAGCCACATTACAGAATTTAGAAAGTGCCAGTCAAAAATTGATTAGTGAAAAAAATAAAAATCTGTGTGGATTTTCTCAAAGCCAGAGGTGGTCGTATATTTTGAGCCATGTTTATATAGTTTTGCATCTTGACTCAGTCTATTGTTTGAATTCAAAATGGCTCACACAGGTAGGGGGAGACAGGGCACAGTAATTTAAATATTCACTATCCATTTCAACCACTCAGTGTGATGAGCGAAAAAATTTCTCAGAGGTCAGGGGTTCAAATCCCGTACAAGCCTGAATTTTTTCAGTTGGCGTTTGTAAAGCGGTTATGTTCATTTAGATTGTCCCTGAAAAGCCTTACGGGTAGTGATCAATTAAGTTGTTGTTGTTGTTGTTATTATTATTATCATTATTATTATTATTATTATTATTATTATTATCATTACCATTATTATTATTATTATGATGATGATGATGATGATGATGATGATGATACGACAGAGTGAATTATAATTTAGGTAGAATCTGATAAATGCGAGGAAAGCCTGACGAAATCTAAAAATGAGGCTGCTGTAGTTGTGGTCTACGTCTCTTCTGCTCAAGGCAATCAGCATCAGTTACTGACTTGTTATACATTGACATTGACTGCAATTTTAATAGTCTTTGAGTGAATCATACTCAGGGTAATTGACACCCTGCTGTATCATGTCAAGTAACATATCACTTTTACAAGTGAAAGTCGTCTTTAAGGCTACTGGCTTTTTAATAATAATAACAATTACTTAATTGACCACTCCCCGTGAGGGGCTTTTCAGGGGCAATGAAAGAAATAATCTAACTGAACATAACAGCAACCCCATAACAGAACCCCAACTATTTACAAGCGTGGCCGAGGAGTTGATCTCAGGGCTACCCAGAACAACTCCAGCTAGTGCTCAGAGCAGGACTTGAACCCGGGACCTCCGGATTTCAAGTCCGGCGCCCTAACCACTCGGCCACGCTGCCTCCCTCCTTTGTACTCTGGGCCATTATTAAACTTAAAAAATGACACCTTCCGGGAGTCCTTAGGAATGCAAATTGGCAGATTTGCAAGACAATGTGGTGTTCTCAGGCCCGTGCATTTGCTTATCAAGCAATAATTGTGTTGTTGCTAAATACACCTACCGGTATTGCAGTACATTTTCCTGGTAAACAATTGTAATGAGGTTATAAAAACCAACAGCAACTTTTTTAAAAATACCTGACAGCTAGTGATTGCGCTTTGCACGTAGATATCACGAGAAGCCCTTTACAATACGTCATTCAGGCCTCCATGGCCTGAGGGAACGTTCATTTAACACGAAAGGGGGACATGAATATGCAGTATCATTTACCCGAAAAGGTTCAAGGCCCCCCTTCACGTTTTCATTAAATTTTCAACCCCCTCCCCTACTGGCTTAATATTTAGCATGACTGACATTTCATATCCCCTCCCATATAGTAGGTATTAAATATTTGCCCTCAACACTGGACAGCCATTATATTTGACTCCCAGATATTCAAATTATATGAGTACCTTAAATTAAATTGATAGTAAGACAGCCTCTGTGAAATTTATATTGAAAGAGCGCAAGAATTTGTTGCATGACGTAAATCATATGCTAGACGTTCTAACGCAGCATCGTGAAACACTTGTCTGCTCAAGAAAGGAGAAAGGTGAAGAGGCGAAAGACAATAAAAAAAGAAAGATATAAAAGCAGTGTCTCATCCAAATGGATGTAATGGATGACGTAAGACAGTCTGAGGAGAGCAGGGAAATTGGCCAATGTCAATACATCAGATCCTGTGAAGATGATTCCATGAATGAAGAAGACCAAGATGAAGAGCAGGATGTTATAGTATCTGACATGTTATAGTATATTTATAAGGGGAAAAATAAAAATTACACTGTTAATATCGAGAAAAAATTCTGCGCCACCCCCCACCCGGTGACCTCATCATTTTTCCAGAGCCCCCAACACACACACCCAAAATTTCAGACCCTCCCCCCACCTCAACATCTTTATTCCCCCCCCCCCCCACTATATTAAACGAACTTTCCCTAATATCAGCTGATGGATGATGAACTCTTTCTTAGCTGATGAAATTGATGTGCACTAGATGTTAGACCGATCCTCTTTTGGTCCGAGGTTCTCCGTTATTTCCTTTCTTAGCGAAGAGATAGCGAGGTACCTCGGATCATCTGAAGATTGGGCTAACTCGCCGGGACTCACTCTAAGAAAACAGACACCTAAGGGTAATCGTCGTCTCTGGAATTATTTCTTACTTGTCTGTTATCTTTCAGCTGTCCCTGACGAGTTTGGCCTTTAATGTTCTGACCACACCAGACAAGGGCAGTGGTCTGAGCCATCTACAATCAGCCTGCATCAATGGGGACGTTGATACTGTCAATGCCATCCTAAACTACAGTCCTGACAAACTTGACAGTGCCATAGCAATGAGTGTCAAGGTCGGCCACAACTCTCCTCTTTTTCCTGGCAAGTCTATCATGGCTGTCCTAAGAAAACAAGGCAGTGGAAAGCACAAGCAAATTCGTGAACTTGTTGAAAAAGTTACAAAGCACTTCCAATCCCAGTCCCTTCTTCACTTGGCTGCAAGAAAGGGAAATACCGAGCATCTTCGAAGGTTGCTTGATTGTGGCGAACATGTTGACGACATGTCGCCAGACCTTATGGAAGGTAGAGAAACACCTCTGATGTTGGCAGCGAGGTTCAATGATGTGGACGTTGTGGAATATCGTGTTAAAAGAGGTGCCTCCCTAGACTCGCAGAATGGTGGGGGGCGATTCACCATGCCGTAATGGGTGGCAAAATGATAAATATATTGCGGCTGATAGAGCTTGGTGGTAATGTTTTGAAGGCAAATTACGACCACATTTTACCTGTTAATCTGGCTGCTGAATGTGGCTACACAGATGTTGTCTGTCTGCTTGTGGAGCACGCTGCAGATGTCAAGAAAATCAATTTTTATAGCCTGAGTCCTTTATCTACAGCTTTACAAAAGGGTCACTTGGAAACAGTTCAGTTGTTGATAAAGAATGGATGCCAGTTACATGAAGGTGATGAAGGACGTTATTTGCCACAACATTATGCAGCTGAAGGAGACCACACAGCTGTAATGAAGTTTATCATTCAAAGTGGTGAAAGTGTATTAGCTAAAACAGAGGATGGCCAAACAGTTCTCCATTTAGCCACTCGTCTGGATTTGGTCACCTTCCTTGTGGAGAAAGGAGCTGACATTAATGCAAGAGACTGCCATGGTAGAATGCCACTGCATGCCACTGCATGCTGGAAAGGGTCAAGCAGATACAGTCACCTACCTCTCAAATCATGGTGTACATATCAACTCGCGTGATGATTCTGGATGCTCAGCTTTGTACGATGCTTTCCAAGGAAGACATGCAGCTGCCGCTAGGGGTCTGATTGATAGAGGATGCGACTTGAGACTTACAAATGACAAAGAGCGTTGCAAGTATCTTAACCCTGGGTTACTTATAATGTAAGCCGCAAAAGGCCTCATAGACGTTTTAGAACTTCTTTTCGAAACAGGTTTTTCTGTAAATACAAGTAGCTCTTATGGAGAAACACCTCTAATGGCAGCAGCTAGGTCTGGACACGTCGCCACAGTGGCTTTTCTCTTGGATCGGGGAGCTAGCATCAACGGAGCCCGTGCCACAAAAGCATCGAATATAAAACGTAATTGTGCTAACGCGGACAACGACTCTGAAGATGACGAGGAAGATGACTGGGGAAATCACATCAAATGTCAACGCCGTTCACCATTGTATTGTGCCTTGGAGGCGGGTCAAGGTGAGGTCGCTAAACTTCTGATGGAGCGTGGAGCGGATACTTCGGACTCATGTGATGGAAACAAATCTCTTACAGAACTTACCGCAATGCATGGTTTCTCCGATATTGTTAAGCAACTTCTGGAAAGGGAAGACTTCCCTTTTGACAAAATCGTGGATGGAGACAATTTACTAGCGTCAGCAGCTGGTAGTGGAGATCTTCAACCAGTTCGTTTTCTTTTACAAAAAGGTGCGGACGTCAATGCAAAAAACACGTCAGGGGACACAGCTCTCACCAGTGTTTTTCAGTTCGCTGAGCGTCGTCATGTCTTGGAAATTGTTAAGCTCCTCCTTTCCTTTGGTGCTGATATCAACTGCAATAACTGCAGAGCTGAAACACCTCTCCAGTAAGCTTGTTACAGGAATTTTGAAACGTTG
This sequence comes from Siderastrea radians, assembly GCA_964017195.1. Taxonomy (NCBI): domain Eukaryota; kingdom Metazoa; phylum Cnidaria; class Anthozoa; order Scleractinia; family Rhizangiidae; genus Siderastrea; species Siderastrea radians. The sequence continues at coordinate 10,297,073 of OZ024887.1, read as the reverse complement.
CGGAGCTTCTTCTTGAACATGGCTGTGAAACAGGAATTAAAAATTTGGATCAATATTCTCCCATACATCATGCTGCTGAACACAACAATGGCAGACTTGCTGAGATGTTATTTCAGTACGGTGCTGATCCCAATATAAAAGGAGATCGTGATGAGTTGACGCCTTTGCATGTAGCAGCAACCACAGATAGTGTCGTCGCTGCCCAGGTTTTGTTAAAACACGGTGCAGAAGTCGACATGGTGGATAAGTTAGGTGCAACACCCCTCGCGAAAGCTTCAAGTTGTGGTAATCTGCCTATGGTGCAGTTACTGATAGAAAATGGTGCCAGTGTTAATACCAAGAACAAAACCAGAGAAACTCCTCTCGTTCTTGCTGTCAAACTTTTGCGCTATGGAGAATGTAAATCCACAGCCCTGGTCGAACCACTGTTGGATCATGGAAGCTGTGTAAATGCCACTGACCTGTATGGGCGATCCGCCATTCGTACCAGCAAATGCCAGAAGAGAATTCTTTGACCTCCTGTTACACCATGGTGCGATTTTTTATACTCCAGATGAAAATGGGGAAACGCCTTTACATTTTGCTGCATCTGCAGGAAACGCAGCTTGTATAGAGTGGCTTATCGAGCAAGGTGCAGATGTCAGGGCTTTGGACATCGACCATCACACCCCTCTCCACGCAGCGGCTTATGAAGGCAACAGAAGATCTGTTGAATTGTTGGTTCAACACGGAGCTGCTGCTCATTTGGCTGACAGCAAAGGCTGGTTACCATTGCACTTTGCTGCTATTAGAGGACAAAGTGTTGATGTTGCTGGGGTTCTGGTTCAGAATGGGAGTGATGTTATGGCTGTTGATAAGAAGGGGAGAACAGTCCTTCATCTGGCAGCAAAAAGTGGGTACAGTGAAACGACAGAATATCTGGTCCACCAAGGTGCAGACTTAAATGCAAGAGATTTTAGGGGGCAAACAGTGCTTGCAGCAATAAGTGAGAAACATTTACGGAACTGGGATTGGAACTTTATCCAAATATATCTTGACAATGGAGGCGATACATTCGCTGTAGACGCACTTACAGGCGCAACAGTGCTTCATTTTGCTGCAGCATCTAATTCTGTCCAACTTTAGACAATCTTTTAAATCAGGGGCTGGAGCTAGAGGCAAGAGACAAAAATGGAGATACACCTCTTCACAAGGCAGCAGCGTGTGGCGCCACAGAGATGATACAATGTCTTGTTGATAAAGGAGCAGACGTGTTAGCTGTAAACAAGAAAGGACGGACTGCTCTATTAGACAGTTTAAGATCTAACTACGAGGAAGGATCCGAGATTTTGATAAAACATGGAAGTAGTGTGCAAGTAGCAGATAGAGATGGCAATACAGCCCTTCATTTCGCTGTTCATGAGCCCAGTCTTCTAAAACAAATCAAAAAAGGTGGAGATGTCAATGCAGTGAATTTACGTTGTTGCACTCCTCTTCATCAGGCTGCTTACTGTGGGTACGCCCTAGATACAACACGGCGTCTGTTAAAAACAGGTGCTAACGTCCACTGTCGAGACGACCAAGGGAATACACCTCTTCACGTAGCTGTCGCACATGCCGGTGAAAGCTTTGTTGACTTGCTAATTAAAAATGGAAGCGATGTCCATGCCACTAACATTCAGGGAAAAACTTGCTTGCACATGATTGCTCGTTTTGGTGATGGCGAAGTTTTGGAAAAGCTGATTGCTTGTCGTGTTCAAGTGAATGCTGTTGATGATCTAGGTAGTACCGCTCTTCATCGTGCCGTGCTGGAGAACGACCAGTGGCTCGTAGAAGGTCTGTTGAGACATGGCGCCGATCCTGAAGCTGTGGATTTCAAGGGCTGTACTTCTCTGCACGTAGGCTGCTGCTCAGGAACCAAAGAAGCTGTCTTTGTGATGATTAATCACGGAAGGTAAGGTGCAAAGTTTGGTTTTGTTTACAAGTCCTTCTGCATTTCGGAGGGGTTTTGTTTCACTCTTCGTTCCTGATATAAGGAATATCCGCTAGAACCATCCCGGTGTACTGGGAATCAAAAGAGTAATCCTCAGATTGGGTTGTTTTGGTTCAATATAGTTGCTCAAGATGAGAATTCCGAGCTGAATGAAATCTAAAAACGGAATGGAAAAAATTTACAACCGGTTTTACTGCTATGTCTAGATCCGGGCGTTTCAAGCGTGATTCACCGGCTATGATTCGCCCGTCTTGATTCTTTTATGAAGGAAATTGGGAGATTTCTTTTTTTGTGATTGTTTATATCTCGGAAAGTATTTCTTCTGTTAACCATACCTTAAGCGCCAATTTCCTGAATTATTTCGTGACCATTGGAGAATCAAGATTTGCCTCAGGTCATGATTCGCTCGTGGTGACAAGGTAATTCTGGAAATTTGCGCATGGAATGAGTTTACATAGGAAACTCGTACTTTCTGAGATATAAGCAATCATAAGAGAGTGGAAGATCTGCTAATTTCCTTCATCGCTTTCTGAATATAAGAGAAGGAAAACGGGCGAATCTTGCTTAAAAAAACCTGGGTCTACACTTAGCAGTGAAATTAGCTGTAATAGAGAGCGTCTGAGGAAGAGTGTTTCGCTTTAGTTTCTCACATCGAAATTTTAGGTTGTGAAAATTATTTTAGCTAAAACGTTTTGTCATGATTTACTATGTTTTTAGCAATTTGGAAGGAAGAGACATGAAAGGTTGCACATCAGTGCAATTTTTAATCACAGGCGGACTGCTCGTTTACTTCTTGAACGCGGAGCATTTGTGGAGGCCAGAGATAACGAAGGAAGCACTCCACTACACCTGGCTTCAGCCTTCAGTGATGCAGACGTAGTTAACCTGTTTCTCGAGCGTGGGGCGAATGTCAAGTCAACAGATTCTGAAGGCAGTATTGCCCTTCATACAGCTGCTTCACTTGGCAAGACAGAAATTGTGCAAGCCTTAATCAATGCAAGTAGTGATGTTAATGCCCCTGATGTCAATGGAGAGACGCCGCTGCACGTGTCTGAAGCCTCAAGTCACGTGGAGGTAGTTTGCCTGTTGCTTGATAATGGAGCAGATTTGTCTGCAGTCGACAACGAAGGTCGTACACCATTTGCATGTGCTAAACTGTTTGGTCACAAGCAAGTGGAACAGTGTCTCAAGGATAGGAAGACGCTCACCTGAGTGGAATGTTTGGTCTTCAAGTCCATCGAGGAGTTGAACTATATTATCTCACAGATGTCACGCATTTGATCATATCTTATGTTGATTTGCGCATTGTTGTTGTTGTTGTTATTATTATTATTATTATTATTATTATTATTATTATTATTATTATTATTATTATTATTATTACTGATACAAGTTTCTGAATGAGGTTTTTATGAGATACGGAATCATCAAGGTCGAGATAAGTGTTTTATAGTACTCTGATTTCAAGGAGATATGCGAAGGCCTCTTCTGTTTTTAAAAATATCTTTCATCCTCATAGTCCGTTTGATGTTTTTGGAATCTTAAAATATTTTTGAAAATTTTACAAGATGCCCAAGATCACCCTTCAAACTCCTGTAGTGAGTTTGAAAATAGTGATAGTCAAAATACTCAGCGCGTTCCGCTTATTATTTGGGAATGACTTTCATTAATCGGGAAGGGATTGCGTTATTGGAGTCAAAATTCCACTTTCAAATTGAATATTGTAATGTTACAACGGTAGCCTTGTTCCAAATAAGGAATGCTGATTGGTTTATTATTGACATAGGCGAATGTTCACATGCAAGTAGCAGACTGTTGGCGGCTTGACCTATCTGACTTGATTTGTTTTCGCTCAACAAAATATTTTAAATCGCAAATACTTTTAAAAGTGAAGAAGCAGTCTGATCTATAAAACCGTGAAGAATAATTTCTTAAAAACAAGTCTGCTGTAAATGCACAAGAAATGTTCCTGAAAATTGAGAAAAATTCCCTGTAATGTCAAACCGATTGAAACCAACAGCTGCCAACGGTTACGTATTTCGCGTGAGAACTTTTGGTTTATGTAAGTAACTACCCAATCAATATTCGTTAATTCAAATGAGTCTACCGTTGGAAGATATCAATCTTCAATTTGAAAATGGAATTTTGATTCCAATTATGCAATTCGTTCCGGAGTAATGAAAATCATTCCTAAATAATGAGCGGAACGCGCTGAGTATTTTGACCATAAATTATTCAAAAATAATCGAAGATTGTAACTGAGATTTTAGAAAGGCGTTTGATGCCGGTTAGGTATGAAAAATGTTCTGGAAAACAGTTTGGTGGCTGAAGGAAAAAAATTTTTATTGGCCTGGTAATCAATAAATGAATCCTTGAGACTGAAAAAAGTAGCACAACAGGGGCATCGAATCTACCCTATTACAGAAAATAAACGCTTGTGCATGTTATTAACGCGAAATTATCGAAGGAGAAGATAGTAAAGGAGAAAGGAAATTATCGACAAAGATGGGGTAAAAATTCCAGTTGAGGGAAATTTACAGCCGATTCTAGCATGATTCACCCGTCTTGATTCTCTCGTAATCAGGGGCGCCCAACGAGAATATTTAAGCAAAATACTTGAAAAATCATTTTCTGCTTTGTTAGATTGTTTCAGAGCTTTTTAAGGGCATATTAGTGTAAGCTAGTACAGATTGATCTGTTCGCCATTTCTAGCTGAAAGTTTAGGTCGCAGAAAATTTTAGGAAACAGAATCCTATCCGGCGAATTTCCGAGCTGCTGATGGCTCGCCGAAAATGCTAGCTGACCTTATTTTGCACTCTAAACGACAAATCTGTTCCTCCGAAAACAACAGGAACCACTAAGTCCTCTTGTTACGAAAGTCCGACGTGATGTTTTGCCGAAAAAATTTCTAAGCTTTTACTGCTATTAAATCCGAAAATCTCAGGCGATTTAGGCCTTCCCAACAGATATTCCCCGAAACGAACCGTTGGGTACCCCTGCGTAATCACAAAGCGACGAAGGATTTAGCAGATCTTCTGCTTTTTTTGTGATTGTGTATATCTTAGGCAGTCAGTATTTCTTCTGTAAACTCGTTTCATGCACAAATTTTTCAGAATTTTTTCGTGACCATTGACGAATCTACCCTGGGTGCCAGAGGCTTTTCTTTCGCGGCTGGGCCTCTGGCCAATTTCGCCCGACGCTAGCGAGGAAAAAACTTCTGGTACCAAGGGTAGGGGGGGGGGGGTCATGATTTGACCGTGGCCATCAAAGAATTCTGGAAATCTGCGCATAAAATGAGTTTACAAAACGAATGCACAGTTTTTGAGAAGTAAGAAGTTAAAAGAGAATCAAGACGGGCGGCTTGAAAACACGGATCTGCACACAGCAGTGACATTAGCTGTAACACGAGTGTGGATATCACATTTTGTATCGAGGAAGAGTATGTTGATCTTTTCGTCTGCATATGCATTGAACTGTGAGTTCGAGACAATTTTGAGGGCGAGACTGAACTTGAATACATGGTACGCAATGTACTAAAGATTGGAATGTGCCAAACAAGGAAAGTTGTTCAGGTTGGTTGTAGCTAATGACATGTTTCAGAATTTTGGATCAAAATGAAATAAAGGCAACTTAAATTAAAGTGAACTTTTAAAATTCGCGTTAATTCATACAGCGTTAATTTGTTATAATGAGAGGTAATTTTATAAAATACGACGCTTGACGTTAACTCCATTTTATAGTTTTACTCTGGACGATAGAGGAAAACACATCAGAATTAAAAGTGGGCGTTTTAATCGACAACGCATTCGCGTGGATAATGAAAACAAAACACAGTAGACAAAGACATTTTGCTACACTTTCGGCCAAAGATTGAGAATGATTTTTCCTTTGTTTCCTTTGAATCCTTCAGCTTGCCGTTTTCGGGACTTCAACGGGATTCGAACCCGTGGCCTTTGCGTTCGCGTTGCAGTGCTCTAACAACTGAGCTATGAAGTCCCATGCATTGGGGGCAGGACAATTTATTGAGTTCATGCTGGCAACTGGTGCCAGCAGCAGTACTAACCTCTCTGGCGAGATTAAAATCAGAGGAATAATTTCTGTTATTATCGATTGCTTATCGATTGACACGTAACATCGATACGGGTTAACTAATAGTAATGGCAACCAGTCAAATATCTGATAGTGATTTTTATTGAGTTACCAGTGAAAATGACATTGTCTAAACGCATGCGGAAACTCTTTCGACTTCATTGTTGTTGTTGTTGTTTTTTTAATATATGTTCAGTGAAATTCATCGTTTCAGTTGTTAAGCACGCATGCTTAAGCCCAGATTCCACGCTAGGTGTCGATTTTCAGTCCTTACACATATATGTAAAGCCATTCAACTTCCTTTCTCAGTCAGGTAGCTTCACTGCTCTCCCCATTTGCACTTGGACTTAACGACATCTTTAACTGACTCTCAGGTAGGTGCGATTAGTGAAGTAAGGTCACTTGCAAATAGAACTATGACACCACAATATTTTTTTTGAGTTCTGGAAACTTTTTTTCTGGCAGTGTCCTTGCCACACCAGCAAATAAAGAAAGGATATTTGATGAGTTGATTTTCAATGGTTAAAAATTCAAGGACTGAAGAAGACTTGTAGACTGCTACTTTTTGCACCGTAAATCGCGAAACGAATCGTCCATTTTCGGTCAAATAGCGTCATGCATATCCATTATTCGATTATTTCAAATCCAGTCTCCCAAATTACACGCTAGATTGAACTGCGAATTAAAAATGGCAAAGAAGAACTGGAAAATCGCCGTCAGATTCCAAGTACTTAATGGAACATTGAATGGTATCATGTAGAACAAGCACAAACACTAAGAGAGACTGACAGGCTGGTATGTTAAGTGTATCGTATATTGATTTTTCAGTTTTCACATTTTGTGCAACCGTTCGAGACCGTAGACGTGAAAGCAACATAAATGCGAAGACCTTACAAAACAGGCTTCTTTACATAACTCGGTGAGCTGAAAAGAAAATTTCTCCTACATTTCAGCTTAAGCCGAATAACATAAATATGAGATTTTCAATATTAAAAGCGAAATTTCGATGTTTTGGCGAGATCCCGTCCTTTAAAGAAAAGGACATTTTGTTTCAAATGTGTTCTTTTTTTGCATCAAACCTGATAAATCAACCAAAATCAGTCTCAAACGAGTAGGATTTGTCATGATCAACGATTTTCGATAGTTTAGTTAACTCTTTTCCGTCAAGAGTTGTATTTTCCCGACGTCGAAGTCGGGAACCATTCAGCCACTTGTGACGTCATCATTTTTGACGTCACCAGATTGTTTTGATAAGCAGCTAGCACAGCAAGGACAGATCCATCCATACGTGTGTCCATTTTGAATATCGACCAAATCCTGGCAGAGCTATACCAGAAAAACGTGTCCAATTTTGGCTGCAAAGTTGGTGGTAAAATAGGCCAAGTCACCTAGTTGATCAATGTTCCATTTCCAGGTTTTTAGAAGGACTGAGGCCAAAACTTTTCCAGTGGATAGAAAGGTGATAAAGGGTAGAAGATAAAGAGAAAAGAAAGGGAGAGAAAAAGGAAAGCAAAAGAAGCGAGAAAAAATTAGAAATGAATCGGCAAAAAAAAAAAAAAAAAAAAAAAAACAAGTCCAATTTTTGGCTTATGCGCATGCCTGAAACCAAAATAATGTACAATTTTCAACAGAAGCTGGCTCAAAAATTGAGCTAAAATGTAAGAAAACGCTTTTGTAGCAAAGTTTAGTGGCATTTGGCACCATAGCACTTCAAAAACCGCCTTAGCGGTAAAAAATGCGTTTTTCTAAGGGAAAAACGCTGACGGTAAAGAGTTAAAAGATGTTCTTGTTAATCTAACAACGTCACGCGGTTACCTTTATCTGTTAAGCTGGACTGAATTAAACCGAAGGCTTTTGGTAAGCTAAAGTACTGAAACGAGATCATGAACTGATTCGTTGCCTTTGCATAAGCATGGAAGTTAAACTATAAGTGAGATTTAGAGTCCTATTATTTTTGTATTTTTCTTTCTTTTTTTTGGAGAATATGCATATTCTGGCAAACTCGATAAGGAGGACATCGTGAATTAAACTGCTTAGTGGCACCTCGCCTTTTTGTTTGGCGAGGGGGAAAAGCTGTTAAACGGTAAGAATAAACTTTGACAGAACCAACAGATCAAATAGAAAGTCAACCAAGACGTATCCATAAAAGTTTTAAAAATCTATCTCACGCTAAAAGATGATGCAGAAAAACAACAAGGAGAATTTAAAAAAGAACACCTTGACCTCAGAGGGAGAGTGATATAACGTTTGCCCATCGTGCATTTGATTTTTCAAAGATTGAAATCATGCGGGTGAAAATCTCAAAAACGCCAATTGAATAGCCATTACCAAATTTTCGTCACTGATGAGGCAACAAAAAACTGAAATGATAATTCCTCCTCGAAAAGAAAATCCCATAAAAGATATTGAATTTTTATAAATGAAAATGACAATTTGTGTTCTCCTGAACAAGGACACTAGTACTAGTATTAGTACTAGTCCCGAAATACTCAACAAGAACTGTTCAAATGGATAGCATGGGTTAGTTTACTACTAACATATTCGATTCATGCAATATTGTATGTTTAGAGCGAGAGAGCGTGTTTCACCGGGATATTAAACACCGTGAAGACAGTCGAAACTGATGCTATGTTCAGCAAAATCTTTTCGTTTTGTTGTTTTTATTCAGTGTCCTACGTTCTGACGAAACACTCTTACGAGTTATTATTATCATTCTTATTACCTCCTGTTTCTCCTTTCCGTTTTTACATTGAAATTCACCCCTGATGGCTTAACAAAAGAGATTTCGCTGGATCGTTATTTCCTTTATCCAAATATATTTGTTTTTGTGCATAGTAATAACCTATATTAAAGACAACTAAGAAAACAGGGAATGAGAGGCTTTGGAGTTTTGCTTATGTAAGAATCGATGTTGCGTGCATTCAAAAAAGCTTAAGGCCATGTTTCCGAGCTACAGCTGACAGTTAAGGGATAATTTTCACAGAACAGGATTTCAAATCTTTCTGAGGTCGCAATATGCGTTTCAGTAAAACGTATCAGTTACCCCTTGGCAACTAACGGTGCAGTGTAAGTTAATTGTGCAAAGTACCGTTGTTTGGACTCTCCTTTGTAAATAGACTTTGAAAGGAAAACAAGTTGAAAATACAATAAACTTGATCTTTTGTATTTCTTTGACATACTTTTCTTTGTGTGAAAGCCCTAGTAGCACCTTATGGTGCCGTCGGTAAAATTAACTCTGATGCTTATTATGTTGGGCAAAAAAATATCCATAAGAGGCGTGACCAGGAGCCCATGGCGTGACTCAAATTGCGGAACAAACTTGATGTTGTGCGACGTCGCACGGGGGTGAAGGGACGAGAAAACAAACTTCCAGCTTCAGAAAAACCGCAAAGTTAACAATTTGCGGGTTACCATAACAGAACTGGAAAACTTCCCGTTCATGTGCTGCTGCATGACATCAAGTGAAATTACTGGAATTTACTCAGCCGATGCAGTTATAAGCACGTTCAACTTCCTTTCACAATCAGTACGTTTCAGAGCTACATATCGTCATTTGCATTTGGACTCGCACGGTATTCTTAACTCCGTTCTCTCAGGTAGGTACCATTGCCAACTTAAAAGGGCACTTGTCATAGTTATAGCACTATAATGTTTTGCTGAGTTTTAAAAACAGTATTTTGGTGGTGTAATGGCATTAAAGCAAATACGTCAAATGGAATTTTGTCAAGCCTTGTAGACCGTCGAAATATGTTTTGCTCTATCCTTGGATGAATGACTAAAATAATGAATATCAACTTGAGAATTAAAATAACGGTTAAAAATTATAAAATCAATCTTAACAAGGTTTAATCTGCTCCCTTCCTTTTAAGCTTGCACTTTATCCTCAAACGTTTTGCTTTTGCAAACGATTTGCCTTTTAGCAAATTTTATTAAAAATTTGTGGCATTTGGCATTTATAACATGAAAACATGGAACGGCGAATGTTCGGTATTTTGCGGGAACTGTCCGTTTAAAACACGTTCGGTGATTGTCTTCATCTGCCTGGCTGCTGAATAATAAAGCGAAAAGTTGCTCAGCAAAAGCATCTATTAAAGCGAGTCCAAGAGTCGCCTTGTTGACACATCATTTACATTTGGAGTTACTAGTAAACTGTGCTGAGTGCGATGTGAGGGCAACCCAAAGATAAAACTTTTCCCTTTTTGTAAGACTGTTTGCAGGCCTTTTCAATGGATATTTGTGAAAGCTAAGACGATTTGATCTGTTCGGATTCTTTAGCTTAAAATTAAAATTTAAGCTTAAAATTTTTGGGGACAGAATCCAGAGATATCAGTGCTAGTTTTACTTCTTCTCTTGGTTATCTCTGCACATTCCGGCAAACGTGATAAGGAGTACGTCGTGGAACATAAACTCAGTGGAACAACAATGCAATATACAAAAATTAGTGTGAAATGCCTGGCTTTAAATACGATCTGACAATATTTTGGATACAGTCAATGCTGAGTGTAGTGTCATTGCTAATGAAAAGTTAGATATTACGACTGCTTGTTAACCCTATTCTGCCTGGGCTTTTTTTGAGTTTCTGAGCCTGGGGGAGGCACTAAGTGGCTCCCCTATAGATCTCGAAAAGTATTAAAGTTCTTGGCACGTTTGTAGCACGTCATTAGCTTAACAGATTAGGCTTATGACGTGTCAATTATGACGTGTCATGTCTCACAATAACGTCACAAACCCGCCATTTTGAATTTGAGGCCGCCATCTTGAATCCCAAACCTGCAGTCATACAGCTGACAATGACGTCACCAAAAATATCTGATTTTTGTCAAAATAAGCACACAAAAGTAAAAAATTATCTTCTTCTTACAAACGAAGGGAGAAAACCTGAAAAAAGACTGAAAAAAAGACAGTAAATAGTCAAAATACACTTCTGAATAGACGGTTGCTATGGAAACGTCAATCATCATAGACACGTCATTGACACAGGCAAATTTTCTCTGATATATTTTAGGAAAAGTCACGAGATTTGGTGATTATTCGTGTAGCCGTTTAGAAATTATAATTCGTTAAAGTCAGCGCGGACACAGTGTGCCCCCCATGCAGAATAGGGTTGACGTGGTTTTTACCGTTCACTAGTGCCAAAACATTTCGACATGGCGATGAAACGTGGCGCGGCGTGTTGGTTTACGCGGTGGTCGAGCTTAGTCAAAGGACTCAAAAATACAACAGAATCTTGAAAACTCGAACCTCACACTCGATTTTCTCGCTAACTAGAATCAAAAGCAATTTCCGTTATTTTTTAGCGTTAACTGTGTAGTGCATATATACAGCTGTATTTTGGAACTCACAAAGTCGTTAAGTAAGTGCGAATACTTCTCAAAACGTTCGGTTATATTGAAAATCGTATGAGAAATAAAATTCTCAGTACCTGATCTTGACAAGTCCTTTTCTAGAAGAGTTTATTAGTAGACTAATATCGAGGACGCAGTGGCTTATTGAACGCTGTAGCCACTAAAACACTGGAACTTAGATAGCGGAATGGCAAGGGGAAGATAATAAAGAGCATTTTTAAGAAGTGACATCACAGGAGTTAAAATTGTACTCAAGCACGCACAAGAACTGTCAGTGCAATTTGGCATGCGTCGTTTACCCAAGTATTGCCGGAATTTTGTTTTGAAAGGATGTGAGAATTTTCGAGTTTCCATATGGAGTATTATTTGCAAAATGTAGATATAGAGGATACTACACGGTGGCACGAAGATATGAATTCTAGTTTCGAGTGGTAAAAACAATATTTTACGAAAGAGCGCAGCTAGTGAGTAAAATATTAGTTTTACCACGAGAAAATAAAATTTCATATCTTCAAGCCGTCGTGTAATTTTCTTAAATATATAGACAAGAGTATATTCGCACAAACAACAGTTTCAAAGACGGAAATGGCGTAATCGTTATCCTCACTAAGGAGGATATGGAAAATATGCCACTCGAGTCCCGGAACTCTACGTAACTTTATGAGTGGTCTATTCTCCACTAAAACACTCTTGTCTATATAATAAAGCATATTGTTTTCTGTTTTCCATGAAGAGAAATACAGAATGAGACACTTTTGTGGCTCAAAATTCCCAAATGGAATTTTTTGACGAAACCCTTGATGTGATTTGCTCTTTCTACAATTTCCTAGTTTTGAACTAATCGACCTGCCAGTTATCCCCGTAGCCTTCTGTGAAAATTTCGGTAAATGGAACACGACACGTTTCTAGGACGAATGTCTATTACACTCTGGACAGAAGGATACGTTTCCATGGCTACCACGTAGAATGATGTTGGATGATGACGAACGTTGTTGGATGGCGTGAACGGAATTTGTTTGCCGAGAGATGTTGAATTCACCAGTGTAAAGTTGTCGAATGAAAATGTTGTATCTGTTTTTCCTGAGCCTTAGGGGATTTTGTGTCCCATGTCAACTAGTACAAAATGCTAACTGGGGACGCCGCCAAGATTGAACTGGAATTTGCAAATGTTAGTTTTTGAGGAGTACCCAGAGAAAACCTCTCGGAACAAGGATGAGAACAGCAACAGACTTAACACAAATAAAAACCTGTTTAGTCATTTAAAAATCTTGTTCAGTTCATCTCTGTTGTTTTCGCCCGTTGTTTTAGCCTGTGGAGCTAAATTTTGATATGTTGGTTTAAACCTCTACAGGTAGATTCTACAAGCTACATATCAAGAAATGGCTTACACAAGTACTGATGGTATGGTCCATCTCTCTCATAATAAAGCGTAACCGAACATAACTTAAGTAAGTGTCCTCATAAGGGAAATTACAATAGACTGCCTTCCCTCTATTTTAGCCGAGGAGCACGTAGCTTGCGTAGCAAGCGTTTCCGTAGGATTTCCTACAGGTTTGAAGCATTTTTCCCTTAGTCACATGAAAATTGGGGCGAGCGCTTGCGCCCCAATTTTCGGCGGTAAAGCCTATGGAAACGGTTGACAGGTAGGCTAAGGAGCATGCGACTTCAATTGGTCAGCAGTTACCCAGCCTAGGTCTTCTCTTATGTAAGATTGATAACCATATCCAAAATCAATTTATTTCTAAGACAAATTTTCGGCTCCGCCATACACTGCACAGCCCGCCGTTGGCCCAGCGCCGTACACTCAGCAACCTGGATTTCCGCTGTCAAATTTCCCAAATACTACCGCCGTAGTTATGACGGTAAGTTTAACCAATTCAGTTCTGAATTGTACATTGAAAAAAGCGATACCTAGGACTTTTAAAATGAAAAATAGCATAAAATAAAAGTCTTGTCTACTAATTCAAACAGAGAAAGTATACAAACCACTTTGATAAAATAAAATTGTACCAACTTGGGGTTCATTCATCTCCTTGATAAAAAAATAACGCCTTACCTCATCTTGCCCAAATTGTGCCTCTCTCTAACTATTTGTATAAACGAGAATTGCCTATCTTTCCAGTTGCTACCTACACTCCTGTTAAGTCCTTATTCAATCCCCCACCCCTTATGAGTCACGTGGCTCATTAATTCACCCCCACCCCTGATGATTCATCTGACTTATTCACCCCCCCCCCCCCACTCCTGATTAGTCAATGAAGGTCATTCAATCCTTCCACCGCTCCCATCCCCTAATAAGTCGCCTGGCTCATTCAATCCCCCCAACTCCTAATCAGTCATTATCTGAGGTTATTCAATCCCCCAACTCCTGATAAGTCATCCGGTTCATTCTACTTCTATCCCCCCCCCCCGCACAACCCTGGTGAGTCATCTGGCTCCGTCATCCAATCTGGTGATTAGACACTGACTAAACCCCCTACTTCTCCCCCCCCCCCCCCTCAACCCTGGTGAGTCATCTGGCTCCGTCATCCAATCTTTTGATTAGACACTGACTAAACCACCTCGTCCTAGTCTGCCAGCCACCAGGAGACATCTATGCTACAAAACGTATTCGCATCAGTTGAACAAGAAATAATTATTCAGTTTGTGTTTAAAATAGTCATTCAGTGCACAGAAATTATTAATAAGTGTGTTTGGCTACAAATGGTTACAGTGGAAATGGATTCCAACTTGAAAAAAGGTCGGGCTGAAGTTTCAAGATCTTTCCTTACGTCTTAGGTACAATTGGTAAAACTGATTGTGACTCGTTCCTTCTTTTGAAATTTCAGCGTTCTGTTGTTAATCAACTCATGTATGAGTTAGCATATAACTTGATCATTGTTCTGTTTTATCAGCCGCCCACCGTGGTAGTGGAACCTCGTCCGACATCGTGGCTTGTTTTGTCTATATTCAGTTGCTTATTCTGCATTTGGCCCCTCGGATTAGTGGCTATTGTCTTCTCTGTTATGGTAAGAATAATTTTGACAATTTTTTTCACGAAGTCGTGGTAGACGTGATGCTATAAACAATCATCAAAGCCCGTTAACATGGGAAATTCAAATCACCTCAGTATCCTACCGGAAACGTTTGATACTATTTGACGGCCATTATTTGATTGCGACCTGTGAGCTCATATAATGTGCTTCACCTAACTGCCTTTTGAGACCCAGAACGGAATTTAAAGAGTGTATAGTCACTTTAGACACCACTGCACACAATTTTAACACCCCTCTGAAACAGTCCTGGTGAAACGATAAATTTTACACCTCCCTGGTAGTTTCTTGAAAATCCCTGCCAGGGTGAGTTGTACTTGTCCCTGAGGGTAAATTTAGTTTCCCTAGTGGGGTGCGTCCACTAATGTATTAAAAAGCAAGTTAAAAACGCCAATTTCCACTCAAAATACTGGAAATCGTTTTTTCTATGACCTTAAAGTGCCCCGGGTTTACATTGGAATTTGTTGCTGCGCAAACGCATTGAGGGCTCTGGGAAACGCTGTTAAAGATGCGCTTTGCGAACATCTTGAGCGTCTAGTGTGCATGAAAATATGCGCAAAACTAACTTTTTTTTATGTATATTAATGAATCACCTCCACAGTTAACAAATTGAAATAACCTAGTGGAATTGTTTTCTTCCGTGTTGGGATTTTTATGGAATCCCTGACGAACATTGTGGTTTATCCAGGTTTGTTACAGAGGGATGTACTATAAAATCGCAATCAAACCGCTTGATATAAGTGAAAGGTCGCAACAAAAATAGCCCGTAGTTCACTCAGGCAATTCGACACTTCATCATTGACGAGCACACTTGATTACAGATAATCATTCTATTTCCAGCATGCAGCAAGCCCATAGAGTTATTATTTTCTTAAATTCTAACTTTTTGTTCATTAGAGAAAAAATTATGAATGAAAGAAAAAGAAAGACAAAGACAAAAAAAATTGATTCCACCCAGTTACAGTGAGAGGCAGTTATAATACAACTTTTCAATTACGCCCCCAAGACCTTCTAGGTATAGGTACACAGCATCTCCTTTAAGGCAAAAACAAAGTTACGTCTTTATGCAGCTGGTAGGTTAAGTTTGTATGTTGGTCTAGCTATGCTTGGAAGAACAATGTAAAAAAGAAAACTGCTGGGTAACGGGATTCCAGTTCCGACAGCAAGCTTAGTTCGTCAGTAACTGACATTTAGAACAACAGGCAAGTAATAAATTAAACCAGGACGATTACAGTCGTTGTCATGGATAAAAATTAGAGTGTTTTTGTGTTCTCACACATGAAATGTTCTACTTATTTTGTGTTGCGCCATTTTTTTTATTTCACTATCAGGTGGACAGCTCATATGATTCAGGAGATTACGAAAATGCCAAGAGATACTCCAACATTGCCAAGTGGTTGAGCATACTTTCGATCATCTGCGGTATCATCTTGATCGTCATTCTTGTTGTTTATTTTGTCGTCGTTGCCACCACAGTTGTTTCTGTTGCATCATCATCGTCTAGCTATTACTGAGCAGTTTACAGCCTGGGTTCAAGAAAGCCTTCGTCGTATCAGTTTTAAGTCGTATCAGTTTTAAGTGTAAAAGTCAACATGCATTTCTCCTCACTAGCCGCCATGAATATCTTATGACATAAGTCGCGAAAATTTGTTTAAACAGAAGACATTTCAACTATTGTGATTATTTTCTTTATTCTTATGACCCATTAGTTTTATCATAAAATGATATTGTAAAGCGAATTTGGATACTGGTCAATACTGGGGCTTAAAGGGTTAAAACGTATACTGATTAAATTGCAAACTACGTATATGGGCGGAGCACAGGCAAATGGGTTCCATCTCCTGTTCCTCCTTTCCGTTCTTTACGTTGTAATTCTCCCCTGATGGCTTAACAGAAAAGATATCGCTGGATCATAGGAATCGATGTTGCGTGCATTTATAGACGTTTTAGGCCATGTTCCTAGCTAGCTACAGCTGGTAGGTGTGGGGAGAGATAAGAAAAATGTTGCTGTTGATTATGTTTCAAACGAGGCTCGACGCAAACGCTGATTATTATTATTATTATTATTATTATTATTATTATTATTATTATTATTATTATTATTATTATTATTATTATTACTTTTTCCTTTTGTTTGACGACGGAACTAATGGCCAAAGTCACTTTATTGTCATTTTATCATTGCAACTTATAGGTTTTTTGCACAGGTATCAACTGTGTAAACAGAATTCTATGATAGTACAATAGGATATGAGTTGGATATGAGTTGATAAATAGTAATAGTAAATAGTAATAAACGAGGCGCGCTGCCAAACTGTGTGTGGTCAACCAATGAGAAAGCTAGAAGCACAGTACAATAACCGTGACTGAGAATTTAATAAAAGTAATATCTAAGAGAAGACGCGTAGCTCGTCTTATCTAATAAAACCCTCTGGACCTGATGCTGTAACCCTGTCTATTTAAACTGGGCTTTGCCTGTTTTCCCGAAATAGCCTATTATTCCACTTCATAAAGTAAAACGATCAGTATTGAGTCGTATTAAGTTAGGTGGGGGTATTGGCTTGCCGGTGCTTCCACTTGCCCACTGTACTGTCTCAGGCCATGGGACAAGCTGATCCAACATTTCCATTCAACAAGGTCCAACAATAGTACTGTGTAATTCAACATGTGACGAGTCGTTAGGCTACCCTGTCGAGCGATGTTGGGTGAGGATGAATGATGTTGAAAGGCGTTGAAAGAAATTTTATTTCCACCATACTATCGATCCAACACCATTCAACTTTTCTATTTTTCTCAGGTGTGAATTCGTTATACTTAATTTAACAACACTCACCGTCATTCTAACGTGTCAGAATTCAACGTGTTGAACAATGTTGAATTAAAATGTTTTAACTATTTAAATAAAAATCGTTTGGCCCCCTAGCTCACTAGTTGAATATCGTAGAGCAAAGTTGATTTCAATGTTGAATGAGGTCATGTCCGTTTGTCGGGGGCCTCATGGGGCCGAATCATTCTTAGGGCGCCTTGACACAAACTAAAACGGGTCTGAAAACCCCTCCTGGCAAACTCCAACAAATTGGCAAATTGACGTGCTTTGACACCACAACACCTCCTTACACGTGAAATTATTGCTTAAGTCCATTTTGGTGCCTATGATTCCAAGAAATGTCACGTATTCTAAAAGTGAATTTCTTCGATTTACTACAAAGTCTTTCGCTTTTATTTTTCGTCAGCCGACGACATTTTGCGCAGACGACGTATACGTAGAATCATGTGAAAAGCGCATGGTGTTTGATAGACGTTTAAACATCACTTATGCAAGTTCGCCAGCACGAAAGTTTTAACCCCATTCAGGCCGGACCGCACAGTATTTTCAAAGAGTTAGTTTAACTCCTGTAGTTGGGTTTAACTAAAAAACTCCTTAAGGTAGAGTTATATTTTTTGGAGTTATCTTAACTCCAAAAAGGAGTTATACTATTCTTTGGGGAAGTTAAGTTAACCCCTAATTTGGAGTTACTCTGTGGGAGTTATTATAACTCCAATTTGGAGTTAATTTTAACTCTTGTTTGGAGTTAAATTCCAGTTTAACTCGGCAAGGAGAGTTAAAATAACTCCTTTTTCGGGGTCATTTTGGAGGAGTTAGTATAACTCCCCTTAGGGAGTAACTGTTATGTGATTTTAACTCTCTAACAAGAGTTGAAATAACTATGTTTTGGGGATATTTCCGGGGAGTTATTTAAACTCCTTTCAGGGAGTGATTTCGGAGTGACTTTAACTCTGCCAGAGGGAGTTGATGTAACTCCTTTGTTGGAGTCGTTTTGGTGGAGTTGAGATAACTCCCTAACGGAGTCATTACTTTATTATTGTATTTTTTTACTTTGCTGCAAGAGGTGCATCTTATTTTGGGAAGTTGGGGATTGAAGGTGGAGCTACCTCTAACCGCAGGGACTCACGCATCATTTCTATTGTAAACTTCGATCACAATTTAATTATGAATGCATTTTTGTATTTTGGAAATAAAGCAAAAGATATTGTGATAATTTATCGACTGGAATCAAAAGTTTCGTAGTTCCTGTCTAAAATGGTAGAAATTATAACTTATTCTCACTTAATTTCGCGAGTACTAAATTTGCGATTTTCGCGATTTTGAAAACAATCGCGAAATTTAATACTCGCGAAATAAAGGACACGCGAAGATTAAAATCGCGAAATTTAATACGATATAATATCAATGAAATTAATGAAATTCTAGCTGTTGATTTATTACGGTTATGACTTGTATTCCAACATGTCTCAGCTTCATGTTTAGGAGTTTTTTGTTTGAGTTTGCCCATTATAATTAGTTGTCCACTGCACCACTCTCGCAGTCCGAACTGTCCTCTGACGCTATCGGTTACTTAGACTGTGGAATACCTTATACTTTGTTCTGTTTAGCTTATTTTCTTTGCTATTGCTTACGATGACAATCATATTAATTATGTTGCTACAGTTCTGAGGTCAAAGCTACATATTGAAGAATAAAGAAAATTAGACTACGAGCAGTCCCTATTTTTTCGCAAAGTCCGTATTTTTTCGCAGAGTCCGTATTTTTTCGCAGAGTCCGTCGAGCATTCGCCTTAAAAAATAAATGACCGCGCGAAAAATGGGGACGAGGGGGGCGTGACCGCGCGAAAAATGGGGACGAGGGGGGCGTGAACGCGCGAAAAATGGGGACGAGGCGCGAAAAAAAATTTTATTTCTATTTTTTTCGCGCCTCGTCCCCATTTTTCGCGCGGTCACGCCCCCCCTCGTCCCCATTTTTCGCGCGGTCATTTATTTTTTAAGGCGAATGCTCGACGGACTCTGCGAAAAAATACGGACTTTGCGAAAAAATAGGGACTGCTCGTAGTCTAAAAGAAAATAGCTGGTTTAATTTCTTATTTCAAGTCTAATTTCCTCTCAAAATCGCGAAATTTAATACTCGCGAAATATGGCTCTTGATTTTTCGCGACATTTAGTGAGAATAAGGTAATTAAATAGCCCAAAAACAATGCGCCTGCATTCAGTGGTGAGCAGTTGTCATTTGAGTCATCAACGTTCATTTGGCGAGCATTTTGCGTAGTTTGAGGACAAAAAAACATCTCTCAAGTTAAAACAAACGCTGACAATTGTACCTTTCGGATTATTACGTGCCAAGAAATGTTTTGGAGCCTTGCATGTGGATTTTTGGATCACAATGAACAAATGAAATCGACGTTGTGTTCAACAGCGGATCAGTCACAGGCTTACCATCCTCTGTTTGTGTGGTGGGCTGTGCATCTATATTGGCTGTGTCGGTTTATCAAATTAGCAAAACTGAAGCCGAAATTTAGGAGTTTCAAAACTGAGGCAAATGAAATAAAAACTCATAAAATTGCTGCCATGGTGTTTTGATTGTGTTTCTGTGTTTATTTTGGCGATTTAAGGCTCGCGAAAGCGATGTTTTCAAAATAACGGTCGGAATCGCTCAAAAGTAGAGAAAGAGAACAAGGCATGCAACTAGGCGACCAGCAAATTACACCATTCAGTCGAACATTTCGCCAAAAAAGTCGTATTTGCCCTTTTTTATCACACAAAAAATCTTAGCCCTCGAAAGAATATTCATCGAACAACGTTTTGGCCAAATTTGACTTAGATTCCATCGCGGATAGACCTTGGAATCGAGCCCAGACTTTTGAATACGACCGTCAATTTGCTTTCTCCCTATGATCTGCAGGAAATTTGAACTCAAAGGAATTCCGTTAAAATTTGAATTCGGGTGCGACAAACTGCCGCCCCTGGCCTCCCTACTCGAAACTTTTGGTCGGTGACAAAATCTTCTCTGTGGTCACCCGAGTGGCGAGTTTGACCGACAAAGGAACCCAGTTGTTGATTCTACTTGCGGCTAATTTTACCACTGCAGGTGACCCAAACTAACAGTGTGAGCATGGTGATAAATATAAGGATTTGTATGATTTAACAAATCATTTCTAGAATCGTAAAATAAATGAGTTTGTTTTTGGCAAATAAAGTTCCTCACTTGTTTTAGTTTGTGTCCATTGTGTGTTTCTTGGTTTTGTGTGCTGAATTGAGCTTATTTAAAGCTATTAAGCGACTTTGGTTCATCCTTCACATACTGTTTAAATAGTACTGAAAGGTTGGAGCCAGAATCAGCGTAGAATGTTAATAAGGGCAAAAGTACGAACGATTTTCTCGTCGAAACTTTACCAAGTTTCAATTTTATCCCCTAGAAGCAAAGAAGAATAACGTCCTTGCCTTTTGACGCCGGTCAAAGGCAAATTTTGTCAATCCTTAGGTCACAAATAATCGTAGATAAAGTCAACACGTGTTAAAATGATTCGATTTGACCCGTGGCAGGCATACTGGGGCCACTCAACGCAGCCGGGACTGGGCAGGAGGACAATTTTTATCCCTACGAGGAGACCCCTGTGGAATATGGGTTCGTGACCGAAAAATGCTTGCTCCGGAAGGGAAAAATTTGTCAATGACGGGATGTTGATGTTGCAAGATGTGCAATGCACGTGAGCCATTCGGAATTTATTTCTGGAGATTTAATTAAAAAACAATTCTACTTTTCATGACCGATAAGACCGGATTGTTACAGTATTGATTCTTCCCTTGTTTTTTCCTCCGACTAAAAATATTTTTCCCTCTTAATTCGTTGAATGTTTTCTTATTGTTCCTGCAGTCCTCGTACCTGCACGCTAGCGCTAGCTGCTAGTCGTTGTTATTCGCCAAATGGATCCATCATCAGACGGTTCTTTGCCAACAGTCGAATACTACTTTGAAGGATGTAAGTATTTCTCACTTAATTCACTACACTAGTAAAGCTTCAGATATGTGTACGTTGAAAACTTGAGGTTAAAGTGGTCGTATATATTCTAAAATTATTTGTTAAAGGCTGCTCGAAAGGGTTTTAAGCCGCGCGCGCGTGGCTTGCACACGACATGGCTAGAACACACGCGTCAACTGGAGTGAATCAAAATTTCAAGGAAGAGTCGCACCCAAAATACGTGGAAATACGGTGTAAAATCGCGTAAACCGCAAATAAAATTAAACTTTCGTTTTTATCGCCAAGGCCTGCTCGGAGACCTACCGTTTGGGAGGGGGGGGAGGGGGGAAGAGGTATTCAGTAGAATTCAAAAACGGCTTTTTGGATATATCCAAATGACAAACATAACAGCAAGGCTGATCTGACTACGTAGAAAGATTTGACTCTGCAAGACATCAACACGATACTAATAGAACTTCAGCAGAGCAGGGTTGCAGCCGTAGACAGCTGTGTCGCTCTTCTTAGAGCTCATCAGTACGGCATAGCAAGATGGGAAAATGCCGTAAAAATACCCGTGCACTCTGTTAAAAGCCCTAAACGAGGACGCACGCCCACCAGATCACGCCATCACGTGTCTTGGAAAGGTCGAGAGTTCAAGTGTCGTGTTGATGTCTCGCAGAGCCAAAGATAGGATGGACGAAACCAACCTTATAAAGAAACATGGATAAAACCATGCTATAAAGAACAGCATATCGGATCTATAAAAAAGACCTACGGTCCAAAAAACATACATACAGTAGAACAATATCAGTAAAGGACCGCAAACGAAAATGCTGCACGTGTACGTAGGATCTAGTAAACCAGACCTAATCAGCCAAAGAAATACTCACATGACAAACATAGCAGCAAGGCTGATCTGACTACGTAGAAAGATTTGACTCTGCAAGACATCAACACGACACTAATAGAACTTCAACAGAGCAGGGTTGCAGTCGTAGACAGCTGGACTCTCGACACGACACGACATGACACGACACTACACGACACGACACGACACTTGGACTCTCGACCTTTCCAAGACACGTGATGGCGTGATCTGGTGGGCGTGCGTCCTCGTTTAGGGCTTTTAACAGAGTGCACGGGTATTTTTACGGCATTTTCGCCATCTTGCTATACCGTACTGATGAGCTCTAAGAAGAGCGAAACAGCTGTCTACGGCTGCAACCCTGCTCTGTTGAAGTTCTATTAGTGTCGTGTTAATGTCTTGCAGAGTCAAATCTTTCTACGTAGTCAGATCAGCCTTGCTGTTATGTTTGTCATTTGAGTATTTCTTTGGCTGATTAGGTCTGGTTTACTAGATCCTACGTACACGTGCAGCATTTTCGTTTGCGGTCCTTTACTGATATTTTTCGGTATAATTGGATATAAGTTCTACTGGATAACGTTTTGCCCTACCGCCAGAGAAATGAAAATATTCCACAGGGGTCTCCTCGTAGGGATAAAAATTTTCCTCCTACCCAGTCCCGGCCGCGTTAAGTGGCCCCAGTATGCCTGCCAAGGGTCAAAATCGTTTTAACACGTGTTGACTTTATCTACGACCAGGGGGGTACTCCCTATAATGGCCTATACGGGGAGGCTCAGCCCGAAAGGGGTACCTTTTTCAGGCTTCAGGTATATGAAAGGTAGGGATTTCACGAACTGACGTATATGAAAGGGTAGGGAAATCTGTCAGTTAGGTATTTAAAAGGGCCTTTAATTAAAATATTTCGAGTAGACGCACCTTATGACTGTATCATTTTAATTTATTAAAAGCTACATGAAAACGACAAGAAGACTTCTTTTCAAGGGTTTAGAAAAGCGATGCAGTGTTCTTAAGTAGGTATGTGAAAGGGGTACCACTTTTCAATGGAAGGTATACGAAAGGGGTACCTTTTCTGTCAAAAATGGTATATAAAAGGGTAAGGGGCTGGACCTCGGGGCGGAGCCTTCCCGTATAAAAATTTGTTCAGTGCCCCCACCCCCCGGGATCTACGATTATTTGTGACCTAAGGATTGACATAATTTGGCTCTGATCGGCGTCAAAAGGTAAGGACGTTATTCTTCTTTGCCTCTAGGGGGGAAAGATTATAACCCGGTAAAGTTTCGACGAGAGAATCGTTCGTACTTTTGCCCTTATTAATATTCTGGCTCCACCCTTTCAGTATTATTTACACAGTATGTGAACGATGAACCAAAGTCGCTTAAACAGCTTTAAATAAGCTCAATTCAGCACACAAAACCAAGAAACACACAATGGACACAAACTAAAAAAAGTAAGGAACTTTATTTGCCAAAAACAAATTATTTTACGATTCTAGAAATGATTTGTTAAGTTTCTATACAAATCCTTATATTCGTCACCATGCTCACACTGCTACAAGCTTGGGTCACCTTTGATTTTACCCTACAATATCGACCTTGTTGGTGAACGTGACCGAACAAAGCGCCATGCCAATGATGCGATGATACAGACAACTCCCGAGAGTCCGTAAAAGCGGGGTGCGAGAATACATAAACAAAATTCTTAGTAGACAACATAATATTTACTCGAATTTATGGTAGAGTGGATTGCATGACGCTTTGTTCTGTCACGTTCAGATATCAACAAGATCGATTTGCACGGCGTTAGCCAGAGTTACAGTCTTTGTGACTTCCCAGTACCCTGTGGACATATCCGGGTTATCGCGTAGAATATCGGGACATCGCGACAGGTCTAGAGCAGAATCGGAAAAGACTACATGTGTGTGAGACAAATACGCCTTCCTGTGACACTGGTGAGTCACGCAAATACCGCTAATTGTTACATTGGTACTCAGTCTTGCCCGGTCAGCCTCTTGCACCATCGATGATCTTCGCTGAATCAACAGAACAGAACTGAGGGAAAGGAAAGCAGGAGTGATGAATCGGTCCACTGGAAACCGAGTGGTAAGTTTTCAACGTTTCAAAGCTATCTTCTTGTTTATTCTATTAAATAGCCCATCAAATAAATAACTAAGCCTACTTTTTTTCACGTGCTTGGGCCGCCATTAGAGTTCGCAAATTGTGGAAACATAGAATAACATCCCATAACATAGGGTTAAGCTCATTAAAAACGTCATTATAATTTTTATAATTCAATAGATTTCCGTAACCAAGTTAGTTCATTTCGGTAAAAATAAACTCTGGTAACTCAAAACATGGCGTAAAATGTTTGCATGTTCAAGAAAGAGCACCATACAATCGCCGAAAATCACAATGATGTGCTTTCTATTTTCCTTCGGGCATGCATTCGGGCTTCACTCTATGGGAAGCTTATTAAACTGCAAAATAAGATTATAAAAACCGTGAATTTTCAATTTTCAGAAAATTATTCTTAAGTTTCCAGACAGTTTTTGCTTAACAAAAACATCTGCTGTTGACAAAAGTGTTGACATCTCAAATCCATATGTCAAATGAAGTGCTGAGCTGTTGGCCTCTCAAGGCCAGTTTAGGCCGGCAGCCAGGTTAATAAACTCGTCATTGTTTTGTATTTTCTTTCAATACCTTTTCTTTTTTTTTTACTTGCACAGTTTAATTAGATGGGCCCAGGCCTTGAGGGGTGGGGAGGAGGGGTAGGGTATTCCAGGTCAAGATATTCTATGGGGGATGGGATGGGAGTGGGCTTATGTTTTGTCCTCGCTTGTCTTGGCTGCTGACACTACTTTGCCGTAAAAAAGTATATGCTGGCAATGTTCTGTTTGTTATCGCGAAGAACAATAAAACTGCATCAGAATGATGTAATTGTATAATAACCTGTCACACAGACTCAGATCAGACTCGTACCCAGTCGCTATTTACAAGTCTGGGGGAAAGGGAGAGAAGATTGGATTCTATTGAGGCGCGTGCGGTGACATGGGAAGGAGCGAAGGAAAAATAGTGACTGGCAGATTTTGTATCAATATGGCGGGCGCTCACAATGAAGTTCTTTTTCACGCGAGGTAATTAATGCCATAAACGAAGCTAAATTTGCTTGCTCACATCGCAGTGGTATTGGAAATATTTTTTTTAATAAGGCGAACGGTATTTTGCATCACTACACAGTAAGCTTATGACCTACTGAGCTGACCTTTTCTGATACACGTACAATATACCTTTTGTCAACTATTATAAATTTCACAAATCATTCACTGAAATCTTTCTTCAAACTTAAAATAGTTTTCTCAAATAGCAAGGAATTTCTAAATTGATACCTTGATTTCTTGGTTCCATTTATTTGAAAATTGCCAACAACAAGCCACAATATTTTCATCTTTAAAGTAAACAGATGATAGGTCTTGAAAGGGTCGTAAAAAAATCCTGAATTACGACCACTTACTCCTGTTTGCGATTGAAATAGGGCCGGTAACGTCTCCCTGCTCTTCGTGGAAAGATTAACTTCCATCTCCCGAAACTAGAAATCCAAGTATCTTCAGAATTTAGTGCTGTTTCCGTGAAAAAACGAGCTGCACGCCTCTATGGCAGAATGCCGAAATCTGCCAGTCGCTATTTTTCCTTCGCCCCTTCCCATGTCACCGCGCGCGCCTCAATAGAGTCCAATCTTCTCTCCCTTTCCCCCAGACTCGTAAATAGCGACTGGGTACGAGTCTGGTCTCAGATGGTGACTGAGCTCCTCTGACAACTAGAAGGTGATCAGTATTAAGTATGGGGGGGGGGGGGGGGTTAAGGGAAAGAGGCCAGGCAGAAGCTGATCATTTGACATGCATTTTCATCCCTTTGTGACTATCAATGCACAGTCCAGCTTTAACAAGTAGACTTCAGAGGCAGTTATGCTGGATATTTTTTCAGTGTTTGTTTTAAGCCAGAAACGTGTTCACATTAAATATATATCCAGTGCCATAGCCAGTATTAGGCAAACCGAGGCACTTGCCTCAGTCATTTTTTCGTTTTCTCAGTAATTTTCTTTCGTTTAACATTGTAAGTATTTAGGAAGGGAATTTAAGCATGGGCATTGCCTCAGTCAAAATTTTTTTCTGGCTGTGGCCCTGATATCTAAACACCAGAAAATTTTGCCTGTAGTGGTCACTTGATTATTTGTTAGAAATTAAGTATACAGGTAGTCCCCACAACATCTCTTGCTTGTATTCATAAGAACGTTACCAGCAACTTGCAGTGTTTTAAATCTTGTTTGTGGCTGATAATGTATTTCATGATAAACTGTTCATGAGAGCCTGTTCTCCCTTAATTTTTCAAAGTTTTCTTATCCCTATATGCGAACATCTTTGCTGGATGGTACATGGTACCCACTTGGGGACATTTTTAGCAGAGCTACTGTGTCTTGGGCTCCTGGACTAGCTTTTACAATGTATGAACTTGCATCTCAGCCTTATCCCCGGCTATATGCCAGGGTTTTCTGTCATCACCATTTTGAATAGAAGACACTGGGGATGTAGATGCCTGCATCTACACTGGTCAGCAGCTTGCTGGAATTTTTTTTTCTTTTTGCAAATTATGACCCATTTTGTGTGCCAGGTTACCTGGCATTTCAATTGAATGCGGCTTTGTTGATAAAATTAAACCTTCTTTCTTTTCATATGCAAAGCATGTTAACTTTCAAGTTTGTGGTAACAAGTTTCTGATCCTCTAGTCCATTTAAATGTGAAAATTAGCAAGGAAGATTTTAATAAAACAAGTCAACTCTAGCATCGCTTGCACTCATCAAAGGCCTGCAGGGTACTAACTAAAGCACACTATTGTGTGATGAGTTCCTAAATTATTGAAATTAGTGGGGCTGTGTGTTACTTTAATTAATGTTTATCATTTATTATTTAATGTTGATGTTATAGTCATCGTTCATTTAAGTGTTCCAGTGGATTGAAGTAACATCAGTGCCGATCCTTATACGTTTGCTGCAGTATGAAGTTAATTAATTTAAATAAGTTGGTGAGGTATGATTGCCAGGTGGGCAAAAAATTTTTTGAGGTGTCATTGACTGATGTTTCTAAAACCTGAGCGAAAGTCATGACTTCTGCTCAGGTTGTTGAAGCATCAGTCAATGTCACCACAAACAGTCCTTCTCAGGACTACACTCACCCGGACAGTTATACTCTGCCAACTTATGATATGACTCCTGGGTTGACAACCATTTACAGTGTAAAAAGTAACTAGGAGCACATGACCTCCTCCCTGGATGCTCATTTGTAGTGCTACCCGTCTCCCTTAGCATTCTGGTTGATTTTGGTTTTTCCATGTTATAGGGGTTTGGTTTGCATTGCTGATTTTATTTGAATGAAAAGTAAACCTTATCACATGAACTTTCACAATTTCAAGTTTGGTCGTGTTTGGTTGGATAGCAATAGGGCTTCAAATCATACAATGCAGCAAACATCTCTTATTATAATGAGTGTTGCTGAAATGCATACAAACTCCTTTTTTTCTTATTGTTGCAATTTTTTTAACCTAATAAACATGACTGTTTTAACTAAATTAAAAATTTGACTTCATTTTTCACTAAATTATAGTAGCCACATTACAGAATTTAGAAAGTGCCAGTCAAAAATTGATTAGTGAAAAAAATAAAAATAATCTGTGTGGATTTTCTCAAAGCCAGAGGTGGTTGTATATTTTGAGCCATGTTTATATAATTTTGCATCTTGACTCAGTCTATTGTTTGAATTCAAAATGGCTCACACAGGTAGGGGGAGACAGGGCACAGTAATTTTAATATTCACTTTCCATTTCAACCACTCAGTGTGATGAGCGAAAAAATTTCACAGAGGTCAGGGGTTCAAATCCCGTACAAGCCTGAATTTTTTCAGTTGACGTTTGTAAAGCTGTTATGTTCATTTAGATTGTCCCTGAAAAGCCCCTCACGGGTAGTGGTTTATTAAGTTGTTGTTGTTGTTGTTATTATTATTATTATTAAACTAATAATTGATTGTAATTTCTTAGCATCTTATTCTTATCCGTCCATTGTATTTTCACTATGACTATCAATAAAGGTATAATTATTATTTAATTTATTATTATTATTATTATTATTATTATTATTATTATTATTATTATTATTATTATTATGGTACGACAGAGTGAATTATAATTAAGGTAGAATCTGATAAATGCGAGGAAAGTCTGATGAAAATGAGGCTGCTGTAGTTGTGGTCTACCTCTCATCTGCTCAGGGCAGTCAGCATCAGCATCATTGACTGCAATTTTAATAGTCTTTTAATAGTCTTTGAGTGACTCATACTCAGGGTAATTGACACCCTGCTGTATCGTGTCAAGTAACATATCACTTTTACAGGTGAAAGTCGTCTTTAAGGCTACTGGCTTTTTAATAATAATAATAATAATAATAATTACTTAATTGACCACTCCCCGTGAGGGGCTTTCCAGGGGCAACGAAAGAAATAAACTAAATGAACATAACAGCAACCCCATAACAGAACCCCAACTATTTACAAGCGTGGACGAGGAGGTGATCTCAGGGCTACCCAGAACAACTCCAGCTAGTGCTCAGAGCGGGACTTGAACCCGGGACCTCCGGATTTCAAGTCCGGCGCCCTAACCACTCGGCCACGCTGCCTCCCTCCCTTGTACTCTGGGCCATTATTAAACTTAAAAAATGACACCTTCCGGGAGTCCTTAGGAATGTAAATTGGCAGATTTGCAAGACAATGTGGTGTTCTCAGGCCCGTGCATTTGCTTATCAAGCAATAATTGTGTTATTGCTAAATACACCTACCGGTATTGCAGTACATTTTCCTGGTAAACAATTGTAATGAGGTTATAAAAACCAACAGTAACTTTTTCAAAAATAACTGACAGCTAGTGATTGCGCTTTGTACGTAGATATCACGAGAAGCCCTTTACAATACGTCATTCAGGCCTCCATGGCCTGAGGGAACGTTCAGTTAACAAGAAAGGGGGACATGAATATGCAGTATCATTTACCCGAAAAGATTCAAGGGCCCCCTTCCCGTTTTCATTAAATTTTCGACCCCCTCCCCTACTGGCTTAATATTTAGCATGACTGACATTTCATATCCCCTCCCATATAGTAGGTAAATATTTGCCCTCAACACTGAACAGCCATTATATTTGACTCCCAGATATTCAAATTATATGAGTACCCTAAATTAAATTGATAGTAAGACAGCCTTTGTGAAATTTATATTGAAAGAGCGCAAGAATTTGTTGCATGACGTAAATCATATGCTAGACGTTTTAACGCAGCATCGTGAAACACTTGTCTGCTCAAGAAAGGAGAAAGGTGAAGAGGCAAAAGACAATAAAAAAGAAAGATATAAAAGCAGTGTCTCATCCAAATGGATGTAATGGATGACGTAAGACAGTCTGAGGAGAGCAGGGAAATTGGCCAACGCCAATACATCAGATCCTGTGAAGATGATTCCATGGATGAAGAAGACCAAGATGAAGAGCAGGATGTTATAGTATCTGACATGTTATAGTATATTTATAAGGGGAAAAATAAAAATTACACTGTTAATATCGAGGAAAAATTCTGCGCCACCCCCCACCCAGTGACCTTATCATTTTTCCAGAGCCCCCAACACACACACCCAAAATTTCACCCCCCCCCGCCTCAAAATCTTTATCCCCCCCCCCCCACTAAATTAAACGAAATTTCCGTAATATCAGCTGATGGATGATGAACTCTTTCTTAGCTGATGAAATTGATGTGCACTAGATGTTAGACCGATCCTCTTTTGGTCCGAGGTTCTCCGTTATTTCCTTTCTTAGCGAAGAGATAGCGAGGTACCTCGGATCATCTGAAGATTGGGCTAACTCGCCGGGACTCACTCTGAGAAAACAGACACTTAAGTGTAATCGTCGTCTCTGGAATTATTTCTTACTTGTCTGTTATCTTTCAGCTGTCCCTGACGAGTTTGGCCTTTAATGTTCTGACCACACTAGAGAAGGGCAGTGGTCTGAGCCATCTACAATCAGCCTGCATCAATGGGGACGTTGATACTGTCAATGCCATCCTAAACTACAGTCCTGACAAACTTGACAGTGCCATAGCAATGAGTGTCAAGGTCGGCCACAACTCTCCTCTTTTTCCTGGCAAGTCTATCATGGCTGTTCTAAGAAAACAAGGCAGTGGAAAGCACAAGCAAATTCGTGAACTTGTTGAAAAAGTTACAAAGCACTTCCAATCCCAGTCCCTTCTTCACTTGGCTGCAAGAAAGGGAAATACCGAGCATCTTCGAAGGTTGCTTGATTGTGGCGAGCATGTTGACGCCATGTCGCCAGACCTTATGGAAGGTAGAGAAACGCCTCTGATGTTGGCAGCGAGGTTCAATGATGTGGACGTTGTGGAATATCTTGTTGAAAGAGGTGCCTCTCTAGACGCGCAGGATGGTGGCGGGTTCAATGCGATTCACCATGCCGTAATGGGTGGCAAAATGATAAATATATTGCGGCTGATAGAGCTTGGTGGTAATGTTTTGAAGGCGAATTACGACCACATTTTACCTGTTCATCTGGCTGCTGAATGTGGCTACACAGATGTTGTCCGTTTGCTTGTGGAGCACGGTGCAGATGTCAAGAAAGTCAATTTTTATGGCCTGAGTCCTTTATCTTCAGCTTCACAAAAGGGTCACTTAGAAACGGTTCAGTTTTTGATAAAGAATGGATGCCAGTTACATGAAGGTGATGAAGGACGTTATTTGCCGCTGCATTATGCAGCTGAAGGAGACCACACAGATGTAGTGAAGTTTATCATTCAAAGTGGTGAGAGTGTATTAGCTAAAACAGGGGATGGCCAAACAGTTCTCCATTTAGCCACTCGTCTGGATTTGGTCACCTTCCTTGTCGAGAAAGGAGCTGACATTAATGCAAGAGACTGCTATGGTAGAACACCACTGCATGCCGCTGCCGGAAAGGGTCAAGCAGATACAGTCACCTACCTCTTAAATCGTGGTGCACATATTAACTCGCGTGATGATTCTGGATGCTCAGCTTTGTACGATGCTTTCCAAGGAGGACATGCAGCTACCGCTAAAGTTTTGATTGATAGAGGATGCGACTTGAGACATACAAATGACGAAGAGCGTTCCAAGTATCTTAACCCTGGGTTACTTATGGTGTCAGCCGCAAAAGGCCTCATAGACGTTTTAGAACTTCTTTTCGAAACAGGTTTTTCTGTGAATACAAGTAGCTCTTATGGAGAAACACCTCTAATGGCAGCAGCTAGGTCTGGATGCGTCGCCACAGTGGCTTTTCTCTTGGATCGGGGAGCAAGCATCAATGGAGCCCATGCCACAAAAGCAGCGAGTAAAAAACGCAATTGTGCTAATGCCGAGAACGACTCTGACGATGACCAGGAAGCTGACTGGGGAAATCACATCAAATGTCAACGCCGTTCACCATTGTATTGTGCCTTGGAGGCGGGTCAAGGTGAGGTCGCTAAACGTCTGATGGAGCATGGAGCAGATGCTTCGAACTCGTGTGATGGAAACAAATCTCTTGCAGAACTTGCCGCAATGCATGGTTTCTCCGATATTGTTGAGCAACTCCTTGAAAAGGAAAACTTCCCTTTTAACAAAATCGTGGATGGTGACAACTTACTAGCATCAGCAGCTGGTCGTGGAGATCTTCAGTCAGTTCGTTTTCTTTTACAAAAAGGTGCGGACGTCAATGCAAAAAACACGTCAGGGGACACAGCTCTCACCAGTGTTTTTCAGTTCGCTGAGCGTCGTCATGTCCTGGAAATTGTCAAGCTCCTCCTTTCTTTTGGTGCTGATATTAACTGCAATAACTGCAGAGCTGAAACACCTCTCCTGTTAGCTTGTTACAGGAATTTTGACCACGTTGCTGAGCTTCTTCTTGAACATGGCTGTGAAACAGGAATTAAAAATTTTGATCAATATTCTCCCATACATCATGCTGCTGAACACAGCAATGGCAGACTTGCTGAGATGTTATTTCAGTACGGTGCTGATCCCAATGTAAAAGGAAATTGTGATGAGATAACGCCTTTGCATTTAGCAGCAACCGCGGATAGTGTTGTCGCTGCCCAGGTTTTGTTAAAACATGGTGCAGAAGTCGACATGGTGGATACGTTAGGTGCAACACCCCTCGCGAAAGCTGCAAGTTGTGGTAATCTGTCTATGGTGCAGTTACTGATAGAAAATGGTGCCAGTGTGAATACTAAGGACAAAACTGGAGAAACTCCTCTCATTCGTGCTTTTAAACGTTTGCGCTATGAAGAATGTGAATCCACAGCCCTAGTCGAAGCATTGTTGGATCATGGAAGCTGTGTAAATGCCACTGACCTGTATGGGCGATCCGCCATTCATTACGTACCAGCAAATGCCAGGAGAGAATTCTTTGACCTCCTTTTACACCACGGTGCGATTGTTAATACTCCAGATGAAAATGGGGAAACGCCTTTGCATTTTGCTGCATCTGCAGGAAACGCAGCTTGTATAGAGTGGCTTATCCAGCAAGGTGCAAATGTCGGGGCTTTGGACATCGACTATCGCACCCCTCTCCATGCAGCGGCTTATGAAGGCAACAGAAGGTCTGTTGAATTATTGATTCAACACGGTGCTGCTGCTCATTTGGCTGACGGCAAAGGCTGGTTACCATTGCACTTTGCTGCTATTAGAGGACAAAGTGTTGATGTTGCTGGGGTTCTGATTCAGAATGGGAGTGATGTTATGGCTGTTGATAAGAAGGGGAGAACAGTCCTTCATCTGGCAGCAAAAAGTGGGTACAGTGAAACGACAGAATATCTGGTCCACCAAGGTGCAGACATAAATGCAAGAGATTTTAGGGGGCAAACAGTGCTTGCAGCAATAAGTGAGAATCATTTACGGAACTGGGAGTGGAACTTTATCCAAATATATCTTGACAATGGAGGCGATACATTCGCTGTGGACGCACGTACAGGTGCAACAGTGCTTCATTTTGCTGCAGCATCTAATTCTGTATCAACTTTAGACAATCTTTTAAACCAGGGGCTGGAGCTAGAGGCAAGAGACAACAATGGAGATACACCTCTTCACAAGGCAGCAGCGTGTGGCGCTACAGAAATGATACAAGGTCTTGTTGATAAAGGAGCAGACGTGTTAGCTGTAAACAAGAAAGGGCGGACGCCTCTATTAGAAAGTTTAAGATCTAACTACAAGGAAGGATCCGAGATTTTGTTAACACATGGAAGTAGTGTACAAGTAGCAGATAAAGATGGCAATACAGCTCTTCATTTCGCTGTACATGAGCCCAGTCTTATAAAACAAATCATCAAAAAAGGTGGAGATGTCAATGCAGTGAATGTACGTTGTTGCACTCCTCTTCATCAGGCGGCTTACTGTGGGTACGCTTTAGATACAACACGACGTCTGTTAAAAGCAGGTGCTAACGTCCACTGTCGAGACGACCAAGGGAATACACCCCTTCACGTAGCTGTCGCACATGCCGGTGAAAGTATTGTTGAGTTGCTTATTAAAAATGGAAGCGATGCCCATGCCACTAACATTCAGGGAAAAACTTGCTTGCACATGATTGCTCGTTTTGGTGATGGCGAAATGTTGGAAAAGCTGATTGTTTGTGACGTTCAAGTGAATGCTGTTGATGAGCTAGGTAGTACTGCTCTTCATCGTGCCGTGTTGGAAAACGACCAGTGGCTCGTAGAAGGTCTGCTGAGACATGGCGCCGATCCTGGAGCTGTGGATTACAAAGGCAGTACTCCTCTGCACGTAGGCTGCTGCTCAGGGACCAAAGAAGCTGTTTTTGCGATGATCAATCACGGAAGGTAAGATGCAAGGTTTGGTTTTGTTTCTAAGTGCTCCTGTATTTCGGAAGGGGTTTTGCTTCACTCTTTGTTCCTTTATATATATATATATATATATATTTCTTTTTTAATTAATTTTTTCCAGTTTTACAGATTTTTAAATGTAATTAAATAGAGTAGTAAGTAAATTAATTTATAAGTTAAAAGGGAGATAAATAAGTAAATAAATAAATAAATAAAAGGAAAAGGGGTGGCTGCAGAAGCAAATTAAAACTGATAATTTCAACTAAGTGTCTCTAAACGTTTCCCCATTTCTCCAGGTGCAGATTTAATTTGTTCTTTTCTTTGACAAGGTATTCTTCTATATTGAAAATTTTTTTATGGTGTGCAAGGAAGATGACAAGGCTTGGAGCAATAGATTTTCGTCTGCAGAAAAAGATGGTGTGCTTTGCTATTAACACAATATGATTCAAAAGCATAAAGTGGCTCTTGGCATCAAACAAACCAAACATAATATTAACTTGATCGGTTAAATCAAGAAGCGTATCAATACCACATTTACGTAACCAACTAGACATTTCTTTCCAGAAAGCTCTAGAGGATTGGCAAAATACAAAGAGATGTTCGGGGGTTTCCTCGTCCTTGCCACAGAAAGTACATAAAGGTGATTCAACTAGTTTAAGCTTGCTTAATTTTGCATTAGTAAATAAAATTCTATTCAAAATTTTATACTGAAAATCTCTGGTATACGTATCTAACGCGACTTGGAAGGGCAAGCTAAAAATTTTTTTCCACACTAGCTCAGAATCGGGAAGCATTTCATTAAATCTAGATTTTGCTGTAGGGATTTCACGCAGATCAGACACCTGTGCTTCATACAATTTTTTGGTATTTATTTCTGATACAGAGACTTTTGCAGAATTTAGCACCAACGCAAACTCAGGAGGGTCGAAAGGGGGAGTATGTGAGAGTGTCTTGGATTTCAGCTCTTTTTTCCAACTAATAGGAATAGCGTCTATTAACCCGTGCCAGAAGAGGAAATTTTTGGACTGAAGACCTTTAAGCTGCAAATCCGACCACGTATAAAAACTTCCATCGGCCTTAACCATATCGCAAATTCTATGCATGCCTGCTTCAACCAAATCCGAGTAATAACATGATTTTTTGTTAACGGGTATGTTCTTGTTGTTCCACACTATCTCATTCATAATATCCTCAACTTGATCAGGCAAGGTCGTGTTGAATCTGGACCATAACGTCAAGCATTCGACGTAAAAAGGGCTCACTTTTACAGGAAGATCACTTAGACTAAAGTTACACTTCAAAAGATAAGGGCCTCCGACCGGCTTTAAAAGCGCATCGGAGACAAGTTTCCAGTCAGCAGCGTATTCCGGGTCCACATAGCGTTTAAAAAAAGACATCTTCTGCGCTTGAGTAAGAGATTCCAAGTGTATCATATTAAGCCCCCCATTTTCAATATTATTTATTAGAGCACGTCTTTTCACTTTGTCCTTTCCTTTCCATATAAAATCAAAAATAATTTTGTTGGCGCTATCAATTACTTCATTCGAGAGAGGTAACAGTGATGCACGATATAGAAACTTCGAGATAGCAAATGTTTTAACGATTTGGATCCTGCCTGAAACAGTTAAATTCCTCCATCTCCATAAATTAAGTTTCTTTTTCAAAGAATCCAAAATTGATTCAAAATTTAATTTTGCTGCTTCTTTTTTATTATACGAAAAACAGATACCTAATATTTCATTACAGCTCTTGATGTCCACGTTAATATGAAATTCAGTAGGGGAAGAAGTGCCCAGGTAACAAGCTTCCAACTTGCTCTTATTAAGCTTAAGGCCGGAGCACAGCCCGAAATCGTTCAGTACTTTCAAGAGGTTGTCAGCGGACTGGTCGTCTTTCAAAAAAGTGGTCATATCATCAGCGAATGCAGTTAATTTAACATCATGTTCATCCCGAAGGTTAATACGTTTAATATCATCGCTGCCTCTAACGTATATAGCTAGTGTTTCTAGAGCAATAATAAAAAGATAGGGGGGTAGTGGATCGCCCTGTCTCACCCCACGCATTACGTCAAAATGAACAGAGGAAAAGCCGTTATTCATGACGCAACTTTGGATATTAGAATAAAAGGTGTTGACCCATTTAATAAATGATTGGCCGAAATTGAAGGCTGACAAGGCCTTATTTAAGAAGGTCCAATCCATAGAATCGAAAGCCTTTTCGAAATCAATAGCCAGAAGAAGACCCGATAACTTATTTTCTTTGGTATAAAACATAATATCATCTATTATTCGGGTGCAATCAAAGATTGATCGGCCCTTAACTTAGGCGCATTGATTTTCTTGAATAATGAGAGGTAAAACGGTTTCTAACCTTTTGGCAATAGCTTTGGATGCAATCTTGACAGCCACATTTAGGAGAGAGGTCGGCCTCCAGTTTTTAATATACATTTTATCTTTTCCTTTCTTTTCTATCAATTAAATTAGGGCCATTTTCTGAGAAGTTGAAAGTTCGCCACACTCATAGGCTTCATTGAGACAGTCCACTACAAGATTACCCAGGAGTGGCCAAAAGGCCTTGTAGAACTCGGCTGTCAGACCGTCATTGCCAGGGGCTTTCCCAGTTTGAAAAGTGAGAAGCGAGCGATAACACTCATTGTATGTAAGTTCCCCCTCTTTTTTGTTTTTTATCCTCGTCTAACTTGGGTATAGAAGGATTGTATAGGAATCTGGCAGCTACATCCCCATCACTGTTAGAGCCATGATCTTGGTACAAATCCGAATAGCTGTTATTTTGGTTTTCAAGTCTTAAGAAATAGCTGTTATTTTTTTCCCCTTTTTCGAACCATCGGACGCGAGATCGAATTATAGCACCTTGCGTAACGTAATCATAAGCTGATTCATATCTAATTCGCGTTTCCTCCAGACCAGTTAAGTTTTCGGAAGTGGGAGTTTCATCGCATATCTCCTGCCATCTTTTGACTTCTTTTTCCGGTTCGAGTAACTTGTCGCGGCGCTCTTTTGCCTTCTGCTTGCTGAATGAAATTGTTTCTTTACGTATCCTGTATTTAGCAATATCCCAAAGAAGGCGTTTGCTAGTTATGTCCTTGTACTCTTCTAAACAGTTTGGGTATGAATTCTTAACAAAATCAGTATATTCACGATCGTCAACAAGACTTGAGTTAAACTTCCAATAAGAGGAACCCGGTTTATGTTCTACGATATTTTTAAAGTTCAAAGTAATAGCCGAGTGGTCAGCTTTTATTGCAGGGATGATATCGGTGGAAAAAATATCCTCTTGAGCCAAATTACTTATTAACCAAAAGTCCAATCTACGTTGAATTGTAGAATTTGGTTTTCTCCATGTGAAACGCTTTTTATCTGGGTGATGAATTCTCCAAACGTAATTAACTCGTTGGCTAACATGATATCTTTAACAATATTAACACTTTTCTGTTTAATCTTTGGGTGACCATCTAGACAATCCAAATCTTCGTCAAAAAAATATCAAAATCACCCCCATATGACGATTTTACTGTTTGCGTCAAAGTCATAGCTATCAAGATTTCTTTCAATCTTTTGGAAGAACGCTTCCTGTTCGTGAATTTTGTTTGGTGCGTAGATGTTTGCCAACAAAAACGGGGTATCTTGTACCACAGCCTCTAAAATGATGAACCGACCGTTCGGATCGCATAACACCGATTTCTGCTCAAAATCTAGCCCCTGTTTCACTAACACTAAAGTGCCCTTACTGTGATTTGAGACGTGTGAAAATAACATTTTGCCCTTCCACTGCGTATTCGAAAAATTTTCATCTTCACTCGAACTATACGTTTCCTGAAGAAAAACAATATCCGCTTCCTGTTTTATAAGCCACGTTAATATTGCCTTTCTTTTGTTTAAAGAACGTAAGCCTCGCACATTTAAAGAGACAAGTTTAAAATCTGTCATAGACATCATTAATTTTTGTTATTTTTTAATATTTTAAAAAATGACCCAGTCAGTGTCACAAAACAAAAGAACCTAGCCGAAGAAAACAATAACAGTGTAATTAATGCTATCAGTATTTTCAGCACCTTTAGTATAACACCCAGTTGTGAAGAAAAAATGCCAAAACTTACCATACGGAAAGAATTGCAGCATATGTAAATTAAAATAAAACTTAGAAACATTTTTGGATGGTAAATAAAGAGAGAAAAATAAATAAATAAACGAAGAAAGCCAAAGCTTACCTCTTGTGTGATCTTTCGGAAGCAGAAAAGGAAAGATACACCGTACATATAAAGTCCCTGCAGCCTCATAAAGAATACTAAGAGGTCGATTTCAAGATGTTATACTCTTATGGCTACAATTAGCAAGTTTGAAGGTGGTTCCACGGGATCATTTAGGCTTACAGCTCTTCGTTCCTGATATCAGGAATATCCGCTAGAACCGTCCGGGTATACTGGTAATCAAAAGAGTAATCCTCAGATTGGGTTGTTTTGGTTAACTATAGTTGCTCAAGATGAGAATTCCTAGCTGAGTGAAATCCAAAAACGCAGTGGAAAAATTTACAACCGGTTTTACTGCTATGTGTAGACCCGGGCGTTTCAAGCGTGATTCACCGGCTATGGTTCGCCCGTCTTGATTCTCTTATAGTCGCAAAGCGATGAAGGAAATTGGGAGATTTCTTTTTTTATGATTGGTTATATCTCAGAAAGCATTTCTTCTGTTAACCTACCTTAAGCACAAATTTTCTGGATTATTTCGTGACCATGGGCGAATCGCGATTTGCCTCAGGCCATGATTCGCTCTTGGTGACAAGGTAATTCTGGAAATTTGCGCATGGAATGAGTTTACAGAGAAAATACTTACTTTCTGAGATATAAACAATCACAAGAAAGTGTAAGATCTGCTAATTTCTTTCATCGCTTTCTGATTATAAGAGAATCAAGGCGGGTGAATCATGCTTGCAAAACCCGTTCTGCACTTAGCAGTGAAATTGGCTGTAATAGACAGCGTCCGAGGAAGGGTGTTTTGGTTTAGTTTATCACATCGAAATTTAAGGTTGTAAAAATTATTTTAGCTAAGACTTTTTTTGTCATGATTTACTTTTGTTTTCAGCAATTTGGAAGCAAGAGATGTGAAAGGTTGTACTCCGCTTCACATCAGTGCAATTTTCAATCACAAGCCGACTGCTCGTTTGCTTGTTGAACGCGGAGCAGATGTGGAGGCCAGAGATAACGAAGGAAGTACTCCACTACACCTGGCTTCAGCCTTTAGTGATGCAGACATAGTTAACCTGTTACTCGAGCGCGGGGCGAATGTCAAGTCAACAGATTCTGAAGGCAGCATTGCTCTTCACACAGCTGCTGCACTTGGCAAGACAAAAATTGTGCGAGCCTTAATCAATGCAAGTAGTGATGTCAACGCCCCTGATGCGAGTGGAGAGACGCCGCTGCACGTGTCTGCAGGCTCAGGTCACGTGGAGGTAGTTCGCCTGTTGCTTGATAATGGAGCAGATGTGTCTGCAGTCGACAAAGAAGGGCGTACATCAGCTGCATGTGCTAAACTGTTTGGTCACAACAAAGTGGAACATTGTCTCAAGGATAGGAAGAAGCTCACCTGAGTGGGATTTTTGGTCTTCAAGTCTATCGAGGAGTTGAACCATATTATCTCACAGATTTCACGCATTTGATCATATTTTTATGTTAATTTGAGCATAATTATTATTTCATTCTTATTATCATTATTATTACTATACACGTTTTTGAATGAGATTTTTGTGAGATACAGAATCATCAAGGTCGATATAAGTGTTTCATAATACTTTGATTTTAAGGCCGCGGGTGAGAAACTAAGTCATCAGTATTTATTTATTTAAAGCGTATGCACGAAGTGCGACGAATGGTAGCGACATTGCGCGAAATATTCATGAATAGGCCCTTCAGTAAAACTTTCAGTTTCTGAATCAATAATTGCACGTTGCGTTAAATGGTGTGCTACGGAGTTGTGAATTTTAAGCATTTTATAAATAAAAAACTGTCGAAGTCCGGCATTTTTTACGTTCCAACGTTAATAGAAACTTTTTAGAAGTTTTCCAACAAAACAAAACAAAAACTACAATAATACTCCGTATAGCTAACATAGAGCTTGGGAAACGCTTATAATCTTCAATCCAAAAATTTGCCATCTCTAAATTGCAACGTATTGTTCTTTTCCGGACAGTGAACAATAGCTGCTTGAATTTAGTTTCCATAATTAGCATAATCTTACTTTAAACATTCGTGTTTATTCAGTAAGCCTTCGGAAGCTCTAATACCACCAATTTTGTGTCCAAGAATACAGCGCAGATATAGAATTTCCTGAACAGACACAACAGGCAGACAAACTAGGTGTATTGTAGATTGTCACAACAGAAGCCTTTTTTTCAAACAGGCTTTTTTCACAAAATATCGAAGGCTTCAAATTTAAACAAGGACGATTTTACTCATTTAAAAGCTGACAACTTTCAATGGAACTCGAAATACTGTAATCGGCTTCTGTTGTGACACAATAGAGGTTTTAACTGATCAATGAGTGGTAAAATCAAGAAGCGTTGTCCTCTCCACGAGAAGAAAACTTGGACACGAAGTCGCGTTTTACAAAATCTTAACTTTGGGAGCAAATAGCATCGCAAAGAAGCGCAATCTATCAAACCAAAAACAACCTTGTGGCACTTCCACCATTGCCCAAGCTCTCTGTTAAGTTTCAACGGAATCGGCTCCGAAACGTTCAAGATATAACGTTTTTTCGCGTAAGAACTTCACCAAAATTTTGCCTTATAAATTTATTCATGAGCAGCTTGTCACCTGCGGCCTTAAGAAAATATTCTAAAGCCAAAAAAACTCAATCTCTTCTGTTTTTAAAAATATCTTTCATCCTCATAGACCTTTTGAGGTTTTCGGATTCTTCAAGTATTGTTGAAAATTTTACAAGATGCGCAAGATCACCTTTCAAACTCCTGCAATGAGTGTGAAAATAGTTTAATTATGCAAAAATAATCGAAGATTTTAACTGAGATTTTGGAAGGGCGTTTGATGCCGGCTAAGTATGAAAAATGTTCTGGAAAACAGTTTGGTGGTTGAAGGAGAAAATAAGTTTTATTGGCCATGGTAATCAATAAATGGATCCTTGTGATGAACAACGTGGCACAATAGGGGCATCGAAACTACTTTATTACATTTGTACATGTGCTTACTTATAAGTACTTGAAATTAACGCGAAATGATCGAAGGAGAAGATAGTATAGGAGAAAGGAAATTAACGACAAAGAAGGGGTAAAAATTCCAAGTGAAGGAAATTACAGCCGATTCTAGCATGATTCGCCCGTCTTGATTCTCTCGTAATCACAAAGCG
This sequence comes from Siderastrea radians, assembly GCA_964017195.1. Classification (NCBI taxonomy): domain Eukaryota; kingdom Metazoa; phylum Cnidaria; class Anthozoa; order Scleractinia; family Rhizangiidae; genus Siderastrea; species Siderastrea radians. The sequence continues at coordinate 10,255,694 of OZ024887.1, read as the reverse complement.
ATGAAGGAAATTAGCAAATGCTCTGCTTTTTTGGGATTGCTTATATCTCAGGAGGTCAGTATTTCTTCTGTAAACTTATTTCATGCACAAATTTTCAGAATTGTTTCGTGACCATGCGCGAATCTACCCTGGGTGCCAGTCTGCCAGAGGCATTTCTTTCGCGGCTCGGCCTCTGGCTGATTTCGCCCGACGCTAGCGAGGAAAAAACCTCTGGTACCAGGGGTAGGGGGGGTCATGATTCGACCATGGCCACCAAACAATTCCAGAAATCTGCGCATGAAATGAGTTTACAAAACAAATACACACTTTCTGAGATACAAGAAATCATAAGAGAGCAGAATATCTGCTAACTTCTTTCATCACTTTCAAGTTAAAAGAGAATCAAGACGGGTGAATCATGCTTGAAAACACGGGTCTACACTTAGCAGTGACATTAGCTGTAACGCGAGCGTGGAGATCGTGTATCGAGGAAGAGTAGGTTGATCTTTTCGTCTGCATATGCATTGAACTGTGAGTGCGAGACAATTCTGAGGGCGAGACTGAACTTGCATATGTGGTACACAATGTACTAAAGATTGGAATGTGCCGAACAAGGAAAGCTGTTCGGGTTGGTGCAGCTACTGACATGTTTCAGAATTTCAGATCGAAATGAAATAAAGACAATTTGTTATAATGAGGTAAATTTATAAAAGACGACGCTTGACGTTAACTCCATTTCTGATAGTTTTGCTCTGGACGATAAACATCAGAAAGTGGGCGTTTTAATCGAAAACGCATTCGTGTGGATAATGAAAACGAAACACTTATGTGCACAAAGACATTTTGCAACAGTTGCGGCCAAAGATTGAGAATAATTTTCCTTTGTTAAATCTTCCTTTGAGTACTTTCAACTTGCGGTTTTCGGGACTTCAACGGAATTCGAACCCGTGGCCTTTGCGATCGCGCTGCAGTGCTCTAACAACTGAGCTATTAGGAACCATACATTGGGAGCAGGACAATTTATTGAGTTCATGTTGGCAACTGTTGTTGCAACCTTCACACATCTAGATCCCCCTTGCATTCCTCGTGTGCCACGGGACTTGTTCAACAAAGAGCGGTACTTACCTCCCTTAAAATCAGAGGAATAATTTTCGTTACTATCGCTTGACAATTGACATCGATATGTTAAGTACTAATAGTAACGCAACAGTCAAATATTCGATAATCGATTTTATTGAGTTGTCAGTAAAAATGAAATTGTCTCAACGCATGCAAGCTCTTTCGACTTCCTTGTTGTTTTTTTTAAATATATATTCAGCGAGTTTCACCCTTTCAGAGTTTAAGCAAGTGTGCTTGGCTTAGGCCCAGATTCCACACCATGTGTCGACTTTAAGTCCTTACACATACGTAAAGCCATTCAACTTCCTTTTTCAGTCAGCTTCAGTGCTTCATCTCGTCAGATGCACTTGGACTTAACGGTATCTTTAACTGATTCTCAGGTAGGTGCTATTAGTAATACAAGGTCACTTGCAGATAGAAATATAACACCACAATATTTATTTTGAGTACTGGAAAGTTTTTTCTGGCAGTGTCCTTGCCACACCAGCAAATAAAGAAAGGATATTTGATGAGTTGATTTTCAATGATTAAAAACTCAAGGACTGAAGAGCACTTGTAGGCTGCTACTTTTTGCACCGTCTACCACGAAATAAATTGTCCATTTTCGGTCAAATTGCGTCATGCGTGTTCAATATTCGATTATTTCAATTTCAGTCTCCCAAATAAAACGCTAGATATTGCGAATTCAAAGTGACAAAGAAGAACTGGAAACTCGCTGTCAGATTCCCAGTAGTTAATAAAACATTGAAAGGTATCATGTAGAACAAGCACAAACACCAAAAGAGACTGACAGGCTGGTACTTTAAGTGTATCGTAAATTGATTTTTCTTTCAGTTTTCACATTTTGTGCAACCTTTCGAAGCTGTAGAGACCGTAGACGTGAAAGCAGCATACTACCGCGAAGACCTTACAAAACAGACTTCTTTACATCACTCACTGAGCTGAAAAAGAATATTTCAGTCTCCTACATCAGTCAGCTTAAGCCGAATAACGTAAATATGAGAATTTCAATATCAAAAGCGAAATTTCGATGTTTTGGCGAGATCCCGTCCTTTAAAAGATGTTCTTGATAATGCAAACGGCAACGTCACGTGATTACCTTCATCTGTTAAGCTGGACTGAATTAAACCGAAAGCTTTTGGTTAACTAAAGCACTGAAACGAGATCATGAACTGGTTCGTTGCCTTTGCATAAACATGGAAGAAAAGACTGGCAAGTTTTTTCAGGTTTGTCATTCGTAATCCATCTTAATCTCCCTCAGTCGTAACCATCCTTGTTTAGTTTTGGTTTATTATTACTTCTTTGGTGTTTTTCTACCTTAGGAAACTATTATTGTGAGGTTTCCTTCTATGAGAAAATAATTTTGTCAGATCAGAAAAGTGAATGAAAATACCGTGACATAGTTACTTTAACTGTGATTGAGATTAAGAGTCTTATTGAGTCTTTTGAAGATTTGCATATTCCAGCAAACTCGATAAGGACGACATCGTAAATTAAACTGCTTAGTGGCACCTTGCGTTTTTGTTTGGCGAGGGGGGAAAGCGGTTAAACGGTAAGAATAAACTTTGACAGAACCAGCAAGCCAAATAAAAATTCAAACAAGACGTATCGATCAAATTTTTAAAATCTGTCTCACGCCAAAAGATGATGCTGAAGGAGGATTTTAAAAAAAAAAGAACACCTTTGACGTCGAGGAAGAGCAATATAACTTTTGCCCTCCGTGCATTTGATTTTTGAAAGATTCAAGTCATGGAAATGAAAATCTCAACGCTATTGAATAGCATTTTACGAAAAACTGAAATGAAAAGGAAATCCCATAAACGATATTCGATTTTTATAAATGAAAATGAAAAGTTGTTTTCTGCTGAACAAGGGCGCTAGTTAGTACTAGTCCTGAAATACCCAACAAGAACTATGCATGCAAATGGGGGGCATGGGTTTTTGACTACTTACGTTCGAAAAAGGGAGACATCTAAAAGAATGAAAAGCGATTTTTTGTAAGTCACTGGAAATGTAAAAACTCTTTCCTTCAATTCATGCAATAATGTACGGTACGGTTAGAGCGAGAGAGCGTGTTTCACCAGGGTATTGAACACCGCGAACATTGTTGAAACTGAACTTACGTTCAGCAAAGATTTTTCGTTGTTGTTGTCACATTTTTCTGACAAAACACTCTTACGAAGTTTTTGTTTTGTTTGTTCTCTGCTTGTTTGTTTTTATATAAGTTCTCAAACAAGTCAACAAAAACTGATAAATAGACACACTGAGACACATCGGCAAAATCTATGCTGATTCAGAAGCAGGGTATTTAAACCGTTCGATAAGTTGTATGAATTTTAAGACCAGGAAAATGCATCGCCTCATGGCAGATCGCAGTTTTGCAGTCGGCTGAGTATTAATATATTGAAAGAGACTATTGATTTCTATATCCCCAGGAATATTAGTTTCTGCAAGTTACAATTCAAGAAATGGCTGGCAAAAGTAATGAAGGTATGACTCAACTCTTTCATAACATTACCTAATCAGGTCATGTAACGTAAGTATCGCAACGTAACGTAAAGTAACATAACCCAACATAAAATTCACCGGCATATCATCGGAAGGAAATGTTGGAGAGTAGCCCTGTTGTGGACATTCCCGGCCCTTACAATTTTCTTTATTGGATCTGTACAATTAATGTACTGCTATTTCATTTTTTTAAGATTCTTTTAGTCTTGACTGATCAAATAAAAAGTTCATTTATTTTAAGATTAAACTTTGGCTCCTCCTGCAGGTTGCCAGCCGAGCATTGCACACCCTGCCCATGGTCCACAGCCTGGTTATCCCATGTCAACTATCCAGCCTGCCCAAGGACAACAAACTACCACCTTAGTTATGCCAGTAAGTTTTAAAAATTTCAAGTTTTAAATTAAATAACTACAATCCTTTAATTGTTTTCCATGTTTTGCGAGCGAACTCTTCTGTAGTTGATGTACCATCTACACCACATGCGTACCATCCCCAGTTTGTTTGGTGGACAGTGGTATAAATGGCTGTGTTGGTTAGGCATCTTCCGACATGCCTTTGCCCTCTTTTTCAAATCGAGGCCTGATACTCAGCCTTTCATTTTCATTCAGATGAAACTAATTTTCATGTTGAAGGTTGTGTATCGGGCCTCGCTTTGAAAGGCAGGATAGAGGTAATTTGGAAATGGCCTATTAGCCTTAATAAATGCGATGTTTCTGGCTTTTCAAACTAACTGGAATACAAACAAAAATATAGCAGCAGTGACGTCCTTTGTTGTCGGCACTTTTCATTTCTATTTCGTTGGTTGGAAAAGCCTGGTTTTTCAGGGTTTATTAAATTACTGTTCTGTTTTAACAGCCGCCCACCGTAGTGCCAAGTCGTCCGGCATCTTGGACTAATTTATCTTCATTCAGCTGCATGTTCTGTTTTTGGCCCATCGGATTAGTGGCGATGATCTTCTTTTTTATGGTAAGAATAGGAAAAACAATAATAATAGTAATAACAACAACAACTTTATTCATGTGTCAGAGGGATCTAGCACCCTGTTAAAACAGGTTACTAACTGGGGACACAAACAGCTTAATAATAAAATTAATTGCAAATTCCAATCAGATTAAATTTCGTTAGGCACGAAAATGGTGGCATGGCGACATCGAAACGTTCTGTTTTTTCGCTTATTTTTATTCTTAATTGCAAATTATACAAAAAGTACAAATAACTAAGTAACAATTAATTACAATCCCAAAACTCAAAATTGTGAGCTTTCTTTATTGTTTAAATTAAATAGGTTCAATGCCAGGAGTCTGGTCTGTCCAACGAGGTCGCGCTGGATATGATGCAATAAACAATGGTCAAGGGTCGCTAACACAGGAACCTAACCTCCCGAACAAACTGCCGGCGATTTTTGAGGCGATTTCAGGTCCATTTTATAATCGTCCGGGCTCAACTGCCGCATACCCTGCCATTTCGACTAACTTCTGCGTTGCCGTTTCTCGTTCTAATGACGTACCGCGAGACCGACTATAAAAACAGCACGAATGTATATCTCTTGTGCGTCGAAAAACCCTTCCACTTTTGAATTAATTTTACTCTCCGCTTACCGCGCACCAAGGCACCTTTCTCTCTTCAACTCAGTTACTTTTGAAGTTAATTTCCCGTTCCGCGTAGCCAGTTTCTAAGAGCCTGAAATACTTAAAACGTTTTTGCCATTACATCGCATACGAGTAGCCAAAATTTTCAGTTACGCGTTTGATGTGGCAGGGTATTCTGCAGTTACTCCATCGCCTGTCCGTGTCTTCTGCCACAAAATTAGTTTTGTATATTAAACTCAGGCGATTTGAAATCGCTTGTGATCCTTCATCACGTCAAGTGAGCTCGGCCAGAGATAATCATTTTAGGCAGGTCAGGTTTTTTGTCTTTTATTGAAAGGTCCATAATTAAATTTAAGAAAGACAAAGAGTGACAACAACCGACTGAAAACAAAACTTTATTTCGGTTATATCCCTCCTGGACAAAAGCACATGCACCACATCTCCTAAAGGGAGCCTTGAGACACATACATATACTTTATTTAAACACGGTAAAAACATCAGTTACAGAGTTAAAAATAAACTTATATACATGTTTGCCGTGTGGGAGTACGAGGCGGACATAAGGCATTTGATCTCATCATTAAACTTTTTATAAGACCTGATGACTCTGACATTGTGTGGAAGGTTATTCCACAACTGTGCCCCACTGAAGCAGAAACTGCGTTTTAAAAAATCAGTACGGGGCTTGGGCAGAGCAAATTTGTTTTCCTCGTCTCTTAGTCCGTAGTCTGTGCTGAATGGTTTAAACAAGTCTTGTAGGTACTTCGGAGTTTGTTTATTTACAGTTTTAAACATTAATTTAGCTTTAAATTTCATCCTTCCGATAGAAAGGTCATCCTATCCTTGTCTAGTGCGAAGGGCAGTAGCACTGGAGTGATAATCAGACTTCGTGATAACCCTAATGGCGCCATTTTGTAGTTTTTGTAATTTACCGGCTAATTCATTACTAAGACCGTCCCAAACTGGGCAGCAATAGTCGAAGTGTGGTTCGATAAGAGCTCGATATAGTAGAATAGCCGTGTCTTCACTTATAAACGGCCTTAGCCTTTGAAGTGCACCTATACCAGAGAAAATAGTCTTAGCAATCTCATTGACATGTTTGGACCATGACAAATTTTGGTCAATGTAGATTCCTAGGGATTTTGTGTCACACACTCTGTTGATTTCTTACCTTTCCATCTGTACATTAAATGAATGGGTAACGGTGTTAGCAAGTCTTTGACGGGAGCCTATTAACATTAGGGACGGACCATTTTTTTTTGGAGGGGGGAGATGAAAATTTTTTCAAGACAAACAATTTTTTCTGTGTTGTTGTCTGTGCAAACAACTTTTTTCCGGCTGCATCTTCCTGCAAACAATTTTTTTGTGTGTGTGTTTGTCGTTATTATTATTATTATTATTATTATTATTATTATTATTATTACATTTATTTATATACGGTTAAAATTCATCAGGTAATCTTATGTAGTAAAAATACTAATCTAAACATTGCTGCCTTAAATTGCTTTCCACGAATGCCGTGTCTCTTTGTCTCTAACTTATAAAAGTATAACTGCACCATCGCTTGTTTTGTTTCCTAAAAACATTGAAAATCTCACATCAAAGTATCCTGAAACATTACAATGTGAACTAATTGTAAGTAATAATATAGAACTGCACCAGCGGCCTTTTCTCCCCTGATCCAAGAGACGATTGAGGAGCCAAATGAAACAGTGCTTGCTTACACTTGCGCTTTATTTTGTAGCTTATACAAGACTGGATCCAATTTGCCTTCTTCATGCAAGTGGAAAACACGAGACTGCTTGCTGTTTAAGTGATGATTTATTAAATGTCATCATCAAACCAGCCTAGGACCCTGTTGAAAAGCCAGTGTGACTATTAGTGAATAAATGCAACCCAGGAATTTAAGTTAATCTTTTCTCTTAGTTAGAGTTTCATTGCACTTCAAAGAGTTCTTGATTAGTAATGGTAATTGGACGCAGTGGAGCACAATTCAGGGAGTAATTGGGTGAGTTACTTTAAATCAGCCGAGCGCGTAGCGCGAGGACGATTTGAAATTACGAGCACGATTACCCCTGAATTATACAATAGGAAGTCCAGTTAATTCTATCTATAACAAAATGCGAGATTAGAAAATCTATGTGCCCTTCAGGGATATATTTTTAATTATCAGTTTTGCAAGCAGTGGAGAAAAAGCTATAAAAAGAACCCATTTCAGTGCACCTGATTGACGCGTGCGTAACATAGTTGTCCGATTACAGCTATCCAATTACAAAAAGTTCTTGTTATAGAAACGATTAATACAATAACCTAACTTTAACATTTAATGCTTTCAAGGTCCTCAGAAGAGATTATTTTTAACAAAGGGGTTAGTTACTGATTTTAAGAAACTGTGGTCATTTGTTGGTGGAAAAGTAAAAAACAGAAATTGGGGTTTATCAGCCAAGTCAATTTGGTAAATCAGCCACCGGAAAGAAATGACAAAACTGATTTTTGGGTGTTAAATAGCTCATTTGCTCTAATGAATAGCTAACACTGAAAATGTCAACTTTTGAATTAGTTTGAGGTGGCTAATTTACCATGTCAAACCAGTTGATGAATCCAGATTTTGCAAATCATTTTGTTGCATTGATATCTTGTATTTTAACAAATAGGACTAAACTTACTTATATAAATCAAACTATGTATCAACTAGTCTGCAAACTTTTTATTTTCTCCTTTTCATGTCTGCAAACAATTTATTTGGGCTTTTTTGATTTTGCAAACAATTTTTTCAGGTTTTTTCATCCCCCCCTCCAAAAAAATAATGGTCTATCCCTTAGCTCGGTTTTAGCAATGTTTAGGCTTAATCTATTTACCCTTAGCCATTCAGAAAGGTTAATTAGTTCGCCATTTAGTACAGATTCAAGCTCCGATGACCTACTAGCGGCAATGCTGATGTTTGTGTCGTCAGCGTATATTTGTGGTACGGCTTTACTGAGACAGTTCGGCAGGTCGTTAATGTATATCAAGAAAAGAAGTGGGCCAATTAGACTTCCCTGGGGGACTCCACAGGCAACAGCAAGCGCACCAGATAGCTCACCATTGACTAAACACTTTTGATGGCGATCACTGAGATAAGAATCAAACCACTTTAAGGCCTTTTGATCAACTCCATAACTAGCTAACCTACTTAAGAGGATCCTATGATCAATCGTGTCGAAAGCTTTTTTCAAATCTATAAATATTACACCGTTAATGAAACCGTTATCAATGTTGACAGACCAACTGTTAGTAGCCTCAAGCAAGGAAGTAAGTGTGCTGTGAAGTGATCTGAAGCCGGATTGACAATTAGCTAGAAGATCGTTATCATTAAGATACTTATAGAATTGATCGTAAATTATTCTTTCGAATACCTTAGCGACAACAGGAATAATTGAGATTGGCCGATTATTATTAACATCTTGCCTTTTGCCCTTTTTAAAAATTGGCGTAACTCTAGCTAACTTCCATTCTTAAAAGGGAATATACCAGATGAAAGCGACTGGTTGAATATAAATGTTAGAGAAGGTGCTAAAATGCGTGCAGCTAATTTAAGCAGCTTGGGCGGCAAATTATCCAGACCTGTCTAACCTCTAAATTTTCGAGTAATTTTTGGACTTCACTAGTGCTACAACTGTTCAAAGAAAAGGTTTTGTTTGTAGGGTTAAGATAGTATTCTGGTTCTTTAACTGTCGGTGGTATATCTTTTGCCAAATCATGCCCAATGTTTGCGAAATGGCAATTAAATGCCATTTCTAATGCAGAGCTTATTTTATTTTCCCCGATTTCGATATCAGTAATAATTTTCTTTTGATGTTTGCGAGAACTCAATTCATTAATTAGTTGCCATGTTTTACGGATAAAGTTCAAATATCCGCAGTTCAAATATATGATTTCATATATTAATGTTCATTTATTCACCATCTACGGGATAAATACGAACTCTCAATAGCCCTTTTCACAGTTACCTTTTCTCATTTGCATGACAATGTATTTGAACGTGAATGTGAGGCAATTTCGGGCAATTTTGCGCTTTTTGCCCGAAATTGCCTCACATCCCCGTTCAAATACATTGTCATGCAAATGAGAAAAGGTAACTGTGAAAAGGACTATTGACCACCTCCAGTTGGCTTGATAGCTCAGTTGGTTAGAGCGCTGCACCGGTACCGCAGAGGTCGTGGGTTCGATTCCCGGTCAAGCCTGAATTTTTTCAGGTTTCTTCTTTTCAACCGCTTAGGTTGAAACACCTTCACTACGATGATCTTCACATAATTATACCAATGTTTGATACATAAGTTTGTTCTTGTGATCTGAATTGTCACTAGAGTTACACAAACTCTCAAACTCTCAAATCCGGGTTATAAAGGCCCAGTAATACGGGCAACATTTTCGTGCAACTTGTCGCGCAACAATGTTGTCGTTGCAAGTTGTGATTGTTTGTTGCGCGTATTACCACCTTCTCGCGCAACAAATTTTTATGTTGCAGAAAGTAAAAGCGACATCTACTTTCTGCAACATGAAAATTTGTTGCGCGAGAAGGTGGTAATACGGCTATCTCTAAAATAGGGAACGGGCAATCGAGGAACGGGGAACGGGGAACGGGGAACGGGGAACGGGGAATCTCTAAAACGGGGAATCTCTAAAACGGGGAATCTCTAAAACGGGGAATCTCTAAAATAGGGAATCTCTAAAACGGGGAATCTCTAGAATAGGGAATCTCTAAAATAGGGAATCTCTAAAATGGGGAATCTCTAAAATAGGGAATCTCTAAAACGGGGAATCTCTAAAATAGGGAATCTCTAAAATAGGGAATCTCTAAAACGGGGAATCTCTAAAATAGGGAATCTCTAAAATAGGGAATCTCTAAAATGGGGAATCTCTAAAACGGGGAATCTCTAAAATAGGGAATCTCTAAAATAGGGAATCTCTAAAACGGGGAATCTCTAAAATAGGGAATCTCTAAAATAGGGAATCTCTAAAACGGGGAATCTCTAAAATAGGGAATCTCTAAAATAGGGAATCTCTAAAACGGGGAATCTCTAAAATAGGGAATCTCTAAAATAGGGAATCTCTAAAATAGGGAATCTCTAAAATGGGGAATCTCTAAAATAGGGAATCTCTAAAATAGGGAATCTCTAAAACGGGGAATCCCTAAAACAAAAACTTCTCGCAGCGGTCCTTTCGAAACTCAGCTCAGCGGGGTCAAAAGGTCAAGTTCATGGGGTATGAATGGTGCGACCACCAGCAGTTTGTTGGTTTCTCGTTTTAACGGTTCTGTGGTTGGTGATGTATTTATGATTGCCGGTAGTAGAAAACAGCGAATACCAGTTGGGTTTTGACGTTTAGTTCGGTCAGTTCGCGTTGTTGGAAGGCGAAGTAATTATTTATGTCTGTGGGGCTTATCGAATTTCGCAAAACTTATTTCCCTCTAGACATTTGGATGTATTAAGCAACCCTTTTCCCGCAATTTGTTAACTCTGTTGAATTTCCACAAACTTTCTTCAGCTACCATACTTTCCACGGCGGGTAATTTTCTTTTTAACTCAGCGTTTCACTTGCACGCCGATCCAGAACCCGCTTCCAGAACAACTTACGCCGTACTGATGAGCTAAAGAAGAGCGAAACAGCTGTCTACGGCTGAGACCCAGCTCTGTTGAAGTTCTATCAAAGTGTCGTGTTGATGTCTTGCAAAGTCAAATCTTTCTACGTAGTCAGATCAGCCTTGCTGCTATGTTTGTCATTACAGATTTTTGCTGGTACTCTTCCTGAAGTGTTTACGATCTATACTCGCTGGCCTTCATTTTTGTTCAACAGAGTCTATGTAGCCGTTATTTGGGTCGTCACGAAGGAGCGTTGCGTGATTACCCAAATGCATAGGAGACGACATTGATCAGACTTTCCCAAAACAAGAAATTGTGGTACCGGTGCACGTGCGATATTTTAATCTCCGACATCGTTTGCGTGCAGACATGAATTATTCCTTCCCATAATTGGTGTATGTACGCAGGCTACGTACATGAAATTTTAAGAAAAATTTTAGTAGCTTAATAATTTCACGTACGTGAAATTAATTTCCGTTTCTTTTTCGTTTTTCCGCTTTGTTTCGTTTTATTCCTTTTTCGTTATGTTTGGTTCCATTCGATTCGGTGTTCGCAGTCACCATAAACAAATTACAGTTGCTTTACAAATTTAATAATGGAAGCGCTGCTTAAAGATCCGAACTTGATTTAGGAAGTTACCTTTTTACGTTTACGTAAGCCGTTCATTCATCGTCTCTAATTTTATTTACGCACGTAAAGCCAGTTAAATGCACGCCCGCACGCACGTAAAATTTACGTAACAGTGGAAATCAACCTTTATGCTTTGTGCTTCAGGTTACCAAATGAGTCGATCTGCTCAAGTAAGCTATACAGGCTCTGGCGATTACAATAAATACGTTTTCACGTTCACGTGTATATGTAAGCCTCACAGATGCTACCCTGGCTCCACAGGCCCGTTGAGTATAGATCAGATAGATAAGCAGGGGTATATCAGCCGCATCACAGCGGTTGGAGGTAATTTATTAGTGCGCCTTTCAAGCAGACATTTACATAACGCGAACTCTGAAATTCACAACCCAACTGATGATCCCATTTGTTTCCCTGCCGACAATCATAGTTAGTATCGACCTCAGACGTTTTTTGAGGGGGGGGGGGATTTTTTTGGCCCGCTTTATGGGCCATTGATTTCACTCCGCGCGTTTGAAAAGAATGACCACATGATCACAAGTTCGATGACTACAAGCTGAACCCAAGATCTGTAAACTTGAAAATGCGATGAATGAATGAACTGGCAATCATCAGAAATGCTCTCAAATAGCGCCGGTCCTGAAATAAAAGGTCGCCCTTGAGGAAAAATTCAGGAAAAGTGTTATCTGAGGCCAAGAAATATGACGGCGAGTAAAAATTCATTCACCGAAAGTTGAGCGTTGCTGATCTTTGCCGATCTTGCGATCCATAAACTTGTGATCACGAGGTTATTTTTTTCAAACCGCGGAGTGAAATCAATAGTCCGTGAAGGGAGCTAAAAAGACCCTTCTTAACGGACGTCTGAGGTCTGATCGTACTGTACATCGACAGCTAACCCACCAGCCATGAAAACCAGAAACCTACGAAGTGATCGAAATCAATCAGTCATAGAACGCGACCTTGACCTTTACCCCCGCTAAGCTGAGCTTCTAAAGAGCCGATGCTATCATTTTAAGGTTTGCCATTTTAGAGATTTTCGAGTTTAGAGATTCCCCGTTTTAGAGATTCCCTATTTTAGAGATTCCCTATTTTAGAGATTCCCCGTTTTAGAGATTCCCTATTTTAGAGATTCCCCGTTTTAGAGATTCCCTATGTTAGAGATTCCATATCTTAGAGATTCCCTATTTTAGAGATTCCCCGTTTTAGAGATTCCCTATTTTAGAGATTCCCTATTTTAGAGATTCCCCGTTTTAGAGATTCCCTATTTTAGAGATTCCCTATTTTAGAGATTCCCCGTTTTAGAGATTCCCTATTTTAGGAGATTCCCTATTTTAGAGATTCCCCGTTTTAGAGATTCCCTATTTTAGAGATTCCCTATTTTAGAGATTCCCCGTTTTAGAGATTCCCTATTTTAGAGATTCCCCGTTTTAGAGATTCCCTATTTTAGAGATTCCATATCTTAGAGATTCCCTATTTTAGAGATTCCCCGTTTTAGAGATTCCCTATTTTAGAGATTCCCCGTTTTAGAGATTCCCTATTTTAGAGATTCCCTATTTTAGAGATTCCCCGTTTTAGAGATTCCCTATTTTAGGAGATTCCCTATTTTAGAGATTCCCCGTTTTAGAGATTCCCTATTTTAGAGATTCCCCGTTTTAGAGATTCCCTATTTTAGAGATTCCCCGTTTTAGAGATTCCCTATTTTAGAGATTCCCCGTTTTAGAGATTCCCTATTTTAGAGATTCCCTATTTTAGAGATTCTCTATTTTAGAGATTCCCCGTTTTAGAGATTCCCTATTTTAGAGATTCCCTATTTTAGAGATTCCCCGTTTTAGAGATTCCCTATTTTAGAGATTCCCTATTTTAGAGATTCCCTATTTTAGAGATTCCCCGTTTTAGAGATTCCCTATTTTAGAGATTCCCCGTTTTAGAGATTCCCTATTTTAGAGATTCCCCGTTCCCCGTTCCCCGTTCCTCGATTCCCCGTTCCCTATTTTAGAGATAGCCGTGGTAATACGCGCAACAAACAATCTCAACTTGCAACGGCAACATTGTTGCGCGACAAGTTGCACGAAAATGTTGCCCGTATTACTGGGCCTTAACTAGCCTGCGAACGCAGACGTATTTCCGGCCGTCGCTTGTCTCCGCCGAAAATTATTTTTTTCGGCGGAGACAAGCGACGGTCGGAAATACGTCTGCGTTCGCAGGCTAGGTTATAACTCAACTAAACGTAAATACTTTGGCGACAACCTAGTTGGCAATAGAAACGATCGCCGTAAAACATGGCAACTAATTAATGAATTGAGTTCTCGCAAACATCAAAAGAAAATTATTACTGATATCGAAATCGGGGAAAATAAAATAAGCTCTGCATTAGAAATGGCATTTAATTGCCATTTCGCAAACATTGGGCATGATTTGGCAAAAGATATACCACCGACAGTTAAAGAACCAGAATACTATCTTAACCCTACAAACAAAACCTTTTCTTTGAACAGTTGTAGCACTAGTGAAGTCCAAAAATTACTCGAAAATTTAGAGGTTAGACAGGTCTGGATAATTTGCCGCCCAAGCTGCTTAAATTAGCTGCACGCATTTTAGCACCTTCTCTAACATTTATATTCAACCAGTCGCTTTCATCTAGTATATTCCCTTTTAAGAATGGAAGTTAGCTAGAGTTACGCCAATTTTTAAAAAGGGCAAAAGGCAAGATGTTAATAATAATCGGCCAATCTCAATTATTCCTGTTGTCGCTAAGGTATTCGAAAGAATAATTTACGATCAATTCTATAAGTATCTTAATGATAACGATCTTCTAGCTAATTGTCAATCCGGCTTCAGATCACTTCACAGCACACTTACTTCCTTGCTTGAGGCTACTAACAGTTGGTCTGTCAACATTGATAACGGTTTCATTAACGGGGTAATATTTATAGATTTGAAAAAAGCTTTCGACACGATTGATCATAGGATCCTCTTAAGTAGGTTAGCTAGTTATGGAGTTGATCAAAAGGCCTTAAAGTGGTTTGATTCTTATCTCAGTGATCGCCATCAAAAGTGTTTAGTCAATGGTGAGCTATCTGGTGCGCTTGCTGTTGCCTGTGGAGTCCCCTAGGGAAGTCTAATTGGCCCACTTCTTTTCTTGATATACATTAACGACCTGCCGAACTGTCTCAGTAAAGCCGTACCACGAATGTACGCTGACGACACAAACATCAGCATTGCCGCTAGTAGGTCATCGGAGCTTGAATCTGTACTAAATGGCGAACTAATTAACCTTTCTGAATGGCTAAGGGTAAATAGATTAAGCCTAAACATTGCTAAAACCGAGCTAAGGGATAGACCATTATTTTTTTGGAGGGGGGGATGAAAAAACCTGAAAAAATTGTTTGCAAAATCAAAAAAGCCCAAATAAATTGTTTGCAGACATGAAAAGGAGGAAATAAAAAGTTTGCAGACCAGTTGATACATAGTTTGATTTATATAAGTAAGTTTAGTCCTATTTGTTAAATGCAAGATATCAATGCAACAAAATGATTTGCAAAATCTGGATTCATCAACTGGTTTGACATGGTAAATTAGCCACCTCAAACTAATTCAAAAGTTGACATTTTCAGTGTTAGCTATTCATTAGAGCAAATGAGCTATTTAACACCCAAAAATCAGTTTTGTCATTTCTTTCCGGTGGCTGATTTACCAAATTGACTTGGCTGATAAACCCCAATTTCTGTTTTTTACTTTTCCACCAACAAATGACCACAGTTTCTTAAAATCAGTAACTAATCCCTTTGTTAAAAATAATCTCTTCTGAGGACCTTGAAAGCATTAAATGTTAAAGTTAGGTTATTGTATTAATCGTTTCTATAACAAGAACTTTTTGTAATTGGATAGCTGTAATCGGACAACTATGTTACGCACGCGTCAATCAGGTGCACTGAAATGGGTTCTTTTTATAGCTGTTTCTCCACTGTGTGGAGAAAATTGTTTTGTTTTTGTTGTTTTTTTGCTATGCCAACTAGCAAAAACTAGCAAGAGTTTTCCGTACATGCTTGTTTGTTGCTACGCCAACACATTTTTGTTAGTTGACGCACAAACAACGAAGAGTGCAGCCGAACTATCTCCTATCTGAAAGAATGAAGTTACCCAAAGCTTCATTGAAAGAAACTGTGTAATCAGAAACCTACGGCGAACACAGTTAGCGCGACAAGAAGAAGACCTTTATGCTGCATGTAGGATGAAATTAAACATGTTCTATTTATCTGACTTACTGCGTATTTGTCCCTTTATTTTCCAAAAAATTCTTAACAAAACAAAATATAGCATGTACGGAAAACTCTTGCTAGTTTTTAGCACCGTAGATTACCTTTCTGGGGAGAAATAAATCCGCCAGTTCGAGTACTTCTAACCATCCGCTTTTCCACTGCAATGAAAACCCTTGTGCTTGATAATATATTCAAGATCTCTGGCTTGCTTTCACATTCCGCACGGGCAATTTGCCACTTGGGCCAGGATAATGAGTATTAACATACGAAAATTTATTTTCCTATTAAAATGATAGTGTTATAAACATTTAAACTTCTCACAATGTCTTTAAAGATGGTAAACGTATCCCCAAGTGGTAAACTGCCCGTGCGGAATGTGAAAGCAAAGCCAGAGTTCTTGAATATATTATCAAGCACAAGGGTTTTCATTGCAGTGGAAAAGCGGATGGTTAGAGGTACTCGAATTGGCGGCTTTATTTCTCCTCAGAAAGGTAACCTACGGTCTAAAAACTGTTAAGATGTTATAGTTTGTTTTGTTAAGATTTTTTTGGAAAATAAAGGGACAAATACGCAGTAAGTCAGATAAATAGAAGATATTTAATTTCACCCTGAATGCAGCATAAAGGTCTTCTTCTCAAATGTGTGAGGATAGCATTTTAAGATTAAATTTCACCAGCATTTTGTGCAGCGAGTTGTATGGTCATGATTGTCTTCAAACTTGCAGATACAGAACTTAAGGGCTTTGAGGCCTAATTGACGAAGTTAGGAAAAAATCTGTCGTAGGATTTTAAAATTATGGACATTCTTTTGTAAAAATGAGGTTTTAAATATATGCTGATATCTCAAGCGTTCATATACCCACAAGAAAATTGATAAGATTTTCTTAAAGTTCCTACATTCTTCATTTAGGATGCCAAAAAACATAGAAATCAGTTAAATCCTTTTTGCTGAAAAGCGCGATTCAAAAACGTAACCAACACGCTAATAAATAGGTTCGGGCCACCTTAATGTCTGTAAAATATCTATAGTTTAACACATTAAGAGGCAATGTCCACTAAGACCGAGCGAAATCGAAAATATGTGGCACATGATGAAAAATCAAAATTCTCCGTTTTTCGCCCAGAGATACCTTATGGTAGCTCTAGAAACGTGGTGGCATTCTTTGTTGAGAAACTGTTTTTAAACCTCCAAAAAATTAAAAAACCGTTACCGCACTACGTGTCTCTACAAACACCCCGAATAAACGCGAATCATACCTTCTCGTAAACTTCGCTCTGTTTAATTCGCGTCATGGAACAATCCTGTTTTGAGCTTAGAAATTTGCTGTTGAAGAGTTTACAAGTAATTTGAGTCAAATTATTCTTTTGTGGATTAATTTTCAAGGTCATGGCAGGCTGCTGAAAACCTCTAAAATTCGCTTGCTTTGAATTCTCAATTTGGCACAGTTTTTCAAGAGAAAGTTTCCCTCCCCGGTAAAACACCGAATCACTTGAAATTCAGAATTCTTGAAAGAGGAATTGCCGTTCTTAAACCAGGTTTTAAAATTAGTTTCGGGCTTTTTATCAGCGCCGAGTACAAACGCTCTCAAAATCCCGATAATTACAACATTAACGCGTCAACAATTGACACATACCTCCGACCATATAACCGAAAATGTGGACATTTCTATGTCTAGCTCACCTGCCTATGGTATTGTTTAAATATCAGGTTCTGTGCGTACTCTTTCATAATAACCATCTTGGCGTCCGGGGTCAACAACATCACTGAAGCATCGCGTATTGGCAATCAACCCAAATGACTTATTTCCATCCCGCCTCCTTTTGTTAAAATGAAGAACCTTCAGGAATAAAATGATTTTGCCTTATTTGAACTTCAAAAGAGTTTTCTCCTATAAGACGTCTTTTCTTGATCTGTATTCGTTGTAAAATTTCGAAACGATAATTTCTTGCCGAAAGCTTACAAGCCTGTTTAGTTTGAGTCACGCAACAAAATGTCACGCACTTGATTTTACCTGACGTCGGGTTTGACTTGGAGGGGGAAATGCACAGAAAAAACATCAACAACAACAAGCAAGCAAAAAACAAATAAACAAAAACAAAGCAATGAGAACTTTGAAAACCTGTGGACCCAAGGACCGATTACCGTCAACTGCCGCTTATAAGCCCTGGGCTTATACAACTTTGTAAGGGGTTTTGGGTGGGCTTATAAACGGAGGGGCTTATATCCGGGGGGCTTGTAAGTTTCGAAATGAGCCACAGCAGTGTTGATCGAAATACGTTTTTAATTTACCAGTTTTTAATTAACCTTTGAAACGTCACAATAAATCGAATTCATTTCAATTTTATTTTAACAACAAAATCAAAACTGTAACAACACGAACGTAACCGGAACGTTCTGTGAGAGTGCTTAATATTAAGAAAACAGGGAAAACTAGAGGGCGACTTATATCCGGTGGAGCTTATACCGGATGTATTTTTTTGTTTACAGGTAGATGGGCCTATAACCGGGGGGGGCTTGTAAGCGGTTGGGCTTATAAGTGGCAGTTAACGGTATTTATGTATTTATCAGTATTATTAGAGGCAGTGAAGCCTTGCCAAAACCTTGCCTGTTACTAGGGCTTTGAAAAAGAAATTATTATTAGGTCTCTATGTATTGGTCTTCAAAAATTGGTCAAGACAGGAGTGAGAATGTAAAAATGTATGTTGAGTTTACTCAAGCCCAAACCAGGGGTGTGGCCAGGGGTGCCGGAACCGTCCTTTTTGTTCTTTATAAGCTTGTGAAACCATTTTATGGCAAACCTAGCAGGTTACAATTTTATACATGAAACTCGAAATTAAGTTGAGTTTGAAACTCAACTCATGTTGAAACTCATCATGACAAGGAGTCCTAATGTTTAGGGCTCTTTGTCGCTTTCCGCCTGATCTTCTGAGCAGTGGAGGTGACGAAGGTGGAGAACCATCCTTGTGACGAATGGCTAACGCTCGAAACGTCAGCTTTCAATCTCTTCACGGTGGTTCAATTTACCTTATCAACTCAGTTGATAAATACAAAGTTTTGTGTTTCGCTTCCCCACCGATGGAGCACCACAGTTTCTCTAGAAACTAACCCCCTTGTTTGTCAAGAGACAGTTGGTTGTGCGATTTTTCTCCGTCTTCTCACGGTTGAGGAGAACGAGCTCGGTTTCGCTTAGAGCACTGCTATGGACGGTAGACCATCAGATGACAGGGCCTTAGATTTCAGCGCAGATATTGGTCTTATAGGTCCCGCGCCATATGCTCTTCATACACGGACGGATTCCTTCTTTAGAAAACTGTATATTCACACCATCGATCTTCCAAGTGGCAACTAAACGGCTTGCAATGGACGAGCACCGGATGACACTTTAGGATGGTTCTCCACCGGGATCTTGATATCGTGTCCGGAGGTTAGGAGGAAAAATGTATCCGACTTAGTCTGCCCCGGCCTTGCGGTCGCAGGCTCCCTTCCCTCCCCATGGAGGGAAGGGAGCCTGCGACCGGAGCCTGGGAAAGAAGCCTCCATGGGGAGGGAAGGGAGCCAAGAGTTTGAACACCACGCCCAGCTCTGCTCCTAGTACTCCTGCGCAAACTATGGTGGCCCTGCAGGCCCTGCAGTGGTAGCAGCCAACGCTGTCTTGCCGGAAGCTGACTGTCTTCAGGGCTGGTATGGTAGGGTTAATCTGCTTAATGACGTCTGCCGTCACAGCGAGGAATGCACGAAAGTGGGTATGAGAAAAAAGTGTACTTACCAGAGTCCACTGGAGGGAAGACACCGATGTGTTGCGAAATAGCTTTGGACTCCGACTTGCCATTTCCACGGTCTGCTTTTCTCACTTTCCCGTTCGAGGCATACTTAGACAGCCCTGGTAGAACTCAACATGACCAACGTCGATTAGTTCCCTCCGCGCTATTCCCAGACAAGAGCGATGGGCTGGGCAAATGGTCCATGTTAAGAATACTAATTAAAAATACTTTTGCGCGTGTTAAAAGAAAATCAACGAAGCTCAACTTCTGAGTGGATATCGCTGATTCCAACACGGCAAGTGTGACCCGAAAAGTCTTTTTTTGCAACTGCAACAGCAACTGCTTGTTCATATCGCTTGTAAGAGGCGCAAACGCCTGCAACTAGTTTCTGAAAAGAATAAGTGACCTCTATTCGCAGCCAAGGGAGATAATGGTTTGATTGGCTATTGTACTCGGTGACAGGGGTCCTGACTGCGAGAACTCCAAAGAACCTATCCTTTTACAATGGCGCGATATAGAGGAAGCGCTCTACAACTGCTGCGTGTTAAATCTGGCGTTTTCCTTTTTTTCTTTTTTTTTAACGAAAATTATCAGTTTTTGAACATTTACTCAAAGCCGATCCGCACTTAAGACATTTTGTCTAGTTTCCAATAATGCCGCACCTGAAATTCTCACACGCTTGATTTCCAACAAGAAAATTGTTTCCGCAAATGGCAGCTTCTCGAGGCGCCTTCTTCGACGCAGCACTGGTGGCTTGCAAATAATATTGAAATCCTTCACCGTGAAATTAATTAGACTTGAAAAGTCGAAAGCTTGAAAAGTCGAACTCTGTATAAGATGTTTGCTATTTTAGACTATCGGAAGCTAATACTTTCTGCTTCTAGTGAACACGTGACAATTTTTTCTTCTCGCCAGAGCGTCACAAAATGTACATCTATGTAATCTGCAACTTGTTCTGCACAGGTCAGAATTGTGTGGTGAATAGTCCCGTCATATGTAGTATCACTCTATTTTACTAGTCGAAAGATATTTCAGGCATAACTTCGGCGGTGTAACATGACACCAAACAGGAGGACCGAATGTGAGTAAACAAACACAGCTGTAGCCAAGTGCTACGCATTGAAAACTTACGATTATAGAGAAAAGTGAACTTAAAATTTTCAGGAAACTTGTAAAAAACAAATGGATGCCTTCTTTGTTAGCCTTCGATATGCTTTAGTTTAAATCATGGAAAAAATTCAGCTCTCTGCGGTTTGTTTTTACATTGAGGTAGTCCGGCATCTGGGATGAAAACGGGAAACGGTCATTCCGGTCGAGTTGCCGAAAGAAACGCCATCACTATTTACATCGCCTTCTATCTTGTATAATTTCTTTCATAGCTTAAGTTATTTCAGACGTCCTAGTCTTTCCATTTTTTCCCCATTTTTGCAATCCCATCACCAAAACCTATCCTGTGACTTGACCAGAACCCGTTGCGTGACAGACAACTTTAGTTAAATCAGACCATCATAACAGTGCGGTTTCTGAGATGAATGTGAAGATCACTGCAAAGTTATTTAGTTTCTTCAGGGAATTAACACTGGGAGATTTTAAAAATTCATTTGCCACTCGTTAAGGGATGTGAATGTGTTGGCGGAGTCCGTTATTCATTGGTTGAAAGTCAATCTGGAGATACCAGGAGATAACGGTCGATTCCAAGCGTCAAGATGGCCCTTGGACAGTACACCTAAAACTTGACAAAACCTGGCATTTAGACAAAATCTTATTCAAGGTAAGCTAGATATGACCTTTATCCTGTACTTTTCATCCAAATACCAAAGGAAACAAGGCAAAAATTCCAAGTTTTCGGCTATTCGGTCGGAGGCACGAGCCTATTGTTTGTACTGGTTGACAGGTTAATGTTGTGATTATCGGGATTTTGAGAGCGTTTGTATTCGGCGCTGATAAAAAGCCCGAAACTAATTTTTAAACCTGATTTTAGAATGGTATTTCTTCTTTCAATAATTCTGAATTTCAAGTCATTTGGTGTTTTACCGGGGAGGAAAACTTTCTCTTGAAAAACTGTGCCAAATTGAGAATTCAAAGCAAGCGAATTTTAGTGATTTTCAGCAGCTCGCCATGACCTTGAAAATTAATTCACAGATCTAAAACAGGACTCAATTACTTCCTACACACTTTAAAAGCAAACTTCCACGCTTAAAATGGGGGTTTTCTGGGGTGCAAATCAAACAGAACGAAGTTTACGAGAAGGTATGATACACGTTTATTTCGCGTGTTCACAGGACACGTGTGGCGTAAACATGTTAAATTTTTTTTTCGGGCTTAAAAAAAAAATTCAAGAAAAAAATTCCACCACGTTTCTTAGATTGCCATAGAGTATCCGTGGAAAATTTATGAGGGAATTTTATTTTTCATCATGTGCCGCCACTCGCTCGATGTTAGTGGACATCCCCTCTTAAATCACTGTAAAATGTTCATATTTTCTCTGTAAAAAGAGGATGAAAAGCAAAACGGGATGTAACAGCCAGAACACAAAAACACAACAAAATCTCTGTAAAAAGTGAACAAAAATCAGAACACAAAATGTTACTAAAATGTCCACAAATAAAGTACACATAATGTAATTTACCTCAATAAATCTCTTCAAGATGTTCACATTTTCTCCGTTAAAAGAGCTGGTACTAAAAACGGCATAAAAAGAGCCTTAATAAAATAATAAATATAAAAACTTAAAGGCCGTGAATTTTCAGGAGTGAACTTTCTGATCACTCAGCGACTGAAAAGCGGGAATGCCATGAAAATAGGTATGTTCTCTATTTAACAAAAACAATACAATTATCGTAAAATTTAAGTCACGTAGCATTTTGCTTTAAAGTTACTTATTGACATCAGCCAACAAGAATTTGCTTGCAATCCAAACACCAGTTGGTGTAATTAACAAATGGAGATAATGATTAAATATGTTGTTAATTACTTCCAACAGGATCACATCAGATTAAAACCAACTATTATTAAATATCGCAATTGGATTCAATTATCAAATATATAGATACTTCTTTTTAAAGCTTAGTATACACGTATGGTATAATAAATAGTAAGAAGTGCATGTCTTATCCTCTGATCATAAAACATCTTCAAAAAACATTTTGGATTACCCATTGTTATTTATCTTCTTAAATATTTCATGTAAATAATATCTTTAAGTCATTTTTTTTTCATATAATTAAGTTTGCTTACATTTTTCACTGGGAATTAAATTGTCAATTGAATTGGTCACATACTTTAAAAATAAATAAGCATAGCTGTTTAAACATATAATTAAAATAGATAATCTATAATTGATATTATAATAAAATTCCTGTGTAATTATAACAATATACCTGATGATGCTTTAACTATATTGTTAATTGCTTGGGGTTATATCATACCTGGTGATGCTATATCATTACTGATGTGCTATTATATTGTAGCTGGTGACATTTATATTGTAATTCGTGTGCTGTTACATCATGCCTGGTGATGCTATATTGTTATTGATGGTGCTATATCATACCCAGTGATTTGTCACTGGGTGCGATATACAGACACCTTGGTTACGATACAGCATCACTGGGTACAACATGTAAACACACCAGTTAGGATTATATTGCATCACATCATACAACCTACATGTAATAGGTCATTTCCGAATTGTCTTGTGTCTCTTTTTCAAAGCGAGGCCCCGTGCAAAACCTTTCATGTGAAAATGAGTTTTTTTCTGCATGTGAATGGAAACTCATTTTCATATGAAAGGCTATGCACCAAGACTCGCTTTCAAAAAGAGGTACAAGGCAACTCGGAAATGGCTTATTACACTTTTGTAGATGATCTGCAAATACATTGAGGTATCAAAGTGTTCTTTACTATTATTCCAATCAAATTTGTATGCAGTACATGTTCAGTATGTTTAACTCATCTGACATCATTACTTCAGGAGTTGTATTTGTCCCAGTAGCTATAAATATAATTCTATATAAATTTCTTTTGCCCTGCCCAGTTAACTAGGACAAGATTGTCTTTAGTAATTACTTTTCCTGAATCCTTTCTCTTTACTTTCCCTTTAGCAAAGAGTTCTTTACTAAAAGGAGCACCATCTGCTCTCTACTATATGACTGACCACTGGGCAATCTTACTCCGAGTGATATCAGCCTTTTTAATCGTTACCACCTTGAGATCGTACATTGCCATGTTTTGGAGTATCTAAGTGACCAAGAGCAAACACTATATTAGAAATACAAAATGTTGCCTAATTTAAATACCACCTTCTGGTAACTGTACAACACATATGCAAATAAATAAACACTGCATAACATTCCTGGTTAGCAACGGGATGAAACCAGCCTTGCAGCTAAAGCGACAGTGCTACATACACACTGTATGTGTAGCTGTAACAGTGTGTTTTGTTTGACTGAGCCTTTTTAGCTTTTCTTAGAACACTAATATCCACTATGAAAATATGCAAAGCAAATTTATTCTACTTATAATATGGTCATGTAGCCATACAGGAAAAATTGGAAAACAGCCAGGGATGAAATTTCTCCTAGTGTGGTCAATGCTTTGGAGCTTTATAAAATCAAAACATTGAATTTCCTGAAATTAAAGCTGGGGGAGATTATTCTTTTGCTGTGCTTAAAAAGGGGGCCATTATTCAAGGGCGGCAATTATTTCAAGGGGGGGGGGGGTATTTGAGTGCGATGATTATTCGAAGGTCGACTATTATTCGAGGAAATTTGGTAGCCAGGAAGGACCCAGTACATGTCACTCATACATGGCAGCAGATGTGCCTGATAAATATCACAAGTGATCTGTATGGCTTCCCCTTTGAGTATAAACCATGAATTGAAAAGTACAAGTAGAATTTAAAAATAAGAAAACACTGCCGGAATGACCAAATTATTTGTAAAAAATTATGCCATTTTACATTATTTTGTAACCACTGTCATTCCTATTGTCATCTTTGCTTAAAACTGCATTTACTTACCACTTAATTTTTAAGCAATTCAAGGCTATTTTCGTCCATACTCTTTTGACGCTCTTTTTCATACATTGATAAGGTGGTTTTAGGGTGCACATATAGAATTTTTCAGAGGCTATGAATAAAAAAGTATTCTATGTATGAATATAAAGTACCGTATTTTTTCGATTAAATGCCGGGCCCCAAATAAATGCCAGGCATAAAAAATCAAATTGTAGATAAGCCCGTCAGACATTTATTTTTTGTATTAATAGTTAACTTTTAAAGATTTAAGGGCAAGCTACAAGACTGCCCAAAAAAAAACGAACAATAACACTTTCTTAAAAAATGGCGGGCCCAAATAAACTGCTGCTTCAAAGAAATGCCTACCCTGCTAGCAGAGGTTGTTTATCTTGCCACTTCTTTTTCTTAGTCTTTTTACAGCTGTCTTTACCATTGTTGTCTTCCACCGTGAGAAAAACCTCTGCCACAATACAATTCCACTCCTAACTTAAGACACGTACATGCATCTTGTCTGTGATTGGCCAACCTCTCCCCGCGCTGTGTAGTTTGACTGACAGGCAGGTTATCATTTGGCCAATCACAGACAAGACACGTGTTTTAAGTTAGTCGTTTCTGTGGTAACAACAGAGCATGCTCAACAGGGAAAGGAATCGTATCATGGCAGAGGATTTAATTTTCTTGCAGTGGTAGTAAACAACAACGGCAAAGACAGCCGTAAAAAGACCACGAAAAAGAAGGGGTAAGATAAAAAGCCTCTGCTAGAAGGGTAAGAAATGCCGGGTCCACCATACCAAATTTAAAATAAACGCCGGGGGCGTTAATTGAGAAACGACAGTATTGAGTTTCTTTACAACTGATTGTCTTCTTTCCAGTGCAGCAGGATTAAAACCATCTTAAAAAATAGCAAAACAACGACAATAACAAAACAATCATATTCAGTTAGGGGAAGATACCAAGCATAAAGATCTCACATTATGAAATTACATATTACAGTACAAACATGATAATTCAAAACAAAAGCAAAATCCATATTCAATCAGAGTCAATGTGGTCACTCGCAGTGGTACAGAAGCTTGAAGAACCGACAAAAAGGCCGTCACTTGCAAACTGTACCAAGCATAAAGATCTCACACTAAGAAATAAAATGTGTAAACATGATAATTCAAAACAAAGAAAATTTATAAAATGTGTAAACATGATAATTCAAAACAAAGAAAATTTATTAGAATCTTGATCAGTTGCGGGCCCTCAGAAATGAGCCACAAATACTACTTTTGAAGTCCCTAAGAAAATGTCATCAAGAACACTTGAAGTGCGTATAATTCGCTCAAACGTAAGCAAGAATATTTGGATATATCAAAGCCTAAGCATACGTTTTACAGTCTAAAACTATACCTTGGCAATCACAACAGCAACCATGCATGGCGTCCAAACTCGACTCGATGAAGCTTGATTAATGGCAGAAATACATTCCCACCGCGGCGGATCGTTTATCCGCTGTAAGAAGATTGTATGCAGCTATCCAGAGACCGTGAAGCAAGAAGAAGGAATAGTTCACAAGCCATCTCTCCGAAGCGACAGAAATTTATACTCCCGTCCTGTCCAATCGATGAAATCCGATAATCGATAAAATCGATCGTAATCGACATTAATCAATAGCAATTAATCGATTGATCATCGCGGAAATCGATGAAAATCGAAGATCGTAAACGTTGTGAGTATCGATTTCCATCGATTTTCGTCAATTTTCATTGATTATATCGATTGTCATCGGTCGTCGTCTTAATAATAATTTCAGATAATTTTGCGCTGCGCTCAAGTACTTGTACCAGGGCCCCACTGAAAACCGCCAAGGCGAGTGGGCTCCCTGGTTAAATATTATTATTATTATTATTATTATTATTATTATTACCTAAATTCTTCCCTTCGTAAAAAGAGATCCATAGTTTGATCCCTGCTTTTCCTCTAAACTTTTTAAAAAATAAGAGGATTGAAAGCTTGTCATGAAAACCACTTCTTGTCGAAAAGTCTCGTTAGTTGAAAGCCGTTGAGGGGTTGAATTTCAACGCATCCGGTTGAAAGACGTCTGTAAGAAATCATAACTTACTTATTTATTAAAACCAATAATAATCAATAAAATCGATAAAAATCGATACAATCAGAAGGAGAAGAATTGTGAGTATCGATTTTCATCGATTAATCTAATCAATCGTAATCGATTAATTTTTATCCATTATATTGATTATATTGATTGCTTTGCGATGATCGATTTTCATCGATTGGACAGGCCGTGTACTTCAAACGATAAATTCACCCGAAGATCGTTAAACAGGCGCCAAAAATGCGAAGAGCACGTCGGGAAGGGAACAACTTTGCGCATGATCAATCCGTACCCAAGGTCACTCGGCCAAACCGGAACCGACGAGAACCGGCTAGAAAATGAAAATGCAATTCTAATAATATAAGTTGGTGGTACATCACGAAAATAACAACATCAGTACTCTAAATCTACAACAAATTTGCTCGACCAAAACTTGCGGTAAATTAATTTTTTGTCCAGGGCTAGATTTATTCAAACTGCGTTGTTTCAACTCACTGTGTTGGGTGTGTTGGGTAGACAGAGATTTTATGATGCCCTGTTTGCGTCAATTTACAGAGATTTCATTGTGTCCTGTTTGCGTCAATTTACAGAGATTTCATGGTGCCCAGTTTGTGTCAATTTACAGAGATTTTATGATGCCCAACTTGCGTCAATTTACAGCGATTTCATAATGCCATGTTTGTGTCAATTTACAGAGATTTCATGGTGCCCAGTTTGCATCAATTTACAGAGATTTCATGGTGCCCCACTTGCGTCAATTTACAGCGATTTCATAATGCCCTGTTTGTGTCAATTCACAGAGATTTTATTCGTCAGTTTACAGAGGTTTCGTTTTGAAAATTCAGTGCAGTTTTTCTACAGACATTTTAGACGATAAGATAACCACAGAAAATTATTGTAAATGTTAGATTTACAAGCATTCTTCAGAGATTTTGTGAAGTCTGTAAATTTTTTATTTTTGTGGCTTATTTCAGCAGTTAAAAATTTACAATCATTTTATAAAGATTCTAGAAAGAAGACAACACGAAAACTGTATGAAATGTCTGCAAACATTTGTATTCCATATGAAAAAGTAGGCAAGATTTGAACTCTTTTAAGATGTCTGTAAATTTAGGATTTACAGACATTTCATTAAGTCTGTAAATGGTCCAGATTTTCCAGTGTACTTTTACTTTTTTCGTTTCAATTGAATTTCAAAAACTGGGTCATCTCTCGCCATTGATCTTTCCTTCTCTGTTTGTTCACTACTAATAATCTAAAAATTTATTTCTTATTTTCCAACGATGCTTTGCTAGTTCCCCTTGGGCCACATCCGTTACTCTCTTTAAAAAAAGTTACCCATCAACTAAAAAGAGAAAGCCCCAAATCACTTGCTATCTGGGCTTCCTCGCCATTATCTACTTTATGTTGTAACTACTTTTTTGTGGCCACTAAAGTTGAACTTTAACTTGAACTGTTTTTGGGTCATCATTTATACCGAACAGCAAAGTTATCAGTGAGCCCTGGGATGTACAAGCTTACTCATACCTCAGCCATGGTACCAGGATGAACTCTACAAAATGGTACCTGGATGTACTCTACAAAATGGTACCAGGATGTACTCTACAAAATGGTACCTGAATTTACTCTGCAAAATGGGGTAAATATTATCAGTTGTGGCGCTACTGGGGGCCTGTGGCACCTTCCAAAATGAGACTGAGGTGTCCAGAAAATAAATAGTCCTTTTCTGCTGAGTATGCTATTTTTATTACAGGGGCGTAGCCAGGAGGATTTTTTCAGAGGTACGCACATTTTCCAAATTCAGTAGGGAGAAATTAACTCCCCCCCCCCCCCAAGACCACTTCCAAGGATCCAAGTATCTATGTATATTTCATTTAATAATTAGTGCTGGGGTTCTCCGGTTGTTTATTATCAGTAGCGCAATGCAAGGAAGTCGTTTCTCAGTGTTTCGCAATTGAATGTTGTTATTATTGCGCATCACTTACTTTTTTCGTCGACTTATTCAAGAAGTGCACTATGTAGCTATAGCAAGATAGCCCTTCCCTTCCTCTCACAAATGTTTTTAGGCGATCAGTGCTCAACGTTAATAAGGAACCTGTAAAATGACGTATGGGGTGTAACAAGTTGCAATGTTTACAAGGATAGTCTTCGATCTTTCTTCCCAGCAACCTCTGGGATAAATTGGTCGACGTGCGATTGACTTCCTTGTGTTTATGTACATGAAGGACCGCTAATGAAGGCAATCTCTCTTCAGACATTGTGCTCCGAAGTGGCATTTTGAGCCTCTTCATGCCACCGAAGCTACGTTCTGCGACGCAAGTTGACACTGGATATGTCAGAAGCGTCTTCATGGCTACATAAATTCCTAGGTACAATTCTGCATTGGTGTAGTCCAGCGTTTCGACCAAGGTTTAGGGATTGCCATCTTCACTCAACCGCCACAGATGACGCCAGCTAGTGACCTCTTGTTTGAAGTCATCGAGAGACATGTGCATGTCTTCTCCACAGTGGCTATAGATGTTTCCCACCCCTTTCCTGTCAACCCTTGAAGTTTTCCTGAAATTAAAATTGAATATCAAAAATTTATGTGAACAAGTGAAGTGAGACTCTTATACGTACTAGGTAATGTAAAGGTGTTATCCAAAAGTACCAGGTACAAGATGTGTGCCTGGAAGCCCCGTTAGGGTTTCACTAGCAGCTCATTGACTTCAGATATTAGATGGTCCAGAAATGGGAGGTAAACTGCCCTCTTCCAGTAAGCAGTATTCAGAGCTCTACACCCATTTTACCGTTACTGGCATCGTAACGCATTTTATTCTCCACTAAGCTATAGTAAATTCTTCGGTGATTATTTTGCTAGCTACCAGGCTATTAGAAATGGAAGCAAAGTAGTTATGGATACCTGATGGTATACCGATGGTCGGAGGGTACATTCAAACACGTGCTGCAAAATCACAGCCGTTAAAACGAAATCCCACTTGAGGAGAGACGAATGCAGCACCCGAGCTTTATTGTCTCCCCTTCACTTAGTTCAGTCATTAAGCGTGTGTCTGTGCAGTAGTGTATCTCCATCTTTTTCGAAGCTAAGAGAAGTCCACCTGGAGCGCTACCATTAGAGTAAACTATTAAGCTTATGAGATCTCGTCGTTTGTAAAAGCGCTTTGTCTTCGCTTTGTCTTCGCAGCAACAAAATGAGATCTATGATCAGACTGTTGTCGCGATGCGTGTTTGAAAGAGTATGCACCTTGGCTTGGATCGTTTCAATAGTGCTGTTTATTGATCGCGATCAAGAGCAGGTACACGAAAGACTATGAAGGTCAGCATTGAAGCCATTGAGGTCTTATTCAATAATCACTTTTATGTTTTATTTATTCATTTATTTATTTATCTATTTATTTATTGGCTTTATATTTTTTCTTACTTTTTCTGGAATTTTTCAGGTACGCACGTAAGTACGTGCGTACAGGTAGCTACGCCCCTGCTACCTTACTATATGATGAAGCATTTCTAAAGAATTTAGCTGCTCCACATTAACACATCCACCCCACACGACAAAGCCATATAGAACTGAAGGTAGGAAAACCTGAAAATACAAATCCAATAGGACATTCCTGCATAGGAACGAACTTCTCTTTAAGAGGTTTTTCCCTATGACCGATACCACCGAAATTGACACCAGAGTCAAGAATTTTATAACTTTGAGCTTATAACCTTAGAGTTTTAATGAGGTATAGTGATGATCATGAGGTACTGAGCTTACTACACCACCCAGTTTTTTAGAATGTCACCAGATCAGAAATGTAATAGGAAATAGTATCATCAGTGTGCAAAGATGTTTGGTTATGACTACAACTAACGCAAGTACCAGACAGTCTATGCACACATAACGAGCACAAGTTATTAGGCGGCGCGACGTCTCAAACGTCGCTGCCGTCTCATAAAATGCAAGGCACATTCCTGAATTGTCGGAAGTCAGTAGACTTAGTCTCCGCACGGGCTCTAAAGAATCAGGCTCGTTATAATGACGTGGATTTTACGAGATTGAAAGCTAATGTTTCAAATACCGGACGTTTTTGTTGGTGACATGACCATTCTTGCATGTGAAGCGTAATTTTGTTGTTTTGAGTTTCGCGGCGTATTTAAGTTGAGTAAAGGTAAGCGTTGAAATGTTTATTTCGCTGTTTTTGAGGACATTTCGTTTTTAAGGGGCAGTGTTTGCAAAGGCTAGCGAGAACTTGGGAGTTGTGTGCGTCCAATGCCCATCCGCGCTCACATGCGTTCTCTCAGTGCACGAGACGGAAAGCAATCTATACCTGCCACTGTAAACCCAGCCTTTACAGAATCAAAGCTGGAACTAACTTCTGTAGTTTGATAAATAGCGTCCCAAAAAACTATAACACTAAAAATAGGAAAACAGTAAAAAAAAAATTCGGTGGTGATGAAATCTCAATCAAATAACAAACAAGGTCTGAGTATCACCAATCTAAATTGATTCCGTCGTACCAGGTCAGAAATACATTTCTGCTTTTCGGGTCTGCCCAATTTTTAGAATTTTGTTTGTTTAAACCTGTCTAAGGCCTCTCAGTCTTTCGTTTATGTCTGTCCACGGTTTGAAACTAATTTAATAAAGTTTCATTCATTTTAGTCTGTATTAGAGCACGGGTAACACGCAAAAATATAAACGTCACGAGTCGGTTAGCTATCTCAGCATTGACGTGAATATGTCTTCCAGATGTCTCTAGAAACACAGCTTTCTGGCGATCAGAAATTGGTCTGAACCCCTACGTGAAATCAAGAACACTAGACAAAATGAAGTTTGAGCTCAAAAGAGGAGAAGTAAAGCTTTTTGAGCAAAAAGCGTTTCCGCCTGGTGTAACTTAAGGATATCACGGTTTACGATTTGAAAGAGTCGTACAGAGGTCACTGGTTACAAACAAACGAAGTTCTCAAGTTGCATACATACATTTTTAAATGTAAGGAATTAAAATTCCTTACATACCGGAAGTGCAAATTGTCCATAACAGGTCACTGAAAACCAAGAACTACTAAAGTTAAACCTTTTTTCCTTAAGAAAAGGGGAGGGGGGATGGGGGTGAGAGACTATGCGCCGCCTGTAAATTCTTCAGAATTTCTTGTTTACTGTCAAGACGTTGACTAAATAGCCCCCATCACGTGACGCTAGCTTGATGATCGGTTATTAAACAGCCGGTTCTTTGATGATCGACTCTTGGACTTTAGAGCACATATCAGAAAGGTAGGATTCTTTTTTTGTTGTTCCTCTGGCCAATAACATAAGATATTAATTATGCTTTTTAAGATGATTACTAAAAAGGGTTTAGTATTTAAAAAATACAGCAGCGCTCAAAGCGGTTGAGTCAACAAGAATCAAACATATGGAAGGAAGTGTCGTGGAGTTTTAGTTTTTATTCCCAACTTCGTTGTACAAAACAAAGCTCCGGAAAGCCAACAATAATCAGATTTAAGAAATATTATTAAAATACATTTAAAAGCCTTTAGTAAATTCGTTTCCATCGCAAAATCAGATATTAAATTTCTCTCCTTTTTACTGGATCAAAAATTACTCAAAATTAAATAGAAATGCTAGAGCTGTCGTGTGAAATAATCAAGAGAACAAAATCTAGTCTTTTAAAATAAAGGATTGTTAATAAAGGGTTTGTTCTGTTTGATTGCTTGCAACAAATGTAGGGAAAAATTGCGATAATAATTAAAGGTTTAAAATATTCATTTCTACTGTTATCCATAAGATAACATCAACGATACAAGATGGCATCAACATCAGCGACGTCAGTAAGCTTCACCTCGTGTTGGCCAACTTGAAAACTAGCAAATAATTACTTATAGAAAAAGGAAGAAACTCATGACTTTTTTTACTGTTTTAAACAAGAGGGCTAAACTTACTGTCCCTTAAATGCTGTTTTTATCAGAATCTATCAATGTATGGCCAAATACTTTTCAACCCTTAACAAATTCAGTGTAAAAAGGTTTTCTCAACAGTGGAGTTCCACGACCATCTTTCAGTGAAGATGAACGTCAGAAACTAATCATCAAAACTTTGTATTGTCGTCAGAAAACGTACATGTTTCCGTTTAACCATTTAAAAAAAAAAAGCAACGAAATTTGTATCGTCTGAAAGGCTTTTCTTGAACTCAAGTCTCACATTTTCAGATAAAGCCAGACGCAAACTCATTGCCTCGATTGAAAACATATGGACAGTTTGAGTAGGCGATTCCATAGAAATTTACACATTTTATTGGAATTCCTGAAAGATGTCATTAAACGTACAAATTTCTAACTAAGCCGCAATTGGACAGAAAGTTTATTTGCGTTTTAATGGGACTGTGGATCTTAATGTTCGTTTCATGGCATGTCCAGCTGGATACAGGACGTTACCAATCTCACTTATAAAAGTTGAGTTATTATGTTGGTAGTTGTCACAATTACATACTTATCTACTAACAGATGTTTATGATTCAATGGTTCTTCCTCACGTTTCATTTCCTAGATTTTATTGGAAGTAATTTTTTCTTTTTTTGTCGGTACGATAATGCGATCGATGGTGAAAGAGAATTCAAGAACTGAGTGATTGAGAAACGTCTACTATCAATTCCCTTTCAAAAGTTGTATGATAAAGTACGTAGGTCGACCGTCACTATTACCCATCTACTTCCCAATCTATGATGCAACGGCTCTTCCCTCACATTTCATTTGTTTGCTTATTTGCTTGCTTGTTTGTTTTAAGGATATGTGATACTGGCCTCTATAGATTTTTCCGAGAATGAAAAATAAAAGCTCCACAAGTACTTATCCTCAGAAAACTAAACAACGCTCATGCCAGCCAGAATGGAACTGAACGCACCCAACCCTGAAAGCAAAGGTACTTTGGTCGCCCTTTGTTCTGGGTGTGATTAAGTAACCTCTGCGCAAAACCGTCCGTTTTTTTTATCTGCCGCGGTCCAGGAATTTGGACGAATTAATTAAAATTACTGGTTTCTACCGGCTCTCAACCGGTTTAAAGCTTACGAATGCTGTGAATGTTGTCAAAAAATGCACGCTTTATCTCAGAAAATTAATCAACTAAAAACCAAATTGATTTCTTGAATCGCTTAGTAATTCTAAACAAACTTCAAGTACTCCTTGCCGCTTTGCATTGAGAATTTTCGTCCAAATTTCGTGATAGTTTCTCCGACATTGGCGGCCTATACACCACAAATATCCTAAGTGTCATGAACATAGCGACTAAATAGTATGCTGAGGAGCTCGAAAAGTTCGACAATTGCAAAGCCAAAATACTTTTCTGAATCGCTTGGTAATTCTAAACACATATCGAATACTTTCAGAACGTTTGAATAAGCCTTTCTGTCGAAACAGTCCTTTGAAAAGTTCGGACTGCCGGGCATTTAGTCTTGTAAGATCCGTGCCCGGCTGCCGGGCATCTAGACACTGCCTATTCAATATAAGAGGCAGTTTAATTCAAATTCGTAGATCTTCGTCCCATAGCCTGCCTCAAAAAATAGAGTCATCTGCGAGAAAAACTGAATATTTGTGACAGTAGCTTAGCGTACTTCGCCTCAATCGACTTCAGTGCTATGACATTTACAGCTTCCCTATCGCCCACATTGCGTTTTGCTTCATGGAACTGACCTTTAAACACTGAACGTCAATTTCACTTTTTTTTAGATCCAGAGGAGGCTGGATTGGAAAAGTGACAAACACTTTAAGACGTTCATGAAAAGCATGCAATCCGGATCGCTCATTATAACAGGCTTACGTTAAATATGCATTTGGCCAACAGACGTATGCTTTAATATCTGTAGGTAAAGCCAAGAACGTTTTATACCAGCTTTGTCAGTGGATTTAAAGAACAAGAAATGACTGATAAAGAGAAAGCTACTGAAGGTATGAGTTAACTCACTGAATTGAAGACAAAGTTGCGACGGCTTCTTTACGTGGAAGAAAACGAATTATGACGATGAGTATGCTTGTGTCACCCCGGCACTGAAAAATACTTTTTTCGCATTTAATCACCGGGATTAGAACATACCATCACTCCTCTTCCATTGCTTATATACCAGACATTGACGTTCAAATCCTAGCAGCCTGCAGGATTTCTGCCACATGAACCTAGTTTAATGGCCTACGCCGTACGAGTCTCCTATGGCTCAATGGTAGAGCAACCGTACTAGGAATGGGATGGACATGGATTCGACTCCTATTGGGAGAACTCGGATTTCTCTTTTTCCTAGTGTTCCTCTTTCACTTATAAATTACTGTTACATACATCTTTTGCAAGGTGAAATAACATTATTCCTGATCTGAGACCGGGGAATTTTAACCTGCTGCACTATTTTGTATTTCTGCCAGAATTGCGTAAACATCTAAATAGACATCTAATTAAAGTAATTGTCTGGAAAAGCCTTTTTAGTGCAAGTTATAGAATGTCAGATTTACCACTAACCATTTTTTGTGGTTATACCAAGCTCAACCTGGAAACGAAACTCATTTTGGTTTCCAAGCAAAACCGGATAATCACGTTGAACCAGATACTAAGGTCCATGCTGGTACCCAAGCTCAACCTGACAACCAAGGTCAAAATGATTGCCAAGTTCAACTTGATAACCAAGTTCAGCCTGATAATCCAGCTCAACCCAATAACCAAACTCCACCTGATACCCAAGCACAGCCTGGTAAACAGGCCCAACCTGATTACTCACCCCCGCCTGGTTATGGAACAGAGCAGTCGAACACTCTACCATCTTCTACCAATGAACTCCTTCCACTGGTAGAACAACCTAAACGTGTTACAGACGTGGTCGTTGTGGGCATGGTTGTAAGTTTTTTCTGTCCTTAGTATCTTTTCTAATCTTTACTTTTCTAGTTGATTAAAGTCACTTTCTCTATCATTTCTTATCTGCTTGCAAGCTACACCGAATAAGAACCTCTATCGACTGGTATTCGGTAGTTCGAAAGTCATAGCACCATAGGGCTGTCAATACGTGAAAGAGCAATTCAAGTAAACAATAATATAACGAAGGCTCAACAGACTAGCTTTTCAAATCTACCTGTATCTAAACAACTAGCAATTTTTCCTGAGATTATTTCCCCTATTCAGGTACTAACATTTTTCGTTCTTTGTGATACTGTTTTGCAGGGCACCCAAGGTTGTCCCGTCTTGCCACCGAAGCCAGATCCTTTTCCACCACCTTGGACACCGTTCTCCATATTTAATCTGATTTTCATTTGTCCAATCGGTTTTGTCGCTCTTATCTGCTCCTGTTTGGTAAGAAACACTAATCACTCTTGTATAGTAAAGATGCTTGAGGTTATTTTGTTTGTTTGTTTGTTTGTTTGTTTGATTGATATTTTCAATCAATTGGAAAGCCGTTTTCAATTTGGCCTTAGTAATACGTAGTTCATTGGATAACACGAGTGGAATTATGCATGAAGAACAAGAGATGCTGTGCCGATACTGTGTCAATTTCTTCCTGGGTCTATTTAATTCTGCAGACAAATGTATTTGACTATTAAAGACTATTAAAGCCGAAGAAAACTAATAAAACAGGGGAACCCTTCGGCTATTCCTAACTGAATGGTCTTATCTCTTTACAACGTTTCATTTGTTCACTAAAAATAAATCTTTAATTACATAGAAGAGTGTCCTAAGAGCTGATGAGGGTAGGAGAGCGTGAAATTGTGAGCGAAAAATGCCACATCATGTTGCCGTAAAATATGAGATGGCTGAGTGTTTGTCCTTTCGGCGTGATCAGCTAAAAAGGAGTGTAACCTAATTTTCGATCATCATCATTATTAGTACAATCTGAATAGAGTTTTTTTCCCAGCTATGAAAAAGACTAGCTATTACTTAGTGAAAAAAAAAATTATATACTTGATTTTTTTTGTTTTGTTTATTTGTTTGTTTTTGAAATCCAGGTGCACATAACACACAGAAAAGGAAAATATGCCGCAGCAAGAAGGATCTCATGCATCGGCATGTGGTTGAATGGAATTGGTATTGTTAGCATCTTCATTCTTGCCATTGCACTTTCTGTCACTCTTCCCCAGTGAATAAATAAATAACTGTTTGCTTTTAGTTTAGCAGGTCTCTTTGTCATTGCCATAACCGAAAATGGATTGCCTTGTTGATGACCGAGCAGTTTTAGTTAAGGGACAAAGGTAATTCCCCTATTACTTTCGAGTAAATCTACTAGGATCTGCGTTTTGTTGGATGAGCGTGCTCATGAGCATGGCTCACCCTTTGCTAACACCTCCGTTGTCTCTGGCTGGCTTTTTTAACCCTTTGCTACATGACGTATTGATGGGTACGCAAAGCGCGCGGATTTGTCAAGATTGGCGGCTATTAAGGCTTTTTCTTTCTCATACGATTTTTAAACTAACATAATATTGATAACAAGTTACACTTCTTACTATAGAGCGCTTTTCAAATGAGTGTCGTAAAACCAAAACCAAAGTAATTACCCCAGCCAATCACAACAAACACAAATTACCCAATGAACCAATCAGAACTCGAAGTAAATACATGTAACAGGCGTCAAGCGCGGGAAAACGCGTGCAAGCGCGGGAAAACGCGTGCAAGCGCGAGCAAGTCGCGACTGATTGGTTTGAGTTTTACTCCTGATTGGTCGAGAAAGTGGTGCGAAAGGTTTTAACCAATCACAGAGCGAAGTAAAGCAAAACCAAAGCAAAACACGAATTACTTTCGACACTCAATTGAAAACCGCTCTATTTTAAACGACTTTGTGAGTTCCAAAATGTTCATGTACTATACAGTAGAAACCTAATAGTTCGAACCGTCAGCCAAGACACTTGTAAAACTTTTCGAGATCTCGAGTTATCGGACACGAAATAAGAAGTAAATATATCGTAAGACGATTTTGATTCGAGTTAGCGAGAAGATCGAGATACTGGGGGGTCCGATTTGTCGAGATTCTACGGTATTTTGAGTACTTTTGAGTAAACGCGACCACATGTCGACCTATCCGTTGCGTCACGCTCGTAACGTGTCGAAGGGTTTTGAGACGGTCTTTTGACCGTAACTATGAAAACCATGCACCTCAGGTATATTAAGGACTGGGTCATTTGAGGTACATTTGAGGTACATCAAAAATGAAGGGGGGTGGTCTATCTCAGTAAGTATGCAACCTATTGACACGAAATTAAGCGAAAAGATGAAACTTGTTACGAAGGCTCATTTTGATAAACAGCTGTCACAATAGGGATCACGTGACTAATTAAGGTATTGAATTTCGATATTATTCTTTAGGCGAGATGCAGGAGAACTTATGCAAACCTAACTTACAAAATGACGTCTTAATAGTTTTCCTTGAATTAAGTTCTACACGAAATTAACTGGAAGGCGTGTCCAGGTCACGTGGTCATTGAAATGTCATGATTTTGCTGTCACGCAATAGCCATAAGACCCTCATCCAGGGTAGGGAGACCACCTTTCCAGTTACAATTGGAAAGTACCTCATAAAGGTAGAAACGCAATCACTGGAAATGCCAGGTAAACGTATTTTTTCCTAGTGTGCGGAAGCCTTAAAGAACAAAACCGGAAGTAAGACCTTAATTGGTCACGCAATGTGTTGCCATGGAAATGTCAACGCCAAAAATACTATATCAACACGATAAAGACCATGGCCAAGTCTCATACTTATAACCTGTTTCCTTTCGAAGATAGACCACCCCCATTACTTTCTGGGTCAGATACTTGCAGACCCAGTCCTTAATATACCTGAACACGTAAAACCTTTTTCCTAATTTTTTTAATATCAAATAACACTATTTTTACCCATAGAGCGCTTTCAAATGAGTGTCGTAAAACCTAAACCAAAGTAATTACCCCAGCGAATCACAACAAACACAAATTACCCAATGAACCAATCAGAACTCAAAGCAAATACATGTAACCAGCGCCAAGCGCGGGAAAACGCGCGCGAGCAAGTGGCGATTGGTTTGAGTTTTGCTTCTGATTGGTCGTGAAAGTGGCGCGAGATTTTTTAACCAAACACAGAGCGAAGTAAAGCAAAACCAAAGCAAAACGCGAATTACTTTCAACCCTCAATTGAAAACCGCTCTAATATTAAACAAATCTTACTTAAAGCCACTAAAACTCACGGTCATTCCTTGCCCGCGTGCAGATCGACTTTTAATTGATTTGTTTCTCAACTAATTAGCAGTGAAATCAAAACCAATCGTGACTGGCTTGCATGCATTTTCCCGCCCTTGAATCTATTAACATGTTTTTGCTTCGAGTTATGATTGTTTCGTTGTGTTGCTCATGTATGCAGTGATTGCCTAGTGTAATTACTTTGGCTTTGGTTCTCTCTCAACCTTACAACGCAACCTGATACAACAAGCTCGTTTAAAAGAGGGCAGGGTTGGCAGAGGGTGTTTTAATGTTTTTTCCTAATTTTCTTGACATGTGATGACTTAAGCCTCAGTCAAACGGTTTCAACATCACCCAACACACAGTTGTTGAATACAACTTTGTTGTGCGAATGTTTGATGGCAATCAAACTTTGTTCAGCCGCATCATTCAACATTCTTTAGAACGGTTTAACATTATTTGGCGGGGCGCCCAAGGGCGTTTAACCTGCCAGTCCTGTGTGGACATATTGAATCCGTTTGGCGGGCTCCTTACAATCCAACTGCGTCAGTCATGCGTGACCAGTGCTTCCGGAAGATTCCAATCCAGTCTTCAACCTTGCGCGTCAGTTTGAATAAAGTACTACTTACACAAATTGTTCAACATTCGATGCGAATTTCGAAATTTAGCAAAGAATTTTGAATTATTCTTTGCAATGTTAAATTATTCATTCCAACTGACGCCTAAATTTGGAGACTCCATTAAAATCTTCGAAATCGGCTGATCATGGATAACGTAGATTGACGGTGAATTGTTCCGGGATGGATCATTCTGCAAGTAGGACTACTAACCTCACAATGCAAAATAGAAGCTAAAAACAAGTAAATGAACTAAATAGGTATCGAAGCAATTTTTGGATCATAGTCCACGGTTAATGAGCAGTTTTTAATTTGACTTTTTTATTTTACTTCCAAAAGCTCGGAAGAAAAAATAACAAATATAATTTTGCAAAATATCGACAAAGGAAAACGTTACCACTCTGATGTTCAATACGTACCTTTCGTTCGAATAGTCGTAATGTGTGCTTCATATACGGGTTCATGATGTTGAAAGGGTTGAGACCTAAGATAACTCTATATAGCAAGAGGCACTGGTTGTATGAAACCAGAAGAATACAAATAAAGACCTAGATGTAAAAACGATCACTGTGTGATATAAAATTAAACGATGTGTGTTATAGAATTAAACTATGCTGATTGATTAATATGTTTCACAAGGAGGATCTGAAATAAAAAGTTTCGTAGCTGTTGTCACTGTTTCTGGTTGCATTTTTTTATTCCTTGCAGGAATTAAGTGTTCACGGCTGATTGAGGGGGCATTCTTGTCATATGCACGTTTTCCTCTGCTTTATGACAAATACTTTTTTCAAAATAAAATTTTTAACATTTCCACCAGTCCAAAACTGCTTCCATTAGGTTCAGTAGTTCAATGTTATGTGACGTTTTTTGAATTTTTCGGTGATTTTGGGGGTGTTTCGGAAGAAAAAAAGTGGGGTTGTGATAGTTATTAAACTAAAAAAAAATATTGAAGTTTTAAAATTAGAATTTGAAGCTAATGATAAACAAAAACAATCCGCTAACAACTGCTCTTCGTGGGTCTACTAACTGATGATGTGTCAAAAAGTGTATACTTTTTGGTTACTTGGAATTGCAACTTGATTTCGGAAAATATTATACTGATTTGCAATAGCAGGCCGTCTTCCTGCCTGTCCTGCCAATTTCCTATTTCATCAAGAAACTTTTGGGACTTCAGGAAATGTTTTTATCGAATAATTGGAGTTCAAGCAAGATTTATCCAGTAATTGAACCTTTCAATTCATAAATGCTCCTCACTCTATCCCAAACCTTTCTTAGAGAGTCAATAAACGCCCTGTTAACTTGTCAGAATTATTTTTGAAACCCCATTTATTGTACCTTTGTATTTTTTCACCAGCAAAGGGTAGCGAAACAGGAGCGGTTTATCATAGGTCGAGTTTCTCTCTTGGATATAGTGATGGATTCTAAGCGACCCTTGAGAGATGGCAACTCAGCAGGGCTCTCGCTCTAGCACCCCAAAACTTAATGATCATCATCAACGACAATAGATAGCCAATCACCAGATAAGCATTCATTTTGTTGATTTTGTTCAAATTCAAATCGTGGATGCGTTTTGAGGGGGAAAATCTAAATCCAGAATCTTGACTCCAAACAAAAATTTTGATTTTTTGCCTCCACTAAAACCCAAAACGGATAAATTCAGTCAATTCGTGAAAGCCATACTCCGAGTGCCCTGCATGTTCAACAAATTAAATCAGTAAATCCGGTATTTAATATTCGTGATTTAAAAGTTTGCTTGGAATGGCATTCAAAAACACTTTTTATTAGATAAACTGGTGTGTTTTATAGAGATTTCCACTACTGAGAAAAATCGTATTTGGTACACGTAAAATTACGATAATTTTACATGTGAAAATACGGCCAATCAGCTTTCGCGACGCCACGCGCCTTCTTTCGCGCCACTTTTGACAACGGCTGCCATGATTTCGTAGTTCTCGATCGCTGTTCGCTTGGCTTGTTCAAAAAAGAAATAACTACTAACAGGTTACGATGGCCTCGAGCAGTACACCAGAAAAAAACAACCAAAAATTCGGCAAGTGAAAGATTCGTGTCCCTCACTGACGAAGATGTTGAAAGATTTGTCGAAGCTGAAGCCAACAAAAACACTCAAAGAAATGCACAGCGACGTAGCATTGATGAAGTCGTTTTTGCCAAATGAAAACGAAACAAGACAACTCCAAGACATACCGCCGCCAGAATTAGATGCTTACCTCAGCAGATTTCTATTGTCTGCGAGAAAAGTCTGGTAATGAATATGAGCCAACAACACTCAGAGGAATTATCGCTTCTGTGGAGCGTTATCTTAGAAACCTACGCTACAGCGAGTCTGTTATCGAAGGACAATGTTTGACAGTTGAATTGTTCGAGAGGCACTTGTTTAAACGAATTTCTCAATTTTGACACGACACTGCGGATCAGTTTGTGTGTAGGCTTCGACAACTAACGGCGAGTTGCGACGTTGCCGAATTTGAGGATGACCATATTCGGGTTAATCGATAAGTGCTATTCCAGTTATTTACGTCGCAAGTTTAATCTGGAGTAAGAAGGTACGGTGACTTTAGATTGTCTACTGATGAATACGGACAAATAAAGTAGTAAAGAGTAGTAATAATAGCATGAAAATAAGATAATAGTGAAAAGTTTTCTATTGTGTTAATGAATGTATTTGAAAATTGTTTATTTGAGTGAGTTGAACCGGAATCACTTTTATCTTTTGCCTCTACGCTTACTGCTGTTGCCTTTAAATAAAAATTGTTTCAGTAATATTGTGGGCTTTTGTGTTTATATAATAAACACAATAATGCATGGTTGCTTGGAGATATGGAATTTCTCTTCTCGTATTCAATTCGATATCTCACTCGTTCGCTAAGCTCACTCGTGAGATATCGCGTTGAACACTCGAAGAGAAATTCCATATCTCCGCGCGCCCAGGTATTATTGACTATATCTAACAAGCGGTCTTTCGTGGAAATTTTTTTCTGAATGAGTCATTATTTGAATCATGGTAATGAAAATTCGAGTTAGACTGCATTGCTTGCTGTATGTTTGTAAAATATTAAAGGGCAGACACGGCAACTTTACTTACGTGCCAACTCTACGATTGGACAAAAAGAAGCGATTGTCTTAACAAATTATAATTAGCTGAAATGCTGCAGATAACGTGTTTGTTGGTATTTGCATGCAATTCCAGCAAAATGCTGGAGAAATCGCGTCTTTTACAGTTCAAATATATCATTTAGTGGGCCCGCGTTTAGCTTCGCTAAAGCAAACGATCCTTCGAATTTGTCTCCATATGATTTGAGATCATAAATATTCCGATTGCAGGAATGTTACAGTCAGTTCAGTTACTGTAAGTGGAGCCCGTAATTTTGCTCAACCCAAGAAGTAGACTATGAGTTAACACACTTCATTAGTTTCTAAGGAGAAGGCATTTCATCACATTCCTTGTTCCGTGCTATGGCTATTTGGTTTTAATATACCCTAGCTAATAAGCCCTTCTCTGTTATTTTGACATTCTTTCCTTGTTTTATGCTGTAAAACAAAAATGCCTTTCACTTAAACTTGAACGCAATGACCTATAACTACTGCTCAATGAAGCCTACAAAACGTAAATGGTTATTCCGTGTAAGAGAATACTAAAAACTGAAATATAGCCAGGAAAATCTGAATGTTGCTGTAAATTATACCTTTATTTTATATTTGCAACCTATGAAAAGCTCTTGAAGTACACAACACACCGCATTTCATGACTTCAACTAATAATTGGTCGGTCTTAGCTTAACTCTCATCAATAACAAAATTTGCATGTACGTAATTATTGACATGCGACGTATTTGTTGTCCACCG
Source organism: Siderastrea radians (assembly GCA_964017195.1). NCBI lineage: Eukaryota > Metazoa > Cnidaria > Anthozoa > Scleractinia > Rhizangiidae > Siderastrea > Siderastrea radians. Next base: position 10,212,487 of record OZ024887.1, on the reverse strand, counting down.
GTTTAGGATGGGTTGTCATGTTGAGCTTACCGAATAAACCATGCGACAAATACTGTATAACAATCTATTCGGCATCACTCTACGTTTCTAAAACTCCAAGATAATACTAAACGATACTGTGCACACTGGAAAGAGAAGCTGCTCAAAGCAAAAAGCTCGATATTGTGGTGATTTATTCAGGTAAGTTAAAATCATGAAACAGCATTAATAGACTAAGTGCATGCATTATGTCGTTGTTAAATGAAGTCGACGATGGCGTATTTCAACTAATTAAAGTACACTCTGAATAGTGAAACTTTAAAATCGGTCTGTAAGCGGTGGTGCTTGCAAATGTTATCAATGAGAGCTTCTTGTTTTTATCGTTGAGTGGTCTCTTAAACATAACACAAACAAACTCCATAAAGAGTAAATAACACGGACCGCGTTGAGTTCAAATAACCGGGCAAAAGAATAGAAGTCGAGCTTGAGAAAGAGAAAATTTCACGACGTTTCTAGCCCCTTAACTCTCATAAGTGACCAAATTTAAAAAACCTAGAATTTTCATGTTATAGATATTTCATTTCATACCGTTAAGTTAACGAAAACTAAAGACAACAATAACCTCAGAAACGAGGCCTGTTCGAGGCTTTCATTGCCGGAATAATCACACTTCAGAATTCATCCACAGTCTTAAAAATTTGAACCGACATTAATGTCTCAAAAGCGGGCTCAAAAGTTTAACTTTGGTGATGAAATTTCTACACAAAAACATAACACCGGACATGACCCTCCGAAAAGATTGAAGACACTGGGTGAAAGACGTTTTGTTTAAATTTAAGAAAGGACTGGACAACTTAGAGACAATTAACACCAATAATCATGATGCATCTGTCCAGAAGTATTAACTTCATACATGACAACTGCTCTAAACCACAGTTAAAGTATTACTAGAGAGCTTCCTCTATTCGACACAAATAGTTCAAGCATTACCTATGCGGAACTTTATCACCACTTAAAAAACACATACTTATCGCGTGACTTCATCAGATCGAGAGGAAATGTGATTAATGATAATTATTCAGTATTAATCCAGGCTGACATAGAATACCTTTAATTTTTTTCCATAGCAAACAGTGCCTTAGAATCGTGAAGGGTTCAGTTAGTTAGAGAGAAACAGCAAGAGAATATGATATTGTATTCCCTTGATAACAGGTGGTTTTGTAGCCATGAGATACGAAATATGATAGCATATTGTGAGCATATGAGATGGAACAAGAGGAGAGTCAAACTCGTACCCAGAGTCCTCAGGCTGCTTGGTCCTCTGGCGTAGTGAACGGAAAAAAAATATGACTTTTGTTGTTGGCTGTTTACTGTAACAAAACTAACAATCGATAACCCCAGGATTTCTGCCTTAAAATTTCAGTATCCCCAGAGTCTCTCAAGGCGACTGCTCGCTGACCAAGAAGCCTAAGGACTCTGGGTACGGGATTGGAGGAGTGTAAGATATCAATCTGAGATACATGGCTAGAAAAGATTTCATGGGATATTTGTTAAATAGTTTACACATACGAGAATGACCTTTTTGTTTGCATTTAATGTCCTTTGTACTAACAGAGCACCTTATCAAGAGCTGCAAAGGCCTGAGTGGCAACAAGTTATTGTGAGCCGGCGACGTGGTTACACCATTATGGTCCTTACAACTACCCTGCGGCTACATTAATTAAGATGGAAGGAAATCCTGAACACGATGGTAATTCATGTTGCTGTTCACAAGACATAGTTTATAGTTTAGCTGGTGAAGAAAACGATAATACTTGACAAATCTATGAATGTCATTTAAAGGTTACAATCTTATGCCAACCACAAAGGGCAGATTAAGAGGGTACTTTGTCTAAGGCGACGTGCTTAAGATAAGCCTACCACTGCTTGCAATTGTGTGCTACACGAATAATGTCGTAGGATTTGGAAACATGCTTTGAAACTTCACGGCAGTCGTAGCCAAAGGCAAATCTTAATTGACGAGAGTTGTTCATGATTTTTGCATAGCGCGAGCAGCATGCACGAGCTACAAACGACGCATGGGACAGTAGTTAGCAACATTTTTACGTCTAAATCCGCCCTAATGATAATGGAGGCACCCCGAAATTTTGCTTCGAACTTTCCATCAAACGATCGGTGGTTCGAGTCCCTGTCCTCCATTAGTGTATGTGTGGTATATAGGTTTGGTCTTAAAGTGGCTATGACAGCTGTTCATTATAAAGGAATGCCCGTAATGAGAGGTAGGACTGCACAGATTAATTTTCAGACTCGCCATGGCCACCCCTTTCACAAGTAGTTTAAAATCTTTCGTCTGCGCATGCTCTTTGCTGGCCTAATAACAACAGAGAAGCAAACAGTTCTTTGTTTTAATTATGGAAAACAATAGTGCTCCTTTTTAAGGTGGTTCATATTAACAATGAACTCCGCAAGTGGAAAGTATGTTCTTCGACGGAACATTTTTTTTATTGATTTACTTCCCAGACGAAAGTCTCCAGGGGTGAGTTGCATAAAACTCAACGTCGAGCTATAACAACTTCTAAATAACGTCAAACGTTCACTCCAGGCATTACGTTTTATGCAACTTACCCCTGATTACTTGTGAAAGGCGTAGTTAGAGCCTGAGCGGTTAATTGGGAAGCAGACTTTTTAAGAACAAAATCAGCTTTTGTCTACCGCCGGTGAACGTCTGGATGAGGGTTATCTCTGAAAATACATGCGGTTTTTTGGTGAGAAAATTCTAATTTCTACAGTCTGATGGGAAATTAAAATAAGTCATGTTTGCCGCCTTATTCACTGATTGACATTTGTATCACAACGCAGTTAAACCTGAACATCAGGGAAATTTCACACACTTTTGTAGCTTCCGTCCGAAATTGCGTCACAACCACGTTCCAGAACATTGTAATGTAAAAGAGAAAAGTCTCGTGCTGCTATTTGCTTCATTTTCAATTACATCTAGGCTCCCCTCCGCAGCCGACAAGTCCCCGGACAACTGACCCGCAGCAGGCCAATCAGACCATTTCAGCAACCAGAAGTGTGATGTCACAACTGTACCCAACGACACAGTACTCTGGATATAGTGTGACATCTGTCGCAACACAGCCAAATGTAATGCAACTAACAATTGCTACGTTTCTTTTATTTCTACTATCTTAGGGTACGCTCGGCTGATATAACTTTGCATTTACCTTAATACATACCAAAATAACCTCGTCATAGACAGACAGGTCCTTTTTAATGGTGTGAGGGTTCACAATAACTCATTAGCTAAAAACCCGAAAAAAATGTAATTAGGGCGAAGCTCTTTTCGCACCCAGGCGCTGACTAGTGGAAGGCGCAAACCTTTGCAGAGACCAGCCACAATACTCGCCACACCTCAGGATCGTTTTTCTGCTTTTGAAGACAATCGCAGTCGACTTTGTGTTCCGTTGTTTGTTTGGTTTCTTCTTTTTCCGTCGGTAGAGACACGTTCGATGTCAACTTGTTTGTTTGTTTGTTTGTTTGTGTTCCTTTTCCTGCCTCATTTTTTCGGTGTGTAGAGATGTACAATTAGATTTAATTCGTTTGCTTGCTTGATTAATTTGTTTGGTTTGTCTGTCTGTTTATTTTTCTTTGATTTCAAGGTTTTATTCCCTTCTTTGATTGTTTCAGATGACGGACCTCGATCACGAGTTGCCTCCCAACCACATCATGCTGGCAGTACTAAGTACCATATTTTGCGCATGTCCGTGTGGGTTGGTATCGCTGTGCTACGCAGTTCAGGTATAACATCTTCGTGCCCTCCTTCCCTTCGTCCATAGAAGAGAAGGAATATTTTACTATTTCTATTTTGCCTTATCTTATGGAAGTTCGCTGGAGGCATCTCAAAGATATAAAGGTTGTCTATCACAGTACATTCTACCTTCAGTCAGCAAATGAAATATAGTGCTATACTGAGTAGGAGTTCGATGAAAGGGGCTATTTCACGGGTATTTTTATGTCTTGGGGCAAAAAATCTGGTTAAATAAAAACTAAGAGCATTATCTTGTACACAAAATGGTCTTAGAACTCCAAGGAGATGTGAAGTGGATAATGGAAAGGAGAGAAAAAAAAGTTTATAATAGTTTTTACTAGACACGAGGGAAAACTTGAAAAAAAGTAGCCCGATCTTTAATTTTCAAAGTTGCAAGCTGCTTCCATCCTGACCATCCGTGGCCAAAGGCACTTCTCTGCATCAAACGTTTTAGTGCACTCTGTAGTTTTGAAAAAACCTGGGCCATTATTTTGGGTTTCCATCAACACAACATTCTTCTGCCTTCTCAAAATAACCCTAATTGGTGACATAGCCCCTTTAATTGTCCTGAAGACAGCCAAAACCTTGACAAGCTTCACACTGGTGCTTTTTTCAAGTTAAATTGTCAAATTCTCAAATCTTCACCTTACACATGTAACCTGTGATCAAGGAATCTTTATCACTGCCGAGCTCACACTATACTTGCGACTGTTAGAAAAGAAATGCACCTTTTCAGTGAAATCATGACCCTTTTCACCGCGCTGAGACATCAGTGACATACACAGTGGTTTTTGAGAATTCACGGCAACACTAGTGAGTTCAACAATATAACTTTCGTTTCGGTTATTTGTTTGTTTGTTAATTTATTGTTATTATCAATTCTTTTTTAGGTTAACTCGGATTTTGCTCACGGAAACACAGTCGGCGCCCAGTACAACTCACGGCTAGCATGGAAATGGGGCATTGCATCCATAGCGATTGGCTGTCTGGTTATTATAGTCGTGCTGTGTTACTACTTGGTGCTGGTGTCCACTCGTATATCTCTACAATAATTACAACATTGAAAACAAAACAGAAAACTCAAAATATCGTAGCTCAAGGGTGCGTGTGACAACGCAATGCACGGTAGCATTTGCTCAAGACAGACACCTCGGAAAGAACAAAGAAGATCGCGGCATTGGGCGGTGACAACTACAGGGGCTACGCATCATGGGGATTTTTTACGTTTGGGGATCAAAACTGTGCTGAAATTGACTCTGAAAACTTTAAATTCGTGTACGAAATAGAACACCAGGAGGAAGGTCAAATAATTTTCACAAAGGAAGAACAAACAAAAACCAGCGAATAGCGAATTTCCAGACACTAGGGGAAGAACTTGGCTGAAACTGGCCCATTACCATCCGTTCCGCAACCTGAAAGACATTTATTTATAAGTTCGCAAAACTAGTGCTTTTGAACAAAACTGAACAATCATTTTGGGGCTTCCTTTGATTCCAGTAGGTCTTTTAGCCTTTTAATTCCCAATATCAACATGCATATTCTCTCCACTGTTCTTCAAGTGTTTCTTATGGTACTACTTGGGAGAATTTACTTAAACATCGACTTCTTCTTTGGTGATCCTTTCCTTTATTTTCATGACTGTATGTTTGATTATGCAGTGATATTGTAAGGAGAAATTAGATGCTTGTCACTATTGGGGCTTAAGGGGTTAGTTTTCAAAAGTAGGTGATATAACCCAGTTAACCGTGTTGGCTTCGTTTCCTTCATACTGCTGTTGGCATTCGCGCATTCATCACTCTCTCATACTAATTGGGTAAGAGAGGCGAAAACCCACATTACTATTCTGAACCCAAGGGACGTAGTCGGTAGTATTTTTGCTTTGACCTATTCGCATTCATTCTCGGCTTTGCCAGTGCTGAATGATTGCCATAACGGTTATCACGTGTGTCTTTAGACGCTGACGTCTAATCTCACCTCTCAGTTGAACTGTAAAGCGTAATGGACCATTTCAATGGAATATTGCACTCTATAAATGGATTGCCATAATCACTTTGTTAAATCGCCTGCGACGAACAATCACAAACGTATCAAAACTTATGCAAGTACAGTATGTTAAACGGTCGTCACCCCCTTAACTGTTCTGTCGACATACCTCGCCTCAAAATTTCGACACAAGTTGTACGAAAACATTGTAAACTGGAGTTGACATTTTTTTAGCTACAACACAAGTTACACGAAAGAATTCCTCGTCTACAAGGGTCCTAGACCAGCAGTCAAGGACCACTAGACAACCTTACGGATGTCGTAAAAGAACAGCAAAAGGCAAACGAAACTCAACGTCATGAAAAGATAACATTTTACTTAGCCTTTACCTTTAAATTTTATGACGTACAAAGAGAGTACAATATAGAAGTTTTACCTGAACGTATACAGAGAAAACTATTATTGCAAGGTTTTACATTGGAAAGCAAAACCGTCACTAAATCTAATACTTTAAGCTTTCTTTTTAAATTTAAAGATATAGAGTCATTTATAACAGTGCTTTACACTTCCAGTTTGAATTTTTTTAAGATAAACAACAAAGTGCTCAAGAACGAAAACCTGAATGATTATTTAAAAAGCGCGCAAATTCAACACTGAACACTCAGGGCTAGAAAGCACTGCTAAAGAACTCTCCATTTAAAACTTGGGATTTAATCCGCAGACTCAAAAGTTAGGGTTACTTTGTACAGCACAGTAAACAGCACCACACTAAAGTACGGCTCAGTAGCTTTCACTTGAATGGTCACACCGAAATATTTCATCCACAGACGTAAAAGTTAGAACAACCTCGCACAGTATAATAAACATTACCACAGGAAAGATTAATAACTTTTGTTTGTTTGGTTGCACTGTAGGATTTCTTCCACAGATTCAAAAGTATAAAAGTTGATCCTTGTACAGCATAATTAACCGATTAGTTAATACGGCCGTAAAAGATTGCAGTCTTTGCGCAGTTTATGACGTCATTACCTTGAGTAACAGCAGATGTTTGTGATAACCAACTGATGCATTAGTCAAAATTCTTACAAAAAGTGCCTTAACTGAAGGGATCAGATAAATTAGATCAGAGATACGCAAAGAAAAAGCGAGAAAAGTTTCCTTGTGGAATTGAAGTAGAATTTGGCCTTGGTACTGGTTGCTACTTTTTGTTAAAAAGTCCCCCTTTCCTGAAAGGTCAGGTGAAATCTTTCCTGAACCATGGAAAGACTATCAAATAGCCAACAAACCCAGGGAAAAAAACGAATTGAGAACTAAAACCCGAAAAGGCGGCCTGGTACGGTGTTTTTCTCGTTCAAAAACTCAAAAATGTGATTTGTGCGCAAGCCCGAAATCAAATTTGTAAAAATACCCCGAAGATGGAAGTGAAGTTTAGTTTCCACGCTGCAAAGGAAGTTTTAGACCTTCCGACCTGGATTTGAGTACACGGGAGCCAAATGAAAGGTTCATGACTTAAAATGGCAAGTTTTGGGAAAAGGTCGGCCGTTTATGGTTTAATACACCACAAAATGGGGCCTTCTTGGGACCTTATGCGCCACATGGCGTAAAGAGGCCTAAGTAAGTAAGTAACACCACAAAAAGGTACTGCTCACTAGCTTTCATTTGAATGGTCATCCACCGACTCAAAAATTAGAACCTGACCTTGTACAGCAAAAAGACAGTACCACACCAACGTACTGCTCAGTAACTTTCTGCTTCAGGCTTTCATCAACAGACACAAAAGTTAGAACCAATGTATCACGACTCAGGTGTTGACTTTAGAAGCTCCAGTGAGGATATATTGAATAGCCTCAGTGCCAATTCAGCCGTCTCAAAATTACCCTTAAAAACTTATCCAACTCTCCCCCTTAATTTTGTTTCCTATCATTTATAAAGCACTTCATCAGGATATCCAGAGCCAGATGTGTCCAATGTGTGTTTAATTCCCAATACCCAGCTGTTCTGCAAAATTTAATAACACAAGAACTTTGAAATTCTTAATTCAAGTGATGTTATTTCTTATGGCAGTGGAGATCAAGCCTCAACTGTTCATTGGAATTTTGAATTCAAAGTCCCTATGTTATTAAAACATGGCATCATCGTGTATTATAAGTCAAATACAGTACAATATAGCATCTTGTTGGCAGTTTCCAAATGTTCTCCTGCTCTTTTATATGTGCCTCTCAGCAAAAACTGTGTTGTAAATTCCCATAGCAACTGTTCCTCCAACAAGGCCCACCACAGCACCAGACACAGCAGAGCCCCCTAGCAACAAGGCCCCACCTGCACCTCCTAAGGTTCCAAGGATAGAAGCTTGGTCCACTCGGACCTGGTTTCGGTTATACCTGTGTCAGTTAACAGAAAGATGATTTGTATTTATTGTATTTTTTTGTTTGTTATTATCATTTTTTTTTTCAAGAGAAAAAATCTTTTTGAAAAAGGATGGAGTGGGTTATACGGACAGGCTCCACCTCAAAGGGGTAGGTAATTTTTTTTTAAAGGGTTGAAAAACAGGGCTTCAAATTTTTCACAAAATTACAATGCAAACTTATATGAAAGCTTGGAGCTTTCAAGCAACAAGAAGCCTGTGATGATGCACCGCTTTTGGCTCCATCTGTCCGACATCACCGCAACATGACTAAGAGCCAATGACTGATGCCATGACCTCAAGTCAAATATTTTTCCTATCCAGCCCTCCCACTCAGCCAATAAGTACATAGAAATTACCCCATCCCCCCCCAAAAAAACAGGCTTAAATTAAGATAAGCAATTTTAAAAACATTTGGCAGCAAATGTCTACATAAATATACTGTCACTTTTCTTTAAGTAGAAACCCTGTTATGCTGGTCACCCTGTCAATGCAGTTAGTATAGATTTTTGGAGTTGGGGAGCAGATTAATTTTAAAGTGATGACTTCCAAATAAATTTATCCTGTACCTTAATCTGTATGCACGATCAATGAAGCCATCCTCCTTGATGCCTTCACCACTTGTGGCTCTGCCATACATCATAAGAGGACCCAGTGGTACACCAATGATAGCACCATTTCTTCCATAACGAAGTGCTGTTTCAGTAACTGCTGCAAGCGTGCGAGGTCCTACTGCAAGACGAACAGCAGGAGCTATGACGACCATTCCCAACAGAGCCCCAGCCTGAATGGTCTTGAAGGTAACATGGGCATAGACTTCCACAGCCGGGTGCTTTATTTTTCCCATTTCATCATCCGTTAGCTTTTGACCCAACAGGTTACGACACCACTCAAAGTTGCGACTCATAATTATGACTTACACTGTCTGTTATGCCTTAACCTTGAAACATTAAAGAAAGCAAAAATAAAAGTGATTCGACCATGACCAACAATTGTTCCAATTATCTTTATATATCAAGGAAATGAAGTCTGATGTGTAGTCTTACACTGTTTTGCTCCAAAAGATTTTTTTTTGGGGGGGGGGGGGGAGGCAAGTTAAAATTTGCCTTTATTTGCACCTTTTCCAGTTGATTCTTCAAATTACAGATTTACCCACTCACCCTCCCCACTCCCCTTGCATTGACAGCAAGTTACTGGATGAAACACGTTTCAATCGCCCCGGCAGATATTAACTAACTGTACTATAGTGTTTATGTTCAAACTAGTGCATGAAACACTTGCTCTCTCATGTTCTAACTTCTGACCTCTCAACTCGGTTCCGGGAATATTATGCTCGTGTGTCTATCTTACGTGATTTCATGCAAGTAATAGATCAGTAATCAACACACTGCATTGAAACAACGAAAAACCGATTTCGGAGATAAGGTTTCTCATTAATTAAAGTTTCAATTAAAGAAAAGTAAAAATGTCATATCACAACGTAAAGAAATTTTACACGTGAATAGTAATTTTGTAAACAAAACAAAATGTCACGCAATACGATTGTCGCTCATTGTTTAATCAGGTACAAAAATCTACACTGCAAAACTTTCCCATTTAGCTGGTTTTCACTTTATCCACTCTGGGAAGTTGCATTTGACTTTTTGGTGCGAACAAATTTAAAATATCAGCGACGATGCCAGCTTTGGAACAGAAGATTGATGTTCCGTGCACTCTCAAGCTTAATAGGATTTTATCTCAATTTTATAAAGCCTATAGCATATGACTCTACGGGGAAAACAAGACTTTTGCTTGAAAACGTAAAGTTGACTCCATATACTCACCGTCATATGCCTCTCGTTTAAGAAAAACATTTTCCATTGTTGCACGAGCACAGTTTTAGACTGAGGGCTGAAATTTGCATTTGCCAAACATACAGTACAACCGAAGGTCACTGGCAAAGGAAGATCTGATCCTATTTAACTCAATGCCGATCACCACTGAACTAAAATATGGCTTGCTGCTTACCTACAGAGATATCACAGAAATATTCAGTGAGAAGGCTGTAATGGTTCCCAGAAACGCGCCAAGGTGAAATCAATGTCAATACTGGCAGCGTTCTCAAAACAAACGTTTGAGTTCGTGACTTGATGCACGCACATCTGCACGCACCGAAACTGAACGTTGGCCAGCGGCAATTTTTATTATCATTCCAACCTCGTACCCAGGGTCCTCTCTCTTCCTCCCTCGAGAAAGTACCCTGGTTTCGGCTGGTCACGTGCCTCCCTTAAACAAACAGCTCCCCACCAGGGTGGACTCGCTTTTCTTCAAGAAGAGGACGGGAAAAACGAATGCAAATCTTTTCAAACTGGCACGAAGACAGAGGAATGGAAGTCATTAGCTCACTTTTTTTCAAAGACAGGGACGCTGAAAAAATCTACAGTCTACTATCTGCGGTGTTTCAGAAGCACAAATAATGCAGATTTCCCATCAACAAAATATTTTACGGTAGGCTCGATCTGTTTTGAATTTGCCGAAGGCGTTTGATAAGAAGCTGCTCGTATTGCCCGAACAAAATGTCACACACTCATTTGTTTGCTATATATTTTATTTATTGGCCTAATAATGCAAGCAAAATTCTGATAATAAAAGCCCACGCTGAACTTGTGTATTTTTATCTGCCAGCTTCAATGTAATGGTATAAATCCTGCAGACCAGAGTACCACCTTCTTGTCAACAAAGCTCTTAATTATAAATGTTATTTAGTTTAGCACATTTTTCATTTTGTCATGTCACTGTTTTGGGTGAAAAAAGTTAGGTTTTTTTTCGGTCAATCGGCGGTGTGAGAGCAATTTCTCCTACTCGACAGGAATAAAACAAATTACCTTCAAATTCTTACAAGAACGGTGGTTTCAGTCGGTTGGCGCGGCGTATTTAACCTGATTTTACCATCGCGCCGTTTGTCTGTCTTGTGTACGGTTGCCGAAATATCCTTCCTAATCCTTGACACTCCATTTCATTTCGAGCTCCGTAAAGCATAAAGCCGACGGCTCTCCTTGTTGTAAATTTGTTATGTTGTGACTCGTGCCGGCTTCCGTTGACTATGGCGATGGTTAGCGACAGTGTTTTGAAATTCAGAGACTTGTAAAAGTGTTTTTCTGAGTCGAAAATAACATGGACCGCTTCGATGTCGAACATTCGTATGTAATGAAGAAATACTTGTCTATAAAAGGAGTTCTTATTACCACAAATATTCCTGAAAAAGCTTACATCACCTCCCGTACTTTCCACCATTCTGACACTAGTGACAATCTTACACTTTTTTACCCTTCCCCTGTAGTACATTCTTGTTAGCACCCAGATTTTGGGTGCCACGTGACCAGCCGAAACCAGGGTACTTTCTCGAGGGAGGAAGAGAGAGGACCCTGGGTACGAGGTTGTTATCATTCATTTTATTTTATCCAGCGTTTTAATTGGCCGAGAGACCATTACGTCACTGTAAATAGCTGCCTACGACTGCCTACAGCCTGCCTGCAGATAATTGTCTGCTCGTGCGCATTACGGTGCAAAGTTGTTTAATTGCAGCGAATAATTCTGCTCGTGCGCGGTTGAGTCAGCTGTTCAGTCCACGTTTGAAACTACACCATGTCGGGAAGATTTCCAGAGTTAACACAGAGTGATCTTAATTGTCTAATTGAACAAAAAAACAGCGATAACACCAAGAAAGCAACTAAGGTTGCTGTAAACTTATTTCAACAATATTTAGAAAAGAGAAAAGTCGATGAAAAGGAGCCTCTTACGTCGAAAGTTAAACTTACAGCTGTTCTATAAAGAAAGTTCTACGCCGTAGCCAGGAAAAAGAACGGCAAACTGTACACGAAAGCTTCTTGTCGAATGATAAAACAATTATTGAATTCGATTTCACAAAATATCGTGTTTTGTCAGTGTGTCGCAGATCAGTTATTTGCCGCTGCCGAAGGCAGCGGCAAATAATTGATCTGCTCGCCACTGGCAAATCACGATATTTTGTTCAACCTCGTCCAATAATTGTTATTATTGGCGGAAAATTGCGGGAATCAGGGCGGGGGATGAATCGCCTTGCTCCAGGCTGGTCAAGATTCAGGAACAATGGAATTTTGAAACAATTTGGGGTGGCAAATGGGTTTTACTTCATTCCATATCGGTACCCTCTATAAGCTTGTAAAAGGGATCCTTGAGAATATCTATTGAGAATATCTAATCAGTTGAACACAGATTAGTTCTGATCAAGATCATTATCCTTTCTTGCTCTGATATACAGTATTTAGGGTTGAACACCAACCCTAACTACTGCATCTTAGTGCTAAACCCCAAAATGCTATCAAAAGCTAAGAAAATCTCTATAGCCACTACGTTTATTAGAGGGATCCAATACCAACTGAGCCATAGCAAAACAAGACACGCACGGATCCCCTACGAACAGTGAGAACGAATTGCCACTGCGAAGGGTATATTGGCTGACATATAAAACAAGGAGGGCATCAATATGGCTTTTCTGGCAGCACTTTGGTCTACATATTTTGGTGTTTTGGTTTGAAATTACTGGTTTATTTTACTATACGGCAGGTGTATTCAGGTGTGTTACGTCATCCAAGCCTTGCGCCTTCCAGAACAACCAATCAGAAAGCACAAAGTTCAGTGTTCGTTTTTATGGCGACATTCAATGGAGACAGATTTTTGAATAATGAAAGACACTTGCATTTTCCTAACTATCTACTCTTTTAGTCTCAAATATAATACAGTTCTTTATCATTTTTTAAATTTTATGCGTTGAGGTTTTGTTACATATATACACCTAAAATATTAATTACACTATAAATAGAGGACTTCAGGAAACCTGTTCATCTATGTGATCATGATAGGATTACACAAATAGCGAATGGCGATGTGTGTTTGCAGACTATCAATATTCAACTCGATGTTCACCGGTTTACCATCCTCTGTTTGTGTAATTCAGTGTTCTTTTACATGGCCTTAGTATCGGTTTACAAATTAAAGTCCTTGATCTAAGGGCATTGTTTCATATATAGGGCCCCAAATAATAATTAGAGCGATTTTACAAATCTGAAGATTGACTCGCTGAGTGAGTTGAACACAAAACAACAGCGCCCAACACCATGTTTATATTTTTTACTATTTTGGTTCATTTTATCAATGGCCTTTAGAAAGGGTAGTTTTATAAGTGACACAGCCATTCAAAAGCACAGTCCACCAAAAAAACCGAGAGGATGGTAAACCTGCGTTTTTTATAATAACTGGCGCCCTGCCCCTTTGTGTTTTTGTGAACATATTGACATTATATCGTTCACCATTAAACCTTGATGATACAACATGGACATGTAAAGCATTATTCACACTTACAATGATGCATTGTCTGTAATGGTCGTCTCCTGTGGAGGTTTTTTACACTGACCCTCTCACCAGTCAGCTAATAAACTTGCCAAAGAAAATCGTGTTTTCCATCTTCTCAACTGATACGTGGATTTCATTTTATGTTTTAAATCTTAATTTTTTTCATTTTATATCCAAAATAAGTTATAATTACAGAGGAACCTCGATTTAACGAACCTCTATACAACGAAGTCCTCGGTATAACGAACGATATTTTTCAGTTCAGTAATAGTAAAATGCACGGAAAAGAACCTTGATGTAACGAACCCTCGTTATAACGAACCAATTTTCCCAGTCCCTTGGCACTTCGTTAAATCGAGGTTTCACTGTACTCCAGTAAAGACGAAACGCCATGAATTATGCAGTACTTTTGTGCTGCACCTCTTAAACAGTTGCCACTGAAGTGAAAACAGAAGTGGATCGGGATCTGTGTCCTACTGTACAGCATGCGTCCTCTTCAGGTATATTTTCAGCTCTGAATTAAAGGTGCATTTTCAGTCTGCTGCTTTAACTCTTAGCGCTTATGACATCGCTGGAACGAGGTGATAGAAAATTAAATAAAATGAGGCTCCAACAATTCCTAGCATTCCAAAGACTACAGCAGTTAGGCTCCAGTACTTGGCCTGTTTGGACCTCCACACGGCACCTTCCCTGTTGCCATCATCATACGCCGTATCGACCTGAAAAGATGAAACCATAGAAACCAATCAGTAAAAATGTCTGAGGAAGCTAAAATAATAACGTCTTCTGATGCCTCTGGCAAACATGTTTATTTTGGGAAAAGACAATTGACTTCATATTGTCTGATGGCCGCTAGTCTGAAATGTCAGCCCTCTCCTCCCCTAACCCATGCGCCCCCGAGACGGCTGACATTTCAGACTACTGATAGCCAAGTAATACGAGCAACATTTTCACGAAACTTTTTGAGCAACAGCGTTGCGTGACAAGTTGAGCTCGCTTGCAGCGCGTATTACCACCCCCAAGCGGACGAAAAAACGCCGCTTCAACTTTTTGCAACATGAAAATTTGTTGAGCACAACAAACAATCTCAACTTGCAATGCAAAGCTGTTGCGCTGCAAGTTGTACTCAAATTTTGCCCGTATTATTTAGCTTTAACTTCACCTATGTCATTATTAGCTACCGACAACAGAGAAACCTCTATCGGACACCAATAAACAAAATGCTAGAGATACTCTCTTGCAATTGATTATCATCGCACGCTGCAGGGTACAATAACGCTGCCCTATTAAAAAAAAACCTTTCGTCACTTTTACAGCGTGTGTAAAGTCGGTCGGGCTGTACATTCTTCTTATTGTATATTGTCGTTTTTTTGTTTTTGTTTGTTTGTTTGCTTGTTTTCATTCAGAGTGTACAATTAAAACAACTAGCTCCTTGATTCATTCTATTACAGAAGATTAATCCATGACAGTTTATGTAAAAACCTTTTCCAGGATACCGCATCCTCTTTAGGCCTTCCCCGCAACAAAAAATGGTAACCTCAAAACATTTCTCGTTTATGGGCGTCTTAGAATTATTTTGTGCGCATGCGACCCCACAACGTTTAACAATCATCGCAAGAAAAATGTTTTATTACATTATAGTTGGTTCATTACATTAACTGCGTTAGTTGCTATTGATCACACTGGGTGTAATTTCCGTGGGCACAGGAGATGGCTCTTGGTGAACTTATAGTATAAGGTATGAGATCTAGAATAAAGGAGTGAAAATATGAAAGTCTGCATCCCGCCGCTGCAATGTTTACGGTATACCTTAGACATTAACCTGCGATCAGGCCGAATTTTAGCATCGCTCTCATATTCTCTTACGTGGGTCGCTCGCTAAAATAGGGCCTGATACAATCTCTCTCAAGAGTTCGTGCACGGCGGCCAAATTTTGGCCGCGGGATCTCGCAATCTGATTGGCCCTTTAACAATAGAGCTGTCAACGGACGTAAATTGACTACCAGTTTTCGATCCGATCGCCATCGCCAAGGAACAAGTCTGCCGAGGTCAACGTGTCGCTCAAAGATATTCTCGTCGTTCTAGGAGAATTGCCATCATTTCTTTCTCTCCTGAGAATGGAGTCCGGTTTGAAGCAAGCTCTCTCTCACTCGGAGCAGAGAGGTACAGCAACAGTGAAGTACGTATCCCGTTTTACCCAAGTAATAAAGACTTTCAGTGTATTCATTCAGTGTTACTAACGTCGTTTTATTGTTCTCTGACATTGATATCAAAGGATCTGACTAGGTTTATAATAAATGTACTTCGTTTTAAAATTCGCTGCTGCTTAGAGATGAAATTCGCTGGTAATCTCAAATATTTATCACTTCTGGAACTAAATTAAATTACAAAACACTCGTTTGTTTATAAACGGTTTTATTGATATCTGAGTGAAACCGAAGGTATTTCTCTTAATTTCCCAAGGTATTTTACGTAGAAAATCGGCGACAAATGCGTAGAGACTATTTCTGGATACCACCTGAAATGAGAAAGGATTCAAACATGCAGCATATTTTGGTACATGACAACCTCGTCGTGTTCTGAATTTTCATTCAGTTTCAGCTCAGACAGAGCAACTATGTAAAATACCGGAGCGCGTTCCTTCAAGTTGTAAATTTGAGCGCTACTGCCAGGATTTATCGCAGTCTGCGATTTTCTTATTTTTGCCGACATTTGGGGACTTTTTGCGAATGCCGTTATGGCAAATTTGCATGCCGAGGAGCGTGCAAGCAGAACAAATTTTGATTGGCTGTTTTGTTGAATGTCAATCAATCAAAAAAGTGGGCGGCAGACGTTCTGTAGAAGGATTGTATCAGGCTCTATTTTTCGTTTCGCCCTTCCCGCCTGAATGTTTCACCGAGCGAAACGAAAACAGAGCCTGATCGCAGGTTACTTAGACATTGACTGTATAGTCATCAAAAGCACGACTACAAAGCGTTAATGTTTCTACTCTTACCTGAAGAGCGCAAATGACACCCACAATACCAAGAGGTAAGCAGCAGCAGATCATTGCGATAATCGCCAAGCGAAGATGATTGTCTGGCCGAGGAATGAGCTCCCGACGATTTTGATAATATGTCGAATAGCGAGATTTTCTTCTTTCGCCGTCCTTAATATAGGAAAAAAGTGGGTTAGGTACCTTAGCCTCATATGCAATATAAGCAATAAAAACCCTTTGTCGCCTTAATTTATGTTGCCTTCCTCTGCTTCGTTTTGTTTGTTTGTTTGTTTGTTTTTAGGCGTCTCATATCTTGACACCTCCCCATTAACACTATCCGAAAATTTTTTCGCTCTTCGGTGGTGGTATGTACGTGTTCCATTGCTCTGCAGGTAGGCAAGAGTTCTTGAGTTCGTTTTGAGACTAATAGCAACTAGGAAGAATGTCCACCAAATTTGAAAGCCCCTGCGCAATTGCAATTTTTGTTCGAAATTTTCTTAACTCTCAATACTTCCTTGCAGGCCCTAGCTACCTCAGTCGTAAGTTGCCCCAAGCCACTTCTGCTTGGGTGGGAAAATTGCATATTTCCACATTTTTTTCCTGACAGATACACGCTACAGTTACCTGGAAAATCCTGTTTAATTAACAACTGGATTTCTTTTTTCTGATTTAAGCAGCCTTTCGGTAGGATGCAAGGAGCCAATGCTTCCCTTTTACTGTATAATAACAACAAGCATTTCTTAGAGCTGATAAGTGTTGTAAATTTGTTATTTGCTGCTTTGTTCAATAAAGTGATGAAAAAAAAACAATAAACATTTCTCTGATTTCGCAATTTTCTAAGCCAGGACTTGTTCAAATGTGGATTATAAAAAGTGTTAGAACAAAATGCAATTATAAATTGGTGTCGGTTAGTTTGATGTATTTTTGCAGCAAACTAACTAAATATAAACACATCTCGCTTAGTACTGACCTGTACTGTGGGTATAACTGTTACGTGAACTTCACACTGAGAATCATCGTCCGTTGGCCACGTGTCTACGGCCAGCTCTGCTGTGGAGCCCGGCAGGGGCGTTACCTGGCCTTCCTCTTCTCTGTCCTCCTCCTCGTCTGAAGAGGAAAGTGATGGGGGTTTTCTGACGATTTGTGGCGGTGATAGGTTGTTTTGATAGATCCCTCCTTTACGCAAAACTGAAAATGAATAACAATCAATGAAAACGTTTAGACGCGGAATAGTGTGGGAAATTTATAAGCAAGGGAAAGAAGACAAGATGTTGTTAAAAGAATGAATACGAAAAGAGGAAAGCTAGTATAAAGTATTCCATTTGCTTTGTTTTGTTTGTTTTTTATTTGTTTATTTGTTCGTTGTTACGTTGTTGTTGTTGTTGCTGTTGTTGCTTTTCAATGTGCTTCCATCTTTACTTTGAGGTGCATGGCAAGCGCCAAAAATGGGGGGGGGGGGGGGGAATTCCCAAGAATGGAGCACGAGGTGAAAACACCAATAAGCAAAGTAGACTTTTTCCCAGACCTAAATGTTTGAAGATCGTTTAGGCTGCTGCGTAGTGAGCCACCGACATTGGACCTGTGAACTGCAGCTAAAGTGCATGCATGGTAATCTAAATTACTACGTCACCAAAGTAACAAAAAGTAACATGTTGTACATGACATGTTTGCGACATAAGTAGAGTCGTCAAAAGTCAACCAAGTTCTGAAACGTGGGAAGGTAGGATATCCGGTAGGCAATGCTCAGTACATCCAGTAGTAAATAAATGTACCAAACTGTTACCCATAGGAAACCGTTTTATGCTCGAAATAGCGAGTAGTTCGAGTGACAGTCTAAAGCAAACTCCCAGGGTTAAACTTAGGGGCGAAGGGAGTTCATGATGGGAACTCTAATACCAAGGTAAAACTGACTGACGAACGACAAAAATGTTCACTGTCATCAGCTAAGAAACGAAGGTTTTATTTAACCATTGACTGAGAAATCTGAATAACTGTCTGGTGAGAAGGCAAAAATTCAACAAAATTTGTTAAGTTGAGAAACTCACGGTTCAGATGAACCCCATGGCTTTTAAATAACCACCGAAATAACTGTATCAAGCGAAAAAAAATTTCAGAAAGGAAACTTTTACTGGCATGCAATTTAAAGCGTTTATTAACAAGGTACGCTTTAATTAGCGATGGCTAAACTAGGCATTAATTACAAAATACATCATTTTCATTACCTCCATTTGGTTCCATTCCATTCATCAATTCACAAATTTCTTAAACCTTAGGGCCAGCTCACAACAAGGTGAATTCTGAAAAATGCAAATTAATACAATGACCGTTTGGTGTAACGACTCAAATGGGAGAGTCGGGAAACGTAGACTTAAAAGAGACACTGCCTTAGCGCTAGCGATAATGCCTTAGCTCGATAGAGCTGACATTCAATGCAGCACTAAAAAAAAATTCACATCTTATTTTGGGAAATGAACCGAAAAAGAAACAAAACTGTTACAGTTTTAAATCTTTCACTAAAATGGTCACACTCAAGTAAGATTCACGATTAACGGGTTTTAAAAATGCGACCTCCAAACAAAACAAAAATTATTAAACAGAAAAAAATCTAAAAAAAACAAACAAAAAAATTGAAGCATTAATAAAACAAAGTTTACTCTACAAATCCACTTTGTTATTAAACAGTAAGGATTTCTAAGTACTTTATTTATCTTTATTAGAAAGTTTAGATAGATATCTATTACACATTTTTCTTTATCTTGTCTTACCGATACTAACAAGATTTCTGTCAGCCAAAGTATATTTTTTCTCACATTTCACAGCTTATATTTTCCAATAAACGATCCATTGCATCTCCAAAGTTCTTGTTGTGTTTATATTAGGTGTCCAACCATTATTTCAAGTTTCTTTCGATTTCAAAATCAAAACCAGGATATCGACGTAACAACTTCAAATAAAATGTATCACATGAAAGTTCGAATAGGCCATGAGAAGAGACAAACAGATTTGAAATCTTAATCTGTACATACGGGATTGTTTTCTTGTCAAAGAACAACGTCAGGGGTTCGCATAATCGGCTTTGGATTTTGGCATTTCCACAAAACCGATTGGAAGAATATTTTTCTGTCATTTGGAAGAGATTAATGTGTTTTTAATAGCGTGATTCAGCGCTGTAATGACGTGTGATAGCGTCTACCTAGAGTCTAAAATGTCTCTAATGTAAGTTTGTTAGGTTCAATTACACAAATGTACCTAGCCAGTCAAATTTTAAATCACGAAAAGGCCAAGCCAGTATAAATAAGTTCATGATATAGGCTGTGAAATAAAAAGGTTAAAACCGGCGTTAAGTAACCAGAATATTAGGATTGCTCTTTGCAGGAAGTTACACTGAAATAATTTCGAGTTCAGCCGCTGCTATTTATAAGGGTATCTGATGGGATAGATCAGCATAGCTAGTTTAAAAAGAGCCCAGAATGTAAACTACGCTGATATAACAAAATAATAGATATTCTTCAGAACTAAAATACAGAGATATTTCGCTCGAATACTTCTAAATTTTTGGCAGCTTAACTGTCCATCTGCTTTTAACAATTTTTTGGATTTTCGATTTTGGATTTTGGATTTTGGATTTTTTTAATTTAAAAACGCGAAAGGTTTCTAACATGAAAAAAGAAACGACATTTTGTGGTAAAATATAATCTGTCAATATTTTCGGAAACGGAAAAACATGGCACCACGATGCAATAGTTGTATGAAGAAAGAACTGAAATCGGATGTGAAATATTTTGTCATAAAATATGGAAATCTGAAATGATTGTGACTACAGTTTTAGCACGATTTTTTACACCTATCCAATTTCTTTTTTCCAAATTAAAATGACAGCTAAATTTTCTCATTATGTCAATGCTCGCTTCAGCTAAAGTTTGGAAGGGAAGCTCATTGCAATACCGTAAATTTGAGGATAGGGCACGTTAAGAATGTCAGCACTGGGGCCTGCAGCAAGAGATACAAATATATATACGCAGGGTAGTGGTCTCCTGATATAGGTTTGAAAGTGTACCAGGGGCCCGTTTCTCGAAAGTCCCAGTAACTTTTCGGGCGCGGAGCTAGAAATTAAAATCGAAATCTATAGACCGTTGGCTTAGTTTTCAGCCCGCATATCAGCCCAACTTGTTTTATCAACTTCAGTAGAATTTTACAGCTCAGCTTTCATGATCAAAACCAACAATGTTGGAGTCCTTGATGCAAACATCGAACACCTAAGATAGCTTTCCAGGCCAGTAAAATTATCGAGACTTTCGAGAAAGGGGTCCCAGTACTTATATCATGGCAGGCTCAAAGTTTGGATTAAATAAAGGGTCCAGAGAGTCTAAACATCTTTAGCAGGCAGCATGGAGACAATTTGTTGACAATTCATCTGGAAAAACAAATGCTTTTTAAAGTAGCAAAAAAATGCCTATGGTGTACGGTGTTGAAAAACTCTGCAAGGGCCAACGGACACAATTCTCAAAAGGATCAAATGTCTCTTTTTGTGATTGCAAGCTAAGATAATCTTTTGTTCATGACCACCTTTTTACTAATCTACACGAATTCATTGCATGAAATTATTTGTTTCCGCCCTTGTCAGATACTTCACTTTTTTAATGGTAAAAAATTTCGTGAAGTGCTTGTATTTAGTGTTTCCTTGGTTTCCCTGGTAGCGGCAAGTGGTGTTCAAAACAGCATATGTTTGAGTGACGCCTGGGGTTCGACAGTCAATAGCCCGTATTGATTATTTCATACGCTCAGTTGGCTTTCGGGTCAATATCACTTTTATTTTTGAAGTGCACAATGTAAACAACGTGTTCGAAAGAGACATGAATTCCATTGAAGTTAACTCGAAGGAAAATGCTACGAGATTCATTGGAACAAACAGGCAGACGTGGGGTTAACGCAAAGAACATGAGAAAACTTTCTCGCAGCGAAGAAAAAAGAGCGATCTTAAATGTCTGCAGCTGTATGCTAATAATGTATTGACTTGATAACAAATAAAGTGTGCGTTGAATGCCCTGATGGGTCCGGCGCCAGCGTCTTATTTGCCTTTTGGTTTTTGTTGATGGCTTCTCTGCCAGTTCAGGAATATTAAATGAACGTTTAAAGTTAGAATTGACTACACAAAACAAATATATTGAATGGTCGGTAAAAAAATGTTTAACTTTTCACATTCTAACCACAAATCCGTTAGTTTACTTTGAACATCCCGATCAATTTGTTACTCACTGTATTCCAAGCCACTGTTTAAGTTATGTTTGTTTTTTAGTGCGTTCAATAATCACAAAACGGTGACAGAGCAACTCTAAGATCATAAGTAAGAGACCTTCAATCGAACCGCCTGTATGAAACCTCTAACTTACTCTCAGATAAATACTCTACCTGTGTTAATATGTGTTTCTAACTTTTGCGTCTGTGGATAAAAGCCCTGAAGTGCCACATTCGAATTAAAGCTACAAAGCAGTACTTTTCTGTGGTGCCGTTTGTGTCTCGATGTCAAGCTTGTAAATTTAAATTAAGAGTTTTTCTCTTACTTCAAACATGGCCACACCAGGAAGTATATGTAAAAATGTTAGATTTTTTAATCCGACCGGTGGTTTCTCGGTACGTGAAATGTTCGCGTGACTCGTAACGCCGTTTAACTTACAGACGGGAAAGTCAACTTGTTATGGAAGTGTTAAACCAGAATAACTCGTACCTTCTGTTCATTTGTGGAGTTCTTCTGCCGATGCTAGAGTCACAGAACGATTAAAAACTTCCTGTTTTTACCAATTTTTTCCTCGTATAACGCAAAACTGTTTTTAAACGAGCCTCCATTGTCAGATAAGCTAGACTGAACAAGATCGAGTCGTTTAATATTATCATTATTAATTAACATAATTACTACCTTGTGACGTAGAACGTGCAATATCAGCCATGATATAATTCACAAGACAATACGAAATACGTGATACCTAATGCGTCCTCCTATCTGTTGCAGAAAAAGTGGTAAAAATGAACGCTATCTCAAAAATTTGTTCGAAAAAATCCCTCCGGAAAATGCAATTGCAATTTCCATTGCTCTATGGAATAAATATTCCGAGACATTTAGGGAAGAACGTTTCGGACAAGAAATCCACCTGCTCCGAAAGTGGAAAATAGATTTTGGTGTTTTACCGGGAATTAGCAAAACAGCGTTCAGTCGACCGAGTGTCTTATTGGCTTTCTTGGCGTTGCTCATAATTGTAAGCTTTTATTTAATTAGAACGGATGTGTGTTAAGCTAAAACTAAAGACGTTTAATATTTTTAAGAGGTTTAATTCGGCAAGAAATCTTTCATGTGACAAACACCACAGAATTGGCTAATGTTTTGCTGCTAATTGTAGGTTTAGCTAGTTTGAATCATCGATCGTCCGCTATGCAAAACTATTAATACAAAAACTTCAAAGAAGTAGAATATATACTTTACGCTTGAGAAGATAAGGAATTCGGAGAATCAAAGGAAAATGATGAAGCGACGCAAAACAGGAAAACTTCAATTAATCCGGCAGAGCAAAGTTTGATTTTCAGACGTCAGAAACTAACAGGGACAAACAAGAAGAAAAATTTCTAATATTACTATCTATTAGTTGAGCTTCTTTTTACCAAAATTTCAGTGGCTGGCAAGTTGGGAAAATAAGTTTGCGCTGCTCGTGAACGTAAAAATGCTTCAAATTGTAACACTTTAATAGCAGGCCCGTAGCAGGGGGAGGGGCAGGGGGGCTCAAGCCCCCCCCCCCCAGAATTTTTAGAAGTTAAAAAAAGAGAACAATTAATGTGCCAAAAAATATATAATGAAAACAAATTAATGTGTAACAATCAGTCTTGAATGCTGATGCTAAAAGTGTCTTTTATCACAACCTTTAACAGGGTTCGAAATCTGTTGAGTTGAGTCACTAGCCACCAGGGAAGGGGGCCTCAAGGGGGCTTCAAAAATCTACTAGCCCACCGCACATTTCAGTCGCCCAGGTTCCTTAACCAACGTCTTTCTTTTCCCATATCACCTTGACCCTGGCAGTATAGCTCAAGACCGTGAAAGACTTTTAATAGCTAAGCGACTGCTGTGTATTTGCTGCAAGCTTTAAGCCCATTGTTGTAAGACAATTCTAAGGAACTAAATTATATTTATTTCACCAATCGAGTGACAACCGTTACGTAAATGTTTACGAGAGTTAAGTAAAACAAGTCCGAAATTCGTTGCTTAGCTGGCGAAATGCTTGAATTTTTACAAACCTTGTAACTTTAAGGATACTTTTTTTAAAACTGATGCTATAAATCTGGTGGATGTTGCCAACAACTTTGTCGGGACAAAGCAAACAGGAAGCAGGTTTTTGGCAAATTTTCAACGAACGAGGCCCCCATAAAGCTCTGATAAAGGTGTGCTTTTTGACAAAATCGATTGAAATTGTGGTATTGTGAACAGCGTTAGTATCTATCTGACATGAATTTTTGTACGCCTTATGACCTATTTGTTAACATCTGTGTTTTGGTGGGGGGTGGGAGTCTTTGACTAGGCCAATTTGCTCGCCCCCCCCAGTTATTTCAGCCTTGCTACGGGCCTGAATAGAGTGAAATTATGAATCGCTTGTACTTGTTGACATGTAGGCGCCGACACTAAGATTTCACCCATCAAATGAAGATTATTTAGCAGTACTTTCTTGTTGTACTCTTTAATATGCTGTACATGGATCCCACCTTTGAACCTGTGGTTAAAATCCTTTAGTCTTACATTCAAACGAAAGCTATTAAGACTGTAATCATATAACACTGTGCAATGATAGCCTGCGCGCAGACGTCTCCTATTTCCTTTGCTTCACTATTTCCTTTTCCGCGTGAAGCAAAGGAAATAGGAGACGTCTGCGCGTAGGCTATGCAATGAGGGTTTGACTCTTGAGTCTGTGGATAAAAATCCTAAAGAGCGACCACTTAAATGAGAACTACTGAGCAGTACCCTTTCTATGATACTGTTTCTCAAGCAGTGCTTTTCCCTATAGTACAGTTTAGTATGATGAACAAGGAGGTGGTGGCAACTTTTGAGTTTGAGGATAAAAGACTGAAGTGTGACCATTGAAGTGTGACGTGTAAGTGTGACCTTTGAAATGAAAGCTATTGAGAAAAAATTGTTCACCAAAGTGGAAGTGAATACCGAGTCGCCAAGTGGTATGGTAAATAACCACTATTGTTCTGACCCAGCAAGCACAACACCCTTGAGCTGATTCCTTGTACGGTCTTATCAAGCTGATAAATGGAGTTTTCTTTTGAAAAAGCGCTTCTTTTCACAAAAGGGCTCGACAATAGCAGCTAGCCCAAAGTCAACTCTACAGACGTTTATAGGGTTGCCGTTAGATTGATGGTTCTAAAATTGGTTTTAGGTTAATGTTTTATTCTGCTTCGAGCTATGAGCAGGGAGCAACTTGAAAAAAGAAAATAGTGGACTTAATAGTAGACCTTTCTCTGGTGTTACGTTGTGCACTACCAGTGGTGGGCAGGCTTGCAAGCCCTGTGACCCCAGACCTGTGCCGGCACGAGCCTTGTGTTCCTGGCAGGATTGTTCTGAGGGGGAGCGATCAGACGAATCAGCATCCTTGTAATTCAGGCTGATGTGCGCAGGGATAGCAAGTCTATATCGTGCAAAACGACATTTCCAGGAACACCAACACAGCGAAACCGACTAATACTGTTACAGGGAGTGATGCACGTCAAGAATCTAAGCACATGGTCAATGGACTAGGACCGAACGGAATACAATCTCACTCTCGAAGCAGTTAGAAAAAGGGCTGAGGACAAGCAGGAGAGGAATTCCCTTGTGGTGACTCCATGTGCCACTAAGGGGTCTTCGGGTCCTAGGTGAGCGAGTCAGTCAAATAACTGGAAAGCGACGGCCTAGCGCCAGGCGGGCGGAGCTTCCGCATGCTTCGCTGGAACAAGTGCGCGATAGCTGAGGTGGTGAGCTTTTTTATCATTATTTCCTTCTCTTTCTTATTTTTGGCTTGCAACCTTGTTTTTCCCAGGTCAAGTATTACTGAGATCGATCATTTTTTCTACGAGCCCATGCAGAGGCGATGATGCAGATTCATAGAGTATAAATGTGTATATTATGTGTTAATCTTTATTCATAGATAACACTTCCTTCAATTTATTACCGTTCTGTATTAATTTACAAGCGTACAAGAAGGAAGGACAGGGAAAACCATTCCAAAGTGACGATTCTTTACCGTTGACCGTGATCTTGAGATTAACATACGTTACTCTTTCATCATTAAGCTTCATTAATTCAACTTCCACATTATATACCTCTTCATCATTAGTTTACAAGTGTTATGGACGTGAAAGATACTAGGTATGTACTTTCTGCCTGCCCGTTCGTGAGTTGGCCAGATTATTTATGGTAGTACCAAGGTACATTACATTCATTTGCTGTGCCGTATGTCTTGTACTTATATTTATCCAGGCAGTCTCCTCCCGATGAACCGAACAGATCCGCCTGACCATCGTAATGCTTGTCCATACCACTTGTGCGCCATTCTGGTTTGTATCTGTTGATATAAAATGTGTCAACTTTTAAAAATTGAATCTTAACCTAATCCAAAGCCAATCGACTGTTTTGAATACAACATGAAACAGATAAATGATAAAATGATAAGTCAAATTTAACGTCATAGTGTAGGGAGTAGTCGCCTAATCTCCCAAGCCAGGGACTCATGTGTAAACACTTGACGTCCAGGTCGAATTGAAATTTGGCAACGTTGGTTTTTAAGGAGGGAGGAAAACCGGAGAACCCGGAGAGCAACCCTCGGAGCAAGGACGAGAACCAACAACAAACTCAACCCACACATGACACCGGGACCGGGAATCGAACCCGGGCCACACTGGTGGAAGGCGAATGCTCTGCGCCATCCCTGCTCCCCCGCAGACGAGGACGAGAAATGAAGTCATTACTTACTAGTCACAATCGAACAATGGCAAACATGCATTCCCTCAGGGACAAAGATGGGGGCTTAAACTAGGGAAATTCAAACCCGTTGCTAAGATATCAGTGTGTGTCAGTGATATCACTGGTGTCAGTGTGCAATGTGTTGTCCAATGTTTAATTTCAGTTCAAACTAGGTAGGGAACAGAGGGCGGAGCAGTATTAACCAGGCATACATAAATATGCGGGTATTAAAATCACGCAGTGCTTTCTCTGCCTGGGAATTACGAGTTGCCAGGCTATTACACAGGCTTTGCCTTCGTACTCACTTGAAGTTGGGGCGGATTTTGTGACGTCACTGACTGACCTACTCACGTCCCAGGCCTTTACACGCACTTCATGTTTGTGCCTAGGGACTAGTCTAATTAATCAAGAAGTAGGGAGAAGCACTCGCCTGCGGCTCGTGTTCACTCTACACTTCTTTCGTGCTCTCGTCACTTCCTTGAGTGCTTTATCACAGAACAAAGCACGGTTTTGGCACTTTTATTTGTTTTATAATATAACTTTGCTCCCATTTATAAAGAAATTGGCTTTAATTTCCAAGAAAACGAGTTTTATTCATAGCTTGCAAGCAGGCGCAAGAAAGGTTTTCAGCTTGCCAGCACGTGCAGAATCAGTAGTGGCGTCACGGGTTACTCAGTGCATCTGTACTCTGTGTACGCGCGAGGTTTAAAAAAAAAAGGTGCTGCGAGGGATAGTCCGTGAGGGACTCGCTTCCACTGTCAAATTTCCTGCTGTTAAAGGGGGGGGGGGACATAGTGTTTATTGGTCAAGAAACATGCAAAGAAATGATCATAATCTACCCGTTCTTTGGGAACTGCACAGTGCGAAGGCCGTTCTTCCTTCTGTCAAAGCTCGCAATTCAGTTAATCGTTTCGGACAACTGGACCCCAGAGTACTATCACCAGCTTCATCAGTTTAACCATTACAAAGTGTAGAGGCAAAACGTATAACGAATACAGTTTCCTTCCTCCCTTGCCAATTCCTAGGCAATTTTTTCTCGAGAATTTTGTTTTAAATTTGTTTGTATGTAGATAGGTGTTGCCTACATGTATGTACCGCCCCGACTCTGAAGGAGACGGTTTTCGAGTTTTTGACCTAGTCGTCTAAAATAGAGTATATGGGTATATATCTCTACCGTTTTTGTCCTCAAAGGCATTCTAGCCGGTCAGATCTGTTCAAAATAGAGAATATAATGGGCCTTTTGGTCTGAAACTGAGTACAGCGAAGCCCCGTTAAAGCTAATGCTATTTTTTCGCCTGGGCACGCTGTAGCGAGTATGCAAGCAATATTATTTCTTAGAATATGGTCACACCCACTGAGCCAATCAGTGTCCAGCATTTCGATGCTCTATATTCCATAAACTGTCTTAAATTATGTAACGTGGTGGGGGCTTTGAAGCACAGGGAAATTGTGGGGTAAAATTAGTATTCACAGAGAATTTCTGCATTCATTAGTAGCTCTATATAGTCATTAGTATGCTCTATCTCATAGAGCATACTAATGAGGCATTGTTTTTTGTTGGAAGCCTCATAAGTATGCTCTATATAGAGAATACTAATGACTAAGTAAAATTTACTAATGAATGCACAATTTTTCTGTGAATATTTATAACTAAATCGATAGAAACAACAGCACAGGTGACCCAAGCTAACAGTGTGAGCATGGGGATAAATATAAGGATTTGTATGGAAATTTAACAAATCATTTCTAGAATCGTAAAATAATTTGTTTTTCGCAAATAAAGTTCCTTACTTGTTTTAGTTTGTGTCCATTGTGTGTTTCTTGGTTTTGTGTGCTGAATTGAGCTTATTTAAAGCTTTTTAAGCGACTTTGGTTCATCGCTCACATACTGTGTAGATAATACTGAAAGGTTGAAGCCAACCTTGGGGTCTCCCCATAGGGATAAAAATTGTCCTCCTTCCCAGTCCCGGCCGCGTTCAGTGCCCCCGGTATGCCTGCCACGGGTCAAATCGAATCGTTTTAACACGTGTTGACTTTATCGACGATTATCTGTGACCTAAGGATTGGTATAATTTGCCTCTGGCCGGCCTCAAAAGGTAAGGACGTTATTCTTCATTGCTTCTAGGGGGGGGGGGGGGAGGGGGACTGAAACCCGGTAAGGTTTCGAGGAGAAAATCGTTCGTACTTTTGCCCTCATTAATATTCTGCACTGATTCTGGCTCCAACCTTTCAGTATTATTTGCACAGTATGTGAGCGATGAACCAAAGTCGCTTAAATAGCTTTAAATAAGCTCAAATCAGCACACAAAACAAAGAAACACACAATGGACACAAACTTTATTTGCGAAAAAACAAATTATTTTACGATTCTAGAGATGATTTGTTGAATTTCCATACAAATCCTTATATTTATCACCACGCTCACACTGTTAGCTTGGGTCACCTGTGACAACAGCTTCAACGGCGATGTCAGAAACACTCGTTATTTTTGTGTTTTAACTAAAAAAATGTAATATTACGGTGTAACAGCATAGCAAAAAGCAAATCGAAAGAAAACCCATTACTTTACATGAAATACGAAATGTTCAGACCTTAATTGAAATAGAAGGGCAGACTTATCTCTCCGTGTTTGCCGGACTAAGAGTATTGTACTTGAACTTGACTTTGGCCTCTTGGCTTTTCCTGCGGGTTCCCCACTTGCTGGTGTAGGTGGTTGTAGCGCGTCGAAGACTGCTTTCACCAATGTAAATCTAATAAATTTTTAGTGGCAATCACTGCCTCCAGTTCCAAATTTCCGTGTGTTGGCCCACGGCCGTTTACGCGCCAACTACGATAAACCGCGCGGTGAAGGACTCTAAAACATTGCACCTCAAAGGCATGCGTACAATAGCAAAAATATCGTAAACATAATAGCAACTTGGTTTCAAGGTGAGAACTAAAAAATTAAAATGCAAAAATACAATCTGTACGCAAAAACGAAATTGCTCGTGGGTGTGACCATGTTCTAGGATGGTTAGACAATGAACGCTCGTGTCCTATGGGATATAGCGTCCCTCGCAAGATAGAATGCCACTCGGCCCGCGGCCTCGTGCCATTCCATCTTTGCTCGGGACACTATATCCCATAGAACACTCGCGTTCATTGTCTAACCCTTAGATACCCTTACATAACACTGTTAAAGAACCAATCAGAAGCGAGTAGATTGCTCGGGTGTGAAATTTTCTCACCAAAGTTTCGCGTTTAATGATTTCTCAGCTATCTGCACACGCCCCCTGGCAGCCATTTGACCAAAGCACGTGCAAATAGCGGTAAATTCATCGACCATGGAATAAAACCTTCGGGTCAACAATAAATTCAACGTTGGCAGTGTTGGTGTAATCCACTAAATATTTCCTGCGAATTTAGTCCTCGGCCGTTCTACTTGGGCTCACTATAGTATGTGGTTGCTAAGATACATGTGAGTGGGATTATTAACGATAGAATAACTAATAAATCGGAAAAAGTAATTTGATTAATGCACATGCGCCGAGCTCGAGCTGGGAACCTGTCCCTTTAATACAACCACAGCTAGCCATCAAAAAGGAGTATCAACAACTACAAAAGATAAAAGGCGATATTTGAAAAGCGAAATGACATTGTAGCTGGAAAATTTAATTTTTGTCAATTTTTACTTGATTCAAATAAACATAGCGCGTTTCTAGCGACCGTATTAGCGAGATGAAATTATAAAGGTTACGGTCGTAAGGCGGGTTCACACTGGATGAAGGTTTCTAGATCTGTGCGGCGCACCCTTAGCCAAATTGCTAGGAGAAACCCACCCTCCTTGAGAGGCTGTTCTCGTCTGTATAACTGGACAAGACTGATCCGTATCAAACATGCATGGGTACAAATAGTCGTACAGTGCAATAGGCTTCTTTCGATATATTAAAATTCAGCTTGGTAGCGAGGCCTAGAGGACACAAACAAAAGAAATGAATAAACATGCTTGTAAAATTTCTTTTATTTGTGTCCTCTAGGCCTCGCTACCAAGCTGAATTTTAATATATCGAAAGAAGCCTATTACCCTCATGCATGTTTACGTCACAACCACCAAACCTCTCCGGTCGTCGAAGAGTGAACCTGCGAATTGTCTGATCAATGAATTCCAAAGCAGCAAAGTTGAAAAGAGTAATCAGACAAAAACACTTCCGAATTGGCAAATGCCTGCAAAGAATTCGGATCAATTCGTAGAAACGAGGCTTGGTGGTAAATTTTGAACCGCTGACGTAACATGCATGCATTAGGCGTATTTTTGTCACGCCTGTCAATTCAGACCCTTTCACAGGCACGTTGCGGAATTCAGATTCCTTATGGCTTCTATGACTTTCGAACTGGTTGTTGTAGAAAGAAACCAAGGACGCTCTGTACAGTGTAGACTGAATCTTATCCGGAATTAACGACTCCCGCCATACTATTGTAAACTGAAATTGAAAAGCAGAGACCGATACAACGTAGAATAAGAGAATTAGTTTTGTACTATATTTCGGCTGGCCAAACCAGCCTTCTTCAGGTACAATGGAGTTTACATTGGCTATGTTTAAATTTATATGGTGATAATGGAATCTTACTACTTTTAATACTTTTTTAGACGCTGTTAAACTCGACATAACTACCTACAAACCTAAAACTATCCGTGACAACCTTACCGCTACAGAACGACAGGCCATCCGCCAACTGCAGCAACGACAAGACATAATTATCAAACCCGCCGATAAAGGTTCCGGTACTGTTGTTATGGACAAAACTTGGTACATCGATGAATGCAACAGACAACTTTCTGACATCAAATTTTACGAACGCTTAGACAAAGACATCACTGCGAACGTACAAGAACGAGTCACAATTTATGTTAACGGTATGCACGATGACGGATTTATTGACGACAAAACCAGAGAATACCTTATACAGACCGACGTAAAACCAGGACAATTCTACATACTACCCAAAGTACACAAACCCGGCAATCCAGGACGCCCCATCGTTTCATCTAATAGCCATCCCACTGAACGCATATCCCACTTCGTTGACTACTACCTTCAACCTTTAGTTCATAAACTACCATCCTTTGTTAAAGACACTAACGACTTCCTTAACAAACTCCTCACCATCAGTACTTTACCCGCCAACTCTCTGTTAGTCACACTCGACGTTTCATCACTATACACTAATATTCCACATAATGAAGGTATTTATGCTTGTGACCACTTTCTAACTACTGCCTCTCATAAAACCATTCCAACCACCAAACTCTGTGACCTCATTCGTGTACCATTTATAACTACTTTTAATCCATCACTTCCTCACATCTCTAACATTATCAAAAGACATTTTCATTTACTACTCTCTTCTAACCGCTGCAAAACCGTTTTTCAACAGTTGCCTGTTGTTGCTTTCAGGCGCTCCCCTAACCTTCGCGATTTACTAGTGAAGGCTAAACTCCCTTCTAATTTGACTAATCCGCATCCACAACTTCCATCCGGTTCTTTTCGTTGTGGAAAGAACTGCGCTACTTGTCCTTATATTACTGACGGACTAACTACCTATACCTTCCTTTCTACTGGTGAAACGCGCCACATTCAATCTAACCTGACCTGTGACACTCAAAACCTCATCTACATGATTCAATGTAACCGCTGTAATTTACAATAAATAGGAGAAACTAAACGACATTTAAAAGACCGATTTAATGAACACCGCCGTACCATAGATAACCCTAACAGTAAATCTAAACCCACTACAGCCTAGTCTCCTACGCAGCCGTTTTTAGTGGCGTCACGCAACGCTCCCCCCACAAACGGCTGCTGAAAACTGAACCGCATTCCTTTCCCCAAATTTAGCCAATCTCAGCTCTGGTTCTAGAATTCAGAACCGTCGCGCGCCAAATGATCTGTTGGGAGATTCGCCCAATCACATCTTGTGTTTTATCGGTGACTCACGCGTACGTGACAAATGCAAATCAAGATGTTGATTTAATTAGGGAAGGCGTTCAACACGAGACGATACGGATGATTTCCAATTGGCGATAACAGACCAGGAAAGTACACAAGAGGCCTCGCAACATCAGACAAGTGCTGACTGTTAGAATCAGGCAGGAGCCTGAGAAGTACAAGTGGTAGAAGTGCTAGATTCTGTTCCGAAAAGCGGCGATTTCGAAGCTTTCGCCCGAGGGTTTCCAGGGCTGACAAGAAGCAGGGCTTTGTTAGGCTTTCCATCTTCAGATCGCAGCAGCCGTTGAGCTCTCGGTTTCTCTCTGGCTTTGAAGGCCTCCTCGACTTTCTTTTTGACTTTCTGAAAATTTTCAGCAGCCCGCTGGCTGAAACCTTACAAGCGCTTATAGCAAAAACGCGCTTGCAAATAAACAAATCAAGAGTTATCAGAGCAGTTAATATTGATATTTAATGCAAACTGGATAATTTCTACAAAATTTGCAGCACTTTTCCCAAAAATGAAGATTTTTTCATTCACCGTACAAAGTGACGAACAGGTAAAACACTTTGAACCGGTGTTTCTTCTTCGGTGTTTCAGCCATCCGAAACGGAATCACCAGCTAAGATGCCTGGTACATCACCGGAAAAACCCCCGGCCGCTTTTTTGGTCATTGTTAACTTGTAGAGACGTGATTGGTTGTTTCGATTTACCGCAAACACAAAGGGAAAGGAATGCGGTTCAGTTTTCAGCAGCCGTTTGTGGGGGGAGCGTTGCGTGACGCCACTAAAAATGGATGCGTAGAAGACTAACTACAGCCGCACAACATTTCATTTCCTCGCCTAACCACACTGCTAATGACATACAATTAATCCCCATCGAAAAAGTCTTCTCCAACCGAGACTCAATCCGTAAGGCCAGGGAAGCTTTTTTAATTTTAAAAGGCAGAACACTTGTTCCCGATGGCCTTAACATACGCGAAGAAACCTATTAGTTTTTCTACTTTTACTATTTTATTGTCATTTTTAAGCTTAGCATATTTTAAATTTTTTATTTTACACTGTTTACATATTTCCTGTATTTAGTTTTACGTATTTCCGGTATTTCGTAAGATTCCATTATCACCATATAAATTTAAACATAGCCAATGTAAACTCCATTGTACCTGAAGAAGGCTGGTTTGGCCAGCCGAAATATGGTACAAAACTAATTCTCTTATTCTACGTTGTATCGGTCTCTGCTTTTCAATTTCAGTTTTCTATGTGTCAAACCGATTAGATCACTCAGTTGATCCAACGTATACCGGTAGGAGATCGTAGACGGTTTGCTTGCTTGAACTTTTAATACTATTAATCGTTGTTAATGGGTAACTATGAATACATCTTATGTAATACACAGCTGCATCTACAGGAAAACTAAGCTCTTCGCCAGTTTGAACACGCTAATAAGCGCGCCCATAACTTTAACAAATCTGCCACGGCTGTTTAGGACTGTTTCTTAGCCTTGTTCAACTGTTCAGAGAGATGAAGACTTGAAGAGTAACGAAAGACCACCCCTGTGATCGACACTGCTTACTTTTATTACCGGCCTCTTCTAACGTAGCCTGTTCCAGGCGTTCAGATAGTGGAGCGCGAGCGAAAAATAAAGCGAGCGAAAGAGCGGGAAAATAAACGAGGGGAGACTGGTGAACGTTTCGATTAGTTGCCACGCGTCAAACGTGCATGACTTGAAAGTTATTTTTAAAATTCACAATAATCAAGATTATTAACTACACTGGTTGTGATATTGCGTAACCCTCTGAGAAAATAAACACTCTGTAATATCAACAGCGAGAGAGTCTGCTGGACGCCAAACGCATGCAGTTGAGACATGAGCTGATTAGGGAAGGAAAAGTATAAATAAAATCAGGATGAATTTTACTTACAAAATGGTCAGCCACAGGATTTTTGGTGAAGATGACTTGCATTTCTTGTTCTTCGGCGGTCACAACTAAACGGTCATAACTCACAACTACTGATGACCTTTCAAACAGCTTCAACTGTAGGCCAGTTTTAAGCTCGAGTTACCTCGCGTTTTGCCTGCGTGGACGCGCGATAGTACTCTAAATCCCAGGTTAATAATCAGTGAGCAACTATAGCATCCGACAACCAGAAATTTGTATTCGTCTTCTTTTTCTTCTTAATTGGCTAGTGATAATTTAGAACATTTTAACCCTTTAAGGTAGGTTTTTTTGTTACAAACCCACTGCAGGCTTTGCAGCTATAAACTAATTTCTTTGGCCATTATGCTGTCCTGATTTTCAACCAATTCGCTCAAAATGCCAATGTAAAAAAACTACGCTTTTTCAAGGTTAAGTTTTACCGCTGGCTCACGCACAAAACTCAAAGTTGGACTTCTTGGCGAACCTAACTATATCCTTACATTTTTCAGCTCTTTCTTCCCTTTTTCTTTCCCTTTTATTACGTTGTTGGCCTCGTCTTTACAGTGCGACTACCTCAGCTACAAAATGAAACCTAGCCGGCAAATGCATGCTCTCTCAGCCGGTGGCGCGCGGCGCCTGGGTACGAGGACCAGTCACTGATCAGTCAGATTAAACGAGCTTGTTAACAAGTTACTAGTTTATAAACAACTGATAGCTATCTCTTAATTGAAAACAAAGAAGGACTTTTTGTCCTTTTATAATAACCAACGTGGGATAGGCTGGTAGTAAGCTTCCATTTTACTCTTCTGAAATAGTTAAACTGACGAGGCACTTCACGTTCATCGTACCGGTA
The DNA here is from genome assembly GCA_964017195.1 of Siderastrea radians. Taxonomy (NCBI): domain Eukaryota; kingdom Metazoa; phylum Cnidaria; class Anthozoa; order Scleractinia; family Rhizangiidae; genus Siderastrea; species Siderastrea radians. The sequence goes on along the minus strand of OZ024887.1, from coordinate 10,177,246 downwards.
CCTTCCGCGATTCCTACTGGTATAAAGAAACGGCCTTCGCATTCAAGTTTCAGTAGGAGGGTCATCTTGAAAAAGGTATTCAAAAAGCCACCCCGACAACTCAAGGCTTGTTAGCTGGAGCTCAATTAGTAAAATTTTCGTCGAGAAACCGCTTGGGAAACTTAAGCTCGATGGAAGGAGACAACCTTTCCCCAAATTAAAACAAACGAAAGTTCAGTAAACTTTAAAAAGAGCTTCCACACTTTGGACTTTCCTCTCGTTCCATGAATAACCTAACAAAAGACATGATATTCTGAGCTCGACTTCTGGAAACAGTATCGAACTAATCAGGGTTGAGTTTTATAACGGAAAAATCTGTCAAATTTTGTCTAGTCTTTTTCGAGAAACGCCAGAAAAGTTTTAGTCTCGACACAGTGGAACTCTATTAATTGAGATTGCCGGTGGTTAAACGCGCTAAACGTACGGTCCTGGTGCCCCAGCAGTCTTTCGATTTCTCTCATTAGAGGTGAAAACAGCAAAAAGGTCAATCATCATTTGACAAAAAATATATTTAAAAACATCATGATTAATAATAAAATCTCTTGCAACAAATTAATAAAATTGAGAGAGGAGGAGGGAGGGTGTTGTATACCTGATGTGATTTGCAAAAGTAGCTGCGTAAACTCCACATTGCGCTGCGTCAAAACTTCCTCTACAGCGAAAGTAATTATCACAGTTCATTGCCTTAGCAGCTTTCATGTCCTTCAAGGCCTTAGACATCTTCTCCACCGCACACAAGATCTGATGCGGAGCCCCACGGTACTTTGCGGCAGCTTTTTTCATCCAGCGAGGAATGGAATCGGGTAAGTTTTCTAACCAGCTGGGAAGAGCTTGTTGACTCGATTCGCCCCTTTTCAACTCCTCGATTTTCGCGCTGTCAGGGATTTCTCGTCCGGAAACATTTCGCAACGGTAGTAGAATCACACTGAACATAAAAGCAGCCTTAAAGGTTGCGCCGTAGAAGTAACTTTGTGTCTTCATTTTTGTTATAGAAACTGCACTCTTCTTTCAAAACAGCAACAGCGATTACAAGCCTTACTCTTGACTTTGAGCTCGCACTCAACCCACGAAGCCTCCTGTCAAGTTCATCAATTTATATCTTTTAGGTTTTCAATTAGTGAAGAAACGTTTCCGCCCTAAATCTGCTTGTTATTCATTAACGTTCATTAAATTCTCCTTTGACGGAGAAATCAAGCTTTCAATTAAGAGTGATTGTCGAGAATTTGCCCATTTAGTGTCATTGAGAATGACAAAGTGTTACTTTGCCGCCTTTGACATTCAGGATATCCTCGAGAAATTCTGGAAAGATAAATTAAATTCTAGTCTATCTTTTAGATCTTTGCCCATAAAAGTCAGAGTATCTCTGAAATCGCGTTTCTAAACGAGGTTATCGTTGTCTTATTAACTCACGATCAATCATATCTCTTAGAAATGTCAGCCTTTTTTCAGCGGTGTGTATGAACTAAAGAAACTAAATGAGACAAGACCGGTGATATATTTTTTTTTGTATTCTACCTGAAAGATGACATACAATAAGATGCCGCACGTGTTGGCTTCAAATAAACAGTGATGAATCAGTTAGTGGACGGGAAAATTTATACGCTTAACAAACTGATTCATATAGCACCTGCTTAACAACGTTAACCTTTTTTACATGAAATTCACGATTCCAAAGAAAAAATAATTAAAATAAACGCAATCATACACCTGCAAACTGGTCTTGCATAAAGTCTCTTCTTCGAGTCTTTAATTACAGGCATTATTTTGTTGCTACACGAAATACTAAGTAAACGTGAAAAAAATAGCTAGGATTTTAAGGATTTCATTCAAAGATGCAAAGTAATTAAAGTACTGTTCAGTCGGTTTTAAAGTTTGTCACAGAAATTACAACAATCTTCTACAGCGCCACGGTTTTTACAATTGTAACTGTGGTGCTTGAGAATTTCATCACAAATTCAAAAGGCAGATATCAGCAGTGTTAAGGTTAATAAGAGACAAGATGGAAATCAGAAAGTAAACTCAGTGGATGAAAAAATGGATAAAAACACAGGGACACAAAAATAAAGAAATACTGTCTTTATTTTCCTTTATTTTCTTTTCTTTATTTTTCCATGCTCCGAGTATACTTCATGACTTCCATCTTGTCTGTCCTTTCTTTTTATCTTGAGTTTTCGGACTATAATACAAACGTATATACATATTACAAATACAACAGGAACACGTTCTGAGCACTGCGATATACCGTTTTGTTGGCGCCGTAAATCTTAATCAAATATCCTGCGGAAAGTCTTTTCAATTTTCCGTTTGCGCAAGTAAACAGGTCACTTAAATGATTTTAAAGGACTTCCTGCGTGTGAAGCCAAACACGAAGCAGTAAACATTAGCACATCCCCTGTAGAAGCCTTGTAAACAAGATTTCCTCTGAAGAACGTATACGTGTATTTCACTGTTTATACTGATTAAATAGATGACATAGAAGCTCTAACCTGATGCACGTTTCTCAAAAGCCCCGACAACTTTTGGGCCCCGAAAAGCCATTTGTAAAAACATGAAGTAGGGGCGAAGTAGGGGTGTGAGCTTGGTACCAGGTGGTGATTTTAGATTTTTACACCCTAAGCGGTACCAAACCAAGCATTTTTACCCCTAAAAGGTAGGACGAGAACCCGACATTTACGTAGAAAGGAATTCCGCTCTCAGGAACTGGAACTGCTAACAATTGACCCAAAGTAATTACTCTGTTCCTTCTGACCTTATTGCAGTGGCCTGATAAATCAAACTTTTGTTAATTCGAGCGTTCTGTGTTAATTTCCCCCGATCTTTCGAGAATCTGTATTCTGTTTATTAACACCATTGAATTTGCACCTGTCTCTCATCAAACTCTCCCCAAAGAGAATTCGAATGGAACATGAACGAAAGAATGAGCTTGCCGGTCGCGGGGGCGGCATACTTAGACTGAACAGAGGTTCACTGTGAGATTTGGGAATCTCATCAGTTAAAGGGGCTTTGTCACGGAGGTTTTCCCCTTCCTTAATAAAACAAATTACCACATTTATATCTAAGTCAGTCAGACCTTCAGCTCATGCATGAAATGCTTCAATCAAGATGATTTTAAAAGGAAGAACAATCCAAAGTTAAAAACTTAAAGGTTCAAAGGTTCAAATGAGGCCTAACACTATTGTAACAAGAAATTCTAGGGAATTTTCAGGCGGCGCAGAGTCTGTCAGCTCCCTTTCCCTGGGCTGTTATGTATAAATAGTTCTCTACCTTGAATCGAACTTGATTCGGGCTCCAATGTGACTCGTGCTATGGCACTCAAAACATCAACAGTCTAATATACGTAACTTACCTAGAATGGTAAGTAAACTTTTTATCGTCAAAGCTTCCGAAGAGTCTCTCTCGCTAGCGTCTCCAATAGATAACTAAATCTATCTGCTTACGTCATAGCTACAAATGAAAAATTCACTTTTAAACTCTTCAACAAAGCTAATCTGACGAAAGAAATGTCGCGTAGAGTATATGACAGATTTGCTTTGAGAACTTTCTCGCTTAATGACCTCTCAATGAACTCTATCGACACAGTGAAATTAAATGATATTACCCAAGAAATATTCAGAAATTGATTAACTGATAAAATCGGTGACTCTACCTCAAGAAATAAATAGGGCTACTTGCAATCTAAAACCTCTAAACCTGAGTTTGTAAAGATCGGTGTTTACGGTTCACAGCTATTTAACCAGTAGACTCAACAATATCTTCCTTCCTATGCTTTACATCATCACAAAACTCAAGAATGGAGTTTGTCATCGCCTTCGCAACCGGTTGAGTTCGAAGCACTATGTAACCACAACTAACAATACTCTCCATCACTCATAGACGATCTCGCACGCTAAACAAAATGGCATTTCAATCTCCCTGTCTATGTCATTTATTACAATGAACGTGCACAAAGCAACACAACATACAAAACTATTTTAATGCCGACATACTGACAACCAAAGTTCTCACTAGCCTTTGTAAATACTGCCCGTTAGAAAAGAAATCTCCAAAAAAAAAAACGAAATAAACAATTCAACAATTACCTTTACTCAACTTCAATACACCGCAAAACTCAAAACAACAAAATTACACTTCACACTTTCAGTCTCGTAAAATACACGTTATTATAACGAGCCTGATTATTTAGAGCCCGCGCGGAGACTAAGTGTACTGACTACCACCAATTCAGGAATGTGCTACTCATTTCATTAGACGGCAGCGACGTTTGAGACGTCGCGTCGCCTAATAAAATCCAAGCTTTCGCCGATCAACGGCATCATCTGATGATGCCGTTGATCGGCGAAAGCTTGGATTTTACGGATTTAATTTTTTACAATAGTGTTAGGCCTCATTTGAACCTTTGAAAAGATAAGTTTTTAAAAATCCAAAGTTAGTTCTTCACCAATTTTATCTACGACGCAAAAGCTTGAATTTAAAAACGTCGGTCCAACACTTTCAAATTGGAATCCAGATTATATGATTTCCATCATGGCAAACGGGCCGTAAGCAAACACAATTATTAGTGGTTTTTTTGCACTAGAAAAGCCATTTTGACAAAACTGAGCCATTATTTGTAGGCTTCCATGTCTTCCATTGATGTAAGTATGTCTTTTGTTTTGAAAGTGATGCTAAAAATAGATGGCATAACATCAGTTTAACCAGGTTACCTTAACAACTGAGAAACATTATTCATAGTGATAACTCTTTGACGTGTATAATCCAATTACGTATTATTGCACACAAAAGCAAAAAACAAAAAAAGAAGAAGAAAAAAAGTATAAAATTAAAGTAGCGAAAGCAGTTAATTTACAATTCTTGTATCTAAAGAAAGATTCATTTCTTAATGAAAAAGATTCGTAAATGAAGTGACCTAATCTTTCACAAATGAAAGCATCAGTGCTATTAAAGCGAAAAACAATTTTGTTATTAGCAGTTAAATAACCGAATTCGGGATATTTGCTAATGATATCTTCCACTAAAGAATTTCTTATTGTCTCATATTTGTTGCAAAATAAGATGAAGTGTGTTTCGTTTTCAACTTCATTTGAGCTGCAGTATTGACAGATTCTCAGATGCTCAGGGAGTTTAGGGGTGGAATGTCTTCCACTTTCAATTCTTAGGTTATGATTACCTGCCCAAAGTTTTGCTACTGCCCGCCGATGATTTTGGTTTGTAATGAGTTCTAGTGAGTTAGAGGTAGTTACATCTCTTTTGAAGGTAGAGTAAAATGTAAGTTTTTTTGTTGCATTTGATCATCTCATAATGATGAATTTTTAAGTCATTTTTAAAGTTTTCAGTTACTTTGGATCGGTAATGTTTAGTTCTAAGTTCATCCCCGTTAGCATCAATGATTGATGCTAACGGGGATGAACTAAATCCTTCATACATTGTAAGCATGTCCTTCACACATTGTAAGCATGAAGGATTTTTTTCCAGAGTCTGCCAATTGGGTTGATATTTGAAGGCACTGTCCAACAACGCTTGAGCTCGGAAGCTTTAGTAGGTGAAGCCAAAACTTTATTATATTAGAGAAGACAATTAACTTGAGAGGGTGTCTTCCAGTTTCATTTCGTGCTGCGACTTTTGGTGCTCTTCTGTTTAGGTCAAGGTATGATTTGTAAAACTGTGAGTGAAAACGCTCAATGGGGTCTTTCTCCCATTTTTTGAGATTGAGGCTATCATATGCCCCCCATACTTCCGAACTGTATAGAAGAACTGGGGCAAATAAGGCATCAAACAAGAAATTATATTTTTCATAGAGAAAGTTTGTTGAATTCAATATATCTTTTACAAGCAAATACGGAACGTCTAGACTTTTCTACTAAATTTTTTTTGGAGGTGGCAAAGCTCCCATTCGAATTGAATGTTGTTCCTAGGTAGGTGTATTCAGGAGTATTGACAATTTGGTTTCCATTTAAAAAGAAAGAATGTTTTTTTCCGGGTGTGGCTTTACGGTTCTGTTTTTGAGAAATTAGTACCTTTATTTTGTGAGGATTAATTTAAGAGGATTAATTTGTGAGGATTAATTCAAAACCCACCTTCCTGGCTGAACTGACTTCGTGCGTCAATAGAGACTGAAATGTTAAAGGACTAAACAGGTCCGGAAACTCAATGGTCCGTGATTACATATAGGAACACTGATAAGCATTGTGTGCAGTTTTTAAATTTGATTCCACTTGATTCGAACTTGACTCAAACATTTTTTTTTTCTTCAAAAGGGAGGATGTTGCATTGTGTGACGTTTACTTGTGGGTAGCACTGATGACTTTGACTTTTCAGTTCACTGATGAACTAAGCTTCCTTAAAAGATTAAGAAATTATCTAGTGACTCTTGGTAGAAGGACATAGATAATCCTGACAACTTGCTGAACTTGCAAATTAGAGGGACGCCGGAGATTCAAGGTAACTCTTTCCCATTGTTTTGCGATTGTTTAGATTGTAGCCACATACTAGTAAAAGTGTCGTACACTGGATAATGAACAACATGTACGTAAAATGACTTTTTAATAAGTTTTGCTATCTCATCCTGACTCTACCTCTTCTTCCAATTTCTAACTGTCTTAATGTCAGTACATGTCGGTAGGTTCGCATGCACGCATTACAGACCTATCGGAGTTCCCAGGGTTCTGACGTAAAAGTGTGACGTCAAAGGGCAGATGTCCGTCATATCCGTCATAATTCGTTTTCAGTGTGCCGTGCCATATTAAATTTATGGTGTTCTGGTGCTGTTTTAGGCAATTCTAGGTGACTTTTCGTCGTTGCTAGTTCACCGTGGTGATTCTAAACAGCTGATTTCAGCGGTTTTTGAAGGTATGTTGTAGTTAATAGTGGTGTGGTTCGATATCTTCGAATTTCGCACGGCAAACACTCTTGCTTAAATCCACGCTAGCTGCTTCACCCTCCAGTTTTCATCATTTTGTCTTGATCAAGTTATTCGTACAGAAAAGGCTAAGCACCTCTACAGAATACTCTGAGCTTTGAAAAATTATCGAGTAACTTACATAATCTAATAAGCCTTGGCTATTGAGTCGATATTGTGCGTGTTTCTTGTGTGCGTGAAATTCATTTCATTGGCGGTGGTACGTTTCTTCCTCGTCGGAAGGGGTGCATTACATATTTAGACTCCGATTTTGAAGGTACTAGATAGAGGCCATGGAACTAAATGTAATGTGGTGGCATTTGTACGTCTTTTTCCGAACTGCGATCTTCAAGAATGCCTCTCTATAATTTTAAGGTGTCGTTTTCGAATCATTCGACCGAAACTGCCCAATGTTGACTGCGTCATTGTAGCATTGGTTTATGGCTTATTTACTTTGGTTAAGACGCTACACAATTGAAGTTGTTATGTTGGCAGAAGTTAATAGTTAATACAGCGCCATTTTCCCGGGAAATTGGCGCGAGTATAATTCGGTGGACAGTTGTTTCCCCTCTTGCCTTAATTCTTTCATATTTCATCGGTTTCTTCTTGATAACCCTCAGTGTTTGCTGGCTCGAAAGGAATCAGGTTTCCTTTGAAACACTTCACTATTCTTGGAAGAAGCGGAAGAAGTGTAAGTTTTGGCAAGAACAAACAGACAATGCAAACTGTAGTTGTTGTTAAGAAAGAAAATACCGTAAGGGGCTGCCGGCAACATATCCAGGAGGAAGCAACTATAGAATACAGAATATAGGGCCACTTATTTGCGTGCAACTGAATAACAATAGTGCCTATTGTGATATGCCTCGTTCTACAAAGAGTACCGACACATGTGAATGACGGGGCAACTGAAGCGGCCTGCCCCCCCTCCCCCCACTTAATGTCCTGATGGAATTTCAGTGATTCAGCCACTATAGTTAGTTTGACTGATATGTGAAACAGTCAACATAATTTACAACTGCATGCATCTAAAAACATTGAGGAGACTTAAATCAACTGACCCATGTTTTAATTCTAGCCTTATGCACTCTCACATTTTATGAATAATACTAACAAAACGAAGGTGTTCGTTATTAGGCGGCGCACGTGCTAGACATGTGTGGCCATCTCATAAAATGCAACGCACATTCCTGAATTGGTGGAAGTCAGTAGACTTAGTCTCCACGCGGGCTCTAAACAATCAGGCTCGTTATAAGTATCACCAATCTAAATTGATTCCGTCGCACCAGATCAGAAATACATTTCTGCTTTTCGGTTCTGCCCAATTTTTTGAATTTTGGCTGTCTAAACTTGTCTAAGACCTCAGTCTTTCATTTATGTCTTTCCACGGTTTCAAACTAATAAAGTTTCATTCATTTTAGTCTGTATTATATTAGAGCACGGGTTAACACGCATAAATATAAACGTCACAAGTCAGTTAGCTATCTCAGCATTGACGTGAATATGTCTCCCAAATGTCTCTAGAAACACAGCTTTCTGGCAATAAAAAATTGGTCTGAATCCCTACGTGAAATCAAGAATACTAGAAAAAATCAAGTTTGAGCTCAAAAGAGGAGAAGTAAAGCTTTTTGAGCAAAAAACGTTTCCGCCTGTTGTAGCTTAACAATATCACGGTTTAGGAACGATTTGAAAGAGTTGTACAGAGGTCACTGGTTACAAACAAACGAAGTGCTCAAGTTGCATACATACACTTAATTCCTTACATACCGGAAGTGCAAATTGTCCATAACAGGTCACCGGAAACCACGAACTACTTAAGAAAAGGGGAGGGGGGTGAGAGACTATGCACCGCCTGTAAATTATTCAGAATTTCTTGTATTGATCATAAAACAGAACTTCAAACTTTCACAAATACTGACATTCAACATACCGGGATAATTGTAACTGGGACATCATATTCTTGCAAATCCTGCAGTATGCATCCTCTTGTATGTGCAGTACGGTTGTTGAGTGATTTAGGTTTAATCGACAAACAAAACTCCTACATAACAATGTTGTAGCTTGGACTAAACTTGGTATAAGAAACCCGCAGGCTACAAAAATTGCCAGTCTAAATGAGCCTTAGGTGAGAAAAATGCTTATGTTTATTCATTGCAAAAAAGTGCACAAATAAATCACTTTATTTAGGTGGCAGTGTATTAAGCATGAAAGAACACCATAAAGAAACTGAAAATATACACCAACTGTTAGGAGGCTTACCATTTGGTTACGTATGTTGTAGTTCTATTTTATCCTTGGTTCAATCTTTATTTTCCTTTGTTCTTTTTTATGTTAATATATGATAATGAATATGAAACAAAGGAAAACAAGAATTGAACCAAGGATAAAATTGAACTGCAGCATATACATAGTAAGATCTAGGAACATGGAGCTTAACCACGAGAAATTGTTTTCATGAAATTGTCCATGTACAGTAAGGTTGGGTGACATTTTACAATAATGGATCTGCACGTGCAAAAACGTTTTCAAAAATCTTCATGGAAATGGTGACACTGGGGAAAGGAATTACACCATGTAGTGAAAGTATTAACCACAGTAAATGGTTTGAACCCAAGCGTTGTATCATACACAGGTTAATGAAAATGGTACATGTTCAGTTGAGTGCAGTCCTGAAAAGAACATATTCTATAGACACTGCTGATTCAGGCAGTTTATAGCACACAAGCAAGCGTGACCTGGTTATAGCATCCAGCAGGTGTACAGGAGGCCGTTTGGATATGACTCGGATTTTAATTTCTTTTTGCCTTTTTAGTGATGCAATGAATAACTTTCTTATAATTTTGTAAAAAGAAGAAAAAAGGACAAAGTCACACTCGGGCCAAGGAGGCCCACAGAGCCGGAGCTTATCCCGGTTTCCGTAGCATGAAGCAACTGAGAGTATTGCTACTCCAGCCTGGACGGGATGCTAGTCCATCGCAGGGTTACCCCCCGGCAGTATGTCGCCGGTACCCATTTACACACCTGAGTGGAGAGAGACAATGTGGGTAAAGTTTCTTGTCTAAGGAAACTACACAATGGCAGGGACTGGGCATCGAACCACTGACCTTCAGATCTGAAGTCTAACGCGCTAACCACTACACCACCGCGCCCCCACAAATGGTGACACTCGGGAAAGAAATTACACCATCTAGTGAAAATATTAACCACAGTAAATGGTTTGAACCCAGGAGTTGTATCATACTTAGGTTGAAAATGGTACATGTTCAGCTGAGTGCAGTCCTGAAAATAACATATTCTATATAGTACACTGCTGATGCAGGCAGTTAACAGCACACAAGCAAGCATGACCTGGTTATAGCATCCAGCAAGTGTACAGGAGGCCGTTTGGATATGACTCAGATTTTAATTTCTTTTTGCCTTGTTAGGGGCCGATTACATGAGGCGGGCTGGCCTGGTTAGCCGGGATCTCGGCACATCTGTGAAACATATTAAAAATCAACTTTGCGTTTACATGGAAAAATCTCAGCCCAGCTAGCTGGGATCCCGGGATCGCGATGCCGTGATCTTGGCTAGCCGGGCTGAAAATTTACCATGTAATCGTGATTGCCGGGCCAGCCCAGTTAGCCGGGCCAACACTCTCTCGTCACTTAATTTCGCTTCAGAGCAAAATGGCTCACCAGAAGATCGATATTTCTCTTTCTATATAACACATAAAGGTTTTTCAGACCATAAAGCTACGTAAAACTGAAAATAATACACCAAAATAATGGATTAGTGAAAGTAAAAGCACTTGATTCATGCTCTTTGATGTAGCCATCTTTTCACACAACAGCTTCTAAATTTAGCCGCAGGCGGGCTGGCCCGCCTCATGTAATACCGGGCTGAGCTGTCATCTCGGTAGACCTAACCAGCCCTGCTACCAAGCCAGCCCGGCTCATGTAATCGGCCCCTTAGTGATGCAATAAATAACTGTCTTATAATTTTGTGACCAAACTTAAAAACTTGCAGGTTTCTTTCTCTATAATTATCTTTGTTTTTCCAATGAACAATGCACAGTGGAACCCGATATAATGAAGTGCCAAGGGACTGGGAAATTGTGGTCGTTATAACGGGATTTGTTAACCCTTTAATGCATAATTATTCTCCTTACTGTTCTCCATACATTTCTTATGGAACTAGTAAGGAGAATTTGTCTACATATCATGACATCCTATCCTTAGTGATTACTTACTTTATTCTCATCACCTGAATGTTTGAACAAGTAGTGGTAATGTAACAAGAAATTTCATTTTCATTACTGTTAGGGCTTAAAGGGTTAAATAGGATTCGTTATATCAAGGTTCCACTCTACATGTAAGTCTCCCTGTCAAATATAAAGCAAGATTTTTTGGTCCATTGGTGGCTAAAGTAACTGATTCAATTGTAAAACACACCATGAAAGCTACATGTATTAACTGGTTCTACAATTTTATTTATAACAGCTTGAGAAACTATGGCAGAAAATCCTCAGTATACTGGTATGTTACATGTGAATGTGATACTCTCTCCTTTCATTAGAGTACAAAATTACATTGCTCATGCGCACTGTACCATTGCCACTTGGGCAAACATTTTTTGTTAGTTTCTGACAACTGTTTGGGAGAGGCAGAGTTGTCAAATTTCATGTTCCCTGACTCCCAGTTCTGTCTCCTTCTACAGCTAATTGGTCAGATGAAATAGAAGGTATAAAAAGTGGTCAAAAACTAATCAAAAATTTTGTTCAAGTTGCAGCAGTGGTGACATAGTACTGTAGGGGATAGCTAGGGGATATACCGGTACATTTTTTTAATTTACATGTGCAGTAAACTCAAGATGTGAACTGTTACTTTTGTCTGTCAATAATGGTTTGCTTAAAGCAAAACACCCAAGAATATCAGTCAGCTTCTTTGAGCAGAGGTTGCTACTGTAAACAAATGTTAGTAGTTTTTTAAAAAGCACAGAATTTAAGGTGATTCCATCGAAATAAAAGGAATATTTAAAATTTCCTAAAACTTGGTCTAATTGGTAACTATGTTTTAATCATTTCAAAAATGCAATAAAAAATAGAGGTCACTGTGCAAAAAATGATGCGCAGAAGGATGCGCAATGCAATTGAATGGAATCACCTTAAAGTTCTATTAATATTTCCTCAAGTTTGAATCAGACCTCGGTGAAACTCCCCCTTTTTTTCTAAATTCACTATGGCAAATATATTAATGAACCTGTCTTTTGTGTTTACTCAATGTTTTCTTTTTCATTTCTCCTCCTTCCTGCCCTTCTTTTTCCAATTCCCACCTCATTCTTTCTCAGGTTTCTGCTCCCCTGTCCCCTGCTACAATGTTTCAGTAGAAGACTACTTATGCCCTCTTCACCAAGCCCTTCAATTTTAGCCACACTAAGGCAAGGATGTGTCATATGTTTTTTCATCTGTTTATTTTTTTTCTAGATGGCAAACCTCCTCCATATGCTCCCCCACCCTACCCTGGTCCTGGAGATCCATCTGCTCAGCCACAGTACCCACCTCCTGGTCAGGGATACACCTGGCAACAGCCTCCTCCCCCAGTGACTGATATGCCGGTTCAAGGGGGGTACCCACAGGACAAACCAGTGTACCCATCTCAGCCTGGTTACCCAGGGCCTTACCAGAGCCAGCCAGGTTACCAAGCACAGGGCGGCTACCCAGGCTACCCAGGCTACCCTGCTCAGCCAGGTTATCAAAGTTATCCAGCTCCGCCAATCACAACCCAGCAACACAGTGTCACAGTTGTGGTAAGTTAGTAGTAGCTTAAGTGTGTTGCTGGTTTTCATGTGATATCATTAGAATTCTAAAACTTTCATTAACGATGCGACAAAAGTCCTGTTTCAATGTATACTACACACTGTTAAGACAACTCTTCATAGAAAACTTCATATTGATATATTGTTTTGTTTTAGAAATACATGTAACCCATTTTGAGATTCGATCAAATTTGTGGCAGCCTGAAACACAGCATAAAGCCAAAACTGCCTTGTAACTTTTTAGTCTTCAAGTTTGTCATCTCAATTCTGAAGAGAAGCCAGGAATGTTTATTTCATTATCTTCTTTATTTCTTGTACTGACTTTTATTGCTGCCAATAATTATGTTGGTCTCGTCAAGAGGGACACCAATGTGGCAGATGCATACTACATGTTAGTGTGTAAGTGAATTTTTTGTTGATAACTTTGTCCCAGAGAGTACTGCCCGTACAAAATTTTTGAACCAGACAGAGATGGAATCCAGCCTGACTCTGGCGGGAATACCGTTCTTGGAGTCAAACATCAACCAGACATGAACCTGCCAAAAAAATGTCTTGCTCTGTGTTGGAGAGCCGGGCAAGTGTCTGGCTTGTGTCCTGCCGAAGTTTGGGCAGACGGGACACCAACACAAGCGCGACAAGAGACGAAAATATCATGTATGGACTAGCAGCCTGACACGAGCCTGAAAACGAACCAGACAAGCCAGCCTGACTAACAGCACTTTTCCAAAATTAATACTTTACATAAAGGGAATATTGCTCCTAAAGAGTTATTCGTGGTTTTTGTGAGCAGAGCGGAATATTTGCATCAGTTGAAAACGGTTAATGCAATCTAATATAGTCCCTTGAGATCTCCCATGGGACACACAAGCTGAAACATAATTGGGCAGCTGTGTTTATTCTTCAGAGTTCTGCCTATGCTCATGTTACAAACTGACCTCAACGGTTGAATTTTCAAGCAGGAAAATTTCTGGTGAAGTGACAAACTTTTGTGGATGCACAGTTCTGGAAGCTATTCCTACGGTGATGTACAATTCTAGCGAGTTATTGGAAGCGATGGTTATCCCCGATTCAAGTTACGATTGTTTGATATCGTGGAAGCATGCATACGCGTGGCTGTTACAGCTTTCAGTTTGATCCATCTGTTGGCCAATGTTCATTCACGTTCAATGTTCTCAGCTCTAGACTGTTAAGTAACAAATTGCCTCCAAGACAGTTGAGTTATAAAATGTAATCTTCGGAAGAAAAGGAAGCTGTAGGTAGAGCAAGGTGAGCCATTGCTGATGCAAACATAGCCGCAGATGACTCGATCCATGAAACAAACCGTTGCCTGCTAAAGTACTTCATTTAGCTTGATAATACTCTCTTAATCATACATGTGCAACCTTATTTATGTTTGTATATGAACGCTATTTGCCAAAAGAACTAGAAATATTAGGCTCGCTTTATTTCCAACTGATTTGCAATTATCTCAGAGGCGTACAATTTTTATCGACCATTCATCCTCACCAGACTACGGCATGGGAAACATCTTGCCGTGCTTTCTATAATTTCATAAACATTGACTGTATCTACCTATCAAAGAAAAGAATAAATGGTTTTATTAAAGTACCTATGAACAAAAAAAATTTTTTTTTGCATTTTTTTGTAGCTGAAGTGTTTCATTGCAGTAATTATGTCTTGTGCAAGTGCAGACTGTACTAGCCATTAAAATACTTTATAGACTCAACAATGTACGTCTGTTATTGTAGTTTGAAAATTTTGAACGGTTAAGAGTTTTATTCAGCGTGATTCAGGCTGGACTAAGGCTGGACAATTTTGTGGTTCCAAGTATTACATGTCAGGCTAATGTCATGCTCTTGTCCGGTTCTTGTTATGCTCTCGTGAGCCCCAATAGGGAAATTTAAATGTCAGGCTCTTGTCTTGCTAGTTCCCGCTAATTTTCAGGCTCCACGACCTGCTCTTGTCACGCTCTTTCCCGCTCTGTCTGGTTCACGTACTTTCTGCTTTTGTCCGGCTGGTGTCTGGCTAGAACGTCAGGCCAGAGTCAGGCTCTTATCAGGCTGGACTTTTTCGTACGGGTGTAGAGCTAGACATTGTTATTAACTGATGTTGCTTTTTACCAACCATTTAACTCCTCCATTTCTGAATCTTGTTCAGGAAAGCAAACTGATTTTATCTGGGGGGGGGGGTACTCCCTATAATGGCCTAGACAGGGAGGCTCCGCCCGAAAGGGGTACCTTTTTCAGGCTTCAGGGAAATCTGTCATTTGGGTACATGTATTTAAAAGAGCCTTTAATTAAAATTTTTCGAGTAGATGCACCTTATGACTGTATCGTTTTAATTTATTTAACGCTGCATGAAAACGACAAGAAGACTTCCTTCCAAGGGTTTAGAAAAGGGATGCAGTGTTCGTAAGTAGGTATGTGAAAGGGGTACCATTTTTCAATGAAAGGTATACGAAAGGGGTACCTTTTCTGTCAGAAATGGTATATAAAAGGGTAAGGGGTTGGACCTCGGGGCAGAGCCTCCCCGTATAAAACTTTGTTGAGTGCCCCCCCCCCCTCCTACCGGGATTTTATCATATTGATAAAATTCAAATGTATGTAGTTTCAAGCTAGTAAATCCTGAAAGACATGAGTGCTTTATTGCTTTTAATCTTTTTGAGTGTAACAACAAAAATTTTACATAATATTATGTTACAACAGATGATTCCTTACTGATATCTATTCCCCAAGGGTGTCCACTTGTTCAGGTTTGACTGCCTTTACTTTGTCAATTGTCATGCAAACTGTCTATTACCATTGAGTCATTCATTTATAGGGAATTTCCAAGGGGTAGGGAGGGCCAAGTGGAATAACTGTGGAAATCCCAGGGGTCAGAGGAGTATTGTTAAGTCCTCCTGGGAGGATGTGGGGGTCTAAAAGATATTGTCTGGAACCACACATTGTTTTAGTCACATTCTTAATAAGAACCATGATTGTATTTTACTTCTGTCTACAGCAGGGAGGACCCAGTGTTATTTTGGCTCCTCAAATAGCACCTCCTGACTACTGTGGCCTCTCCTGGTTTGCTTGTTTGTTCTGTTTCTGGCCAACAGGAATTTGTGCCATTCTAAAATCCAATGAGGTAAGGAACAGGAATTTGGCTGTTAGAAAATAAATTTATTATTTCTAAATAAGAACTATCATATGACTTAATTTAATAGGATGTTGTGGTTAAGGCCCTTTGCACTGTAAAGCTTGGCCAGTATTCTTGTGTTGTTAGCATAAGCAAAGACAATTTGAATGCTACACTCAGACTTGTTGCCTGGGAATGCTGCTCAGAGCCTGTATGAGATGTGGAGGTGTAGGGGTTCACACTTGACAAGCAGTCCACACAGCCACCGTGCAACTCCTGTCCTCCTCATTTCACCTGGATTTGATGTTTATCCATCACGGGGGTTCTGTGGGATAAAAAAGGCAAAGTCTTCGGCTAGTGGCAGGCTCACAAATGCCAGAGATTTGTCCGGTTTCCGCAGGGTCACCATGTACCCGTTTAGTCACCTGGGCCTGGTTGTTTAAAAGCCAATTAGTACTATCACAGGGTTCGAAGTAGATCAAGGTTTCTATCGTTTAACTGCCCTAATATTAAAATGCATATTCTCCTATTGTTCTCCATACACTTCTTATGGATCTAGGAAGGAGAATTTGTCTAAATATCTGAAGACATCTTATCCTTGGTGATTGGTTTCTTTATTGTCATCACCTGAATGTTTGAACAAGTAGTGATATCTCATTCTCATCACTGTTAGGGTTTAAAGAGTTTTAAAACAGGATTTCCTCAGTCTGCTAAATCTCAAATTACAGTTTAAAAGCAGCCAAAGTCAAACTACAAATAAAAAATAAAATACAGGAAACCCACATTGTTCAGCTACAAAATCCAGTCAAAATTATTGATGCAGGTCCCTGGTTAGCTTAATCCTGCTTTGAACATCAGGGCCTTGGGTAAAGAGAGGCAATGTAGAGCTACATCTCTTGTCTAAGGGAACAAAACAACCACAACAACCTTCCAGTCAAACAATTTTGGATGCAATAATCTCTAGGGAACTGTTTCAGGCTTGGTAGCTGATTAAATTAACCCATGAGTACACTGTAAATAAGAAAGTTGTAACGGTTTTCCTTTTATCATCAGACTCGAGCTGCAATTAATCGTGGAGACATGGTCTCAGCCAATCAGCTGAGTATGGAGACCAGGAAGTTGGCTAACATGACAATTGGCATAGGGATTACCATTGTTGTAGTCTGTATTATCATCCGCTTTGCACTTGTGGCTGCATTTGACTAGCAAAAAGAATGAACAATGAATGATATGACTCAGTGGGTTCTGGCGAGTGGAAAAACAGATAGACTGCACTTTAAAATAACACTGCATGTCTTAATCATACTCTAAGAACTTTCAAGGAAGGTAAAATATTGATTACATGTACCTCAAAGAGGACTCTAAATAGCTAGCCATTTCCTTCTCACCAGGATTCCATTGTGTCATATTGTTTATGGTTTATACACCTTCTAGCTGCCAACTTTTATTTCAGTTGTATGAAGGAGTATCATTAGTACAAAAAACAGTAGTTTGCAATTCATCTGTCTTAATACTTCTTTGAATTTGCATTCACCATCAACCAAATTTTTTGAGCATAAATTAACATGTTTTTTTTTTGGATGGTGGCATAAGAACTGTTTGGAAGCATGTACATGTACAGCTGTAAGTTTGAGACAGGTAAAATGCAATGGTATTTTGACTTTGTAAAACCAACAGAAGTTGTGGGCTTAGTCTGTTCTTATGTACAGGCATTTTGGTGACGTTCAAAGGGTTGATGTATTTGCACTGAAGATTGTAAATTGCTGTGTCATGTTTGAGTGGAGCCTGTATGCTTAGGCATTTATGGCACTTAGCATGTAGTTTTTTGCATCTGTGTATTTTTAAGGGAAAGGTGATTTGGGATATTAGCTCACGCAAATCTGTTTTCTCCGAAACCATTTATTGACTTGTTATATGAACATAACGTTGAACACCTTTACGTTTGCGCAGAAATAGATCAAGGATTTGAGTGTAACAGAAAAAAAATTTGGAGTTGTAGGGTTTTTTCCCTTTTAAGTTGATACTGTTTCTGTTATCCTTGTTTTCACTAGACTTTGCAGGGTTCTCATTAAGTGCCGGCAGCCGGCTAAAAAACCGGGTACTTCGAATTTTGAGCCGCCTACTTTTCGGGGAAATAGAGGAAGGTTTGAAAGTGAAAGCCTGAAATCACTGGACGCCGTGGAAAAATTAAAAGTTTTACTCACACTTAACTTATAAACAGACAACTTTCTTGCTCAGTGTTTTCTCACTGCACAAAATATAACCGTCACGTGGTCTCCCTGTAACTTATTACGCTCTCAGGTCTGTACTTTTGTATCTAAAAATACGTGCTTCTTTTATCTTGCTTACAAGTAACCTTTTTGTGAAAAACCCTCACCAAAATGCATGAAATAGCATCTCTGAGGCTCTAGTTTTTCAAAATTTTCTGGGGGAGCATGCCCCCCGACCCCCCTAGAAGCTCGTGCCTTTGGCACGCGATTGCCAAGCCGCCTACTTTTAGATCCTAGCCATTTCAAAACTTAATGAGAACCCTGGTTTGTATAATTCTCCTGGAGAGAATTATAGTTTAAATATACACAGATTTGTACATTACTAATGTAGGTAAATATAGTCAGTGAAGATTGCAAGTTTAGTAAAATAATGAATGTTGTAACAGTTTGTATACAGATAAGTGGTCTCTAAGGCAAGTAATATGTTCAGGTTGTAGAAAACTGTGCTGTTAAAGTGGCGGTTTTGCCTACTAACTCCTAGATAGAAACTTCAAGTTTTGCAATGTAATTGAAATCCTTAAGTGTGACCGTTTTTAAATTGAAAAGCGTTTTTTTAGCATTTCTTTCTCACGGTCTTGCGAACTACCTGCCTGTAACGTTTTGGGCCCAAAGCTGGTATGAAAGGACTTCAGCAGCACTTTCGTTTAGTGCCATTAAATTTTGTCCAATTTTAATCTTGATTACTTTAGGAGGCGAAAAGGTTAACATTTTACTTTAGGTTACTTAAAGTTAGTCAGTTTAGTGTTAAATTCTGACACAGTGACCTTTCAAATAGCATAGAAGAAAGGAAAGTACATTTGAAATTATTTGATAGAATTGTCTTTTTTTTTCGTTAGCACCAATTTATGCTTTCTGTGGTGATATAAATAGGTGATACCATTAATGGTTTTAAAGCAAAGTTAATGAACTAGCCAATAAAAAGCCACTCTGGTCTATGTTAAGAGTTTGGAGAACTGGGGCCCTGTGGGGCTACACCCGGGGGTATGGTACTTCTTAGAAGGTGAGGTCTGAAGTATGGCACCTCGAGAGCATAGGGCCATTACCCTATGTCCATGTCAGTGTTCTCTCTTTCTTAAGAGAAAACTGGGGCCCTGAGGGGTTACCCCAAGGGTACGGTACTTCTTTGAATGTAAGGTTGGAAGTATAGCACCCGGGGAGCATAGGGCCATTACCCTATGTTGGACCAAATGGGGGCACCCAGGCTACGTGAATATTTTGATTTCATATCAAGTGTCGGGTTGAACCCTCTGGCAATAACATGATTTCCCAAAGTGGCAGTAGTTCTCTCAACTGAACAGAATGTGTAGTTTTGAGTTCGTGAAAACATTTTTTTTTTTTTACATAAAATAAAGTGTAAGTATAGCATTATTTGCAGTTTGTTTAATTGTTCTGTTGAAGGGAGTGGAGAGGAGCATTGTAGCTCAATGTACCTCACCTTCGTCTGTGTGACCTTTGAAAAGACCGGGGGAAAGTGCACTACAAAGAGAACGTATTTCCTTTTTTTTTCCTTTATAATAATAATAATAATAATAATAATAATACAGTGCACATGTTCCAAGAGTTCTAAGGCGCTGTACATCAAATTAGAATCCTAACTAAAGTAAAAAAATAAGTCTCATAACAAGGTAAAAAACGAAGACTAAAGTCCGATTTAGACGGTACGATTTTTGCTTACAACTGTTGTATGCGACTTGCTCACGTCGTGTGTGCAACACGAATCGTGTCGTCTAAATCACACCTACTACATCTTCACGACAGTTGCACACAACACGAAAAATGTCGTAGGATTTTGAAACATGTTTTAAAAACTTATGACGGTCGTCGCCCCCATGTAAAGGAATCCAAGACTGTCTTGGATTCCGCCCCGTGGATTCCGGATTCCATACCCATGGATTCCGGCTTCCAAACACTCTGATATGCCGCATTCCAAAACTTTTAAGTTTGGTTTTTGCCCGTACTTCAATGACAAATTCTGCCATTAATCAACGTTAAAGTACGACGTCTATTTATAACAGGGAATATCATTTTCTTTTCGGTATATCAACATGTACTTAAAGATGCAAAAATTGAGTTCATGTGGTGAAAATAAATGGACTTGTGATTAAATTTAATTTGTTCGCGTACGGTGGAACGTCGATTTATCGAACCTCTATGTAACGAAGTCCTCGGTATAACGAACGATATTTTTCAGCCCAGTAATAATGGACATAATGAGGGTTTACCATTTACCGAAAAAATCCGGAAATTTCGGTTGGAGTGTAAATGAAAAGACTATTTTGGTTCGCCCGACCGGAAAATTTCCGAAATAAACGGAACGTCTTCAGAGGTACTCCAAAATTCCCAACCGGAATATCCAAAAGAAAATTGTGTTCCATTTACTTTTTTCTACCAGTTCCAAGACCTACGCCAATTGTCAGACTAGTTCCAGACTCTGTAAATTAGAGCGAATCGCACAAATGGTACATGCTTATCTCGAACGGAATTTCCCATTCAGGAGGGCTTTCCTTACAATTTGTATAAACCGTAGATCAACCGGTTTGCCCCTGTAAATGGTAAACAACCAATGTAATGTATGGAAAAGAACCTAAATGTAACAAACCAATTTCCCCAGTCCCTTGGCACTTCGTTAAATCCAGGTTTCACTGTATCTGTTAAGAAGAGGCGTGTCTGAAGTCCAGTTATCCACAGATTTGACTGCTATATGACGAACTGTTCTCGTTTAAATGATTTTATCATTCACGTTATTTTATCCGGCGTTTTAATTGGCCGAGAGACCATTACGTCACTGCAAATAACTGCCTACGAATAATTGTCTGCTCATGCGCATTACGGTGCGAAGTTATTTTGCTACGAATAATTCTGCTCGTGCACAGTTGAGGCACCTGTTCAGAGCTCAAACTCAAACGCGGGCAAGTAAGCCATTAAAGTGCGGCACTTCTGCGATTTTTGACTAAAAATTTTGAAGAAAAAAGTGTTAATCTTCCTTTTGAACGTTTAACTTTTTGGCAAATCAGTTGATGTGTCAGTGTCTCGCAGATCAATTATTTGCCGATGCCTCCGGCATCGGCAAATAATTGATCTGCTCGCCACTGACAAATCACGATATTTTGCTCAACCTCGTCCAATAATTGTTTAATATAACATTAACATAACCAAAAGTACTGGGAACTGAAGATTTGAAATTTGCATGAACAAATGTAATCACCTTCTAGAATTATTAATTTCTTTCTCAATCTTTTTCAGTTAATACAGTTATATTATATTTGTCGAGACACGGTTTGCAGCTACTTATAATGTTATTATGAATTGGTTGATAATTAACGATACATATACCTACAAGGTCCCCTATTTTTGAATGCCTTATGGGTTTTATTCAACAAAACAGCGGTCTCATGCCGCTATCTCGAACTCGTTTGTTTCTTACGCTTTTAGCTATAATCTACGTGCAAAAAGCTCTTTTTCTTAAATACTGCTGTGCAGTAATTTACTTCGGAAATTGTCGATCACCCACGTATTCCGTTATCGGCAACTTTTATTTTCCCTAAGCATTGTTGACATCGTTGGTTCTCGTCGTTGCTCCGAGGGTATTTCTCAGGGTTTTCCCGGCGGGTTTTCTCCCTCCACAAAAACCAACACTTCCAAATTCGATCTGGAATCAGTGGACGAGAAGCCGCTCTGTGGAGATGCCACTGCAAATTCCAATTTATTTACTTATTTATTCATTCAATAATTCATTCAAGGTGGCGGAACGTTGCTGTACTCAGTACAAAAACGTTCCTTTGTCAACTCGTTTTTTATATACGCATAATTTATTTATTTGCCACAAGAAAAAAATTACAAGGTACATTACAAACACATGTCTAGAAAAAAAAAAGAACAAGGTAAATACAGGATTACTACAAAGGCAGGCATAAATATTAAGGCAGTAGATAAGAGATCACTCAGTATAAAGATAGTGATTTATCTTTCCTTATGAGAAAGTCTCAATTCCTACAATTCCGTATTGGTAACTAATTTTATTTATAAAGTCACCGATAAATAATGAATCATTCTCGAGTTTTCTTCTGTAAATGAAATAGCGCAGAAACAGCAGAGTGTAATTTAGTTTTTTTCTTTATTACTTTGGTGTTGCAGTTTGGACACCAGTATTAGGATTGAACGTGGAATTAGTTCCCGCTAAAGAAACGCGTCATTCTCGTCCCCAGAGCTACCCGGCTTTTTTTAAATTACGTCTCTTGTAGCTCTGGTAACGGCCAAAAATTTATTTTTATTGATTGGCTGATTCAAACTGTATGCGCAATAACGTTAAATTTTTTTGGCTTCTACGCATAACGTTTTATTTCCGGTTCAATTAATCAGGACATTAATTAATATATTGACTTGATCAATTTCCACGCAAAGAATGTGGCTTAGGGCAGATTAAGTGACCGAATTTTGCTGTTTGGTTAAGCACGTAAGAATTCAAAGTGTTAAAGATTGTCGCTAAATGCCAGCAATTCTTTTCTCGCTACAGCATTTTCTACAAAACTACAGCTTGTCCATAAATAAACTTACATGTAACTGTCTCATCAACTTTTATAAATGACCTCTTGATGTCGACGTTTAAAAACTTGGGCGTCAAATGCTTCTGGAAATTTTCAATGGGGTAACACGTAAAACAATGTAGCATTTAGTGGCGAAACGAAAAGTACACAGTTGACATTCTCACACAGAAACCAGACGAATGTAATGAAATAACTGTACAATTCAGAATAATAAAGTAGCTATAATTCGTCCCCAGATTCCCAGATTTGGCCTCCGTTCCTAGAGCCCGTGTTACCTGTTCCAGCGGAGTCTTGAGACCAAAATGGCGGACAAAACACCAATGAAAGAGTGAAAGCTTTGCCTGGAGGTGTAGAACTACAGTACGTTTGAAGATGTTGTAATTCCGGCCCTATAAGGCATGCGATAGATTTCTTTGGGGAAAAATCTAAGAACGAGAACCTTTTAAATGTTCTGGAAAAGTTGACCGGATTAGTTGTTGTGTATGGTGACGGACTTCCGAGAAATGAAAGTTGCAGCAGCTGTTGTAGTCGTGCAAAACACTTTTCTGAATCTGGGAGCGAGGTTGTTTAAGGACTTGTTTGTGGCTTCACACGAAAAACAAGAAAGTCCCTTGAGGCTGTAGAGGGAAAAAGCCAGTGAGAGTCCGAAGACAGAAGAACACTGAATGACAATGCAATCGAAGAGAGGTAAACATCATGCTATCGAACTAATATTATTAACACCTCCCCAGCCATCACAGATTTATCCTTTGAGGCTGGAAGTCCTCAGTGATATAAATAATGCTTTCACAATTTAAAAAATTAGCTTGTGCTGTTTGCATAATTTTCAAATTCATTTTTTTATACATTCCAAACTGTCCCTTTTCTTATACTTCAAACATATAAAATACACTTACAACTTCAAAGTAACATTAATATAAAATTTGTAACACTGTTTGTTGCTGATTTTAC
Source organism: Siderastrea radians (assembly GCA_964017195.1). Taxonomy (NCBI): domain Eukaryota; kingdom Metazoa; phylum Cnidaria; class Anthozoa; order Scleractinia; family Rhizangiidae; genus Siderastrea; species Siderastrea radians. Next base: position 10,153,637 of record OZ024887.1, on the reverse strand, counting down.
TTTCGAAGTAAAACAGGACATTATTTTTTGATAACAACTGAACGTTAATTTTCATTATCTTTTTCCATAGGACAGGTTGTATTCCTGGTCCAAAGACAGTCTGAAGGAGAAAGAGGTTATGATGTAATTGGTGTTGGAAAGGTGTCAGATTCTATCACATCCCATTCACCAGATCTTATTCCTGTTTTTGTTGCTTTAATGTTGAACCTAATAAAGCAGCTGAATTATTCTCTGTTGGTCAAGTTAGTCTTGTGGCCAAGAACACTAGTAGCAGTCTATGGGAAGAGAATCACTGAAGCACCACCACCTGTAGAGCCCCCATCCCCTGCCTCTGCTATTCCTACTAGTTCAAAAGAAAACCGGCGAATGAACTATGTACTTCAGGTCATGTAGCTGCATGGGGCAAAAAGTGTAAGGAACTGGAAACTTCTCATGTTTTATTTATCATTATTGTGTGGTGCCAATGACGTTTAAATGGAACATGGTCAAGAATGATAAGGGTGTTCTGAAAGCAATATGTGGGAACAAAACTCTCATTTGAAGCAGTTCAAAGATCCACTTCTTCTAGTTAACTGCTAAACGAAACATCAAAGCAGTATGACAGGGAAAGCAACATTTCGCCAAGTCAGCAAGCCATACTTATGCGTGTACATCTGATGATATCAAAGAAATGATTGAACTTATCAGCAGTCAAAAGCCCTTCGAACATCAGCCAGGAGAGAGTCTTCAAAGCTTCCCTTCCATTTCTAAGAGCCCTTTAGATCAGCTGGACGTATTTGCTTTGCACTCCTGAGTTAACTAAAAACAAGAAATGACTAGAGAGCTAATCCACACAGCTGCAATGACTCTGGATGTGATGATGCTCATGAAAGTGATGGGGAGGAAGAGGAAGAGATCATTTCTCTAGATGAAGGATTTGTTTAATCTCAGAAAACATAAACATTAATATACATTCCCTAGGGCATCAGCTTTCTTCACTACTTCACTATGTTACATCAATATTGGTATTACTTTAAATTTGTCAACTGAATACAATTTATATTTTCAGTCCCACAAAATGAGGAATTTCACTTGCATAGTGGATCACATATTGCAGATACAGTGTACATGAGTACTTTCCACTCTAACTTACAGTGTAATAGGCACTTCACACCAATGAGGCAATTTTTGTGTTGGAGGGGGTGGGGGTGCAATTAAGCCCTACTAAACTTTCAAAAGGTCCCAATAACAACATGGAATCCCAGATGACTCAAACAGTTATTTGCTTATTAGTTACCCCTGCTCCATAAAATTCTCACTGAAATATTACTGTTATTTTTGTTTCCCCTGATGGTTCACATTATGGAGATTCTACTGCACATGTCTTCTTGGGAAGGTGTTTCTGAATAATACTGAAAAAATCTGCAGCCATATCTTTACTGTACACTTGTATGATGGATTCCTTCTTTTGTACAGAGATAAGGTGTGGCAAGTGTTCAAGGACCAAAGAAATCATTTCAATCGGAAACCCACTAGACAGGGCCACATTGCGCACAGTGCTTCTCCCAATATCTTTTTGGAGTTGAAATCTATATTTCTCCATGTCTTGTTTGATTTTAAGTTTGGCCTCAGAAGTAAATAATTGGGAGTTACCCTCATTCTGTTCAGTGAGGGTCATCTCAGACTCATCTTGAACACTGAGTGCCTCAACCTGTTCAGCTGCATGCACAAGCATACAGTTTTCACACTGACAGTGTAGCCTGTAGATCTTGAGGTTGATTGTCTGGAACCTTGTGATCAAAATGATTTAAAATAATTTTTCTTTTACATTCCTTGGACTGGACATAGGACCGCATGGCTTCTGGTATGTTTTTTACAGGCTTTTGGAATGTCATAAGAATAATAAGTGTCAGCCCTAGCTGCAAGGCCATTTCTGCCAGCCCTCCCAACCTCGTGTATCTTACCCCAGTGTAAACAATTCTGTGAATGTCATTGCAGTCAATCCCAATTGCAAATACCACAGTCACGAACAACACACAGTGGCTTGATTTCCCATTTACTAGTTCATCTACTATTCTCCTTCTCTCATGCTTGGAATATTGGGCATGATACATGGTAAAAAGTCTGTTCTTTGCTGAAGGCTCTGCTGAAGGGTGGTATTGGTCTTTGCCCATTTCATTGGAAAATACAGGAAACAGCCTGAAATTGTTTCTAGATTTCCATTAATAAGAGTGAGGGCCGGCATTTCCAGCCTCTTTGATTTGAGTTCTGCAACAATTGGCTGCAAAATTCTATCCAATTTGTCATCGCCCCTATCAGGAGGCACATGGGAGGCGTAAGTCCTGTTTGGACTACACTCAACTGTTACTGGGCTGGACAGTCTTAAGGCAGTTACAATGCTACTTTTTGTAGCTGCTGTTGCTGTGCCTGTAAGTGCCAGTAGTGACACTCAGATGGGAACAAATTTGTTAACAGGCTTATTCTTCCATATGCTGGACGAAATGTGGCCCTTAACAAAAAACAGAAAAGAAGGTATAAATATAAATTTGTGTCCCACATGATGTTTAATTTGTAATTATGTAATGCCTGAAGTACACCATCCCATAAAATGGTTCATTTCTCATCCATCTTTCTCTTTTCATGGGTTGCTCTTTATTTTATCTCTGAAAACATGAGTTGCATGGATGAGAACCTCTCTCTGGGTATTTACGCTTACTGATTGCTTTCATGTCACAAGCCAGTTATTAACCGGTTTGAATGATAAAAAATGTAGACAGACAGACAGTCAGACGGACAGACTTTATTTATGCACGATAAAGTAAAAGCTGTACAGTGTGGGGTCATATGAAAGATTTTAAAAATACAATAAATGCCTGACTAAAAAAACTATTGCAAGTTATTAGCCAGTGAGGTACACTGCAGCAAGTTTGTGGTAACAGTCCTTGGATATAAATTACAATGGTTTGATATTTTCTAGCTAGCAGGAAACCAATTAGATATATTCAAGGATGTCTATTTATCAAACAACATGACTTTTTAACGGTTTTGATTGAAAATAATAACGCATTCAGTAGGAAATTGGTCTATTCTGATTAGATGGTTTTAATATAAGTAATAAAAACTATTAGCATTTGCAGTGAACATAATCTTCTAAAAATGTACATTGTACACATGCACACTCAGTTACTTCCAGTTTGAAAACAAAGCAACACGACTAGAAGAAAAGATATATTATATAAATACCATTCAAGAACCAAATGAGCCTCGTCCACAACAATGGCTTGCACCCTTTCGCATTAAGCATTTTGGCAACAATCTTGTTGTCCACGAATCGAATACTTCAGGGTGCCCAAACATCAAACAACATTTCTTGATATCTTCCAGGATGGTGACTTTTCCTTCCCCTTCTCCTTCTCCCACACTTTGTAAGACACACACATTCAACACTCCTTCCAGTGTTTGCACATGGTCTCTCATAAACGCGCTCAAAGGCGAAACTACGATAACAACAGAATCTTGCCCCACAGCAGCTTCGAATGTAATCGAACATCGAGGGTAAAATCGGATAAGCGATTTTCCGAAACCTGTCGGCAATGCCACCAGCACACCTTTTTTCTACACATATAGCTCTTTAATAAGGCATCGTACTGCTCTTTCATTAACACTTTTATCCCTAATTTTTCCATGGAAAACTCAATTGCCTCGTGGAATAGTGACACCATGTGATAAAACCGGATGTGCGAATACCTGACGCCTGCGCAGTTGGACCGATCACAGGATTCTTGTTTTCCGGTTTTCCGGTAAACCCTTTATCCCAGAGTCCCTCGTTCCCGACCGCTGGTCTAGGGTAACGCGGACTCTGGGAACTAGATTGATGGAAGGAGCAAAACACCAAACATGCGTTATGGATTCTGCAAAACCAGTTCCTAAATTGCAGATGATTTTCATGATCAGATAGAGACACTAAAATCATGTTTTACTGCCATTCTGTGTGTTCAGGAGTTTTAAAGATGTTGGGCCAGAATTATGACAATTTTATCCTTTCCAAAAGCCTGTTGTACCTCAGTGTTGTTGTCAGTATGTGTCTGCCATCATGGTCAACGTTCAGTCAAAAACACAAACATTGCTTTCAGACTATATTGTTGGTAAGATTATTGTTGAGATTACTGTTTGGTATAGTGTTGCTTTCTTGGATGATGTGTTTGGTTTTCTTCACCACATGCAAGCCTTTTGGCCCCGTAAGAACTATGAACTTGTTATGCATCCCTGTTTATGAATTATTACAGACTTAATATTGATGTTGCATTTGTTTTAAAGTTGCTATTGACCAATGAAAACATATCAAAAGATAATGCAAGACGAAGTAAACTTGCCATGAACACTCCTTGAAAACTCAGTTTTTGGTGCTTGAATACTCTTGAATACTCCTTGAATTTTATATCCACAAACCAGCACGAACTCTGCTCATTACTTGGACTGTGCTCCTTCAAAGATGGTGATTATTTATCAGAATTTGTCAGAGCAGAACAAAAATAATGAGAATAGAAAAATCAGTCGACAAATATTTTACTTTCTCTTTTCATTTTGAATTTAATGTCACCCTCTGAAGGACACAGTGTGCCTTGCACAGTTGCGTAAAGTGGTTTTCCACTTTTAACTAACTCCAATGTTGAGTGACTACTACCTGCTCATTACTTGGACTGTGCTTCTTCAAAGATAGTGATTATTTATCAGAATTTGCTAAAACAGGACAGACAAAATTAACTCACAAATCTTGCAAGGAGGGAAAAGACAGTACAATAGCATTGCCATTTTTTTTTTCATCAAAGCACAGGACACCCAAGCATAACATTTGAATATTATTAAAAATGGCGTTTCAAAATATAAGACTTTGTATGGGATTTCGAAGCAAACATTTTGAGCAATACAATAACAGCAAACTAACTGAATTAAGTTCATGAAACATTACATGGTGTTGTTTGCTATCCTTACAACGCATTTTGAGCAATTTTAGGTCCATTTACCTTAGAGAAAATCGCTGCGTGTTACAAGCGGATAGCAAAAATAAATCATTCCCATTTCTGAATTTATATCCATTTTCAGGGTGTATATTTTCTTGTTTTTTTAATAAGTAGGCTACCTAACCAGCTTCATGCAAATATAGAAATAGATATTGTATATACAATTATAACAATTTTAAAATAAAACATTTTCACGCGCGTTAGGATATGAATTTGAATGAATTTGCCGACTTCGGTTCGAAAAAATATACCTCAGTGGTATATAAAACCTATCGACGATTCCAAAAAATTGAACACATTCAATTCACGCAGAGTACGTATTTAAAATTAACGCAGTAGACTGACCTGTATTACAAACGTTTTGTACATCAACGCAAATATGTTCAATTTACCACGCATGAATAGAAATATAGAAGGAAGGAGAAACACAGTTCACTTTCTCTTTTTCTTGACTCGTTTTCAGTTTCTAATGGCCAAGACCGTTTTAATTTCTTTCGATAACTTAATTCTCTCCATAAGGTCACGGAGTCCCGCGCAGCGATTCCACCATTCTCGCGCGAACCAGACTACGTTGGAGCGGCAATTTTGTGTCCGTACCGGGTCATAGTTACTACAATTGTAACACGACCAAAACGAGCGTGGCCCTCCCCATAAGGGCATGATTTGACTGGTGACCAGTGCCGACCATGGTCAAACGGGGCTATCGGGATCCTCACGGATCCATGGCGGCCTATTTTGAGATGCTATTATGATTTTGTGCAGTGGATAATTCTTTTGGGACACGAGGTATGTGCAATTGGTTTTGAGAAAATCACTTGTATGTCTTCCTTTTGTTAAGTCGCTAAGTCAGAATGGGAGCCTGAACTATATTTGTGGGTAAATTCGAGCGAATTCCGAAACGTGTCGAGCGGTGATAGTGGCTTAATCGGGCCAAATGACTCCTTCCTTGTCAATGTATTATATACGTACTAACACAGTTAAGTAAATGGACCTAAAATTGCCCAAAATGCTTTGTAAGGATATATAGCAAACAACACCATGTAATGTTTCATGAACTTAATTCAGTTAGTTCGTTGTTATGTATTGCTCAAAATGTTCGCTTCGAAATCCCATACAAAGACTTATATTTTGAAACGCCATTTTTAATGATATTCAAATGTTATGCTCGGGCTTCCTATGATCAAAGTAGCAGAGGGTCAGATTGTACTGTAGTAGAGTCCTGGTCCTCATTGCCTACTTGTATAGTTGTAAACAGGAACAGACTGAGTGATACATCCAACTTACTGAATAATATACACAAGTGACCAAACACATCTAACAAAGCATTGGTCCCTCTGTTGATTTCGTTCTTTTGTTTCATGAAACAAAAGATTTAATTGGTTTCTTTTGTTTAGGTTTTTAACAGAAGAAAACAGAAGATGGGGCCTCATTTTTTGGCCTTTTCTGGAAAACTAAGTGTAAACCGGCAGGAAAAAAACCTATCCTTTCTACATGTAGAAAAATCAACCTTTCAGTGCAACCGTGGAAACTCACTATAAATTACAACGATGCTACTCTAATGCCTTAGAATTCAATAAAGTAGTGACACTGAGTAAGATAGTTATAAAAAATAAGAAAGGTACAAAGATTCCAGTCCAAACAGTGCATTAACTTCTGTATGCTTCATTTTTGTTAACACCTAAGTTGATGTGCCAAAATAATGAAAACCAAACCCATACAAAAATAAAAGGCCTTTCAAGAGGCATTTTGTTTTAGAGTACTTTTCTAGTTGTTATAGAAAAATGAAGTCAATAAATGCAGATTGAGTGAGTGATTTTGATGATAAACCACACCCAGTTCAGAAACCACCTCCATCTGATTCATCAATCCACTGAAAAAAAAAGAAAAAAGATAAAAATTAGTAATGCTATATTAATTACCCACTTGTCCACACCATGATTTGGCAGTACTGAATGTCACTTATTCAAGTTTATTTCTTTTTGCGCCAAGATCTGGAAACAAACTTATTTTGGTCAGCTATATACAAAATTTAAAAAATACCACTACAGCTCTAAAAGAAAACAGCCCTCAGTAACACTTATTGTTCAGTTAGATGGAATACTCTGTCAGACAGTTGTACATACATGTACTGTATTGCTCAGTCTGTTAACCCTTTAAGCCCTAACAGTGATAGAAATGAAATTTCTCCTTACATGATCACTGCTTGTTCAAATGTTCAAGTTGTGAGAATGAAGAAGACAATCACCAAGGATGAGATGTATTGATATTATGACAAATTCTCCTTACTAGTTCCATAAGAAATGTACGGTGAACAGTCTTAGGAGAATATGCATTTCTATTATCAGGGCTTAAAGGGTTAAGTGTTCAATACTTGGTCAGTATTGTATACCACTCAGTCAATTGAGCAAACCACTCAATCAGTTCACTCAGTTGTTTATACCACTAGATCAGTTATGTGGATCACTCAGTAAGTTAAGTAATATAATATACAGTCTTTATACCACTTGGTAGAGCAGGGTGGACTACCAGTTTGACACTCAGTCAGTTGTGACTACATGTACCTGTCTTGTCTACTAAGTCAGTTATGTGCACCACTTGCTAACTTGTGAGTACCACCCAGTTACTTGATCAGTTGCGGCTACCACTCAGTCAGTTGTATACACCACTGGGTCAGTTGTATCATTCAGGTCAGTTGTCAGTTGAAATGTGTGGATAACTCCACACAACTCGCCTAGTGATACAACTGACTTAATAGCTGTAGTGAAAAAGACAACTGGCACAGGGGTACACAAAACCGACCGAGCAGTCTATACAATTGACCAGTTGGTATAAACAGCTGAGTGAAACGTATATTCAATTCAGTGAGTGACAACATGGGTTACTGAGTGGTATGCTGGACAGTTGTGTGGATCACTCAGTCAGTTTTGGACCACTCTATATGTAAACAACATTTGAAGAGGCTAGTGGAAAGTCCCCTAAGAGATTTTTTTTGGTCAATTTTTTTAGCTTGAAAGTGCCTGAATTTTTGCATGTGGGTTTCAATGAATTAAGAGAACATACTTACTGTTTTTGGCAAAAAATCGTATTTTTGGACGCATTTTGTATTAAGGTATAGTATACCAAATAAATATTCACTGTGAAATAAATTTGGAAACCAGTGTTGTCTGTCTCCTTCAGCAGCCTGATTACAATGTTTAAGTAGTCCACATGCATCTTTTATTTTAGTGTTGAAGTACACTAGAACAGTGTTAAGATAACACGTGGATGGTGTTATTCAACAAAGTTGGAAGTGTTATTTTACACAGTTTTAGTGTAAAATTATCTCTGGTGTAAATTAACCTTGTTTCGGTGTGCACACAGCTGCAAGTTGTTTTACACCATTTGGGTGTCACAAGTACACAATTTTAGTGTAAAATTATCTCTGGTGTAAATTAACCTTGTTTTGGTGTGCACACAGCTGCAAGTTGTTTTACACCATTTGGGTGTCACAAGTACACTTTTTTGGTGTAAACGTACCCGAATTCCGCGTCTACATAACACTGTGTTGGTGTTTTTTTACCCAATCCAAATCAGAATTGTTAGTGGTTCACACTATTGTGGTGTAAATGTACACCATGTTGGCGTTACTTTTACACTTAATTGGTGTTCACACAGCTGAAAAATTTACACTTTTTCGGTGTTACCATAACACTCTCACTTTTTCTGTGTTTTTATATCTCATTCGTCACAAAATCAAGTTTAACAAAGTCCACTTCCATCATTGTAATCCTGCACTTTATCCTCAAAATATATACTTGGTCTGTTTTGCTCCTTTTTTGTTTTATATTAGTTGAAATTTGGTATTTATAACATAGGGACATGGAAACGAGTGTTCCGACTAGTTTGGTGGGATGATGTCCATATACAAGATGTTCTTGTTGGTGCTCGCAGAAGTGTCCAGGTATGTCAGTGATTGCATCTGCTTGGCTGGAATTAAACCGAAAGCGTTTAAACGAGTTTAAACGAGACAAATAGTTGGCTCGTTGACGTAGCATAAACGTTGGAGTTAAACTGTTACTGAGATGCACAAGTTTTATTTCTTTTCTTGGTAATTTTTTTACATTCTCACAAACTCGATAAGAAGGACATCGTGAACTGACTTAACCTCTTAGTGCTACCTTGCGTTTTTGTTTGCTGAACAAGAAAAGCGCCGAAACGGAACGGACAATAACCATTCAATATACCAAATACCACAAACGAAAGTCAAACAAGATAGATCAAAACCCAAAGAAAAAATTATATCTCCCTGAAAAGAGGTGCGAAAGATGAGCGAAGAGGAATTTTAGAAGAAGAATAACGGTGTTCAAGCGCACGACGAGAACTGTTCATTGTGGCATACGTTGTTTACCACTTACCTATATATTTCAGGAAAAATGGAAATGGAAAGATTAATTTGGTTTACCCTGAGAGGAAGTTCCCAGAAAAACGAAACTCTTTTGAAGTAATGCGAACCTAACAAAATTCTCGAACGAAACATGCTGGTTCCAAAAAGTAAATGAAAGTCTAATTTGCAGGCTTGCAAAAAAGAAAAGAGAAACTTTGCAGAAAAAGGGAACTTCCGTGAAAGGTAATCGAAAATTCCCAAACAGATTTTCCGAACGACAAATGTGGGCACGATTTGCTCTGTCTACCACTTCAAGGCCTGAGTGGCCACTGCGGCCTTGGGCCACTCAGGCCCTTTCTTGTTTTTTGTATCTTCTCAAGCAGGTCACCAAATAGAGAAAAACTGATCAATACCAAGCATCCAAACCGCTCCTTCAAGAGTTTTGTTTTTGTTGTGTGCATTTAAACACTGAAAATATGTATCACAAAACTTAATACAATATTGGAGAAAACATAATTTCTCGAATTTGTAATGATATTTTTTAAAGACTTGTCAAAAAAACAAAAACAAAAAAACAAAACTTGTACATTGAGCCTTCTGGATAAACGTGACAACACTCGTGAGTCGTAATTTAGCATTCTCAGTAATGGCCAATACCAACATGCAAATTTTAATCAATGGTCTGTTTCGTATGTTAATATAGTTGAAAAAGTTGTTTAAACAACGAGGCAATTCATCTTTGGTGATCATTCCCTTTATTCTGATAACCTATATGTTTGACCATGGTGAATATTGAAGGGAGAATCGAGGAGAAATTGGATTACTGACTGGCTAGTCTGTCTCACGCCTCACTGAGTTTGCTTTAACATAAAAGTAGAGGTCAATGCCAAGCAAAATCACTGTTTCTGTTTAACTGGTTTTTTATGTTTTTGAAGATGGCTTCATTCAAACTTTACTGAGTACTCCATCTTATTGAGAAGTCAAAGTCAATGTCAAGTAAAATTTACTGCATATCAAGTACTCCTTCTAAATGGGAAGGAAAAGTTATAGTCTAGTAAAATTACCGGAATTTTTTTTATTAGACCCTTGTTTTGACTCATGCACTGTAATCCGCCGAAGTAATACCCCAAATGTTTTAAACGTTCTTGAGTGTCAATTATCTTCTAAATACCTCTACAGGTAGAATCTGCGAGTTACAAATCAAGAAATAGCCGACCCAATTACTGTTGGTATGAACCAATTACAACTGTTTCATAACATAACATAACATAACATAACCTAACTTAACGTAGTAGAATGCAACGCAATGTATCGCAACGTAACAAGAAGTTTGTGACATACCGTATCATAAAAGGAAAGGTGATTTCTCCCTACGATTGTTGCTTGCATCAAATATGACTAAACGATTTGCGTACTGTATATTTTATTTTTGAAGATTATATTGTTTCATTCATTTATTAAGATAAAACCTCTCCGCCGCCATACATTGGACAGCCCGCCTACGGTCCACAGCCGTTCACTCACCAACCTGGATATCCGATGTCAATCCAACCTGCCCAAGGACACAATACTACCACCGTGGTTATGCCGGTAAGTTGTACGAATTCAGCTTAAGATTCTATACTGATTGAGCGACCGTCCTTTGTAGATTTTTCAAATAGATGATGCACCATCTATCCACTACGCTCACCATCTCCTGTTTATGTGGTGGACTGTGCTTTTAAATTGCTGTGCAAGGTTATCAATTAGCCTTTCTGAACGCGATATTTAGGGCTTTTAAAATTAAATAAACTGAAGGAAAAACAATAAGAATTTTTGAACGATGTCATACTTTACAAATTGTTTTTCTTTCTCGGGATGCTTTTGATTTTGAATCAACTAGTTTAACTGGTCTTCTTCAGGAAAATTAAGAAAATGAAGTTCAATATGGCGGACTGACGTTCTGGCTTCGTAACCACACCTTGAGATACCCTATGACAATTCCGCGAAACCTCAAAAGTTATGGTAAAAATACGGTACAAAAAATAAAATATGGAAAGAACGCGGTTGGCTTTTTTCACGGCCAAAAACAGGTATTTTGGACAGGTTTCCATGTCTCAAGGTGGTCAACATTGTTTTAACAATTTCGACCATCCCAGACTCACCCCAGGGTGCTTTTCAAGGACGGAATCCATTTCCTCGTGAACTTTCCTTTGCCGATGATCTTGGCGTTAACCCGGTCGACGTCATTCTGACATTCCATGGAGTGGCGTGCTAGGCCTCGTTCTTCTTTGCCCATTCTTTGCCGACGAAGTGTTCCCTTTTTAAGATCCTCTTTTGTCCCTCTAACTTTGTCCATATGCTCTTTCTTTCTTGTCTGGAAAAGACACCATGTCTCCCCAACATACACAGTGACACGGAATCTTATATACAACACATAACTGACTTTCACCAAGTGGTTCTTGACATGTGCGGTTCACGTCTTGAACTTTCCTTCTAGGTCTGAAGGCAACACGAAAGGAGTGTTCGTTAGCAATTCTCCTAAACTGCTCAGATAACCCTCTCGAATATGGTGTTGTCACAATCCCACGGCTCTCTGACTGTCTACTTGTTGCGGTCTATGTTCCATAAATCTTCTCACTGTCTCACTGGGGTACCCATTTGCTACAAACACAGCTTCGATACTTTGTAGTTCTTCCGCAAGGTGTTTTCGTTGCACAGAGCTCTTGCTCTATCCGCAAACACTTTTATAATGGCTCTCTTCATACTGCAGTCGAGGTGGTTGGATCTTTGTTTCATATTTATGTTCGTCGCGTGTGTATTTATTGTAGTGGACGGTGCACTGTTGACTATTCTTTTGGTTCTCCTATCCAAATTCTGTTTTAAATCCAATACTGGTAGAACATGACTCTTTCTTGATCCTTGTTTGTGAGAACTATTACTCCCGGCTCAATGGTATTAAGGTGACCCAGCAATATCTCTTCACTCTTCCGCTTTCTTTGCACTTGGTTTCGCTGTCATCCAAGTACCAATACCACTGAATTAATAATTAAGCCCCTTTCATGTACCAGGAGATGCTTAGATATAAATTAACGAAATGACTTGATTATTGTTCTGTTTTATCAGCCGCCCACCGTACTAGTGCAAAATCGTCCGGCATCTTGGCTTGGCCTGTCCATGTTCAATTGCTTGGTCTGTTTTTGGCCCCTCGGATTGGTGGCTATGGTCTTCTCTTGCATGGTAAGAATAATCTTAACAGTTATTCAATCAAGTCGCGCTAGAAGGATGCGCTAGACAATCAAGGGCCTTTAACAAGGGAAAACGGGGCCAGGTTGCATAAAGCAACTTAAGATTAAATGGGGTTTTTGCAATCTTTCCCTATGTTCCAAAGGATTTCCTTGTGCTCTCCTTGTGTTTCCTATACTCACTAATCCGTCTTCGGCCGAGTTATCCGTGATACCGTGGAAGAAAATCCTCCAGAACAAAGGGAATGGTTACAGAAAATTCGCACTTAGTCTTTAGTTGCCGGGCCCTGGATCGCGGCTGTGAACTGCTAGAGATTTTGGCAGCTTGCCATTTCAAATCGCCTGAGTAAGTGACCAGAACAGTTGGTGCGATTTGAAAGCCATTTGACTGTGAACATGTGTTTTAAAATCGCAATCAAACCGCCGTGAAAACGCTGTAAAGTGGTAGCAAAAGCCGCGGGAAGTTTGCACTGGCAGTATGAAATCGTGGCAAAATCATCATTGTCGATCACACTTGGTCAGAGGTAATCATTCTATATTCAGCGTGCTTTGGTGGATATTTTATCAAATTGTAACTTTGAGTGATTTTTCTGCTTTCGACAAAATCGTACCACAAAGATAAAAACCTTTAATTTCACCCACTTATCGCCACTTGTAGGCGCATCAGTTTGGGTACAAAACATATTATTCCCTTTACATGTTTGTCAAGGACACTTTTTTAAACAACGGTACATCTTCTTGCAGCCAGTAGCTTATGGCAGATTTACCGTACCAGGGCTATGGCTGTAGTTAAGCTTCCGCTATGCTTGGAAGTACAAACCTAAATAAGGAATATGACTAGGTAACGGAGTTCCATTCTTCAACTAGCAGCTCAGCTCGAGAAACTGATACTTCGAACAACAGACAGGAAGTTACCCATGTCGATTCTGGTCTCTGTTATGAACAAAATCAGTTTTCTGTTATACAGTGTTTTTGTGTTCTCAAACATTAAATGTTTTGCTTATTTTGTGTTGTTTTTTGCCAGTTCCTGGTGGACAGCTCATATGATTCAGGAGATTACGAAAATGCCAAGAAATACTCCAACATTGCTAAGTGGTTGAACATAGTTTCTGCCATCTGTGGTGTCATTGTGATTGTTGTTGTTATTATAGTAGTATCTGCAGGCGGTAGTAGCAGTAGTAGTAGTAGTAGCTACTGAGTACAGCATCGTGGATTTGCAGCCATGGTTTCAAAACGGGCTCCGTTTCTTTTGCAATCCTTTAAGCCTTAAAATCAACAATCATATTCGCCACACTAGCCTCACATATCTCTCCTGATACAAGTTGAAATAATTTGTGTAAACATCATGACATTTCTTCTTTCATTCTCGCAACTAATTTGAGTGAACATATAATGATATCGTACAGTAAAGTTAGATATCGGTCAATAAGGGTTAGAACGTGTACTGATTGAAATGTAAACCACGCATCTCTTATTTTAGCGTTGCAAATTATAGATTTTAAGCAAAAATAATAATCCAATAAACTCAATTCTATGATAGTGCAATAGGTAACAATACGTAATAAACAATTATTTCACTCGCGCATGTTGGGTACGAGTTAGAAAAATTTCATATAACCAACGGGGTGCAAAGAGCCGACTTGGCTATAACTACTTTCACTTTATATCCCCTTGCACCGAGCTTGAGTAGAATAACCGTTTCATTAAATTCCTTACACTTTAAGCACGGTTGCCCGTTGATAACCTGTATGCGGTCAATCAATTATAAAGCTACAATCAGTTTGACAGTTAAATGATGTAATAAGTTATGAATTTGATGCTGTAACCTTTTCTATAAAAACTCGGCTTTGCTTGAATAAACTTAGTTAGAAAGGATATCTAGGTGCTGCTTAGTGTAGACATACTTAGCATTCGGGCAGCGACACGAAACGTTGAAACCACGACAACAAAATAACAACTCAGACCAAATAAAAGCACGCAATGATTGCTTGAATGATTTGCTGACATCAAGTAAAATTCCGGAATTTAATCAGCTCACACAGTTACAACAACGTTCGACTTCCTTCTACAGTCAGTTAATTTAAGAGCTAAATCTCGTCAGTTTCATTTGCACTTCACGGTATCTTTATATCAGTTTTCAGGTAGGTACAATTGCAAGTTTAATAAGGTCACTTTAGTGGAGTTATAGCACTATCATGTTATTCTGTTTTGAGTTTTGGGAACGGTATTGTGATGGTGTCTTTGCCATGCCAGCAAATGCGTCAAATTGAATTTTGAATAAGCAAAAGCTTTTTCAGGTCTAAAGTTTCAGTGTTTACAAACGTTAAGGAAAACACTTGTAGACCGTCAAATTGCTCCTTTTTTTGCACCGTCAACCGCCATAGCCAAAGCTTTTACTTCAAGTCAAGACAGTGACAAGGCTGACAAGATATGATATAACCAGAGAAGTGCTGTAGGCTCGCATTGTTATCATATGTCGCAAAATCTAGTTTAACAAAGTGCAGTCCACCTCCTTGTTTGTTATCTGCACTTTATCTTCAAAATACTTAGTCTGGTTTTCTCTTTAAACAATTTTGTTATATATTTGTTGGCATCTGGCATTTATAACATGGAAACATGGAAGTGAGAGTTCTGTAGTTTGGTGGGATATTGTCCATTAAGAAGATGTTCTTGTGAATGCTTGTACCAGCGTCCAGCGATGGTCAGTGATTGGATCTGCTTTGCTTGAATTTAACCGATGGCTCGTTGACGTAGCATAAACGTTGGAGATTCTGGCAAATTCGATAAGAAGAACATCATGAACTTAACCTCTCAGTCCTACCTTGCGTTTCTGTTTGCTGAACAAGAAAGACACTGGAACGGTCAACATAAACTTCTAGTGCAACAACCATTCAATTTTCGAACGAAATATGCTGTTATCAAAATCTAAATGAGAGACTGGTTTGCAGGTTTGCCAAAATGAAAGGAGAAAATTTGCAGAATTAGGACAATTTCTTAAAAGGTAGTCCAAAATTCCCAAACAGAATTTCCGAACGACAAATATGCGCACGATTTGCTCTTTCTATCACTGCAAGGTCTTTCGCTAATTTTGAATGTTTACGAGTGGCCATTCAGTTTGCCTGATTCCTGGCTTTCCAAGAATATTTAAATAAATAAAATAAAAATAAATAATAACTTTAAGGCCTACTGTGGGACCCAAAGTCGCCGTAACTTTGGGCGACTTAAGGCGACTTTAGGCGACTTTAGCTTATTTTGTCCAAAATTACGGGCGATTTTGGGCGATTTAAGGCGATTTTGGGCGACTTTAGGCGACTTTGGGCGATTTTGAGCGACTTTAGGCAATTTTAGGTAACCTTCAGTGACTTAATTGGAATGCCAAGGTGAACCTAAGTACAGTTGTGGTATACATATACATGGGAATCATCATGGTACACCATAATGCATTGTTACAGAAAATATCCATACTATCCCCATGAAAATGTTTTAGTTTGAATGCTCCACCAACCCCCTATTCCACCCCACCCTTCTGGAAATTCTAGTTTGGTGGCTTTCAAGAGCCTCCACTGCCCCCACCCTCCTTGGAATTTCTAATGACCTCTTTTGATGTTGGTTTGGACCCGCACACTAAAGACATTAGTAGTACATAAACATGCAACAATGACTTTAACAACAGCTAGCAAGCAAGGTTGTTGCCGAATTGGACACAGGCCAAAAAGTAAGGCATTAAGTGAAACCTGTGAGTTAGTAAGTGTCACAATAAGAAACTTAGGGGCCCCAGGATGATTCCTTGGGCATTTTATTGTATAGGGCTCTGGTTAGGCAACAGCCTTGGCAAGCAAACTGAAAATAAACTATATTAAGTTTTACATAGTTTACTATTAATATATAAACTATATACAAGGGATTTAAGGCGACTTAGAGCAACTTTGGGCGACTTTAGGCGACTTTAGGCGACTTTGGGCGACTTTGGGCGACTTTGGGTCCCAGAGTAGGCCTACTTTATTAACGTGTCAAAACTGTAGTAGCTGAGGGGAAAAGTCCCCTCTACTAATTGTGGACACCTAACCTGCCTAACTAAATAGAATACGGCATGTCTCTAAGACCAGCCGATTTCGTCTCATAAATGGTTAAGAGCCATAATTCACGCTGTCAAATCGCAAAAGTTCACTTCGGCAATTACTCTGCTGTACCTGAAGAAAGTTTAAATTGAACGACGTGTAACGAAGTTCTGGCGAGCAGAATTCAAGTTGTTGTATGTCCTGATGGAACAATAATTATTTCCTGTTTTCACATCTTCTCGAACAAGTCAACAAATAAAGAAAAACGTCACCTAAACCTGATCAATACCAAGTATCCAAATTGCTCCCTCAAGTGTATAATTTTTGGTGTTTTTGTTATGTGGATTTAAAAACTGAAAATTTATCATAACACTTAAAACAATATAAGGGAGAACATAATTCCTCGAAGTTATAATGCCATTTTTTTAAGATTTGCCAGATAAAACAAACAAAAAAAAGAAAACTTGCACAATGAGCCTTCTGGATAAACGTGACAACAGTCGTGAGTCGTAATTTAACATTCTCCGTATT
This sequence comes from Siderastrea radians, assembly GCA_964017195.1. Classification (NCBI taxonomy): domain Eukaryota; kingdom Metazoa; phylum Cnidaria; class Anthozoa; order Scleractinia; family Rhizangiidae; genus Siderastrea; species Siderastrea radians. The sequence goes on along the minus strand of OZ024887.1, from coordinate 10,136,461 downwards.
GCCCAATATCAACATGCAAATTCTAATCGTTGGTCTATTTCTTATGTTAATAGTTGAAAATAGTTTAAACAACGAGACGGTCAACATAAACTTTTAATACAACAACCATTCAATAGAAAGTCAAACAGACAATCAATAGGAAGACAAACTTTCAATACAATGTCAAGCAAGGTAGTTTAAAAAAATAATGATTAGGGAAGGTACCTTTTTTCTTGAGGGGGGAGGGCTGGGGCCTCAGAGGGGAGGGTCATCAGTGGAAGTGAGCACCAAAAGGGGAGGGCCATACCTGCCATGTGAGCTATTCAAGGGAGGGTCACACATATTTTCCAGAATTTTTTAATGCGAATTTTTGTGATGTTGCTTTTCATTTTTCTTGCAGATTAAGATTTTCTTTTCACCTACTTTGATTTAATTTGGTATTTTATTATAGGTACTAGGTTACATTTCTACATGTATATTATGTCATGGCACATAGTTTTTCTCGGAGGACTCGTGTCCTTTTCTCGGCCGTCCATATCGAGAAGTACTTGACTCCGGTATCGTTTCTCCAGCTTCTTGCTGTTGGCTATCCGCTGCCTGATCTCCTAAATCGTTTAGTTCTGTCGGAAATGTAGGAAATGTTTGTTTTTGAGAGGCAGATTTCGCATGCTAAACAGATAAACCTTTCTGTTAAAATAACAAACAGCAATGCCGGCTAGTCGGAGAAAGAAGCGCGTGTATTTTGCCTTAGCTATTTTATGTTCAAAACTTTTATAATACTCAAATGCTTCCATATTCAAACTTCAGCTATAAAATGTAAATATCCCACACTGATTGTTCGCATTTTCCTTGTTTCAGCACGTACACATTCAATATCGAGATATATTCATATTCAAACACTTTGAGTTCACGAGCGAAACGTTCTGAGGTTTCTACAGCATGGAACATACCATGTAGTAGTGAGGGGAGGGTCGCAATTTTGTCAGTCACCTAACGGGGGGGGGGGGTCAGGAGTTTTTTTCATTAAAACGCAAGTGAGGGCCAACACTTTTTTGGGGAAAAATACCAAAATTCCCCAGCCCTCCCCCCCCAAGAAAAAACGTACCTTCCCTTAAATAAAACGATTCCTCCCTGAAAAGGGATTCCAGAAGATCAACGAATGGCAGTTTAAAAAACTGTGAAGTCACTTATTGATTGAATTATCTGCTGACATCAAGTAAAGAGGCTGTTGATGGTGATTTGTGGCTTGTAGGCGACTTTGATCTCAGAACGCGGCCAATTCTTTCTGAAATGCCTCGCATGTAAGGTAGTACTACAAAGTCATTAGAAGAGATCGTGGTTGCCTTCCACTTGAGTTTTGAATATTTTGTGACGTCATTTTATTATCCCTATATTCTTTCAGACTTTCAGCTCGTTTGCTGTGTCCTAACGTTTGGTGTTCCGGTCTCTTTCAGGAAATTCTAGGTGTTATTTCGTCGTTGCTAATTCACCGTGAAGCTTCTAGGCAGCTGATTACAGCGGTTTTTGAAGGTATGTTTTAGTCTGCAGTCGGGTGTGATTCGATATCTTTGAGTCAGTTTTCAGTTCCGCCTAGCTAGCTGCCTGCTGCAGCCTCCAGTTTTCATCATTTTGTCTTGATCGATTTATTTGTACATAAAAGTCTTAGCACCTCTACAGAGATTTCTCTGAGCTTTGAAAAGTTATCGAGTAACTTGTTTGAAATTCTGATTTCATTGCGGGCGGTACGTTTCTTCCTCGTTGAAAGGTGTGCAACAAGCTTACTTAAGCTTATATCAGCCCCAGTTTTGAAGTCTACTAGATAGAAGCCATGGAATTAGATGTAATGTGATGGCATTTTTACATCTTTTTTTTCCGAACGGAGAAACAGATCATTAGACAAAGCACACAACACCTCCCTTCAACAAAATTTATTTAAAGACTTCCCTTTATCAGGGGGGGGGGGCTTTTGTAAACGAGAGGTTGAATCCTTGGAACATTTATTTTTCTTTTGCGATGTCTACAAGTGTAAACTGAATATTGTGAATCCCTCCTTACGAGTTTATAAGGCCCAGATCAGGGCTGTATACATACCAAGTGCAGCAAAGCAGAAAAAACTAACAAAACATTTCCAGAAATGGGAGAAGCTTTTGCCTTATGTGAGCTTATGGTATGGGTGTCCTACATATATACCTTTCTGCCTCGTATTAATTACGTTTTCATTTTTGGTTTCCGTGGACGAGTGTAATTTCGAGTTGGTATTTACTGTAGTGAAAATATAGTACTGTCATCTTGTAGCTGTTATCCTGGGGTATGGGAAGCCGACTGTAGCAATATTCAATATTTTTATATTTATTCAATTTAATATTTATATTTATGTAATATTTTTATATTCATTCAATTTAATATTTATATTTATTTAATATTTTTATATTCATTCAATTCAGTATTTATGTTTATGTAATATTTTTTATGTTTATTCAATTCAATCCTCGTATATGTATGTAAACACTTTTTAATCATTTAATTTAAATCTGTCTATATTTATTTAATCTGTTTATATTCATTTAATTTAATCTGTGTATATTCATTTAATTCAATCCCTCTTTTTATTTAAACTCGGGGACTGGGGCACACTATAACATCAGGAGGAAGGACTGGGGCCAAGAACGTTTTCACTCGTGCTTGCTCGTCCGTCATTGCTGACATTGCGGTATATATACGAAACAGGTAATATCTGGCTCTCAAAGGCGATGAATGATAAAATATCAGAGGCGGCAGGTCTGCTAAGGCGAGCGTCGGATATGTTGCTAACACTGGATTCGGAAAATTCTAATTCAAACTCCCGATCTGCATCAGCACCAGCAGGTCCATCAGTTTCAACACAATCACAAGGTCCACTGCTCCACAGCGTTGCGGAAAGCGTTAACAGAGCGAGAAACATGATGCAAAGGAGTCGAGATGGGGGAGCTTTCCGGAGACTTAGGATGAACGAAAGACTGCGATCTGTTTCCCCGATTCCCCGAGGACAAAAAAGTAAACAGAAACGGACTAAAGGTGTCAAAGAAAAACCATTCGAATATGTCCTTCTAGGCTGCAAGGACGATGATGCAGAGGACGACTTTAATCAATTTTTGAAGAAAGACATGATTGTCGAAAGGGGCATAGTGACACTTGGTGAACAAGATAGCGAAGACAACATTAGAGAAAAGATTGCCTCATCGCTTAAAGAAAAGTACAGTATTATTGGACCGAAAGACTTCGAATTCGTAAAAGACACTCAAAAGAAAATCAGTGTGCTCCATTTAAGCAAAGGGACGGAGTACAGCTACGATGTAGTGAAGAAAATGGTGGGGCAAGGTCTTTTGTATATAAGAATGAAAATGGGTTTTGAATTTGTGCTTAATGAGCAACTGCATACCTCAGATTCCGACCCTGAGCCTCTGCAAAAGGAACTGGTTCAGCCTAGAACCTCTGGCATCGTCCCTGGCACCTCAGACAACTTGGATGGCATCTCTGGCCTCGTGGACATCTCTGGCTCCACTGAAGGCGCCTCTGGTATCATCCCTGACACTTCTGACAACTTGGACGGCACTCCTGGAATCTCTGGCGTTTTGGACACTTCTGGCATCATCCCCATCCCAGGCACCTCTGGAATCGTCCTTGGCACTTCTGACAACTTGGGCGGCACTACTGTGATCTCTGGTACCTCTGGCATCCCTAGCACCTCTGTACAGCATGGGAAAGAGCAGAAATTGGAAAGTGCACGTGTCTTCTTTTGCCAGGTTGTAAATGAGTTCCCATCAAACATCACAGAACCAACAGAGATGCTAAGATATCTGCAGAAGAAAATTGTCACTGGGCGACCATTAGATGTAACCGAGTCTTCCGAAATCCTTGAAGGAGAGACCAATTACATAACTGTATACAGAGAGAACATTCTCAAAACCACATTTGAGGAACTAAAGCATGTAACTGATCCAAGGGTCACCTTTGAAGTTCAGTTTTATGGCGAGCAAGCTGTTGACACTGGTGGACCGCGCAAGGAGTGGATTAGACTATGCAATCAGAATATCAAGGACACTTACTTTGACAATGGCCTTAAAGAGCACCTGTCAGAAGATTATTGTTATGTTGGTCAAATGGTTGGTATTGCTCTACTTCAAAATGGACAATTACCTGTCTACATCCCCGAAGAAATACTGCAGGCAATTTTTATCGATAGAAATCAGGAATTGTCGCCTTGTGTCAGAGAGCTCAAACGTGGTATGGACACTTTAGGAATTCCTATGTTTGGAAGAGTTTACCCCATGCTGCTATATCTTCTGAGGCCATGTAGCATTGTTAGTTTAACCGTTTGAAAGCTTTTATTCTTGTTGGAAGCAGACTTCTCAGAAGAAGGATGCAACTTGCTTGTTTATGAAAAAGCTATTTATGCCAAATTTGTGAAGTACGTGAGAGATGTGTCAAGTGGCCGTAGAGTTGTTACCCTTGAAAACATCCTTGAATTTGTCACTGGAGCAAGTGAAGAACCACCCCTCGGTTTTGCTAGGAAGCCTCGCATTCAGTTTCCAGAGGCTGAAGTAAAAGAGCCCAAAGTGAAAGAGCGCTTGACTGCAGATGAGGTAATGAATTATCCCTTGGTACAGGTACTGGAAACTGATTATTTTTTTATTGAAAAACCCAATTCACACCAATGCTGCATAAAAGTTGAACCTTTATGGAAATATAAATCCCAAAATCATTTTCAATATTGAAAATCGAAAGAAAAAAGGTCAAGTGATTTGTATTTAGGAAAAACTAATTGGGATGATGAAAGCACAAAATATACATTGAGCTTAGAATAAACACTAATCAGCAGTCAGCATGTCTTGGAACATACTCCAAGCAAATCCAAATGCAACTACTGTTATGTGCATACAATGTACATTTTGTGTGTGGCATCAATAAATTAATGAATATTGCATTTTTATCATACTAGCATTTTACACTTTTTTCACTCTGTTGCTAATGGAATTAACTGTACAATGTATGGCTAAACCATGTTGATTTGGTTACAGTGGTATTGTTACTGACTCTAGGGATGACTTGTATACTGTTCTTTTCCTGTGCAAGTTATTTAGTTTCTTTGCCATTGTTAATTTCATGTTATCTTTACAACAAACATTGTTACAGTTACTGTAACTTTTCTTTAGCAGAAAACTGATGAACCACTTGAACCAGCTCAGAAGAAGAAGAACATTTGGCATTTCATGCCTACTTCCCATGCCTGTTCAAACACTCTGGATTTACCAAGAGGAAATGCAGTTCTTCTACTCCCATCAGATAATGAACTATTTGAACTGTATGACCTAGCTTTCAAGAACAGTTACTTTGGTTTTAAGTAGATCAAGGAACACTCGGTTTCTTGGCAGTGACTCAAGTATTGTACAGAACAATGCAATCCACTTTTGACCTGTGTTAATTCCTTTGGATGGTTATTATACATTGCACTAAATGTATTTAAACTGAAGCAAATTGCCTTGTTTTAGTGGACATGTTTTTGTTGTGTTTCTTCTTGTTACAGTTCTTTTTGTTTTCCTTTGTGCTGTTTATTATAACTTAAAAGGAAAATGAAAATCAAGCAGGTTTATAAAATGTTTTTTTGTTATATTTCCAGATTAATATTAACCACTCTGCCACTTGTCTTTAACAGTGAAATTAGACAAAAAACCGAACCAATGTTATGATACCATCAAGATAACACTATTCATAGTAACACAGTGCAACACTTATTATTAGCTAGCCCTGTTTGCATTGCATTGTCAGTGACAATGCAAGTCACAAGTGTTTGTGTACAATTTTTTTCTTTTTCTGCAGTTACTGTTTATTCCTCCTAAGATTACTTACTGGTATTAACTGTTGAGTGTTGAGTTGAGTTGTTGAAGTATTGTTTTAGGTGAAGATAAAAGGAGGGGAATACTAATTTTGTAAGCTCAAATCAGTTTAGTTAGAGCATGAGTTGATGTTTTGGGATAATGTTGGTTTGCAAGTAGTAAAATCATTATTAGTAATTTACAAATTAATTACAATTACTGTAGTATGCTGCAGGAGAAAAAGTCTGTCTATATCTTGGATTCTGATTTTCAAAAGAGCTGTTATTTTGTCTGGGCACAGCCAGAAAGACATTAGAATACAACATCATTATTTCTTAAGTGTTTGACATCACATGAACATGTACCTTAAATCATGATGTAGCTTGCACCTTTTATTGTCTACTTTTATATGGTAAGTTAAAATTAATTTTGTTAACATTTCATTGCAAATAAAACTTGTCAACTCTTAAATTGAGAAATAAAATACAATTTGTTATTGCTGGCATTACTTCCACAGTAATTTATTATCTCGTCATTGCATACTTAAGAAAAAGATACAAGGTTCTTTTGATGGATTAATTCAGTTGCTTGAGAATATTCAATCAAAGATGCAGCAAATTAACAGGAACAAGTGACTGGAACTCTCTATCTCTCCAAAACACAAATTGGCTTTGGATATAGACTGTTCAGTTGATGTTACCAAGAAACCCACCCACCCCCCCCCCGAAAAAAAATATTTTGACTACACTTTCTATAACTGAAACAAGAAGCATAATCTGCACTATTAATACATGTATTATGATACATTTATTCAAGTATCAGAAAGTTCTTCAAGTCTTAGAAATACCAGTTCTAGAGCTTCTGTGTATATATCTGCACCCATTTCACTTGATGGCCTCAGTGGATCCAGTTGTTCCAACACAAATAGCTCCAGTATATCACCATGGCTGAGACACATAGGGTCAATAAGAACATGATTGTCACTTCCAATTGGAGATGGTCCCTGGGGGTCATATCCATACATTTCCAAATCAGACGGTTCTTCATCTGGCAGTCCACGTGATAGTGGATTGTTAGCGCAGAACATGCCATTTGCCCACATTTGGTATGGGGACCAGTTTCCCTCTGTACGCACCTTGTGGTGGTTAAAAGCTTCTCGAAACTTGTCAAGGGCTTTGTTGATTCTTGGAATGAAGATCAAGTGTAAAGTAAACATGAATAGGATCATCTGTGTTTAGGATACCAGTGGACTCCATAGCATAGAACAGATAGTAATAAAAGTGGCAAACACATCTAAAAACATCTCTCCATAATCTTTCAATGCGCTGGTTGTGTGTAGAGGGACCAGCAATAAAACTTCCCCTTCCCTCTCCCCTAGCTTGTACCATGGCATCACACACTAGGACATTTTCAACACCTTTGTCAACCCTTATTCTTGATGGCCAAAGGTTCCCATCCCGATTTATGGCATCTAAAAACAAATCAAGTACAGTTTCTGCAAGATTGTTTGAGTTACATCTCAAAAACATTATTCTTCTGGAGAAGCCATCGATGCATCCGTGAATAACAATTTTCCAGCGTATCAAAGCATGATGACCATCTAAGTGCCAAAGGGAGTTTGGCCAAGGTACTTGATATGTCCTACGTGAAACAACAACACCCCAGCGTAGTGCAGTATTTTGTGGATCCACTCTTGCCATACTTTCTCTTATCCTTTTCCTTTGAATTCTAAGGCCAAGTGCTTTTATGTAACCTCCAACATAGCCCTGTCCAGTAGTTCGTCCATGATCTGAAATGAAGCCTCTCACTATCTCGTCTAATTCCTCGTCAGACAAATGATGAAATCCTGTCATGTTTTCCAAACCATAGTCTATCACTCTCCTATGAATCGTCCACCTCGAAACACCCAACATTTTTCCAATCTTAATCCAACTGAATCCCAATTCTCGCAATCAGCAGGAATGTCAAAACGTGGTCTTCCGGGAGTTTCCTTTTCCTCTTTTCCTGGGGCAAAACAATTTTCAGCAACAGTTGTTGGGGTGAGAGGCTTAATGGTGAAGTGATGAATTAACGATGATAACACATCTGCAAAAGCTGCTGCAAGTGAATCCAGCTCCTCTTTCTCACTTGTTCCAATATCATAACAATCCCTTATCGATCTAAGCAGCCTAATACTCTGGTCAATCACTTCAGCATGCGCTTCGGCAGTTCCTTCGTCGACGTCATTTTGACAAATGTATTCCGTTTTATCTTAAACCGAAGCTAAAAACGCAGGCAGGTCTCTTACAACGTCAAAACCTTCACTGTTAAAACATTCCTCATCCGACTCCTCATCCGCCATATTGCTTCTTTCCCAGTCCTTCCTTCTTCTGGCTATCGTTACTTTTAGGGGACTCGCGCTCCATAGGACAAAAACCAGTGAAACACTGTTTGAATGCACGCGCAAAAATGACGAGTGACAAATTTGATGACGAGCGTTTATTAGCGAGAGAAACAAATGAAAACAAAATGAAAAACGGTTAAACACTCATCTACAGTATTTAGGGTAAAGTACTGACCGATAGTGATTAGGCCTAAGAACTCATCTAGACTTCTGTTTAGGGCAAAGCACTGATTCTACGACGGTTAGCTTTGTAATTGTTGAGTTTAGTTATTGCTAAACTTTGTACAGTTAATTGAATTCGTCATTTTTGCGAGTAAATTAAATTCGTCATTTTTGCGCGTGCATTCAGACAATTTTTTCTCTATATAGCGCGAGTCCGATGGCTTGCCCCAGTCCCCGAGTTTAAATAAAACAACAAAGCCCAGTGGGCATTTTAACCGGCCATTCTGACCCTCCCCACCCCTAGGTTTCAAAAATGTTAGCGCGATCCTCTATTTATACGAACCGGCGTGACGAAAAGTGTGATCGTGTGACACAATATTTTGACTATAGCGTTACTGGATGACGTAATGTTTAAACTCTGATGACTCAGCTCATCTTTCTTATCACTTTTTTGTGCTGAAAAACGCAAATTCACTCAAACGTTGAATGTCGATATAAATTCGTCCACAACTGAGAATGCTCTCACAGGGACGACGAAGTATTTACTGTTGTGCCTAGGCCTTAAATACAAACAGTGAACATAGCAGTAGAATCAAAATATAACGCTTGATAAACACGAGCTCGAGCAGATCGTCAGAGTATGGGGCACGTCAAGGCATATCTCATGACGTGATGTTTAAATCCGGTTTGCTAACCCGGGAATCCCCTTGCAAAAGTAAACAAGCGAGTGCGGACGAAAGTCGCCCACGTCTTTGAAAGCTAAAGCGCCTGTCGAGCCGCAATCGATTTCGCGCTCACTCGCTTGGTTTTCTTTTCCTTCACTATCTCTGAACGGAAAGAGAGACTGCTCGTAGCCTTTAGCGAACACCACATGCAAACCACACAAATCCGTCGATAATATTCAGATATTTTCGTTCTTTCAATGCAAAAAGACTCGTAACACCTACCTTATTAATTGATCTCCCTATTAATGACGATTCCTTCGTATCAACTTATCGCCTCAAATAAACACTCATCTCGGCTCTCCGTTCACAAGAACTATCATGTACTGATGGTGCAATCCACTAATATTGCATCATCATACTAGTACCAATTCCTTCTCTTCCTAGCCCACGCCGGCAAAACGCAACTGTCCTTTTTGTCCGCTGCGAAATACAAGTTAGTCAATCAGAAACCTTACAAACCACTTCGCAATCCACCCCCCCCCCCCTCCCCACAAAACGCCAAGGGAAACCCCCTCTCACGCCGCACAATATTACACCGCTCCTATACAAAACGCAACCTTCAAAGCAAATCACATTCACAGAAGCGTGATATGCTCCTGACATTCACAAATCCTTCTGACTCCCACATTTTTACACCCTCAAAATGTCAATCCCAATAAAAAAACTCCTGCGCAAAAAAAATTTTCACCATGACCACTAACTAGATCAGACAACACAGCCAATTTCGCATTCAATCCTATTAGCTGCTTTACTCAATTGCGCATGCGTTATACAAGACAAATACAAAAAACCCCAAACTTAACAACCCTTCGTCGTTGATATCTTAAAACTGTAAATTAAAAGACAAGAACACGCGAAGGTAGCATTCAGCAGACTAATATGCGCATGCGTCTGATATAAGACAGCACCGCTCTTGAGTACCCGTACCACAAGCTTTACAGCACTTTGTTCGTATGTTAAGCCAACTGACTATCACGACAAAACCGTGCCCATTTTATAAACCGGCGGTCGCCATAGCGACGGCCGGTTAAAGAGGGATTGAATTAAATGAATATACACAGATTAAATTAAATGAATATAAACAGATTAAATAAATATAGACAGATTTAAATTAAATGATTAAAAAGTGTTTACATACATGTACGAGGATTGAATTGAATAAACATAAAAAATATTACATAAACATAAATACTGAATTGAATGAATATAAAAATATTAAATAAATATAAATATTTAATTGAATGAATATAAAAATATTACATAAATATAAATATTGAATTGAATAAATATAAAAATATTGAATATTGCTACAGTCGGCTTGCCATAACTGGGTCACTTACTTGCATGTGACTGAATAACAATAGTGCCTATTGTGATATGCCTCGTTCTACAAGGAGTACTGACACATGTAAATGAGAAGGGGTCTGAAGTGGTCCTGCATTCTATCCTAATGGAATTTCGGTGTCCCGTCTTTTTCTAGAGTCACTGAATTCAGCCACTATAGTTTGTGTGACGTACTATTTCAAAAACGAGTGCGAGTGTTTCATCACGATTTCCAAACACGAGAAAACAGATGAAAGCACGAGGCCGCTTCGGCCGAGTGCTTTCATTGTTTTCGAAACAGTCAACATTGTTTATGCAGCAAAGTGAATTCATATTGGACTTTGACTTGTGTGACTCTATTAACTCACATGATCAAGGACTCTTTATAGATTGCGTAGTCACTCAAAACAATAGTCTAGTCATTGATATAGGAACCCTTTGTTTGTTTGTCTGTCTGTTTGTCTGTCTGTCTACCTGTCTGTCGAGTCTGTCTGTGAAGCCTATTTACAGCGACCAGATTAAAGTTGGCTTAATTCAATATCAAGATTTGCAGCTGGTAATTTTTCCCCTACTGCTAGATCTTTTGGCGCCCGATGGTAAAAAAAAATGGTAAATCAATTTTAAAGTCATAGTGTTGGGAGTAGTCGCCTAATCTCCCGAAACAGAGGCTCATGTGTAAACACCTGACCTCCAGGTCGAATTGGCATTTGGAAGTGTCGGTTTTTATGGAGGGAAGGAAACTGGAGAACCCACAGAAAAACCTTTGGAGCAAGGAGAGAACCAACAACAAACTGAACTCGCTTGCCAACCACTGGAACCGAACCCGGGTCACAAAAGTGGGAGGTGTATGCTCTCACCATTACGCCAACCTTACTCCCCTTGCTCCTCCCGATAAGACGATTTTACATCCCGAAGACATTTTCGTGCATTGACGTGCAAGTTGGAAACATAACATGGAGCTCTCCGAAGAGGAATCGTACTAAATTGCAAAAAAATCGTGTCATTAAGACGCTGCGGTCATAAGAAGGCTCGGTAGCAATAGAGGTCATAGAGTAACTTGTGGAGGAGTACAACAACTTCAAACCTGAGCTAAAAAATGGAAAAAGGATTTCGTTACCTTAAAAGCTTTTTCTCAAAATGGGTTGTCGCGCATAGATCAAAGGAACGCGTGTGGTCCTCGCGAGCAACTCACTGGTACCTCAAATCTCCGCACCTCCTCAGTCCTCGATGGTTCGCTACCTTTTTCGCCCACAGTTCCCCTCATTCTTTGGATTCAGTGACGAAAGAGGGAAAGGCGTTGCATATCATGGCCCGTGAAGTTAGGGAAGCGCTTCAACCTCTAACCAACAGTCAATTAGGTGCCACAGGAAGCAGTTTCCAAAGCAATGGTACTAGAGTAGCTTTTTTTGGAAGAGATTCTCTTGAATTGGCCCCATGTTATCGCTGTGGTCAGAAGGGTCATGTCCAAGAGGATGCAGAGCCTCTCCCCCTCCCCCCATTGAAACCAATAGCTTTGAACAATCGGGAAACGGCAGTGGAGGAGCCAGAGGCAATAACACAGCAACAGCCTCACCCTGTTTTTGACGCATTAATTGCAGAGGCGAATGGGTGTGTTGCCTACTTGAATTGTCATCCTCGCTTTGCTTTGTTAGACACTGGTAACCACGTGACATCATTATCGGAACATTTCTACCTGAAACACCTCTCAGATCGACCAATGCGACCCTTAGATGGACTGGTAAGTGTTGTGCGAGCAGCTGGTCAGGAGGTAACATTTCTGGGTTATGTGAAATTAGGTGTTAGTTTTCCTCGTACTGAAACTGGTACAGACGAAGTTATTCAGACTATGGTACTGGTCGTTTCTGACAACCAGTTCAACCGGCACGTTCCTCTCATTCTAGGCACCAATCTGGCCAAGCAGTGCAGTGATGATTGTCAACAAAAGGGTGGTCCAGCATTTCTCCAGATGACAGCTGTTTCAGGGGCTGTGGAAGCGTGCTTATGGTGCTCTTAGGTCCCAGGAAAATGTTTGCACTTCTCAGCATCCTGTCACCATAGCAGCTCATGCAGACGTTAGTTCTCTGGGGATTGACACATACCTGCCCAGGAGAGATTTTAAAACAAGGTCGTACTTGAACCGCTCGTATTCTATGCGAGTTACTAACTTGCATATAATACGTGTTTTCTAAAGACAGTACAAAAATGGGAAATACCACTAAGATCACCCACGAGATCCGGTTGACGGATGACACCCCAGTCAGAGACCAGTACAGAAGAGTACTACCCGCTCAGCTGGACGAATTCAGAGTAGCTGTCTAAGATCTATTAGGAGCAGGAGTCATAAGGGAGTCTTGCAGTCCTTATGCTTCAACGGTTGTGTTGGTTCGCAAGAAAGATGGCGGACTACGAGTGTCGACGAGTGTCGAGTCGACTTTTGCAAGCTCAACGCTAAAACGGTAAAGGATGTCTATCCAATCCCCAGAATAGCTGAGACATTAGAGGCTCTGCACGGTGCAAAATGGTTCTGCTCCCTAGATCTGCAGAGTGGTTATCCACAAGAAGGGGTGCGTAAAGGTGACAAACCGAAGACTGCGATAACCACGCCCTTCGGTCTTGACGAAAACAACAGGATGCCTTTCGGATTGACAAATAGTCCTGCGTTTATCAACGATTAATGGAGAGATTCAGCGATTAATGGACAGACTTAGGAGGTTGCAAATTGTGCGCAAACGTCTTGGTGATTTCGGTTTAAAACTGAAAACGTCAAAGTGCAAACTCTTTCATACGAAGTTGTCCTATCTCGGCCATGTTGTCTCCACCCTGGGCGTGTCTCCCGATCCTGGAAAGATTAATGCATTGCAAGAATGGCTTCAGCATCCACCCAAGAACTTTTCTGAACTCCAGACATTTCTTGGCACCAACTAAGTTGTCCGCAACAGACCACCGTTTGCTTTCAAGCCTGGCACCATTTGATTTCACAATTACTTACCGAATTGGAAAGGAACACAGTGATTCAGTTGGCCTCTCACGTATACCTCAGACCACTGGTATAGGTGCCGGATCCGTACCAGATGAAGGTTACAACAAATCCTTTCTTGACAGACTGTCTTATTCTACAGAGGAAGCACTTCATGTCTGTCCAAGCTAGGCCTTTCAAGCTATTTGTCAGTACCAACGTGTATCGCAGCCATTTTACGCCACCGCAGTCCCTGCACCAGCGGTCGAGGCAATCAGCATGTCCTCTCGGACGGTGCACAGCACTTTGTTAGACGGTTCGGTTCGAGCGGCAGCCCTCCTATTGACTGGCCAAGTCTCCAGCAGAAGGATCCTGTCATCCGTCGCGTTCTAGAGCTCCTTGACCGAAACCAGTCACTCGACCAACTCAGGCCAGACAACCCAGAAATTGTTTGGACGTTCCGAGAAAGAAGTGATTTAGTGCTACAAGATGGTGTACTGTGCAGAAGGCGGATTGTTGAAGATAGAGCAAAACTCCAGTTGGTTCTGCAGGATTCACTGAGACATCGTTGCCACAATGAAGTTGGCCATCTTGGCCGAGATAAAACTCTTGACCTCATCCGCCTGCGATTCTGTTGGCCTGGTATGAAGAACGATGTGGACACGCATATAGCAAGCTGTGAGAGGTGCATCAAGAGAAAGTCTCCAGATCCACCCAAGGCACCCATGGTCCCGATCTTTGCCAGTGAGCCAATGAAACTGTTGGCGATCGACTTTCTTTCATTGGAGAAGGGAAAAGGTGGCTCTGAACACGTGCTTGCAGTGACTGACAATTTTACTCCTGGGCATACCCAACCCGTAACCAGCTGGCCTCTACCGTAGCCAAGTTGTTGTGGGAGAAAATTCTGGTGAACTCCGGGTTTCCTCAGCAGTTACATTCTGACCAAGGTCGCGACTTCGAGTCCAGAGCATCCAGTGGGTGTGCAGGAGGTCGTTTGGGTGTGATTCCCACTCGGGGGGGGGGGGGGGGAGGATACTCAATAAAGTTTTATTCGCGGAAGCTCCGCCCGGAGTTTCAAACCCTTATCCTTTAATATACTAATTTTTACCAAAATGGTACCTCTTTCATATACCTAGAGCAATTACCTATGAGCAAAATTGCACCCCTTTCTTATATCTCAAGGATAAACCAAAACAATAGAATTTCCTACAATAACCATATTTTTCCCGGGCTTTTTGGTCGTTCTGGTTCAGTTGCTCAAAGGGTGCAAGCTTATATCTGTTTCGCGTTGTCATTTTTTTGCCACAATTTTGCACCCTTTGACATACTTTACTTTAGCAACTACTTTTTCCACTTTGCAGCCGATTTTGTGACCATTTTATACACTAAAATGGCAATTTTCCCTACCCTTCAGTATACTGCGAGCTTAAAAAAGGCATCCCTTTCGGGCGGAGCCTCCCCGTATAGCCCACTATAGGGAGTACCCTCCCCCCCCGGGGATTGCCATTATGGACTCGGATTTTTATAGTGGCGCGATGAATGACTTTCTTATAATTTTGTTACCAAACTATGAGCAGTGAACGTCTAAGTCTCCCTGTCAAATATACAGCAAGAGTTGTGTGGTCCATTGGTAGCCAAAATATCTGGATTCCACTGTAAGACACACCTTAAAAGCTACATACACATCTTTTTTGTTACAGCTTGAGAAAATATGGCAGAGAATCCTCAGCATAATGGTATGTTATATGTGAATGTGATACCGTGTTTTATCCTTTCGTTAGAGTACAAAATGACAGTGTTCATGCACGCTGTACTGTTGCCACATGTACAAATTTTTTATTAGTTTTTGACAACCTTAGGACAACTTTTTCATGGCTTCTATGTAAACTTTCCTATTTAAATGGAAGAACAGTGAGTTTTTCAAGTTTCATTTCCACTCTTCATTTTTTCTGTTTACAGTTCACTCAAGATGCGTACTGTTATTAATTTTGTCCTTCTATTAGTTTGCCTGAAGCAAACATTAAGAAAATCAGTCAGCTTCCCCGAACAGAAATTGTTACGAGAATATTATGCAACCAACCATGACTAGTTTTTGTAAAATTCACACAATTCAAGGTTCTATTAATATTCTCTCAGGTCTGACTCAGGCTTATGTGAAAATTCAAATTATTGCTGAATTCACTATGGCAAATATTTTAATCAACCTGTTTTTTATGTTTCCTTGGATGTTTGAAAATGTCATGGTTACTGTGAGTTGTGCTATTGGATCCTCACTCTACATAAAAGCATTGCATGGTAACCTAAATAACTTCGGGAGGACGGGGAACCAATCTTCATGCTTCCTGTACTCCTCAATTGCGGTCTCCTTCCCACTAGATTTTTGCAATGTAGTGTAAAAGTCTTTAGTCATTTCTCCTGCTTGTCACCCCTCTTTTTCTAATTCCCACCCCCTTCTCTTCCAGGTTTCTGCTCCGCTGTCCTCCCCACAAATAATGTTTGCGTTGACGACTACTTATACCCCTCTTCACCAAGCCCTTAAATTTTAACAACACTATAAGGCAAGGCTGTGTTAAGTTATAAGTATTTTTATCTATGTATTTTTTCTAGATGGCAAACCTCCACCATTTGCGCCCCCACCCTACCCTGGTCCTGGAGATCCATCTGTCCATCCCCAGTTTCCACCTCCTGGTCAGGGATACAACTGGCAACAGCCTCCTCCCCCAGTGACAGAGATGTCAGCAGAGGAAGGGTACCCACAAGACAAACCAGAACACCCATCAACTCAGCCTGGTTACCCAGGGCCTTACCCGAGCCAGCCAGGTTACCAAGCACCGGCCGGCAACCCAGGCTACCCTGCTCAGCCAGGTCACCAAGGTTATCCAGCTCCACCAATCACAACCCAGCACAGTGTCACAGTTGTGGTGAGCTGGGAGTAGTTTATATATGTGCAAAGTAATTGAAACAAGTTAGCTCGAGTATTGCATTGCTGGTTTCCACGTGATATCAGAAGAAATCTAAAACTTAAACCAAGACCACTACAAAAGTCCTCTTTTAATTTCTGTTCCTTTTAAGTTTTCAAGTATGTCTATAATTTTGAAAAACTACATGTAGGATTGATTTCATTATCTTCTTTATTTCTTGTGCTGACTGTATGAACTGTTGGTCTCCTAAAGAGGACACCAACATGGCAGATGCGTAAAGTAAGTGAATGTGAATATATGAACTTCATATATTTGAACTGCAGTTCAAATAGATGAAGTTCATATATGCACATTCATTTATTCACCACTCACGGGTTTATTACAAACTAACAAAATGACCAGCACCCCGTTGGTCTGTCAGCTCAGTTGGTAGAACACTGCAATGGTACTCGTAGGGTCGTGGGTTCGATTCCCGTACAGGCCTGAATTATTTCAGGTTTCCTCTTTTGCAAATGTTTAACTTGCGTACAAAACTGGGATGATCTTTCACATCTTTATTCGTTCTCCCGCAGTTCAAATATATGATTTTCATATATTCAAATTCATTTATTCATCACTCGCGGGTTTATTACGGACTGAAAAAATGACCAGCTCCTAGTTGGCTTGTTAGCTCAGTTGGTAGAGCACTGCACCGGTATCACAGAGGTCATGGGTTTGAATCCCGTGCAAGCCTGGATTTTTTCAGGTTTCCTCTTTCGCAACTGTTTAAGTTGCGTACAAAACTGCTATGATCTTTCGCATAAAGTAAGTCTTGTAATTTTCTGATTTTTTTCTTTGATAACTTTATGCCAATGATTACCATAGTGCTAGAAATTTTTTTTTTCTTAGTACCATTTAACTCCTTCATTTCCAAGTTTTGTTTAATAATTTCACGGGAGTAATCCTTTGAACTTAAATTCTTTATTCCTTGTAACCTTTGCATAAAATTAGTGACTTTTATGTTACAACAAATGATTCATTTCTGATACCTCTTCCCCAAGGGTGTCGACTTGTTCAGGTTTGACTGTCTCTAATTATCACGTGAACTGTCTAATTACCCATTCTTCTAGTCACATTCTTTATTAGAACCACAATATGCTACTTATATCTTCACAGCAGGAAGGACCCAGTGTTATTTTGGCTCCTCAAGTAGCACCTCCTGATTACTGTGGCCTGTCATGGTTTGCTTGTTTGTTCTGCTGCTGGCCAATAGGAATTTGTGCCATCCTAGAATCCAACGAAGTAAGGAACGGGAATTCTGCTACAATTATAAATTAAATTTATAAATTCTTAATTGAAACTGTTACTACATTTAATAAGATTGCCTTGTATAAGGTCCATTTTAAGCATGGCCAGTGTTTTTGTGATGCTACCAAAAGCAAAGGCAATGTGAATGCTTCATTTAGATTTGTTGACCTGGAACACTGCTCTGTCTGGGCACTAAAATGAGCATAACTTTTTATCAAAGGCTGCATGAGGTGAGGAGACGTTGTGGTTCACACTTGGACACCAAGTAGCCACACGGCCCCCGCTCAACCCCCGTTTTATTAACTTAAAGCAACAAGAAGTATTATTACCCCTCCTTGCCTTGGATTTGAATTTTCTATCTCAGGGGCACCATGGAGTTTAAAAAAATGGTAAAATACCGTGTGGCATTAAATTTTTGCGGGAGTTCAATTTTGCGGATTGGCTATTTTTTGTGTTTTGCAGGAACTAATTTTTGCGAGTGGAAAAGACTGGTTTTTCTTGCTGGGAATTAATTTTTGCGATTTTCTCGAAGTCGCATGCAAATGGAACTGATAACATTTTCGTTTTTCATTTGAGTAGATGCAATTGAAATGCAGATAAAACAACATGGGAATGTCATTATTACACTACAATAGATCGACAGTGACTAGGGTACCACTTGATGTATTTTCCACCGAGTCACCAATGGCATTTTTTCCTTCAAACCAGTATTTTTGTATATAATTTCTGCAGCGGAGTAAATTTTTGCGGAAACAAAAATTTGCGTTAATTTTATTTTGTGGAAGTTTATTTTTGCGGATCGCGAAAAAAACCGCAAAAATTTAGTGCCACGAGGTATTCATGAGGCTACTGCCTCAAAACTGGGTTTCCACAGGGGCACCATTTATTAAACTGGTTTGCGTAGGACTCCGTGCACGAGGGTGGGATGGATTATGCTAAAAAAAGTCGACTATTATGCTTGCGGGTGTCAACCATGAAACCATTGATACTAATATGCTCAAAGTTATGCTCGGCTGGAGGTTTTATGCTCCTTATTATACCGGACTTAAAGGCCGCTTTTCCTTCTTGCACCTATCAATATAAAAATTCCTAAACCGTTTTTTAAATGACTTTGGAACTGGAAACGAAATGTTGGATACAACTTTACTTATAACAAGAAAAGCCCCAGGGGCATTACCCCACCGTTCCCCCCTCCCTCCCCTCGGGGTGCAAAAGATATTATGGTCACTCAAGATACAAGCTCTAGCCTGTGTAGCGAAAGACGCGACGAGTATGTTTGGCCGAGCAAAAACCGGAGGTCTGGAGCAAGTGACCACCAAAAAAACTAATAATGAAAAACAAGAAAAGCCCCAGGGGCATTGGACCCCGCCGTTTCCCCCCCCCCACCCGCTCGGGGTGCAAATACATTACGGTCACTCAAGATATGTGCCCAAGTGGTGTAAAGTTTGAAGTTGGTGATTTTTCTAACGTTTGACGTGTGTGCTGCCATCCCCCCCCCCAACGTCTTCTCTGCACCCTTCTCCTGGTGGTATCATGGATCCCTTATAGTATGAATACCTTTCCCTTCCCTCATTCCTTGGTCATCCACCTGTTCTAGCACTCGCGAAGAAGAACGTGACGAAATAGTTTTGACCATGGCGTGACATAGTTACGTCAATTTTTTTAACGAAATGACATCTCAGCGTAATTCTAAATATTAAACAAGGGCACGGAAATTTAAATAGATTTATTGATGAAGAAAAATTATCCTTAAATTAAAAGGGAACGGTTATCTACTGAAAAATGAAACGTAAAGGTCTACTTTTAGGCCCTGATTCGATAAATGCTTTAGCGAAAGCAAAACAATTCCCCGAATCGGCTTCTGTCTTTCAATGACGTAATGTTTACGTGTTACGGCAAGTTTAGGTGAATTCATGCCAGCTTCAAAGCTCGCTAGCACCTTCTTCCTTGCTCTCATCGAAGAGAAGTCAACTCCATTGAATTTCTTGTACTTTTCTACACAACTTTCCCTAAAGATTTTGGTGAAGCAAAGCAAAACTGCCAAAAAAATGCTTGCATTTTTACTGTTGAATTATTCAACTTGGCGAAAGCGAGGGACTTCCCCGAATCGCCTTTTGTGTTTCAGTGATGTAATGTTTACGTGCCATGGCAAGTTTGGCGAATTCATGCCAGCTTCAAAGCTCGCTAGCACCTTCGTTCTTGCTTTCATCGAAGGGGTTTTCATGCCATTAAATCGCCAGTAATTTTCTACACCAACTTTCATGAAAATTCTGGCGAAATAACGCTAAACGAACCAAGATTACCAGCAAGTATTGTTTTGACCGAGCGGAGGTCTGGGGCAAGTGACCACGACGACAAAAAAAAAAAAACAAGAAAAGCCCCAGGGGGCATTAACCCCGCGGTTGTTCTCTCTGCCCTTGGGGTCCAAAATATATTACGCCCAGGTAAAAGTTGGTGATTTATCGTAGCTTTTACGTGCTTGCGATGATAATAAGGCACGACTTGCCTAATCATCCTGTTTTAGCGTGCGTGACGAAAAGCGTGATGAAACTATTATTTTGATCATAGCGTGACTCAGCCTGGCCTCGTAGCTCAGTTGGTTGAGCGACGGTGTTCTAATCCGGAGGTCATGGGTTCGAATCCCGCCGGGGTCAAAGATTTTTCTTTTATCTTGGTTCTCATTTCTAATTTCTTACTTTTAAGGCCTGTGGTCGGGGGGAAATTATGGAGGGCAGTATTACTCACTTCTTGGCACTCATACATACATACTTTACATCATAATTACTAAGTTCATAGCGATCGCGAGTTCATGCCAGCTTTAAAACTTAAGCTCCCTAGTACATTCGTCCTTGCTCTCGTCGAAGAAATGTTAACTCCATTGAATTCCTTATACTTTTCTACACAACTTTCCCGAAAGATTTTGGCGAAGCAAAGCAAAACTGCCAAAAAAATGTTTGCATTTGACTGCCGAATTATTCAACTTGGCGAAAGCAAGTTTACTTCTCCGAATCGGCTTCTGTGTTTCAGTGATGTAATGTTTATGTGCTACGGCACGTAGCATGAATCATTGGCTTTCAAAGCTCGCTAGCACCTTCGTCCTTGCTCTCATTGAAGAGAAGTCAACTCCATTGAATTTCTTGTACTTTTCTACACAACTTTCCCTAAAGATTTTGGCGAAGCAAAGCAAAACTGCCAAAAATATGCTTGCATTTCACTGTTGAATTTTTCAACTTGGCGAAAGCAAGGGACTTCCCCGGATCACCTTTTGTGTTTCAGTGATGTAATGTTTACGTGCCAGGGCAGGTTTGGCAACTTCATGCCAGCTTCAAAGCTCGCTAGCACCTTCGTTCTTGCTTTCATCGAAGGAATTTTCATGCCATTAAATCGCCGGCTCTGCCCTTCGGGTCCAAAATATATTACGGCCAGGTAAAAGTTGGTGATTTATCGTATCTTTTACGTGCTTGCGATGATAATATAAATCAAGACACGACTTGCCTAATCACTCTGTTTTAGCGTGCGTGACGAAGAGCGTGATGAAATTATTATTTTGATCACAGCGTGACTCAGCCTGGCCTCGTAGCTCAGTTGGTTGAGCGACGGTGTTCTAATCCGGAGGTCGTGGGTTCGAATCCCGCCTGGGTCAAAGATTTTTCTTTTATCTTGTTTCTCATTTCTAATTTCTTACTTTTAAGGCCTGTGGTCGGGGGGAAATTATGGAGGGCAGTATTACTCACTTCTTGGCACTCATACATACATACTTTACATCATAATTACTAAGTTCATAGCGATCGCGAGTTCATGCCAGCTTTCAAACTTAAGTTCCCTAGTACATTCGTCCTTGCTCTCGTCGAAGGAATGTTAACTCCATTGAATTCCTTGTACTTTTCTACACAACTTTCCCTAAAGACTTTGGCGAAGCAAAGCAAAACTGCCAAAAAAATGCTTGCATTTGACTGTTGAATTATTCAACTTGGCGAAAGCAAGGGACTTCCCCGAATCGGCTTCTGTGTTTCAGTGATGTAATGTTTACGTGCCACGGCAAGTTAGGCGAATTTATTCCAGCTTCAAAGCTCGCTAGCACCTTCCTTCCTACTTTCATCGGACCCCGCCGTTTTTCTCCTCCTCCCAGGGAGCAAAATATATTACGGTCACTCAAGATACGAGCTCAAGTATTGTAAATTTTAAAGTTGATGATTTATCGTACCTGTGTTTGCTGCCATTTCCCCTTATGCGTCTGCTCTGCACCCTTCTCCCTGTGGTAACATGAATCCCTGATAGTATGAACCCCATCCCTCATTCCTTGGTCATCCACTTGTCCTAGCTTTCGCGAAGAAGAACGTGACGAAATATTTTGACCATAGCGTGACTCAATTAAGTCACGTTTTTTTAAAATAAACGAACTGACATGTCAGCATAATTCTAAATAGCAAGGGCACGGAAATTTAAATAGATTTCTTGATAAAAAACTCATTCTAAAACCTAAAGGAAACTGGTAGCTATGAAAAACCGTAAAAGTCTATTTTAGGCCGTGATTCGATGAGTGATTTGGTGCAAGCAAGTTTACTTCTCCGAATCGGCTTCTGTGTTTCAGACGTAATGTTTATGTCCTACGGCACGTAGCATGAATCATTGGCTTTCAAAGCTCGCTAGCACCTTCGTCCTTGCTCTCATTGAAGAGAAGTCAACTCCATTGAATTTCTTGTACTTTTCTACACAACTTTCCCTAAAGATTTTGGCGAAGCAAAGCAAAACTGCCAAAAATATGCTTGCATTTCACTGTTGAATTTTTCAACTTGGCGAAAGCAAGGGACTTCCCCGGATCACCTTTTGTGTTTCAGTGATGTAATGTTTACGTGCCAGGGCAGGTTTGGCAAATTCATGCCAGCTTCAAAGCTCGCTAGCACCTTCGTTCTTGCTTTCATCGAAGGAATTTTCATGCCATTAAATCGCCGGTAATTTTCTACACCAACTTTCATGAAAATTCTGGCGAATAAACGCTGAACGAACAAAGTTTACCGGCAAGTATTGTTTTGACCGAGCGCAGGTCTGGGGCAACTGACCACGACAAAAAAAAAAAAAAAAAAAAAAAAAACGGGTATTACTAGACCCCGTCCTGACGGCGGGGTAAAAAAAAAAAAAGGAGTATTGCTAGACCCCGTCCTGACGGCGGGGTAAAAAGGGAGTATTGCTAGACCCCGTCCTGACGGCGGGGTAAAAAAAAAAAAAAAACGGAGTATTGCTAGACCCCGTCCTGACGGCGGGGTAAAAAACGGGTATTACTAGACCCCGTCCTGACGGCGGGGTAAAAAAAAACGGGTATTACTAGAACCCGTCCTGGCGGCGGGTTAATTAGACAAACATTTATGTTAGGCCTTGGAGGCCTGACATGGGGGCACAGTAGTGTAGTGGTTAGCACGTTGGACTTCAGATCTGAAGGTCGGTGGTTCATCATCAAGTCCCTGTCATTGTGTTGTTTCCTTAGACAAGAAACTTTACCCCACATTGTCTCCTTCCACCCACGTGTGTAATTGGGTACCGGCGACATACTACTGGGGGTCACCCAGCGAGGGACTCGCATCCCATCCAGGGGGGAGTAGCAATACTCTCAGTTGTTTCATGTTACACCAAAAAGGGGTAAGCTCCCCCCGTGTGGGCCTCCTTGGCTTGTGTGTGACTTTACCTTGGAGGCCTGACATAATGAGGTACCAGGCCTCCGACTAAGGCGCACTGGGTGCGTGTCAAGGGTACTCAGCTCCTAAACTTTCTGCGTTTTTGTCAACTTTTTACACGTTTGTTGCTGGGAGGTTTTCAGAACTGCAACATAACAGAACTATGCTGCAAAATATGAGGCAGCGCATTATGTAGGCATTACGCCCGATGCTCTGGATATATTATGATCGAAATTATGCTGGCATAATCTGTCAGACCCTACCATGCACCCATTTAATAAGACAGAAAGAATTAACTGATTTCCACAAAGTTCGGCCATATAAAACAGTCAAAATTGGCACTAATCCCGAATCAGCTTGAACAACAGGGCCCTGCGTGGTTAAAGAAGTAATGCGGTGATTTAGGTAACACAACGGCAGCAACCTTCCGTTCAAAAAGTCGGATGCAGTGACCTGTAGAAAACTGGCTAAATAAAAAAGTTAATAAATAACTGGCTTAGGCTTGATAGCTGAATTAAATATCCCATGTGTAAACAAGAAAATTGCAATTTTTTTCCTTTTATTGTCAGACTCGAGCTGCAATTAATCGTGGAGACATGGTCTCAGCCACTCAGCTGAGTCTGAAGACCAGGGAGTTGGCTTGCACGTCAATCAGCCTTGGGATTATCATTACTCTCATTCTTACCATCCGCTATGTACTTTTGGCTGAACCTTAGAGGTGTATCAGTAGTACAGTAAGACAGTAGTAAAAATTCGTCAAATTTTCTTTGCCATACAATTAGCATGGATGGTGGCATAAAAACGCTTAGTGTTTGGAAGCACAGCTGTAAGTTTGAGATAAGTAAAATGGTATGCTAACTTAAAGAAAAACCAACAGAAGTTGTGGGCTTAGTTTATACCTATGTAGGGGTTCTTGGGTGATGCTCAAAGGGTATTGACACTGAAGATTGTAAGTTTGAGTGGAGCCTGCATGCTTAGGCATTTGTGGTACTTAACATGTAGTTTTTTCTTTGTAACGTTTTAAGGGAAAGTTGTTATGGGTGTTGGCTAAGGAAAATCTATTTTCTCTGAAACCATTCGTGACTTGTTGTATGAACATAACAGTGAACACCTTTACGTTTGCGCAGAAATCGATCAAGGATTTGGGTATATAACTTAAATTAACAGGAAAAACGTTTGAAGTTGTAGGCCCGAACTCTTCACATTTTGATGGTGTGACACTGTCTTTAAACTAACTGCTATTAACTGTTATCTCTGTTTTTACTAGTTTTGTGTCATTCTCCTGGAGAGAATAATTTGTGGTTTAAATATGCTCAGATTGGTACATCACTGTTGTAGGTAGATATAGTTGTGGAAGTCAGCAAGTATAGTAAAATAATGAAAGTTGTAACAGTTTGTAGACAAATTTGCCTTTGGGGCAAGTGTAAAATGTTCACATTGTAAGAAACTGTAATGTTTAAAGTTGCCGTTTTGCCGTTAACTGCTAGATAGAAACTTCAACTGTTGCAATGCTATTGAAATCCTGAAGTGTGACCATTCAATTTGAAAAATGTTTTTTGAGCATTTCTTTCTTATGGCCCCTCACAGCCAAACATTTAGGGCACATTTTTTTGGAACCATTCTGGAATGAGAATACATGGAATGGCTTTTTGGCACGTTTTGTCATTACCTGTTCTCGTTCCGGAATCGTTAGAATGGTAGTTTATGTCATTCCACATATTCTGCTATTTGGGGCAGAATGGATAGAAAGAGCACAGGTAACCCAAGCTCCTTGGGAGCCGTGAACATGATATGACATTGCACAACAGCATAAATATAAGAGTTTGTATGGGAATGTAACGATCGTTTATAGCAGTTGGAAATATGGAAAAAGAAATCCCTGGGAATGATAGAAGGGGAGGAAAATAGTGACACTAAAACTCGCTGGAATCTCCTTAAAACGGCCCCAAAACGTCACGGAAACACAAGTAACACACAGAAGAGAAGAAGTAAGTCGTTTTTATTGAATTTCGTTTCTATATCGAATTGCTATAAACGATTGATGCATTCCCATACAAACTCTTATATTTAGGCTATTGTGCAATGTCATACACCGAATTCTCAAATGGCGACTGACCTGGGGCGAGTGAGCGGCCCAGCATGGAATCGAGGCGCTTTGGGATAGTTGCCGAAGAGAACATGAAAACATGACTGTTCTGTATCAGGAGCCAGTATATGGTTTTGTTCTTGCCTAGGGCAAAATCCCTTCCCCAGATCCTCTTTAGATGGAAGAAATCTATCAGAGCTGATCATAAAAAATAACGAGTTCAATTTATTGGCTTTTTATGCTGCAGTTGTCTCATTAAATTTAGCCTGTGTAGCAGGCGTAAACGGGGAGGGGAAAGGGGAGCAAGAACGCGGGAGAAAAATGGGGGACTGGAGACTAGGGACGAGGGAAAGCCTGCTACAAAGATCCCCCCATTTTTTCATTTCTGCGGCCGCCAGCGGCCGCAAAATTCTGATTGGTTAATTTTTGACGGTAAGTCCCAGGGAAATGACGTATAGCATTATTTGCAGTTTCAATTGTTTAATTGTTCTGTTGAGGGGAGGTGAGGGGAGGGGATGATTGTACCTCACTGTATCTCTATAACCTTCGTCTCTGTGATCTTTCAAACCCGGGCTTTGAAAAGACGTAGAAAAAAGTGCTCAACAGAGTACGTATAAGGTATTTCCCATTTTTTCCGTAGTAATGTTGAACCAGCTTTATTACTCACAAGAACATGAAACAAATTAACTGCAGGATACATGTACGATCATTACTATTAAGTCCCTAATAATCAACAGCTACATCTGTCGAGCCCTGTGATTGGTTGTACATACAGTACCTGCGTGATGATTATAGTAAAATGCTAAGTGGCAAGTAGCCTGAGAAAACAGCCGACGTTTCGCGAGGTCGCCACTTGACCCCTCGCAAAACGACGTCTGAGCAAGGAGCACAGATATTCCATACTGATGACGCTTCACTACCCAGATCTAGGTAGTGCTTCTGATTGGTTGAAACGAAATTCCCTCGCGTTTCAACCAATCAGAAGCACTACCTAGACCTGGGTAGTGACGCGTCATCAGTATGGAATTTCTGCGCTCGTTACTCAGACGTCGTTTTGCGAGGGCTCAAGTGGCGACCTCGCGAAACGTCGGCTGTTTTCTCAGGCTAAGTGGCAAGCAACAGCCCCACTTTCGCAAGTTCGCTAGGCACCAGTCTTCATTAAGGTTACAGTGTCTCCAGCAGTATAGCGACTACGCTATATACACAAGTCGAGCAGAGAAACTTCAGTGATGGAAAAAAACAAAACTACTGTTAAACCAAGTTAGGGAATTACGGTAGTTAAAAATTACTTGTGGCCGTAGTTTAGGGCCACAACAACTTACATGTAAAAAAAGACCACTTCTTATATTTACAAAGCCTCAGTAAAACAAGCTAAAATCGTCAGAAAATAATTAACATTTTTCGTCCTCTTTTAACATGTTCTTGCAGCAAAACAGTGCTGTGCTAGCAATGCCTGAGATGACAGTTGGCATACAATGTTCACAAGAGCAAGTTTATGAGCCAGCCCTGCGAAACATGGTCCTGCGAAGCGTCATTCTTCAGTTGCTGTACTATGCAAAACAACGACGTGAAATGATCAAATGCAAAGTTTTGTGGAGAACTTGAACACAAGACGGTGAATTTTCCTTTAATTATCCAGCCATTGATGCTGTCCCCACAAATTAAGCTCCTGGGTATTTCGGCCACATTCTACAATCGCAAGAGTCGAAAAAATCGCGGAAACGTTTAAAATATTATGAACTTGTTCTTTTAGAGACGTTTTTCATGCCACTACCGTCGTGAATGACTTCTCATAACATCATTTCAATTTATGTTGTTGATCAGTTACCTTATAGGAGATTGACGCTTGTGATAATTAACGCAAATCGAAGGGAAAATTACTCCCCAATAAAGGAAATTAATGCAAAAGAGGGGGTAACAGTTCAAAACGAGGGAAATTAACCCGATCAACACAAAGAAACAGTTTGTGGTCACAACTAGAACAAATCTATTTCATTTAAAAATCCGAACAAAACAGATGTACAGGTGTGTGGGGCAACTTCTTTACAGAGAATGACTAAATGTTGGAAAACTATTGCATTCTAGGTGTAAAGAATGTCTGGACTAGATCCAGAATTTGGGATTTAAATGATGGAAATTAAGGTCGAGGAAATTAACACTCCACTTAATTACAAACGCGAAAACTAACGCTCACAAAAATTAACATTCGCGTTTTTCCTTTAATAAGGTAACAATTTTCAATAGACTCGAGCAGAATAAAAAAAACACCAGGACAGAAGCCATTAAAGCGGAAAAAGAGCTGACAGACAAAAATACATCCGCGGAGACCCAGGGGCAGACCCTTGACTTTTCTCCGCTGACTTTTTTTTTTTTGGCCCGTTCCGACTTTCCCTCGCCCCCCTATCTGCCCCTGGCTCTCCAAGAATGACAAAAACAGAGTTTGAACTGAACTTCATGATGATCCTCATGATTCAGACGTGTTGCTGAGCGTGTACAGGTATCGCACAGAACACATCAGAGTGACTTCTCAATCCCTTGTGGACTCGCGTTCTCAACTGACCGGCTCTGTTCACCTAAGTTTTTACACTCCCTGTCTCCTCAAGCAAAATGAATCCATACATAACATGCACCCACTCTTGTGCCAAGGTATTGCTTTCACTCTCTTCTGAAAATAGCTATGGCTGCCATAGTTTAAGCTGTCCATCTTCACTGTAAGTGGAGATCAGATTGTTGTGTGGGTGATGTTCCACACCTATTACATCCTTGTCATGAACCTGAAGTTTAAGAATAACACAACTTACTATTTACCGAACTATGAAGTAAAGAATACATGCACAAGTACAACTGAACAACAGTTTCCTATAAGTGTAAAGAAGATCCTCGCAGCTATTAACGCAACTTATGCAGTTGCGAAAAGAAAGCCTGAAAAAATCAGGCTTGCCGGGATTCGAACCCTGACCTCTGCGATACCGGTGCAGCGCTCTAACCAATTGAGCTAACAAGCCAACTGGGAGCTGGTCATTAAATTGGTTCGTAATATACCCGGGAAAGATGAAGATGAAATTATGAATATATGAAACTCATATATTTGAACTGCGGAATGAAGAAATAAGTGTAAAGAAGATCCTCGCAGCTATTAACGCAACTTATGCAGTTGCGAAAAGAAAGCCTGAAAAAATCAGGCTTGCCGGGATTCGAACCCTGACCTCTGCGATACCGGTGCAGCGCTCTAACCAATTGAGCTAACAAGCCAACTGGGAGCTGGTCATTAAATTGGTTCGTAATATACCCGGGAAAGATGAAGATGAAATTATGAATATATGAAACTCATATATTTGAACTGCGGAATGAAGAAATAAGTGTAAAGAAGATCCGCGCAGCTATTAACGCAACTTATGCAGTTGCGAAAAGAAAGCCTGAAAAAATCAGGCTTGCCGGGATTCGAACCCTGACCTCTGCGATACCGGTGCAGCGCTCTAACCAATTGAGCTAACAAGCCAACTGGGAGCTGGTCATTAAATTGGTTCGTAATATACCCGGGAAAGATGAAGATGAAATTATGAATATATGAAACTCATATATTTGAACTGCGGAATGAAGAAATAAGTGTAAAGAAGATCCTCGCAGCTATTAACGCAACTTATGCAGTTGCGAAAAGAAAGCCTGAAAAAATCAGACTTGCCGGGATTCGAACCCTGACCTCTGCGATACCGGTGCAGCGCTCTAACCAATTGAGCTAACAAGCCAACTGGGAGCTGGTCATTAAATTGGTTCGTAATATACCCGGGAAAGATGAAGATGAAATTATGAATATATGAAACTCATATATTTGAACTGCGGAATGAAGAAATCATGATCATGACATTGTTTGCAATATAATGTATCTTCATGTATTCAAATATCAAAACAGGGACAGGGTTTTCCAGGCAAAGTTTTGTGCGCTTTTGCAAATTTCATGAGCCAGTGTATTTTTAACTGCAGTAACCCTTTAGCCGCAAGTCAGCTCAAGTTGGAAAATTGTGCCTACATTGTACATTGTACTTGTAACGCAGTTTGGCTACGCCTTGCATGTGCTCGCGAGGACTTTGTATTCACTTTTGGGGGGGAGCGGGGGGGGCAGACCTTCCCCTTTACGATGCTACTGAAGTACAAGGCATTAAGCTTGATTTTCACGTAAAGCTCTTTTTGCTCGCTGTGTCGCTATCCCAGTAAGATGTTTATATGTGATACATACCTGTAATGACTGTTCCAGTTTTCCTGTCATGGCACTGAAACAATACATGACCATATCTTCTCCTACACAGTAGATCCATTCACCCCTGGGGGAGAGGGTACAACACACAAAATCGCCACCATCTCTCTTACCACTGGTGAAGCTACGCACAATCTGGATACACAAAACATTCGTTTATTAGTAAATAAACAATGCAGCACTCCTTGAAGGTTTCTATAATTTCACAATAATAAAACCAATCTAGATTCTTAGACGTAATGGACAAGTTCTTAATTGAAACAAACCACGATTCTGCACTGAAGATGAAAATCACAAGACCGTCCAATGTCCCCTCCAGTTAAGACATAAACTACAAATTCTCTGTCCAGAAAGTGTTAAACTACATGTATTGTCCAAACATTGCTGGAATTGACCAGCTTGATAGGTCACATTATGAGACCCGTACCATACATGATTGTATGATCTACATATTATTTTCAGACTCCTACATATAGTTTGGAGAAATTTTGGACGACCTTTTGATGTGTTTCATTGGCTTTCCTCCTGGTTAGCAAATGACAATGCCTTGACAGCCCCACATTTGTGTTATAATACACGTCATGGATACGATTACATAGAATTTCATTGGCCTAGTGATGGAAATAAAGGCCAACTTGAAGAGAGGGACTGAGTTGCTACATAGCATTAAAAAGTTCCCGTATAGACACTCTAGCTTGCAATGAGAAGGTTTTTTTTACCTGGGTAATCTACAAATAATGTATGTAGTGTTTTTGCAGATAAGCCAAATAACTTTTTTCGGGGGGGGGGGGTAAAACGTACAGCTTATCCGCCTTTACAGCACTTAAGTATTATGTATGTACGTGTATTTGTTGTTGCTGTAGCTATTATTTAATATGTTGGTGTTGTGGTAGGTACATGTGTAATGTTTTTTTTTTGGGTATTTTATGTATGTTTATTGTCTTCATGAGTACGTTGAACAATTTACATCCACACCAATAAACGAACACGGACAAAACAAAACAAAAAGAGAGAATCAATATAACACACCTAAATAAACTAACTTTATACATTCGAGATATAACAGCATTAAGGAAATAAAA
Source organism: Siderastrea radians (assembly GCA_964017195.1). Lineage (NCBI taxonomy): Eukaryota > Metazoa > Cnidaria > Anthozoa > Scleractinia > Rhizangiidae > Siderastrea > Siderastrea radians. The sequence goes on along the minus strand of OZ024887.1, from coordinate 10,105,784 downwards.
TAAAATAAAATAAATCAATAATTGTAATAAATAATACAGTGTAAGCGTTTCGAGATAACGGAAAAAATAAATGTGATAATCATAACTGATTAATAGTAGTTATAATTATACTTGCCCCATTTGTTTGCATGTACAGCGAATTTGTTGTTTCATTTGGCAATCCTACTTTCAAGTTGATAAATTGACTTTATTCTTGATAAAAGGACATTGAAAGAAGGTTTTAAGGTGTTGTGTATTGTTGTTGTCGTCACTGTTAAGTACTGTTTATTGTTGTTGTTGTTGTTGTGGTTGCTGTAAATGTAATTGTCATCACTGTCACTGTTTATTGTCGTTGTGTATAATACTGACCTGTCCTTGCATGTTCATGACGAGAACAGTACTTGTCCTGTTGCATACTACAAACTGTTCAGGATTCCTTGGCATCACATGCACTGAGTTTACAGTGATATCAGTTGCAACACTTCCTACTGAGGGCTTGAACGTGTGAAGACATTCAGTTGTTTTTATATTCCACAGCTGGCAACAGAACACAATAACAAACACTGTTACGATATGTTTTAATCTTAGTGTAACTAAGCAATCTGTCAATCAAACATTTTGTTTCTTTTTCAGAAATATTGGCTTTTGTAACAAAAGTTGCATGTGCATAGAAATAAGGAATCATGTTATTCAACACATTTTCTCGCACAGTGCGTATTCCCAGGCTTTTAAGGCAATCACAACTTCATTGCCAGATGTTACTTTCAAGGTTGTAAGTTACATTGTATCCCTTGACTGAACAATTTTGACGGTTAAATCAATTAACTTTGCAAGTTCTTGGTTCTTTTTTTTTCTTGCTCAACCGTTAGACGTTTTGGGCAATCCGTTTAATATTCTTTCAACCGTTTAGCATTTTAAGCTATATCGTTTTAGGACTTTGTTCAATAATTTAAAAATTTTGGCTATCCATTAACGATTTTGCCATTTAGTATCCGTTTACGACACATTTTTTCCACTGTTTTACGTAAAGTGTTAGTGTACATTTTTCCATGGAAGGGCACAGATGTAATGACTTTCAGTGGTTTTGGTTCTAAGACAAAAAAAACTGTTCTGAATTGTCCCTTTAAGCCTGAGCAGTGACGAAAATGGAACATCTCCTTACATTATCACTTTTTGTTTAAACATTCAAGTGACGAGAATTAAGGAAGTGATGACCAAGGAAAGGTGTATTGATATTTAGACAAATTCTCCTTACAAGGTCCATAAGAAAATGTATGGAAAACAGTAAGGAGAATATAGGGCTTAAAGGGTTACATCAACCATTATTTTGTAAAAAATACCTTAACGGTTCCATCACTGCTGGCACTAATTAAATTATGGGCATCTGTAGTAAAAATGGCGTCATTTACAAAGGAAGTATGTCCACGGAATTCTTTCAAGGTCTTACCAGATTTCAGGCCATGCATTCTACAAAGAAAAACACAAAAAAGAAAAAAACGTGACGAAATGAAATGTGCACACATGGCTAAATAAAATTAATTTTCCTTAATACAGTGAGAAACCACTTTCCAGATTTACTTTCAATTCCAAAACACTGAAACCCATATTTCATGCTTTCTTTTTTCAGATTGCTGATTAAGAAGTGAAGCTATGGTCACTTGTATCCACATCAAAGGCATAAATTGTGCAACAGGGCACTTGATTTGAGGCTATGCATTCTACAGAAACAAATACTGTAAACAAAATGTGGGAAAATGAAGCTCAGTGTGCACACATGGCTACATGAAATTTCCGTTTTTGGTGAAAAACCAAAAATGTGATTTCAAAACACTGAAGTCTCCCATGCAGCCATTTTTAGTGTCATCACGCAACACTCCTCCCCACAAGCGGTTGCTGTTGCATGACAACACAAAAACGGCTATGAGGGACACTAAAAACACTGTAACCCATATTAATTTTTTTTCATGTAAATTCTATCTTTTTCTTCAGATTGCTATGTGAGAAGTGAAATTACAATTAATATCATTGCTTGCATCCTAGTATCAAAGCATCAAAGTTGTAACTTATGCAACAAAGCCCTTGTATCTCACCTTATTGTCATGTCAAATGAGCCACTCAACAGCTGGCTAGCATCACGAGAGAAAGTTACGCAGGTTACACCTTTGGCATGAGCCTTTTCAAATCGTCGCAAACACTGTCCTGTTTGCAACTTCCACACCTGAAAAATAAGATTGCTTTCCATTGTAATATATCAACAACATAAAGTTTTCATTGGTTTCTACCTGACCACTATATAAAACAGACCAAGAAATGAATCTGTGACATTCATAATATATATAAATTCTCTAACTTGGTGAAACCTCTGGACATAAAATATCAACTAACTGAAACTTTACTGACAGTCTCAGGAGTAAACAATTTTAAACATCATGGCCTGGAATACATCCCAACAAAGCCGACGATGCTACGGAAACTTAAGTCAATTACTGTACAGCAAGGCAATATCCTTCAAATAAGAGCACAACATTTTTAAATTGTTAACATATTAAATTATTAGATTAAAATTACAAAATTATCAATACTGATTTAATAACTTACGGTAATCTGGAAACTCAATCAAAAGTTACTTTCCTATCTCTTCTGCTGTTTTGTGCTACTTCTTCTAACACTTCAACCAGCATTCAAATATTACTCTTAAAAACAAGGGGGGAGCGGATCAATCTACTTGTAAGTACATGCATGGATGGGTTTTATGAGAAGGCAGAGCTTAATAGTAGTCTTACAGTACCTTTAACTTTCCATCCTGCCCTCCAGAAGCCAACATTTCACTGTCACGACTAAATGCTAAACACAGAACAGAGTCATCCATCATCATGAAGTTGTCTTGAGCTTGGTACTTGAGATCTTTTCTGATCTTTCCTGTCGTAAAGTTCCACACTTCAATGAAGCCATCAACACTTCCTGTCACCAGATACTGACCATCAGGGGAAAACTTGACGCATTCAGGATGCGATTTGGATCCAAACTTAAGAAAAACAACAAAATTTTGTTAAACAGATAAAAGAAAATAAAAGAAACTGCTGTGCTGTATTTTCAGGGAAGTGAAACAGAAAAACTTGGATTTATCAAAAACGTTTCAAGAGTTAGCCCTCCATGAGAGCAATTTACTCTGATAAAGGGCCAATGTTCACAATGTCAGTTTTTGAACTTTCTTAAAACACCAAAACTTTCTTAAAACACCAAAGAAAACCAGTTCGTGTAACCATATAACTAGCTGTTTTTTTTTCTTAGTTACTTCTAGACACGCAATACACACAGTACACTTTAGACAGTCATCCATGTTTTTGCACCTTGATGGTTCTGTTGAGTTGTGTTGGATATTTTTCCTCCTCTTCATCCTTAACTGCCGCTTTGCCACGGAACACATCAATAGTTGTTCCAGGTGGGAGGAGACCCTGGTACTGCTGCCATTTGAGTGCCTGACTCAGCAGAGCCAGCAAACGAGATGGCGGCACCACTGACACCTCTCCTGACAAGGCTGCAAGATAACAAAGAAAATTTTAGATAGTGTGGATTAGACTTGCATACAGTTTGATTTTCCTTTGTCTTGTCATAATCTTCATGTAGAACTACAGAAAGACAAAGAAAAACAAAAATTAAAACAAATTTAAACCACTACAGCACAGGCCTACCATCGTGTTTGTGTGGTGTGCTGTGCATTTGTAATGACTGTATCAGTTTATCAAACTAGCAAAACTAAAGCCAAATTTTGGTCTTTTAAAACTGCTGAAAATTAAATAAAGACTCATAAAATTGCTGCCATCTTGTTTTGTTTTGCTGTGTTTACTTTGGCAATTTAAGGCTCGCAAAAGCAATGTTTTCAAAATAAAGGTCCGACTCTCTTTCTCTACTTCTGACCGAGTCCAACCATTGTTTTGAAAACATCACCTTTGCAAACCTTAAAATGCCAAAGTAAACACACACAAAAACAGCAAAACAACATGGCAGCAATTTTATGAGTATTTATTTCATTTTTGTCAATTTTAAAAGGCCTAAATTTTTGCTTTAGTTTTGCTAGTTTGATAGACAGATACAGCCATTACAAATGCACAGCACACCACACAAACAGACGATGGTAGGCCTGTGACTACGGCTGTTCATATACAACTGAGAAGTGGATGTCTTTTGATTGCCTTACCATCTTCCCTTGATAGAAGTGTCTATTCTAAATGAATGAAAATGAATGCAATGTGACTACACTGTTTACCTTGTGCAATAGCTGCTCTTCTGCGCTCTTTACTCCCTCCTTCAGGGTAAGCCTAAACAATATAATTAAATGATAAAAATATAAAATTAATAGAAACAACACTAAGGACATTTACATGTATTTTAAGTGCCTATCAAATGGTTTTTTTTTATTCTGTGGAAGGTTTAAACAAGTGTGTGATGTCAAACTAAACAGTTTTAAATGTTGGAAACAAGGCAGAGTGCTTTTTATTTAATTTTTCATTATTATTATTTTTTACTTTAAATTTTGTTTGTCGCTGAAAAAAGTGGTCCTATTTGCAGTACAGCCAAAATGATCATAGTACAACAGCAGAATGCTGTGATGTAAGAACTTGACTCAGTCCTGCAGGGATTATGGCTCACATGAGGACTGAGAAGAGAGAGGGTCAGGCATTTAAAATTGAGTGGTACGTGTATACCGCTGTTGGCCCTAATTATGTGAGCCGTAAAAATCCTTCATGCATTAATTGAGAAACTGTACCGGATTATGAGCTAAATTGATTAAATTTGTCTGCTGCAGACATCAAAAGGATTCTGTGTCTAATTTGTTGTTTCTTCCACCTAGCACAAACAGTTTTGACTGGGAGTGTTTGTTATGGTCTATGATGTACAGTCTTCTGAATTTAAAACACATACCACAGCAGCCACTCCCACCCCCCCCCCTCCCCCCCCTTTACATGTACATAAATTATGAACCTCCCCAGGCGTGGAACCTCCCCAACTACACTGTCGGCATAATAATATTATTTTATTAGATAAATTAGCAGTTGAACACTTTTGGTGTTAAAAAGAGCAACGTCAAATCTTTTTAGTAATATTTAACACAGCAAATAGCCCATTAAACAATAACTGCATGGAAGAGAGGCTGGAGTTGACTTTGTTTCATTACAAACCTGCCTGCTTTTCTCAAGGAAATGATTATGATCAGAGATTCATTAGCATGCGAACAACAAGATCTGCACATGATTAATTATGAGAAGCAGCAAGGTTTGTAGGAAAACAAGGTCAACTCTAACCTCAATTTTACTCCAGGGGCAGGTTGCAAAGCAAACTTCTGTAAAATACGCCATTTATTTTTAAGCACAAGTGACTCACCTCTCTGGTGTCAAAGTATGAACGAGCCAACATGTTTTCAAGATGGAGATATCTATCAGGTTGTTGTTGCTTCAGCATGATCATTGGATCTGTTTGACGTAATAATGATCTTGCAGCTCCCAGTTCACGCAACTCTATCAACTCCAGTACAATCTAAAAACAAACAGTCCAGGACCTTAAGTGTGATCTTGATTGGCTTTGTGTCTTGCTTTACCAATTTTTTCCCTCATAAAATGTAATGTTTCTACAAACCAAGAGATTTCTGTTTTGATGATTAGACTAGAATCCTCTGCAGAAAAGGCAACAACGAACAGTATTCAAAATATTGCCAAGAGGTTTGGCAAAAAATAGTTTTGTGAGCTGTACAGATCCCGTACATGTACATGAATCTCACAACGCAGATATCACAAAAATCCACATTTAGAAGTGTCACAATCATGATCTCAATTTTACAAAAGGTTTCAAATTACTTTTTAGTTTTGGCACAAATTGAGAGGTTGATGACACGATGTTTTGTTAGGTTTTTTTAAATAAATGATAGGATCTTTATAGATTTTTATTAATTTAGTCGGTAGTTGATAGTGGACACTCCAAGTCATAAACATGACTGAAATGAGTAAGCACTCAACACAAATTTTGTACTTTTGCTTTCTTATTGTAATCAACTCAAGAATTTAAGGATAAAAATTAGCAACAATAGTTTTTAAAATAAAACATATTGATGTTGCCATGACATCAGTTTCAAGTGACAAAATAAAATTCAAACTGACTTAATGAATTTTATTTTGTCACTTGAAAATGGTGTTATGGTGACATCAAAACATTGTGTTAAACTTTTCTTGCTAATTTTTATCCTTACATGTTTATCAAAATTTAATCTGATTTGAAACTCAAGAATTATTTCTGTTAACCGCATATTATGTTGTATATTATAATGATCATATTTGTCTGAGTCTGGTCCCTTCACTTAAAGTGTATAGCAATATTAAGCAACTAGACTTTATACAAGTAACTTTGCAAACAAACAAACAAATTGTATTCATTCTAGAAAGAACTACATTGTAACTATATATTATAACATGTTTCTTGTGCCACTGACAGCAGCTGTATTCCTGTACAATACCTGTTCATATAAGTCAATAAGTTTCTTGTCTGGTAATTTAAGTGGTTGAATGGCCTGCAGCACAGTGTCCCAATGTCCATTGTTGATTTCTCCTATAAAGCTTTCCACACTATCAACAGTATTCAGAGTGATTCCTGTTTCTTCCTAGGGCAGAAAGACCAAAAAGATGATAAAATTTGAAACCAACTAGATTTTGAACCCATCTGATCATGCCGAATCTTTTATGTCTCTTTGGCAAAATGTGAGATTGGTAATTAAGAGAGTGACATAGCAATACACCTTCTGCATGTTACATCACAGTTCAAATTCACCACAGACCCCTTGTTTGTGCCAAATTCTTTGCAAGCATTTGTAAACTAAGAACTGTTTTGTCTGAGCATTCTTTTCAACTTTGCTGCTTTGGGAATTCATTCGCAGGTTCACACTTTGAAAGTGAGGCTTGGTGGTGAAATTAGCTAGTCTGACATAAATATGCATAAAGCATTTATTTTATAAGTACCTGTAATGTTGCCAGGGTTCTTGGCAGACTGTTTTCTTTAAGAAACTGTTGGATCAGTCGGATCACACTGTCATTTAAATAACAAAATAGTGTTAAATTAACCACAAGAAAGTATTGGTAGATGGCATCAGTCCAATGTGAGTGATCACATCAATGTGAGTGATGCAGTTCTAATGCAGTCCGAAATCTAATTGCCACATGTTTATATATTTATTTATTTATTCATTTCCCGAAAAAATCTTTTGATCAATACTTTCACACATCGTAGTCTACATATTTAAATCCAGACCTCAGAATAATGTACCAGTCAAATTGAAGCTTCAACACCTCCCCCCCCCCCCCCCGGCATACCCTGGGAATTTGACTCTTTGCTGTGCCCGGGGAGTAGGGAATTTGACAGTTAAAGTCTTCGCAGGGGTGGGGAATTTGAAAACCGCATGGGAAGGGTGGAGAATTTGAACAAATTGCCTCGGTGTCATGTTACCTGTCTCAGCGCTTGTACGTGACGAAAACCTGGCCGAGTTTACAGAGCGTCTTACATTGGAGGATTTTAGAGGACAAAATTGCGCGTTTGTTTGCGACTGGCTGCAAAAGAGAGGGCTGCAAAAGAGAGGGCTGCAAAAGCTTTGCTCCGTATTTATTACGAAGTGTTAATCGATCTTGAGGCCAGAAAAGAATAAGTACAAAATGGAATAACAGCCTCGGTGCTGATCTAACTTATATTGATCTACCGGTATATCGATCTCTTGAAATAGACCAAAAGTTTGTGTTTGCTATATTGAAATGATGACGTTTGCCATCATGTATATACCATCTAGGTGTTTTGAGGTTGGTTCTCTTTATAGTGTTTTAATATATGGAATAAAAACTATCTTATGAACGCAGAACTGTCTGCTAAACAAGAAACCAGTCGTATTATTCACTTTTTTTCGGGCTTGAGTTTAAGTGCATTTGAAAGCTACAACAGTTGAAAAATATGGTCTTGCATCAAAGATCTCCCGGGGGTAGGGGCATTTGATCACCTAAAATGGACCTATAGTGGTGCATTTGAACGCCTTTTTGGCCTGGGGGAGGGGAATTTGACCAACAAAAATTCCAAAAGTTCAAATGCCCCGGGGGTTGCCCGGGGGGGGGATGTTGAACCTTCAATTTGACCGGTACATAACAAAGAATTGCTGCAAAACAATAAACCAAAGAGAAACTTCCACAAAAAATAGGCCCTGTAAATATTTCTACAGAATGGAGTTAAGATTCTATTAGCTCACTAAAAATGAGCTTTAAGCTTCAACATTATCTCAGTGTAATTCGATCATTGCAACTCATTCACTGAAAACCCAATTCAAAGACCTGCGATGTAGATGGGGATAGAGCTGTTTCACTGGCCTGCATTGAAAATATTAAACTCGTCTAGGTTTACAAACTGGAGGAAGGAACATCCAGTTTATTTACGAGGGAGCCCCTACACCAAATCGCATAAAACATGACAACAATCGCTTTGTTTTTTAGCGTTTCTCCACAATCACTGATTGGACCCACGTGCATATTTCTATGATGTTTTGACATAACCGCCTTCACTTTTTCGAACGCGTTGGTAGCTAAACCATATAACACAAATGGCCAATGATTTAATTTAAGATATTTAACGAGGAACCAAACCTCCGTTTACGCGAATAACAACCAAAAATTCCACTTACTCTGCAGACTCAACTTCAAGCGCCATCTTGGAATAACGAAACGCAAAGAGTTCTGGGTAGTATCGCAAAAATTTACTAGCAGGGTAGGGGCTAGGGTCATGTGAAAATTATAAAAATGACTCCCAGACGTACTAAATTTGGGATGTTTAGGGATGATTTTACCCTTAATTGCCTTTGAAAGATCCCATTTAGCTGTTGTGTGTTTAGTTTTAGAGTACAGGATGGATGGAAAGGGAGTAGAGGTAATACTTATGTGACCCTACCCCGGCTAGGAGTTTTAGAACCTTCTTTTTGTGTCAAAATGGCGTCCGTTGCTGCACGAGGTCGTGGTATCGGTAGAGGTAGAGGTTTTGGGGTCCCGAAAGTACAAACAAAACCAGGAGAAACCACAGATGAGCAGAAGGGTTTTTCAAGCGACAAAGTGGCTGAAGAATTCGATCTGGCAAAACTGCTGAGCGATTTGAGTGAAGCAACTTTGGACGATAAAGAAGGGAAATTGTCGAAGTATATTTCTTCCTCAGATTCTTCCATGAAAATTAAACAAGTCGTCGATCATTTACGTCAACAGACTATGAAAGACAGCGAGTTCGCACCGCTAGCTGCTAAAGTCGCGAACAAGCTTTGTTCGGAGGATTCGTGTGGAAATGCCTTTAGAGGTTGCCTGCTCAAAAGCACACAAGAAAATTTCAAAAACAGGGAGAGTATTCGTGGGAAATCGACACGTGAGTGGATCGGGTTGGTGAGTTTCATATGCCAACTTTTCAATCACCTACGTACCGGTGAGGCTCCATTAAAGCCCTTGGCTGGAGCAGTTCAACAGACTATGAGTGAACTATTGAAGGAAGAAAATTCTGCGGGTCAAAAAGAGGAGGAGGAAGACGAAATTGATTGTTTTTATCAGCAGTTTAAGACTGTGGGGCAGCTTTTAGAAAGTGTTGATCAGGTTAGTGACAGAAACACTGCTGACCTCACCCCACCCCCCCCCCCCCACCCCTTCCCCACCACCCACTTTCCAGTAAGACAGATGTCATAAGGCTCATTGTCTAGAGAATTTTAAGACTTGTTCTCAGGGATAATCCCTGCAACAATTCCCTTAACAAGTCACTTTATTTGAACTTCCAGGGGGGTACTCCCGTATATGGCCTGCCTATACAGGGACGTCCCACTGGACAGGGTATTGTTTTTTTGGCCTCTCTGTCCTGAACAGGGTATAAAATTTCATGCGGGCTGTCATAAACAGGATCTGAACTCATCCTATACAGGGTGTGGTTGCATGATTGCCATCACTAAATATGGCTTAGGCAGTATTCAGTAATCCTAGAGCAGAGACGCTTGCGGGTCTTTAAAACACTTTAAAACTGAGTATGTAAAACAAGAGTGTTTATTTTGTCTCTTGCCGTAAACAGGGACCCAAAATGGAGAGCGTTATAATGCTAAACAGGGTTGGTATTTTAGGGCTTTTTTTTTGTCCTGAACAGGTCAGGGTTTCAGACCCTCAGCAGCACAAGTACACCCAAACATGGGTCTAGTGCACTCACCCCTGGGTCAGAACTACTTGTGTCCATCATCAAATCCCTGTGATTTGTCCCATGGGATTGACGGGAAGAGGGAAATCCACTAAATCCCCTCAATGTCTTTGTCCCCTCAAGTGTTCACGAAAGGGACTTCTTCTCCGGACACTGTGTTTGCAAACTCCCTGCAACAACAGAGTGCTTCACTACACTACAGAGTGCTTCATGACTAGTCCCCTGATATGTGATGACGCTATTGAGGACAAAAAATTTGATAGGGGTGAAACAGAACCCACATTAAAACAACTTGCTATAGACTCGGGTTAATTTAAAATAATTTTTTTAAAAGGAGTCAATTGAAAAGGGGCATATATGACTTTATTTTTTTCTCAGCGCGTGAGCGGGCAAGATGAACCAAATCCTGCAATCTGATTGGTTCCGGGAGCGGGCGGAATTTTCCGATCTTGACCGCGGTCAACGGAACGGGCCGTGAATGAGTTTAGCGGAGGTTGTAATTGACAGATGTCATAGTTGTCACTCTGCGGCAATAACAAAAAATTTGTAATGGGTTTTTAAAACCTTTAAAATCTTTAAAACGTTCTCCGAAACTTAGAATTCTGAAATTTTTTGTACATTGTCGTTAAAAACTTTCTTTCCAAAATTTCTTGTTAAAATACCGAAGGTTGTACAATGTAAATCGCCTCTTCCCTTTCGACAAACATTTGAGTAAATCGAGCAGGAGTTAGCAACATGTATCGAAATTTGGGAAAACAAAGGGGTTTCTTTTAGTTATATTGCTTCCTGTGATTTCTGAGTTTTAACAGAGTAAAAAAGCGTATTTTGCTGCTCTGGTGTCACAAACGGCTTCATTTCATGGTTCATTTTACGCGCGCTTGCAAAACGTTGCTTTCCGAAAACAACAAGACACGTTTAACTTTTGAAAAACAACAAGAAAAAAATAAAAATATTATTTGCCGGCCTTGGTCGGTCCGTATTGAGAAAAACTGTGCCCTCGGCCTGCGGCCTCGGGCCGTACTCAAGACCTCTGGCACAGTTTTTCTCAATACGGACCTCCCGGCCGGCAAATAATATTATATATTTTTGGGAAAAAAAATTTAAAAAATCTCTCCATAAAAAGTGAAAAAACACCTCTCACTACTGCATGGAGAGAGACTTCGATAAGCGACCAAGATAAGCTTCTTGACTAATTTAATGCTCATCCTGTCATCCTACCCCAGACAGAAGTGACTGCAAAGCAAGGTTTTAGCCAGAAGGGCGTCCAGGCGTCCTATGGATGCCCACTTTTTGGAAAAATTTGAATAAAATTCACTTAATCTTTCAAATAATTTACAAGAAACATGCTCCTTGGACGGCTAAGTTTCAATTCCTGGCTAAAAGCCTGCTGCAAAGCAAGAGTTACATGTCACTAGCAGCAAACTCAATATCACTATCAGTTGTTCCTTTGTTTGTTTTTTTAATTGAATGTCCTACTGTGTTAGGGAAAAGTGGATGATCTTGTGGGACAGATGAGAGATACCATTCTGGCGGACAAGACAACTGCCAAGACAAGATGCCTGTTATTAGAGCTGCTTGAACTGCGAGCTTGTCAGTGGAAGATCAGTAGTGATCTGGAACGTTATTATAGTGATATGTTGGCTGACATCTTAGCTAAAGACGCATAGGGCACTTCATTTTGACAGGGACACATTCCAAGTTAAATTTCATTTTACAAAAAACTTTTTGGAAGAAACTGCTGGTGGACAACATAACCTAAGAAGACACAATTGTGCTGTTTTGTGACTATTTTGTGTTCACTATAAAAGAGACTTCTGAATAACTTTCATAGATAGTAGCAGTGAAAATTCTGACCTACAGTGTACACTTCCATTTTGCAAAGACTAAGTGTATCTCATTCTCGCAAATCATGCACAGTGTGATGCCTGTCCCTTTTCTGTTTTGTTTTTTTTTTTGGCGGGGGGTGGGGGGGTTGGGTGGAAGGGGAAGGTTGAAAGACTTACCTTCTTTAAAGGGGGTTTAGGCATACCGTGAATATTCATTGTTTTTAGAAATTCACTGAACATGTGTATACAGCTTTGTAGGGGATTGTGGGATTCTGCTTGTCAAATATTGCATACAAGGGTCTGGTTGCAGGGGAACCTGGATTTATCTGTTAGAAATAATACTCGTAAATTATGGTTATTTAATTTTTTATCTTCACATATTTAGATTTTTTTCCAACCATTGCTGCAATCAAATCTAACAGCTGCAGGGAAAAGCCAACTTATTTGTCAGACTACGAATGGAAAGAAGCAAATCACAAGCAAATGTACTAGATATATTTAATTAATATATTTTAAAGTGCATGTAAAATTAAAGTTTTTAATGTTTTTTTTTTGTTTGTTTGTTTGTTTGTTTGTTTTTTTTTAATTTCTTTCCAAGTCTGCATTTTTTTGACCCCTCTGGGTTGCCTCCTGGAGACAACCATCTCATCTTTGAGACATAGAAACAAATAGTTTCCTCATATTAAACAACATCGCAACAATCCCTCAAAGCAGGGATTTTAGAGCTAATCATTACAAAATACAGTACAAACCTGCAAGATTACAAGAACCCGGCCTTTAGCCCTGATATAAAAATGCATATTCTCCTTACTGTTCTCCATACATTTCTTAGAAAACTAGTGAGGAGAATTTCTGTAAGTATCAAGACATCTTATCCTTGGTGATCACTTCCTTTGTTCTCATCACTTGAATGTTTGAACATTGATGATGTGGAGAGAAATCTCATTTTCATCACTGTTGGGGCTCAAAGATTTAAGAACTTGTGGGCTAAAATGTGTCATTTAGACTCCCAAGATATAAGGACCTGTTGCAGCCCAAAAGTTGAAACAGGTTCTTATTTGGAAAAAAAAAGAGCCTGTGTTTGGTTAGGACCTGTTATGGGTTTAAATAAATCAGTCAGAGGACCCACAGCATGGTTTCTGTTTAGAATTTAGTCATCCATATACCAGGCTTGCTACACGTTAATTTTATGGCACAGTATCATGGGACCACACCCATATTGAATTGGTTTTCTAACCAGCAATAATCCCTTCCTTCCCCTTGAAAATAAAAACCTGTTTAAGAACCCAAATACCCTAACTTATCAGTAGACACAAAACTATAAGAACCTTTTAAGGCTATCTTGGAAAAATGATAGTCCTCGTTTGCAGGTTTTCGCTGAATGTCTTGAAATTCGTTCAACTATCTCTTTATTCTCGTGCCATTACTTGGTAATACACCCTTAGTATCCTCAAGAGCCAACCTAATTGCTGTGAAATTAACATTAAAGACATGAAGATCATGTGCATTTTTTGATAACCATTTTAGAATGTTAAACCTATGGAGATAAGTAAATGGCTATACAATGTACCTTATTTCACCATTGCCTATTGAATTTCTACGAAGGTGTATGTTATTTCTGTGAAGTATCTTTGAAGGCTCTAATTTGCATGGAGCTTCAGTTTGGGTATGCTAAAGGTACAAATCATACAAGAGTTAAGTGCAGTTTATACGCTGATGACTCGGAAATGAAGACAAATGAACATGAACGTTTCTCTCTCAGCGGCAAAGAGCCATTTCAACGCTCAGGGCCACAGGGTTTAATGAATGGTTAAAATTTCGGTTGCTTTCATTTAGGGACTACCTTGGGTTCGCCAGAAGCTCAGTTCCCGCGCGTTCGAACACGCGCGATCTCCGCCAGGCCGATCATGTCGACCTTGGCCGACGATTGTTCCGCGAGAGAAACCTCTGGTCCCCAGGGTATTTAGGGACATAATCCTGTGAGCAGAGGTCTGTTGGTCGCTCTACGTGCAAGTCAGCCACGGCCTTTTATTATTAACATAGACAGCCCCTATGGACAGCCAGCCCTGGAATCAGTAAGCAAGCGAGCCCCCTTATGTGAGCAGAGAAGAAGCGCAAAATTAAATAGCCACGAGAACAATTCTTCCTTAACAGCAAATTTTATCTTGGTAAGTTTAAAACATTTGTCATATCCAGAGATACCAGGCTCTAGAGCAGCCAAGAAATGGCTACTCGGCATAGCCATTGAGCAGCCACCCATACCTACGTCTACACGTGTACAGTTCGCCTGGACAAGGCAGTAAGCTGAAATTACTAACGTCGATAGTAATTCCAGGAAGTTACCAGACACAATGAAAATTAACAAATATCCACAGTAAGAACTCAATAAAAAAACCACTCGCAGTTGAGGGAAATTCAGGGAAAATTGCCTAGAGCACAAAGCTTTTCTCTACGCGGAGGCAAGACTAAATTCCCGTTTCTGTTTCCTCGAGGCGGGGCCATGGAGCAATGCTTTGCAGCCATTTTTCTATCTTGGAGCCTGAAACCGTGGGTGCCCAGAACAGTTCTGACTGATTTTTGTGTGCTTCACTGATTCCATTCGACTCGCCACTGAAATGAACTATTCATCAGGGCTAAAAAGAACGCAAAGGCATCAACTCGCCACAATCTGGTAAACCGTCATCACAGCTATTCCAGTAACCCATCGGTTTGGTTTTCGATATAAAAAAATTAACTCGACGCCATGTATTGGTTTATTGCAGTAGTTTAGGTTTTCATCGACAAAGTTTGGAAGTGGCGACATACGGTACTGGGAACGAGTTCTAAGACTTGCGCATGTAAACGAGTCTACGAAACGTGATGATATGCGTGACAATATCATTACAACTTCTGTCAACATTTTGAAAGTATAAAATGATGCAAAATCATACAGAAAAAGAAACGCCATCGGCTATGCTTGAGGGCTGACGAATATCGGACTTTTGCATTGTCAATGCTTTGCCCTTTGTTTCATGTCTTTAACTGCGATTTCTAATCTTGTATATGGAATGACTTAAGAGGAAGGAAAATGTCCTTCCAAGACAACAGAGCGAACCAAGTGATTTGTACAGGGATATCGCAAATCATCTTGGGATGTTGTGTGTTTACTCTTTGCTTCATACTTAGCGAAAGGAAGGATGACCTTGGATATATTTTTCAAATTGGTGTCGCGTATTGGGGAGCTTCACCGGTAAGCAACTTGCAATCTCCTTGTTTGCACCATCTGTTCAAGAAAAGTTTGTATACATTAAAAAATTCAGCATCTTCTTTTCTTGATTAAAAGAGCAACGCCCTTGTCTCGTTTTATTTAGAGAGGCAGAGAAAAATAAGGCGTGTTTTTCCTTTTGTTGTGTCAACAACTAAGCCACATAATAAGATTTTTATAAAAATGTAAGCCCATGTACTTCACATACCATTTCGTTAAGTTTCTATCAATTTTGCCGTCGATGTATTCTGAGAAATTCAGTCGGAATGGTGCACCAAAATAAACCGCTTCTTTAGCACCTACTCAGTGCAATCGAGATTTTCTGAAAGATTCTGAATTCATTTCTTTCTTGTTAATTGTATCTAAGGTTGATACTTCGTGTGGTTTATTCCCAATGTTACCAGTTTTTTTCAGTTACCAATTGGAGTTAACGCTATTTTCTGAAAGTCTGAACGGTCTTTCTTAGGCCTCGTTTTGAGCTAAAATCCAGCTTCATCTGAGCTGTAACTTTCAATATTCATTCGCTTTGGATAAACAATTAAATTTCTAGTCGACCATTTTTAATGTCAACGCTTTCATTTTACTAGACTCTTAAGTTCCGCGCGCAGTTTATTCGTTCTCAATTTAAAGCCAATTTTCAAACTCGATCTATTTTTTCCTTTGAATAGCCTTGTTTTCTAACCATAAAGAACTGCTTTAATCTTTAACTAGAATGATTGTGGCGAGGGCAGAATTTAACATATCAATTTGACATTTGACTAGATTTTAATATAAGCCGATGACAGTGTGCGTAAGACTTTTAAAAATATGAGTATAATTTGATTTCGTCCTTCCTTGTTTCGAGCTACAATCAATGATTTCTTTATTTTATAATATTTTTTTTTAGATAACTTTCTTTCAGTGACTTTGGTATTTTTTTTACGAATTTCATTTCATTTCTTCTTTCATTTATTAACAATTTATAGCAGCCTACAATAAGTCTGTTTTTGAAAGTTTGTCGCAAAAGTGGCAATAAATAAAATGCTTTTTAGATAGAACAGAAATATCTCTCTTTGTAGCTGAATTAAGACGCTAAAGACGCCTTTTTTTGCTAGAATTAACAAGAAAAAATGGCAAAAATCGCAGATGTGTTGTTGTGATGGTTTTGCATATTAAACAGACCATCGGTTGACTCGTACGGCGTGAAATAAAGCATGAACCGGCATAAAGCAAATACAGCATTGAACAAACACATTAGAGCCTTCGAATCGTTAATGACTCTTAGTGTTTGAACAAATTACAATAACACAGAGTAAGTTTCTTTCCTTCTTTTCGATAATCGCTAGCTTATGTTTTCCCGCGCGAAGATTAGAGAAGACTGCAACATTGTCAAGAAATTAAAATGTTTTTCGGATCCTTTTATTCCGCCAATTTATTTTGACGTGCGTAATAAAACAAATAATTTTAAGCACGGCTGGAAAACTGAGTTTTTCTTGAAAGCGTTAATTGCAAAAGAGCTTTGAATATTGATACTTTTGCTGTTGCATGTAGTCGCCATCGACACCAGCCTTTCAAAACATATCCTGAAAAGATGACTGCAATTAGCAGAGTTTTTACACAAAATAACAATAAGCCTAAATCCTTAAATGCGAAAGCAACATTTCATTACTTATTTATCGAATCGCCGGGCTACAGTTCTGGGATTTGGGAAATATTCGTTCTGAAGTGTCCGGAAAACTTCGTAAATATAATGATCGCAAGATGTAGAAAAAGTCGGAGGACCAACTCGGTACGTTTTTACAATTATTACCAGAGCCAGTGAAAACGGCATCAGCACTTGAGAGTTTGTGAGTAGCTCCGTTAAAACTAACTTATCATTCTTGACTTCGCGAGGACATGTCAATGTTCAGTAATACTGATCTCTTATTACTAAGGTACCAGGGATATATTTAGGTGGGAGTTATTGTTAGGGGGTATGTATTTTTGGGGAATGCATATGTATTATATTTATTTTATAGTTTTCTTATCATAGCTTTAAATACACGTACATTTTTGTAACGAGCATTTCTTGTTCATCAATTTTTTCGTGTTTGAATATCGTTATACCAACCTTATAGCTACCACGCAAAGGGGCGTTTATGCTATGCTTATGCTTTTGTCAGTGCAACTCAACAGCAACACGGGTCAACACGGTATTACCTAATATAATCGCAAATTTAAAATAACGAAGATTTCAGTCATGTGGTTTTTCTTTCATAAACTATAACGGTCATATAACAAAGAACGTGAGAGAAACAAACACACTCATTCTTCTTATCTGGGGTACTTACCATTAACATGCAATAAACCGGTTGAGATAAGCGGTTGAAAAATGGCAAGGCTTTTCCAAAATCACCATAGCAACCAAAAGACGCCAGCCATCACCATTACATTTCACAGGGTCCTCGCTGAGACTGGAAACGGTTGACTTACATGGTTCAAAATTTTCTGTTGGTTCGTACCAACCGGAATGAAAAGACTTCCTCAGAAAAAAGTCCATAATTTTCAAGGCAAATTTACTGTACACCTATTTCTATTATTAGTATACCCCTGGTTTTCATTGCGAATCACCCAGCCCTCGGGCAGACGTCACAGGCTACGAATCACCGTGAGCGCAAGGAAAAGGAATTTTTTTTTATTCTTGCGCTTATTCTTGTGCATATACGCGTATGTTTGCGTCGTTAGTATAGCTGACCAGGCTAGGGTGGAAAAGGAATACCTATGTTTTTATAGGGAATTTTTTGCTATTCTAGAATCAGATAGCTACTTCGATTCCTTCACCGTCGCCCTAAATTGACCCTCGCCCCTAATTTTTTTCTCTCTTTTTTATTTCAACGTGATTTCCCTAGTGATCCACATGTTTTTTGTCTGTTTGTTTAAGATGGTCATTACTGGAGTGCTGGGGATAATAGGAGGATTCACTGGCAAATTTACAGTGGTAAGAAAAGCTGACGGTAGAGCCTAATCAAGACTGCGGTACCAATATTGGAACCAATACTGAATTGGAACCAATAATAAACTCAGGGAGTTATTCGCTGATAACTTGTTTGCAGTGACCCAATGAGAAAGATAGAAATTATTGAGAATTCAATAAATACAAATACTCTTTACGAAGTGATTTTTTCTTTTACTTTAGACAGGGCTTTTCCTCGCTGCTTCTGTCATTTCGTGTGTCCTCGGAGGAATCCTCGCGGCATGCGTGGGGTTCGCGCTGACCGCGTGGAGATCCGTAGGTGAATGTGAACATGGTGAGAGCTATTGCAGTTTCAAAAGATTATTTTCTGTAGTAATCAACATCAGTATTATGGACGGATTTTTGCTGTTTACCTAGCTAAACACCCCTTTATGTGGCTCAGTTGAAGATTCA
Source organism: Siderastrea radians (assembly GCA_964017195.1). Lineage (NCBI taxonomy): Eukaryota > Metazoa > Cnidaria > Anthozoa > Scleractinia > Rhizangiidae > Siderastrea > Siderastrea radians. The sequence continues at coordinate 10,087,126 of OZ024887.1, read as the reverse complement.
GTATTTCAGGGTAGTAACCAGGCCCGTGAGATCCGAAAGAAATGGGGCGGGATTAGAAGTAACAAGACTGAGATGTGTGCCAATCATAGACACACTGACTATGATAGCATGATAACAGACGCCGTCTTGAATTGCCCAACTCAAAGACCCTGGGAAAGAGATGAAGGAGGTTGCATCTGGATCAGAGTCAGCAGTTTGTGGAAGAATGAGGAATAAGCGGTGCTACTTTGGTAGAATCAGAGACTAGTGAGATAACAAAATTCGTCTTGTTTTTGGGATCAGGGACTGAGAATTTGGGGTAAAAAGTCGAATTAGGGATGCCTAAAAATATACCTTATGTCGACCATGGCATTCAGATGGGATCGAGCAATGCTTGGATCTCAATTTAGGATAATAAAATAACAAAGCTAAGAACGTTGGTGGCCTAGGATCAAAAAACATCTTAGCAGTCATAATCTCTTGTGTTTGTAAAATAAAGTGTAACTGCAGTATGCCACGCAAGTTGTGTAGCTCAGTAGCAGCCCGGTTATGAAGTGGGAGTGCTATTAATTATTGTGAAGACAGGCTTTTGGCATATTTTATTATACACTATCCATACGATTCAGAATCAATTCTGTTAACTGCCTGATAAACACCTTGATTTATAGCTTATTTCGTTGTCATTTGTTCCTTTGCATTCAGTACATTGTCCATACGATACGGAATCAATTCTGATGATCGCATTGATAAGCCTCCTGATTCTCCAGGCCGCTATTTCCTTGTCTGGTGTGATAGAATCTTCTCAGCTACTTTGTTGTGTTGTTCCGGTAAGTTTATGATGAGGTACACTTGGTTCCTATTCAACTTGGAAGTGATAAGGTAAATCACATGCTTTGGGTAAACGTCATCCTTTAAAATCCACCAGGGGCATAAACACAGAGCAAACCAAAATTGAACAATAGTGGGTTCAGTAACATAAAAATTGAAAAAGCTATAAAGAAAAGAAAAAAGCTAAAAATCTAAATCTACTTTGATTGGGAGTACGCCGACTAGTGCTGGAAACGCCAATCTTAACCCTGCCGTAGACAAGTGCATATTATCCACTGATTTTTTGTTTTTGTTTGTTTGTTTGTTTTTTGTGCCCTCTTTCACCCACTAAGGAGTCAGTTCAGAGACTACACATTCCCGCCCCCAGAGCTCGACGGTTTTTTAATTACCCCTCTCGTGTCATTTCTCCAAACACGTGACTAAAGGAAACGAAGGTTCTGGAAACGAGAATAATGGCGACTTGATCAGCTTTATATTTTAGTTCTGCGGATGTAATTTTTCATATTCGAGTCAGTCCTTCGACCTTGACATCTGCTGAAAGCCAATGTGGCTATAATGTGTACCGTTATCGGAAATTAAAATAAAAATCACCGATTTTTTCGAATATAAGCTGTTATATGTTGTTATTCTAGTATCATATTTTGTACCCTTAGTTTAAATTGTAACGTTTTTGCCCTTGGAGGCATTCTCTGTAAGACCCTGAAGAAGAAAGGCAGTGCCTTTTGAAATATTGGTAAAATATATGCAGTTTCCCTACCGTTGAATCAGCATTGCTTTTTTATCGTACTTGGTTCTTTATTTTTTGCTGATTAGATCCTTCACTACAGGATCCGGTACTTTTATTTTGTTACGGTGGTCCATGCAAAGTTCATTGTTTCCGATTTTTTTGGACGACGTAAAATAAATATGATGCGAGAACGTATTTCACACTCACTCAGTCGCCCATTCTTTTCATGCCATGTGGCCAAAAACAAGTTAGCGAGATCATAAAAAACTTTCCAAATTTTATGCCACAGGGTAACACTTTTAGACTGCGATCAGGCGTTATTTTTCTCCAAGGATAGTAGAGCGCGCGAAAAATGGGAAATGGTGCGCCACTTACCGCGTCCTCTGCTGTCAGTTATAACACTTATAATTTCTCTATTTCAGGGAGAGGATCACGTGTCGATTGTGTCATTAGGAAATTCATCACAAGTGAAGACTAATTCAAAACTGAGATCAGAGCGACTTCACCATAAACACCACACCACGAATGACGGCTTCTTTTCTACGAACTACGAAACTCCGTTTGAGACTTTTGGTAACTCAAAGGCACGAATACACGGTTTTGGCAACGGAGAAAATAGCTTCCGGATCAGCGAAATAGGGACGATAGTCTGAAAAAATGTACATTCTTTCACAAAATTCAAACTAAGAAAAAGCCGCAAATTTTATCTTGCAAAATATTCAATTGAGACTGCAAAGACTGCAAACAACGCCACAGGAAAATGTTCTTCTCAATAGCTTTCATTTGAAACGTCGATCCTTTGACTCCGATTATTTAAGCGAGGTCTACGTTAGACCTGGTTTAAGAGTATTTAAAGTAGGTCTTAAATTACTCATAAGAAGACAAAAAGGTTTTGCTACGGAGGCTTTATAAACGGCATTGGTGTGGACGTTACCTTAAGCGTTAATTTCAGCTGTCGACTAGCCTGCTTGCAGGCGGTTTGAGGGTGTTTTTATCGGGGGGAAAACAAAGGAAAACGTGGAGTTCGCGATCGCGGGAGCCATCTTGGACGCGCGGGCGGACGCGCGCTCGTTTTGTCACTCGCCCCAGATCGATTTTCGCGTGCGTCCCAGATGGCGCCGGCGATCGCGAACTCCGCGCTTTCCGGTTTTTTTTTTTTCGCAAGAAAAACACCCTCAAACCGCCTGGGAAGAACTTGGGACACTTGTTAACATTTCTAGGAGAAATATGAAAACTTTACCTCCACTGTAATAAGAAGTCTTTCACAACTTTGTTACCTCTTTATGCCCCCTCACCACCTCCCCAAACAATGTTGAAGATCAGTCTTTACTTTCAACATCCGACTTCAACATTGTAACGGGGGTGGAGAGGGGGAGGCAAGCATATTTCCTACATGACGCTAAAAGGACGTGAACTGAAGGTAGTGTCCCAAGACTATAAATGACCACGGTTGTAGATTTCTTTATCGTCAACTGTCACGGGTGGATAAAGCGACCAGCTTTATGTTGATTAATTTTAACCATCTGCCGACAAATGAGGGCGAAATTGTATTGTCAAATTTGAAAGTTTGGTTTAAGTGGGTCAAACTGTCAAGTATCCAGTAAAGGGAACTTTAGTCGTTACCATCAACCTTTAGACTGAATAATAAATCCACATTTGAATCATCTTTTTTTTCCTTCGTCAAGAGAAGATTCAACCCATATGTACAAGTCGAAAACCTTCAGTTTATACGCAATTTGAAAAGCGGTTTTGGTTCTACTCTATTATAACTCACAAATATTAGACATCCCTCACTCAAGGAAACCAGTATCCAAAAGAGCCTGACCTTCTAATAGCGAGACAAGGAGTGGACCAGTCCCCTCTATTACTACTTCTGCTACTTCGATCATATAACCTAAATGCAAAAATGCCTAGTTTCCTCTGTGAAACACGCCTGCAGGGAAACTTGGTAGTTGCATGCAACATAAATAGTCCAAGATAGACTGCTAGCAGTCCATCTCTGGATGGTCGAGCGGTAAGCGATATGCGACGCAGTGATCGGGCGCTCGGTTTTCGCCCGCCCGCTCGACTGACTAAAAAGGGACAGGTAGCAGTCTAAGTCCAATATGAGTTTACGGTAAGTCTTATCCAAAGTTTGACAAGTTTGTTCAGCAAACCATTATCTTGATTTTACCCTTGTCAGTCTCACTAGAAAATATAGTTCTTTTCACTCATTTAAAGAACAGAAAATGACTATGCGCGTGCAATTTTGCACACAACCACCATGATCCCCTGTTGGCTCGTTACATACAAGCTAGGGTGTTGGAAAAAAAAAAGTTAAATTTAAATTTTTACAGCTTCATACGCACAACTACATGTACAATTAAAAACAAGTTGCCATATGGTAAAATCTACATAAATTTGCTATTGCAACATAATCTAATAAAGTACCTTCTTCGAAGAACGAAGTCACGATCACAGCAGTCTTTCCTTAAAATTATATTTAACTCAAAATTATAAAAACTACCTTTAAATCTACTCTCCTAAACAACTAGCCCCCACTTTTATGCAAACGAGTCATCGACATCTGTTGTACTTGACAAAACTATTTTCTGTTCTGACAGGTAGGCCGGTACCGCTCTGACTGGATATACGTTTCCTTTTCGATATATTTGCTTTTCATCACTGGTAACATTAGGCACGTTGGTACTTAGGGACTGACTGATAGGTACTTGTTTTGCAGGCATCTGGTTGCTAGGTATTTGGCTTCTGGACGAGTGGTTTGTAGACGCCTGTTGCTGAGACAAGTGGCTGCTAGGAACATAGTTTCTAGGAGCTTTGTTACCAGGCTGGTGATTGTTAGACGCCTCATTTCCACGTGGATGATTTGTAGATATATGTTTGCCAGGCCAGTTGCTTCTAGACGCCTGATTGCTACGTGGTTGGTTGCTAGGTGGATGGTTGTTAGGGACATGGTTTCTAGGAGGAACGGGCGGAGGAAGTTTTTTAGCCCCCATACTTCTAGACACGTTATTAGTTGTTGTCTGGTAACCAGCTGCCTGATTTCCAGACGATTGGTTGTTAGGCGCGTTACTACTAGATTCCTGGTTTCTTTGCGTCTGATTTGTAGACGCGTGGTTGCTAGACGCTTGTTTATTAACAGCCTGGTTACTAGATGCCTGGTTTGTCGACTGGTGGCTGCCAGGAACCTGGTTTCTAGATACTTGGTTGCTTGGTCTGTGGGTACCAAGATCCTGGTTTCTGGGCACCTGATTTGAAGGCGCGTGACTGCTAGACCCTTGTTTGCTGGACGCCTGGTAACTAGTTGACTGGTTTCTAGGCGGTTGGCTGCCAGATATCTGTTTATTAGCGGCCTGGTTACTAGATGCCTTTTTTGCTGACAGGTGGCTGCCAGGAACCTGGTTTCTAGATACTTGGTTGGTATGCCTGTGGTTACCAAGGTCCTGGTTTCTAGACGCCTGATTTGAAGGCGCATGACTGCTAGACCCTTGATTGCTGGGCGCTTGGTAACTAGTTGACTTGTTTCTAGGTGGTTGGCTGCCAGGTATCTGTTTATTAGCAGCCTTGTTACTAGACGGGTGGCTGTCAAGGTCCTGGTTTCTAGATACTTGGTTGGTAGGCCTGTGATTACCAAGGTCCTGGTTTCTAGACGCCTGATTTGAAGGTGCATGACTGCTAGACTCTTGTTTACTGGTCGTCTGGTAACTAGGTGACCGGTTTCTAGGCGGTTGGCTGCCTGATATCTGTTTATCAGCGGTCTGGTTACTAGATGCCTGGTTTGTTAACGGGTGGCTGCCAGGAACCTGGTTTCTAGATACTTGGTTGCTAGGCCTTTGGTTACCAAGGTCGTGGTTTCTAGGCGCCTGATTTGTAGACCCTTGAATGCTAGATTCTTGTTTGCTGGTCGTCTGGTGACTAGTTGACTGGTTTCTAGGCGGTTGGCTGCCAGATATCTGTTTATTAGCGGCCTGGTTACTAGATACCTGGTTTGTCGACGGGTGGCTGCCAGGAACCTGGTTTCTAGATACTTGGTTGCTAGGCCTGTGGTTACCAAGGTCCTGGTTTCTAGACGCCTGACTTGAAGGTGCGTGACTGCTAGACTCTTGTTTGCTGGAAGCCTGGTAACTAGTTGACTGGTTTCTAGGCGGTTGGCTGCCAGGCGTCTGTTTACTAGGTGCATATTTGCTATGTGCGTCGTTGTTAAGCGGTTGACGGTTAGGCACGGGATTTTTAGGTCCCTTGTCAGGCGATAGGTTGTTTCTAGACGGCTTGTTGTTAGGATCGTGGTTGCTAAGGTCCTGATTCCTAGGCACCTGATTTGAAGACGCCTGGTTACTAAATGACTGGTTGCTTGGCGGGTGGTTTGGAGGCCGCTGGTTTCTAGGGACATGGCTGCCAGTTGCGTTGTTGCTAAGCTGTTGGTTGTCTGGTGTATGGTTGCTAGGCAGTTGGTTACCAGGTACGTGGTTGCTGGGTGGATGGATACTAAGTGCGTGGTTTCTCGGCGGCCGTCTGTCAGGCACATGGTTGTTGGAATCTTGTCTGTTGTTAGGTGGAAGACGTGAGCTGTCATATTTGTTATCATTAAAATGTCGCTTTTCACGTGCGTACTTTGATTCTACAGATTCCTCTGCAAGTTCTCGAGGTCGCCGACCTTCGCCTGTTCTGTTTGAGGCAGACTCGGACCCTTGATACCTGTCCAAAGTTGAACTGTCCACTTCCTTTAGAAATAGTAAATAAGAAAGAATCAGGGAAGTGAATAGTGCTGTACAATAATCAAGACTGAATTGAAAAAAATGGCTGTATGTCCACTTACACACTGTTCAGAGGTGCTATATCAGCTATTTTAGTATATACTTTGAAAAGCCAAATCACATATGTGCATCAATCGGACAACTAAAGCGCGCGATAATGGCAGATATTCAACTATTTTATTCTCCTTTTTTTTTTTTTTTTGCTTTGTTTTTGTGTTTTTTTGGGGGGGTTTTTTTGTTTTGTTTTTTGTGGTGCTAGGTTTCCACCAATAGCGTGGCTTCACCGTTCTAAATAAACTATAAATTAAGTGCAACCCACAATTCCTTGATTCGCTCTGACGAAGGCCGGCTAACGCTCGAATTGTCAGCTTTTCAGTGAATTTCTTTGACGGCGGCCAATTAACATCATCAACTCACTTGATGAGTCCAATTTTTTTTTTGACTTCCCCATCGACGCAACTCCACAGTTTCTTTAGAAACTAACTCCTTTCGTCATTTGATAACGGTACAGTTGTGTCAAAAATTACCATACTCTTGCACACTTAGGCTCACTTGCCGGCAACGGCATTGGGAAATGAACCCCAGCTCCAGTGTCCAGTCTGTGATCAGTTGCTTACCTCTCCCTCGTTTACGTCATATCTTGAAGTCATGCGCTTTACGACAGCATAAGCAAGGATTCCCGAGGGAGCCAGTGTGAACGCCAAAACTGTCAGGGCTGTCATAGCAACAGTTGCTACATATCTGTCACAGTAGTCTAGAAAAGAAAAACATGTCTTAGAAACTTTAAACTGAATTTGAATTTTTAGACTCTTTACAAAAATTACAGCGAATGAGCTTTCAACTCTGTCACGTAAAAAATAAGGATAATACGAGTAATTGCATCGAGTCAGAAATGCAGACATTGGATACAAAATTAACAAAGGAAGTTTTATTTCGGTACAAGCTTTACCATCATAAGACTAAAAACTACATGCAGGGAGATGATGATGTTAAACACTATAATTACAACTATGGAAAAACAAAACAAATAACAGAGCACACTCAAGAGAAAAGGCACAGTTCTCTGTCACGTAATCTGACACATGCGGAACTTGGTATTGGCCGGGTTGGAAGGTTTGGACGGCTTCTCCGTCTAGTGTGGTCTTTATGTTCCTAGCTAGCTAATTATTGCTTCTGGATAAAAGTGTTCAGTTGAATCTGACAAGTAACTAACGTCTACTTTTCTTTGTGATTGGTTGAAAAAAGTGTTCCCACTTTTTCACCAATTGCACTAGTTTTCCAGCGCTTACCATGAGCATATGCTTCGAGTCCTCATCCGTTCACTGTGTTGTTTGTCTGGATTGTTATTTTTCATAGTGATAACTGTAGTTTCGATCTTAGGACACTTCGGGACTGAAAACCGTCCCAAACTGGATCTTATAAAGACCACTCGATGCTAATCTCTTTTGCTTTTTCTAACAATTAAGATTATTTGTGTTGCACCATTACAATATGATCCGATGACCCACGCAAGTTTTGCACCAGCAGATACCAAGCTATGCCTTACACGGTTTACACATGGCAAAATCTAGCGAGTTCTTTGCAAAGAGACAGCACAGATTTGATACTGGTAGGGACAACCAAAATGGACCTACGCGTTTTTACTTTTTGACGGGGGATGAATAGCTTACCCCCAATGTGCTGCTAACTCATGCCGGTACTGATACAAAGCTTTGGTCGTACAATGTAAAACAAGCCACAGCTTATCATTGCATCATCGTTTTGTTTGTTTGTTTGCTTGGTTGCTTGTTTGCTTGAGAAGCAAAAAAAACAGGCAAATGTTCAATGATCTCCAGCACTGTATTACCCAACACAAACTGGTTTGGAAGCCGGGCTCAGAATTAAATAGGAAAACTTCCATACCAGTTCAGCCGAATGCATATATTTGACAATTCAGCATCAGTTAACTTACGTGTTCCCTTAAATTTAGACTGACACTTGGTCTTGTAGATCTCTCTTGACTTGGCTTCTTTCCCGAGGAATATGAACGTGAGATGCAAACTTAGTACACCTACTATTAAACAGAACACCACATGAACGGAAACCTGCAAGAAAGGGCAATACATTACAAGGTAATCTACAATCAGCATAAATTTGTCACGAAAGATAAAACTTCTGGTGATTGTTCATTAAAACTGCTGATAAGAAAGGATTACTCCTCAACATCTTCGAGATCTTATCTATAGTCAAAATGGCAACGATGGAAGACTCTAGTGCATAGCAGGTCATTCCAAAAGCAGTAGTTAATAGCCACTGAATGGCGAGCCTTCCGCCATGTTCAATAAATTAAATTCTCCAATGTTTTTTTCGAGGCCACGTGACCTGCTATCTGCCAGGGTCAGTTCTCCTGCTGCCAACATGAATAGAGAGTAGACCCTGGGGCCGAAGATGATACATTGGCTGGTCAAATACATCCAAAATGACTACTAATGCACCGATAGCTTAGTTTTTTTAAGGAAGATGCGTCCTTTTGTTACTGCGCATACGTTCTGTGCATCTCGGTTGTGGTGCAAGACACACATTCGTTAAGCCTGCGCAGTAAAGAACGAAGACTCGAAGTACGAGACTGTGTCCGAGATATTCGGGTTTTTTAAGGAATTTGCTTACTTTGCTCGGTTTATGACTATGTGGAAAATGCAGATCTTAACAAGGGGTATCAGAATCCAAAAACAAAATTGGGGCTAACCACGCATTTTTCAGAGATAATTGAGCTTAAATTTGAAAAGAAAATGCCATACATTCTTTGTATTTTAAAGCTTTTTTAGAATTATGGTTGCTTAGTTTTCCCTGAAAAATGCGGACCACATTTTTCTTTTTGGATTCCAGTAGGTCTTGCTAAGATCTGCTTTTTCCCCATAGTCATAACTTTTGCAAAAAAAAATACTTCTGCATTAGGACCCACAGATAGCTGCCTACGCAAACAGAGAGCACTCAAAATCATTTCAAAGAAGCGAATTATGGAGCATGCAGATAAGTATTTGACCATTGCTTAACTTTGTACGAAAGCTGATTTTATCACAGTTAATCTCGGCGACACGTGTGACGTCCAGCGTTTCGAAGATTTGAATCAGTTTCCAAAATTACGGTTTGAATAAAGAATTACACCTTACATTACACTACTTCAATCCTCGATGAAATAACCGTTTAGAGAAGATTTTATGGAAATTTAGAATCTTGCGACGAATTATCAATTAGCAGCAAGGTTGATTCTTATCTCCGGGTGATTTCGCTTCTATCTCAGAAGCTTCATCAGAAAATGATGTAACCACACGGCTTGTTTGCCACGTGATCCTTTCCGCTCACGAGACGAGATGATTGAAGTCTGCTGGAAGATCGTAGCTCTCAGATCTAGATCTGGGTGCCGTCTTCTAATAATGATTGCCTCCTTAACTTTGCCATTGCATTCGACTGATTCTTTATCCAGAATGGTTCTTCTATGCCAACGCACTGTGTGCAGGTCTGTGTCGCACGGACTGCTAACGACGGCTGCCTGTAATGTTCGGCTCAGTAGCCTCTTCGTTAAGGCCGGTCTGCAGTTTCTCCGATCATGTAATGTCTCTTACATGACTCACACTCAATGACATATATATCGCCTGTAGCCTTGGCATTAATGGATTTTCAATTCTTCTTTGCAATTTTGAGTTTTCCATTCCAAATAACAGGTAAACTTGGAGGTTCGATTGAGATCTTTAAAATACTCATAGAGTTACTGTAGATAATTCGTAGATTGATTGCACGGGGAACGTAGTTTGACTGTAGTTGAACTTTACTAAACAAACTTGGAATTTTGCTTGGACCATTTTAAATCTTAACCATGACAAATTAGAGAGCCAAGAGAGTCAAAGTTTTGGTCAGTTTCTGATGATAAAGATTAGGAAGCCATACGGATTTTTCATATTCATGATCATGCATTTGGTAGCTGTCAGGGCCCCTTTTGAATTAATCTGTTTAATTTGTATCTGAATATCTCTTAGTATTATTTTTAGCGATTTTTGTTCTACATTTCACTTTGATTACTTACATACGTTCATACTTTAATAAACGCAGTGACGGAGAGTACTTTTAGCCAAGAGGCTGGATTATTAACGTTTAACTCTCAACAGTTAATACCACTGTCCTACACTTCTAGAACCAAATAATGAACTCAAGTTAACCGGTTTTTCTCTTACCAGCCATCTTTTTCGCGTTCGTCCGCCCACCATTCCCGATATTCCTGCAACTACCATCTGCAATTAAATTTACACCAGTGTTAGATGTAAATCCTCATAACATCCCGGAACACTATAGCCTGCGTAGCTGTAAGCCGAGCTGGCGGTTTTGTTGGGGAGCGCGCGAGCGAGCGATGAAGCCGGCAAAACGAGCGGCGAGGCTGGGAGGGGAATGGGGAGGAGGGAGGCTGGGGACACTAAGTAGCCGTAAAGAAAAATTGTCAGTGTTTTTGCAACGTTATTTCTTCCTTTATTTTAAAGGGAAACTGTCACCAATTTTTAGGATTACTTTGAAAAGTAAAAGCTATATTCTAATCAGAGTAAATCCAAAAATTGTCAAATGTGACATCTGCTGATTCATTTCAATATAGCGTGGAAATATAGCTTTATTCTGTGTAGCTAAATAAACAAAAGGATTATTCTATTTTTGGAAGACAAATTATATCAGTTCCACTCATGAAATGACACAAACCCAGTAAACATTCGAAAACACGGGAAATGTATTTATTCTGTTTATTCTTCTTTTGGTTTATTTGCTTTCTTGTTCATCTGTGCGGCGGCGTTATTATTTTGTGAATTTGAATGTGCTAATAAAATATCGTTTTCTCAACAAGAATTGTGCCGTTTAGCCTTGATTTTATTGGCAGTAGACACACTAAGGTTGGCAGTTCTAGACTGTTGCACTTGCATTGATCAATTTAGAGTGAAAGACATAATTGACAAGCAAACTTTCAAGGGGTTGCCACCTTAAACATTTAAAGTTAAAAAATGCAAAACGCAATATACCCACTGACTGTAGAAGGGGCACCCAACGGTGCGTTTCGGCGGAATATCTGTTCGGCAGGCCTAAACTCGCCTGAGATATTGCGATTTAATTGCAGTGAAAACTAGAGAATTCTTTGGCAAAACGTCACCTCAGAATTTCGTAACAAGGGACTGATTAATTCCTATTGTTTTTGAAGGGACAAAAACTGTCGTTTACAGTGTAAAATAAGGTCAGCTAGCATTTTCGGACAGCCATTAGCAGCTCGGAAATTCGGCGGATAGTTTTCCGTTTCCTAAAGTTTTCTGCGGCCTAAAGTTTCAGCTAAAAATTAACGCCAAACAGATCAACCTGTAACAGCTTACACAAATATGCCTCTAAAAAGCGCTAAAACAATCTTAGAAAGCACAAAATGACATTTCTAGTGTTTTGCTAAAATTTTCTCGTTGGGTGCCCCTGACTGTAGCACCATCGCTGTTGTACACCGAGTTTTAATCACATATATTATTACATAATTGGATTAGCTTTTTTTTGATATGTCAATAAAGCCACTTATCCAGTTTTTGTGTGGGTCTTACCGGTATTGCAGCCATCATAGGAGGTAGACTCGGGCTGTCCTTGTATTCTGAAAGCTTCATGCCTACACCAAAACACGAAAGTCCCAAAATAAAAGCAAACATTCCCGAGCCCATGGGAATTCGCCAGGCATTTTCTTCGCTGATTGGACTAGCAATCTTGAGCCTCTTACACATTGGTCTTCCCTTTTCTTGTAAAATTCTGCTTGAGCTGGCAGATTCAGATGACTTCAAACATTCGAGGCTTTTCAAGAACAAGAAATTTAGAACGACGCACTTCCGAGCAAACGATTGCCGACATTTGCATATAGAGCGGTACTTCACATTGAACCAGCGAATATCATTCACTCATATTATTGATATCGTATTGAGGTCAGTAAATAACAATAATTTAATAAACAGTTATTGGACAAAATCGAGCTAAATATCCCGATTTGTCCCATGATTTATCAATGACGAGGAGCAGTCAGTCGCCTTATTATTGGAAATTAACGCGAATTTAAAATATTCGTGTAAATTTCTGGGAGCGTTATTTTCTACGATCTTTATATTAATAAAGTGGAGCATCAACTTCCACAATGTTAATTTCTAGTATTATGGCATCAAACTTTGAATCCTGTCCTCTGTTACAAAGCCAAATAAAACTCGGTGGTAAACACCACTTGGCATTGCTTGCCATATTTCAATCTTTTGATACCATGCTGTCGACTCCCGTACGGTAATTTTTAAAAGTTACTCTCATTTCTCCCTTTCCCGAGCCTACTACTTGAATTCTGATAATTATTTTGTTAACACTCAATTGATGATTCATTCTATCATGCTTAATTAAAAAATCTACGCAATAATTTATTTATTTATCAATTCAGACCGGATGTGACGTAATTCTTATCTCCTTATTACATTATCATCTGTATCATGATTTCTTTTTGTTGAGTTGTACGCTTTTGCAATACTGTAAGAACTCATAGTTTTGCAAATAAAGCTAATTGTTGTTGTTGTTTTCCTATATACGACTCTTTACTGGAAGAAAGCACAGGCAGCCCAAACACACGATGAGTGAAAGCAGCACACAGGTTCTAGCCCGCTCCAGGCGTTTTTTCCCCACTCTTTCGCTCGCACGCCACTCACTAAACGCCTGGAATAGGCTACACAGGTTCCCCTTCTTGTGCATATTCAAATCCTAAGGACATGCCCACCGGGTATAAGGCCCACCAGTTTGGTGACAAAACATAAATCTGGTTATAACCTCCCCCTGACCCCCTACGTAGACATTAGTGTATCAAAACCACCTAAGAGGCTTTCTTTTTCAATCGTGAAGTTCCACAAAAGCGACTAAAATAATGGTTTACTTCCACAACATTTTTGTGTTTTCCAAACGCAAAAAGAAATCTTACGAAGCTGAATAAGCCCTAGGCGTGCTTTTCATCAAAAGAACTGGTTATATGCAGAAATCAGGAGAAATGCTATCGCTTATAAATTGCTTCAAATCCCAGGAAGCCCACGAATAACAATAATTAATACAAAAACAAGGTTATTCAGTTTTGCTCCAAATACACCTGTATTTCGCCCATTTGAAATGTATATGCTGCATGTAACCCATGCTCTTATATTTTACCTGAGTTTGATAATAGGTAGGCTAATATAAGCACGAAAAGCGGAGCCTCTGACCTTACAATACACTTGGGCAACCTGTGGCATGGAAGAAAGTAATCTATGAATTCTAAGGATGCGTCAAGATAATTACCACTCAAATTCACAACACCTTTTCCATGCACGATCAGATTTATTTCCAAAGCTTGTTGAACTGACCTGCTCACAACAGTCAGTGGTTGGTACTGAACAGGTATACACACGGATGAGCGTTAAACAGCATGGAAAGCAGATCGTCTGCAACTATCCAATCCCACAACCAACAAATCTTTATCTTCTTCCCTCGCATATGCAATTCTTATAGTTTCTAGCCCTATAGATTAATTCCTCAAGTGTGGCTGCCCCTGTGAAAGCGACCGGGCTGCAGTACTTTTATGCCAGGGTGATTGTTCTTTAAACATTTCGCATTTCACTGTTTACCATAAATCCCTTTCAACAGCTATTAGTAGCTAAGTAAACATACAGTCAATTTTAAACAAGACTAAACTAAGCAATAATGATAAAAGCAAGCGCTTCCTAGCTATTAATCAACGAAATATGTGTATATTGAATGTATTCCGACCCCTTAAAACATTAAGTTTCCCATTGGAAGAACTGCCATCGCATCGAAGCCGCATTCAAAGTTTTCTAGTATTAATGTTTTATTTACACACGGCCCCACAAGCTATGTAGCTTTTTTACCCCATCGTGTCTAAATAAAGGTTTTTGTTGTTGTTGTTGTTGTTGTTTTCCCCATTCACCGCTATCGAGTCTCTTAGGATAACCACCATCCACGACTGTGGAATGTTTGTTAGAATATCTTGCATATAATGGACCTTTAGTTGAGTAAGTTAAGCCATTTTGCCACTGAACCATGGAATCAAAACCAGTAGACATGGTTGGATCATGAACATCCCAGTTCGGAAGAATTAGTTTAGGTTATTCTTTATCTGCAGGTTTCAAAAAGTCAAATCAAATAACTTTATTATAGTCTCAATCTTCTAGGCGTACACAAGTGCACAACTAATCGGGGAGACTGACTCCACGTGGAATTGTAATTGGTTTTTGAGGAGAGGGGGAAACCGGAGTACCAGGAGAAAAACCTCTCGGAGCAAGGACGAGAACCAAAAACAAACTCAACCCACGTATGACGCCAAGTCAGGGAATCGACCCCAGGCCACATTGGTGGGAAGAGAGTGCTCTCACCACTGCGCCATCCCTGCTCCCTCTTCGCACTCCCATCGATAAAGCGAATACTGAAAGCCTTTTGCGGCATAAGCTCTCCTGTACACCTTACGAAAAAAAAAAAACTATCAAATCCCTGATCAAAACCCTCAGGCAAACTCCCAAAGAGCTCTTTCATCAAAACCGGATAACGTGTCAAAGGACTGTTGGCCGTAAATTGCACAAAGAATTTACCTTCAAACATATAAGTATGGCCATTGGATGGCATGCTAATGGCATCAATTCCGGAGTTAAATCAATGTTTCCACAAAATATGCATAATTAGTTGTCGGTATTGTCGGCGGCTGAAGGTGGATCATTCTGAGCCAGACTCCTGCACGCAGATCGACCATAAACTATGTCATTCACATAAAGTAAGCAATGGGTTACCTCATGTACAATTATTCCCACCTTAGTGTCAGACCCTGACACTACAAATTGCACAGGTAAATTTTACTTGTTCCAGCGTGCGTGTAAGCATCACATCATAGCTGCACCAATCACCCCCCAAAACATAGGTTATTACATAATGTCTTAAGTACGCTTCCATAAATTCAAACCCTTTGACAACTTTTTCATTTGGTTTTCCAAACCACGTTTTTACACGTTCTGGGCTGCTCTTAAGATCAGAAATGGCCGATTTTATAAAATGGCAGCTAGCCCGATGGGCTTCTTTCGATCGCTTCCTCCCTTTGCGCTTGAGATCCCCCTTGAAAATCAGGATCTTGACAAATTTGGAATTCTTTTCCCATCTCTATCGGGTTCCTGTCTTCAACGGGGAAACTTTTTAAAGAAAACTTTTTGCTTTCCTCCAAAGAACGGGCTTTTTGACCCAACGTTTTTCTGGAAGGATTTTTTTCTTTTACCTCAAAAATTTCTGGAGGAGAAGATGAATGATTTATTTTTGTCTGGACACCTGGTTTTCCTGGAACGTTCATTCCCTTAACGCTACCTACTACATATTCTAAGTAAGTGTCTATTGCTACAGAATAACTCCCAGCCTCACTCATATCATATCCTGCAGAGACATCAAATGTTGATGAGACGGTTTTTCCAGCTGCAATGCCGTGACACAAAGGCGTCAGGGCCTGGAAGAGTGCGCTTCATAAAGATTACATCGTACTCCAACTTCGTTCCATCGTGAGTGACAGTCAGGCAATCCGAAGGCTCTTTGTGCAGCGGTGTGTGCCACGTTAATACAGAATAATCTTGCTGGCCGTTTTTCTTCAAGTGGAACTTGCATTCAATTTTGTGTGTCGCTCGATACGACCGGCAAACAATCGATGGAAGCAGCGAAGACTCTTTAGAATAAAACAACAATAATAACCGAGGATTATTATCTCAAAATAGCGTTCAACTTTAAACGTTCAACAACAAAGGATATTTTTTGTAATAGGTACACTGTACTTATTGTGTGAGTGGGAGAGCCCACAGCGCTCGATTCGTACGTAGGGGCAGCTGCCAATGTGTGTGAAAGTTATTATTACAAGGGAAGCGTGTACTCGCCCGTCGTCCTCTGACTTTTCTTCGCCTTTTTTAATTGGTCCCTTTCGACTTATTTATTATCGCCCCGACTATCTGCACCTGGGTCTTAGAGGATGAACTGCTCAAAGGGTTTTATGCTCTGATAAAGCATTGCTTTTTAGCCAATCAGAGCGCACGCAATTCTAACGCAACAGCCTTCGTAATTGTTTGTCAATTTTTACACGAAAGAGAACGTTGTTTCTTACTTTGTCTCAGACACATCGAATTCCACGAGGTTTTCTCCATTTGCAGTGCCCAAGATCAACAGTAACCAGGGTTACTGTTGAACAAGCTCCGTTTTTGTTTTCTATAAAGAAACACACCGGTCCTGTTAGGTGTTCTAGGACTAAGTAAGAAATAACTCAAAAAAATTACTCGCGTACAATAACTGGATAAGGAATAATAATTTTTATAAATTAAGTCTTTTTAATTTTGGCCAGCAAGCGAAGACGGCTTTTAAGCTTCACCTCATGCATTTCTCACTTTTCACATTTAATTGAGTTTAATTACCTACAAACAAATTCCTTTTCGGCTAAAATGACTTTCCTTTGATTTTTTGAGGACAAAAGGTAAATACCTTCACAATTATCAAGGAAAGCTGTGGTAGAACTAGGAGGGAGACAGAAATTTTTACTTGATTTTCAATCCTGGCCCCACCTTACACAGAGTTCTGAATTCGCCAGTCCTTAGCATGGCCCCAACGTGCCAGAAGATTCCAAATAAGGCACCAAAGCGGAATTTGACCTTAAAAACATCTTGATTCTCCGATTAATTGGTCTGACTTACGGAATAGCTTTTGAATTTTCATAGGATTAGAGGTGGCAATGCCATCGTGGAATTCAAATATTTCAGTTTTCCAATTTTTTTGTAAATAAACATCAAAATGAAATATTCCGTTCTGAATTTAAAGCGGGTAACAAATTTTAAAAAGCTTACACTGGTTTAAATTTTCAACTATTTGCAAATACACTCTTAGCGATTCTCCATTTTTCCTTTCTCCCTTTTTTATTCTTTCGAAAAAAACTTTCTTTTGTATTTAAAACTGAAAAAAACCGTTAACGATTTCAGCATTTTTACGTTGCAAGTGATTCAAGGAAACGGAGAACAACAAGTGATCTATACTAAATCATCAGAGTTAAATGCGATCTAAAAACACACTTTAGAACAAAGTCTTACTCACCCAAAAATGGTTGCGACTGCATTTAGCCAGTGTTCGTCAGCCAAGAGTGAGCTAAGCTCTGCGCTCAATCATGGCTCATTATGAAGTAAACTTTTTTGTTCAAAACACTTTTCATAAGCGAAGTTCAATAGAATCTTTTGCTCTGTCGATACTACTGCAAGAAACGCTCTTCAGAAGAATGGAGACGCTTACACTGGTTCACTTGCAAAAACTTATTATCGTTGTTGGTTGTTTCTCTATCTAGTAATAAAGAAGTGACTGAAGAACTTCCTGAAAAACGAATCAGTTCCCTTCCGAGGAAAAACTTGTCGCTAAGATTCAAGAAATAATCTATACTACACGCAACCCAATTATTCGAAATAACGAGGGTAGAAAAAGGCTTTTCTTTGGAAAAGACATTTAAAATTAATGCAAATACACGGAAAGTTAAGGTTCCAATTCGTAGTGGTAGATTCCACTGACTCGAAACCATGAACTACTTCCGTGCGTTTTCCGGATACCCATCTGGTAATTTTACATTAACCAACAATACCGATTTAGCTAAAGTGAAGTTTTATTTAACGGACGGTCACGTGACTATTACGTCACTACCAATATTTCTTGGCATCATAGGTTGACAAATTTACTTAGCAATGGCGCTCCCGCCGCTGACGCGCTAGCGCGCGGGCTCCGCTAATATATGATAGTGCCAAGACGGCTCTGTTAATCGATCTTTCCGTGTTTATTATCACTTTGGAAAGGGAAAAACACGTTTGCATCGGTGTACTGGTCCAGTACTGGTCCAATGGCTAACCTAAGGCAGGGGAAAGTGATAAACAGGTGTCTTTGGCTTGAGATGGTAGGGATGAAATTGTTTGCAACTTGAAAAAGTCTGGTAACCGTTTTCAAGTTCTCGTTTTGTGTCTTAGATAACCTCGGTAAAAACTCTGAAAACTGAATGTGGCGCATTTTTTTCTTTGAAAATCTACGTTTTATTGTTCTGTTTTTGGTCAAAAAGCAATTCATGATGAGCGAGTTACATAACATGATGTTTCCATTTTTGACAAAGAAAATAAAAGAAAAACTTCATGAAACCGCACCTTTAATAAAATCCTTACGGTATTGTTCCTGAACAACGTTTTGTTCTTTACTGTAGAGAGACCCGTCGATATCCTATAAAGAACCATTTTATGAGAGGTTGTCCCAGCGTTCCGGTTGTAATAATTTCGACCAAAGTAATACCCAAGCCTTTCTCCGGAATGATCAGTCTCACACTTAAGGGTATTATCAAAGCTCAAAAGTAAGAAACATCTTGTACAGCATAATAAACGTCCAGCGCTCGAGAAAGTGCTGTTCAGTAGCATTCCT
Organism: Siderastrea radians; assembly: GCA_964017195.1. NCBI lineage: Eukaryota > Metazoa > Cnidaria > Anthozoa > Scleractinia > Rhizangiidae > Siderastrea > Siderastrea radians. Next base: position 10,068,349 of record OZ024887.1, on the reverse strand, counting down.
TCCATCCACAGATTCAGTTATAAGTTAAAACCACGCGACATGAAATTTTTTTGCCGCTTAAAGGCAAAGGTTTGAAATTGTTTATCAAAACTAGAATAAACAACTCTTTGAGCAGACCAATTGGTCTCCATCTTAGAGACCTCGTTAGTCACTTCCTTTGACTGCGAAGACCCGCGTATGTTTAAGACTGTTTGTTTAAAATGTAACAGATGTAATCGTGTCCGTCCGCTATCGCGTCCGATCTCTTGTTGTATCTAGTTAGTCTTTTCTGTTTTTTTTTTTTTTTTTGCATTATTGTTATTCTTAACATTTCATACTCTTTTTATTTTCCCCGGGCCCGCTGTAATTGGCCTCAGCTGTTGCGGTGTCCCTGCCAACCCCCTCCTTTAGTTTAGTTACGCTGTATGTTTGTTTTCTTTGGCGAAGCTAAGGCTCCGTTTACAGGAGTTATTTCATCCCGGGGTGAGTCTCAACCCGGGATGACTTTCATCTCATCACGGGATGACTTTCATCTCATCACGGGATGACTTTCATCTCGGTGACTGGTCATTTGCCTGTAAGCGTTTACATGATTTGGAGCAAAAATGTGTTCGCCCCGGGATGATTTCATCCCGGTGCTGAAGATCGGGATGAAATCATCCCGGGGCGAACACATTTTTGCTCCAAATCATGTAAACACTCAAAGGTAAATGACCAGACACCGAGATGAAAGTCATCCCGGGATGAGATGCAAGTCATCCCGGGATGAAACTCATCCCGGGATGAAATAACTCATGTAAACTGCGCCTAATAAAATAAAAAATAATTGCTATCGGAGCGGGTAACAGTTCCGAACACAAAGGGGGTAACAATAAAGGCACACGAAAATGGACATTTTCAAAAATTTCCTTTTATTTCCTTTTGATATTGTTAAAATTCCCTTCTGGTTCTAAACCAACACTGTTTACAATGTGTCCTGTAAACAGCTTTACAGTGATTATAAATCCTGTTGTGGGATCGTGGTTAAATAATGTGCTCTCTGTTTTTGCAGCTACCTTACATTAAATGTAACAAGATTAAAAGTGAATATAACAAACTCAAACAACTTCTTACTAGCAATTCCATGATTATGATCGGGGCGGGGGGTATTTTAGGGGTCTGAATTTTTTCGCCAGAAGGTATTTTCTTCAAATAAATAGTCAATTTTTCTTCCAAGATAATGTTTCTTATTAGTTAATATTTCAGACATAAACCACAACGTTATCATCTTGCTAACTAGGTACAGTGTTCCACTAAAGTTACAGGGAGTTCAGCTTTGTTGCCTTTTTAACATGAGGCCTCCCTCTTCTCTGGGGCACTGACATGTGTCTTTCACATGACTTTTGGGTTGTTCCCTGCATGTTGAGTACACATTTTTGAGCTCATCTGATGGAAAGAGGGGGCAGCACAGTCTGATGATGGTACTGGAGTTGAAACATATTAAATATTTACACTGTGGCAGTCCCAGGTTTGAGTGCTGCTCTGACCACTGACTGGACTTGTTTCTTGGTAGACCCAAGTTCAACTCACTGGCCACTCTTGTAAATACATGATATGACCATCTGGTCTGCCTCCTACCCATTGTGTTCTTAACGTTGTTAAAATGTTATGTCCAATTTGCAAAATCCCTCAAGGGGAGTGGTCAGTTACATGTAAGTATTTATTCATTACAGCTAACTTTTTTACAGACCCACAGGGCAGAAGTCCACAGGCACCCCAAAGACCCCTTTTATAGTTATGACCAAAATACATGTAATAATGGACAATTCTGTCTTATGAACAATTAAGTTGGTCCTGAGAGACTACATGTACATTGTACGATCCCCATTCACTTTACCTCTGCAGTACAGATTCCTCTTCAATGTAGACAGTTCAACTATACTGCAGCACGTCAGACTATACACAATGTAACTGAGTAGACAGAGAATTGACTCTCCAGTGTAAAAAAAAGGTGATGAAATGAACCCATTAATTTCCCACTGGGCATTGCACCAGTAAGGACCATGCACAAGACTAAGAAAAATTTTTTTGATCTCAGAGGGATTTGAACAAATGAACCCTGAATTTTTATCACTGATTCTCTACGACTGAGCCCTGTGGCCAGATTGAAGTGGGTGGCAGGTAACTAAGATGGCAACTCACAGCAATGAAGACATGAAGGGTAAATTGCAGAGTTACCAGTAACTAATTCTCTGATTTCTCAGTTGTACAACCAGTGCTAACGTACAAGGCCCAACATTAAATTTGCATAATGTAGGGCAACGATGTACATTTAACTTGGAAATCGACAGACTCCATTAATGTGACAGCGGTCCATAAGTAAAGGGTGACGATATCATGAAAGGCTGCTGAGTATTTATATGTTTGTACTTGGATTTGACCAGAATTTGTCATGTGCAACCACTGGCATTGTCATTGTCTGTTTTGCGGAAGAAGGTGTGTGTTAAAAATGCTTGATTTTCAGGTTTTTCCAGAGCCTGTTCAGCTTCTCTAATGTCTGAGTGAATGGCTTCTATGAGAGATTCTGAAACAAAAAGAAATAAATGATATATCTTAATTACAGGAATTACAGCAAAACCACAATATAAGACTGTGCAACAACCACCGTATCCTTGGTGATCACTTTCTTTTTTCTCATTAACTGGATGATTGAACAAGCAGTGATAATGTAAAGAGAAAGTTCATTTTCATCACTGTTAGGGCTTAAGCATTAAGAGCCCACTGTTAGGGCTTAAGCATTAAGAGCAATTGCATCATTTTTCAGCTCTGTCATAAATGTCAAGACAGCAGGCTAGCTTGACTGCAAGTATTACTCTTAGCAGTTCGGTAAACACTGAATGTGCACCATGTCAAATTGGACAAATGCACCACTGTCAGATTTTCCTCATTTGTTTCAGCAGATGTTCTTTTGTTGTCAATATAGGTGTTTCTCCAGTTGCCTCCCAAACTGACATGTTCTTCATGCAAAAGAGGAAAACGCTAGTTTCTACCCACCTAGTGAGGGGAAATCTTTTTCAGGTCGAACAAATCCTAAAATAGCTACACTAAGCTCTGATCCATAGAAGTCATCCTCAAATGTATGAATTATGTGTGTTTCCTTAAAAAGAAAAGATTGAAACAACATAACGTCAATATCAGATGCCAGTACATAATATCAGTGCAAAAAACCTTACCAACAATTAACTACATGTAGCCTATTTTAGCCACGTTCACCATTTTACAACAGAACTGTTATTCTACCTCACCATTACTTTATTCATGACTCCATGGATTGGTAGAATAACAATCAAACTTCAACTTACAGGTAAGTCTCGTTTAATTTTTAAATCATCAACTTCACTCAAAACATCCACCCGATCATCAAGGACAAGACAGTAGATTTCAAAGTATGGCAATTAACTTTTTCTGTGCACTAGCCAGACGGACAAGGGTCAAGCCCAACCATTTGTCAACTAACGTCTTACAATGCAATTTTGCTGACTTGAATGATTAATTTACATACATGTACACCAAAATATATTCCAAACATTCAAAAGGGAGAGAGAGAGAAAGAGAAAGAGATCACACAACAAACACCAAGAATAAATTTCACATTGAAGCATTTCTAATAATTATTTCTAATTATAAGCATTTCTAATAATTATTAACTTCACTTAAGAAAATTCTACTTTTAATTTACATTAAATTATAAATTTATTTTATTGGCCCCTAGTTACAGGGTATTGCATTTGGGTCTTAAACCTTGACATAATGTTTTCAAGATTCGATACTTAAAAAGGGTCTTCATCTCACCTCTTCATTCATCAACTTATTAAATGACAAAAATTAACATGAGTCACAGCATCATAAGTTTGGCAGATTCAGTACTTTACGAAGAATGTATTAGGTGCTAGAATAGCATAGTTCTCACCATTGATTTTTTGGTGTTTTTATAAAATGGATTCCACCCTATACTAATGACCATCTTGTAAACAGGACCTCTGTCCACACTTGCCCAGCCATAATAAATTCCAGTGCTAATTGCTTCAGGTAAATTATCCACTACTTCCATGGGAAAGTTTGCTGCAAGGACAAACAAGGAAATGAACTTCATGACACTGCTTTCATTGCGAATGGAAACTAAGGTAACTACAACAATACATATACAAACTCTGAGTAGGAATCCTAGGTAAAACTGAGGAGAAGGGGAAGCATTTCAGAGATTTTGAACTGAACATCAAAGAAGCCAGGATCTTGTTTGAGCCATGGCTCAACTTACCTGGCTTTACCACAAAATGGTAGTCATCTTTTCCCAAAATCGTAATCAGAAAATTTGATTTTACAATTGGTGAGGCAAAACGGTTAAGGTCCTCATGAAGAAACAAAGGAAACATTGAACACAATATGATGCAGAGACCAGTCTAGCAAAACAAAACTACCAGTCTAAAGTCTGAAAGTCTAAAAAATGTAAACCACTTCACTGCATCTATATCTCCATAAACTTAAATTATGGTACTAAAACGCAGTCAAACTTTTGACCCTATAAGAAAGCATGCTTATCGGCAAAAATAGAGGAAACTCCCCCTTCCCCTCCCTTCCAAGGTAACACTCAGCTGTAAATAATCAAACACAACACTATTGCCCACATGTGGGCAGCAACCATATTGACTGTATCTTTTTCAGGCTGCTTTTGTTTCCAAGCTCAGACTACCATATACACAGTTTCGATTGTGATCAACTTGGCAAGTTTGAGATTTCCTCTATAAATCATAAGTGTACAAAGCTCATCACATACCTCATGCCAGGACTTTTTACCAAAATTTTTGTTCAGTTCACTTATCACAGCAATTGCCCTTTGATTCATTCTAGACAGTTTGGTTCAGTTTTAGACAATTCAGATTTCCAACAATACACTTCAGCAAACAGTTTACTTCTGTTTCACTATCCCTGTCATCTACATATTTATGAGTCAGAGAAAGGCAGCTGTCTATGTCTGACAACACAGCTTACTTGCAGATTCTCTGTGAAGCTGTACAATATTTACGCACATATGTTTGATGCCAACAGATTTAACAAATATTATTTTGTATGCTTGTAGACATGATACAAACGATGGCCCCTACAATTCCTGCAAGCCTTGTGGATAGTGATGAAAACATTTTTTTCTTTTTTGAAAACTGAAGCACAAAAAATTTTTCTTTTTTAAAAAAGAAATCAATGCAAAGAGAAGTTGCTATGGAAATGGTTAGCTGTGATGTACTAGCAAGAGATATGTTCATCCTACTAAAATACTTCATTTTTTTAACTTGATCAATCAATTTTTTTGAAAAAAATGAAAAAATGAGATTTTAATTATTTGCTGCCTGCTTCCGTGTTTCCAAGTTTCAACATTTGGTAGATACATGTATATGTGCTTCGTAAATTGACTTTGACATCCAAATCGCCCTCATTAAACAATGACTTCAAAAACACCCAGGTGTTTCCAAGTTTTGAGGTGTCTCTGACATGCAAATCACTATCATAAAGACATCATCAAACACCTTTTGGAGTGACAGCTGTTTGTTCAAAACAATCAGTTGTGAGGAAAATATAATCCAGGATGGGAAACTTGGAACTGTTTACTTATCCGTCAATATTTTGTTTTCCTTCTTTTTTTTGTCCAACCAACTAACCCATTTCACAGGAGAGAGGTCAATGTAAAATGAATCATTTTATTGGGATAGCCTGTTGGTGTCACAGCAATAAATAGTCCTCAGTTGGGAACAGCCCCAACTCAGATCATGAATGACTAGTAAAACACTTGTTGACAGTAACATTTCATGTGCTAGGCAATTGCACTGCATTATTAAACTTTCAGCACACAGTAACATTGAGGTTTAAAAGAATGCCCTCGACAAACCCAGTCTTGTGCGTGTAGAATCTAGAATGGGATAAGTCAAGTTTTATTTTACTACGTGAATCGTCATGTTCCGCTCCAGTTAACCTGTGTTTTAGAACAAAGGACGTATGACGTATTTACGAAAATCGAGAGGTCACGAATAATGAAAAGAATATAGTTTTACTATGAAATGACTCACGTAAATGACCCCAACTAGCTTTCTTAGTACAAAAAGTTATCGAAACACCTGATAAATGAACTAAGGTTTAGGAAAGGTAACTGATTTAAGCTTTATAGCACTGCTCAATTTAACAATCAACCAGAATAAGCTTATTCCCAACTCACCGGTCGGAATGCCCAATTCCTTGCTGCCCCTTCCAAATCCCTTAACGACTTCCCCACGAGAAAAATAAGGAAAACAGCTTACTGTAATTTCAGAAGGCATCTCAGCCACCATAACAGCCGAAAGAAAGACACAAAATCAAGCTTACACAGAGCTTACACCTGTGTTAAATTTTCACGAAATGCACGAGTTTCGCCGTGTTCCCTGTCATGTACCTGTCATGGGCGAAACCGCAGACCAGATAATTGCGCAACAAAAACACGGAGTTGCTGCATCGGCACAACGCTTTCAAAGTATGATAAATGACGAAAATTTAGCCCTTATTTCATTTTAATTAAATAAGAGTTGGCTTAGCGAAAAGCTGGAAAATGGTTACCATGAAGTCCACAAAGTAATACCTACGTATAATAAAAATTTTCAATGATAAAGTAACAGATTCTCCCGCTGCGAAAGTTACCACCCAAGAATGCTTTAAGTGATTATTAAAAAACTTCCACCATCAATTTGTTATTTCATTCACTTCTTTGCATACTTTATCTCGTACTTTTCAAGGGACGAGAAGCTCACTTTCTACGATCTGCGACGAATAAGTGTTACATAACTTGGTATCTTGAAAATCAGCTACACGTAAAGGCATGTATTACCTGTTGGAATACCTAACTCTTTTCCTCCCCGTCTCATTCCCTGCACAACAGGAGCACGTAGAAATAGAGGCAAGAAAGGCAAAAAAGAGGAACTGACTTGCCGAGCATGCCTTGTCACAACCATGACGGACAGAGCTCAATATGAGGATGTCTAAGTTTCCCCTTCCGGCGTCTCGTTCTGGCGAAATTGGTTTGGGAGACCAAACCCTGGGAAGCCTGTGGTGCAAAAAAGCGAGTGGCCAGGTGGCTCAGCCAAATATGATCTTTTCCTTTTTCTCTCCTTTCGCTTTCATGGATGATATTGAAGTCTCTGGAAAATCAAGATGCCTACACTTTCCAGCGAACAGAGAGCAGCAATAGCTATTGGAATTCCAGTAGTAGCACTACTGCTCTATCTGTGGTACAGGAGACGAAGAAGTTCGGAATTTCTAGACGAAGATGAGGAATATGCTAGAGTGGAAGAAAGCGGGACAGTCGCCTCTGCAAACCAAAGAACTATCGAGGTCAAGGTACCACGGTCGGTCGTTGGTGCAATCATTGGAAAATCTGGAGCGAACATTAAAAAGATAGAAAAGGATACCGGGGCTCGTATAAATATGAAGGATGAAGAAGAAGGTGGTGAGAACGAGGAAAGAATTGTCCTCATTCAGGGTGAACGCGAAAAGGCAAAACGAGCGGAGATTTTGGTGAAGAAAATTATTGCAGAACAGCCCGTGATAAGAACTGAGGAGGTTTTTGTACCTCAGCGTGCTTGTGGTAGAATTATTGGCAAAGGAGGGCAAACTATACGGAACATGAGTTCCGTTTCGGGTAAGCACATTTCCTGTGTAAAGTCTTTTATGGTGTATATTGACAATGTACAATAAGCTGAGCTGACGTAAACACAAAGTACAATGATGAAATGTATAACGGCAAATACGCTGTAAGCTTACTAATTCTTTTGGTACTTAAGACAAAGTATAATGGTAAAATGTATGACCATAAATATGCTATCAGACTTAAAAGTCTTATGGTAATTCAATTTTTAAAAGCTTGATTTATAATTTTATCAAGAAAAACCTTGTTGTTTGTCAAATAATAATATTTAATAAATGGCCTTTGACTGTGTTAATTATTATTAGTAAGACTTACATACCAAACAAGTAGATAGTGTTTTTTGCAGGCTCTGATTGACTACTCAAACTTGGGATCACCTCCTGTCATTGGTCTGCATTTCGCTTGCGAGTTTTTCCTCATTTCCCAGAAAAATTGAAATTATTTGGTACTGACTATCCACTATACCTCAGTGTCGATGAAGAATGGTAGATATTTCCTTCTCTGCTTCGCAGCTCAGCAAATATCCACCACTATTTACCTCCACGTCAATGAACAATTGTTAATTAGCAGGACATCTGAGCAAGAACTCATGTGTCCCAAGTGGCTTTACAGGCCAATTTTTTAAAATTCAGTTTTGCAGAGCTAATTCGATAGGTTGCAAAGTTTATATATATATATTGAAGAGAAGATAAGCCACACGTTACATTGAAAGATGGAAACTGTCCCATTTTCACGAGCCAGTTTTAAAGGCATCAAACTGTAATATAAACTCCTTTTTACTTTTTATCTGTGCTATTAATTTATTTATTTAAAAATGCAACTTATTTTCTATTCTCTCTTGTTTTTTCTTGAATGTTTGTCTCTTTTTTACTATGAATGACTACATTTAAACAAATTCACTGCATTTTCCTTCTGCAGGGGCAAAAATAAAGATTGATCGTGAAAGTGAAGACTTGTCAAGCTCTTTACGTAAGTGCCTTATAACTGGAACTTCGGATCAAATTGCCAGTGCTAAAGGACTGCTGGATGAGAAGATTGCTGAAGATAATGACAATAGGGCTCGAAGGGGAGATGAAGGAATGCCTAGGAACAGACGAGCACCCAGAAAATTGGACACTGCTCAGGGTAAGTTCTGTTAATTTTTCTTAGTAGCCAAAGATGTTGATGTATGCCTTGCTTTGCCCTTGCCCTTGAAACATAAATACCATTAGATAGTAATAAGATGGAATTGTAGGTACTTAACGATATTAAACAATAGTTGAGCTTGCAGTTAACAGACATTACATCTTTAAATTATGTTGATATTGTCTAAGAAGAAATATTTCCTCAAAAGGCCCTTTTTTTCATTTAAAGTTTTGAACTTTTGATGTTGTTCATGTATTGGAACCAATGATGTGATTCCATCAAAATAGAAGGAATATTTAAAATGTCCTAAAACTTGGTCCAATTGGTAATTATGTCTTGAGCATTTCAAAAATGCAATAAAAAATAGGGGTCGCCTACTCATTTTTGTGCAACATAGATAGATAGCCATTAGTAGCACCTACATTGTATGAGAAACCTTGAGAAACCCTGACAAGCAGATATGTGAACTATAATTTCTTTAAAATGTCATAACTTGTATTGAAATATTGGAGCGGTTCATCAAAATAGGCAATCTTGCACTGTATACTATTTTAGCTGAACAGGGATAAATTCAAAAGAATTTGCTGCATTCGTACATACCCTGCTTTACCTAAAGATGTGTTCTTTTTGGTAGTCAAAAACTATATTATATCTCAAAGCCTTTTCTTAGATATGCGGTACATGAACTCAAAGCCAACTCTGTGATATGTCCCTGGTTGGTTATGAGCTCACACATGACTCATTTTCGTGGAATAATTGTCAAATTCTCATATCTCAAGAAAGCATAGGAAAATAAGATGTGGTCACACTTTATTCCATCACACTGTAAAACCATTGACTGGTGATACACAGTTTACTTGGCCCTCAATTTGACTGGCACTCATGCCATCCAAATGATAGTTAATGTCACCCACAGCAATCCTTCTTTGGCCCTGTTTACATGAGTGATTTCATCCCAGGATGAGTTTCACCCCAGTATGACTTTCATCTCATCCTGGGATGACTTTCGTCTCCGTGCCTGGTCATTTACCTGTAGGTGTTTACATGATTTGGAGCTAAAATGTGTTTGCCAGGATGATTTCATCCCGGTGCAGAAGACTAAGACGAAATCATCTAAGACGAAAGACGACTAAGACGAAATCAAACTCTTGGGTGCGAACCATTTGTTATTGATTTTATTGTTATTGTTGTTGTTTCAGTTTCTCCAACCACAGGTGTTGTGCAGTTTCCAAAGACAAATGACTTCTATGGGGTATTTGTGTCAGCTATTGACAACCCAGGACATTTTTGGGTGCAGCTAATAACAGAGGATTCTCCTCAACTGGAAAAACTTACAAATGACTTGACAATGCTGTATTCCTCCTCTGAATCACACTCTGTTCTTAATGCTTTCAAGGTTAGTCATGGTATCATGTAATTTCTTCCTCTGTTTGTTGGTTCAATCATGTGATTGGCTTTTCCATCACAAGCTCTTCACCGGCAACAAGCTAAGTTGTTGGTTGGAATTCATGCACTAGTCGTATCTATAACAAAATGCTTGATTGTGACTGGCTCTCTGCGCACCTATTTGATACGTAATTGGAGGGTGATCACCTGGGTATCCAATTACAGCTGTCCAATTTGAACTTTTTGTAATTGGATAGCTGTAATCAGACAATTACGCTGTGTGCGGGTCGATCAGGTACACTTTAATGGGTTCTTTTTATAGCTGTTTCTCCACTGCTTGCAAAACTGATAATTAAAAATATATCCCCAAAGGGCACGAAGATTTTTGCGTTCGACGAAGGAGAACGCGTTCCTAATCTTGTGTTGGGTGTCCCGTGTCTTACAAGGCAGAAAAATTCGAGATTTTCTGTAATCGCTATCGACGACGCCAAATTAGCCCCCCTGAAGATTTTTGCAGGGGCCTTCGTTCAGCCGGGAACTGGTATGGACTTGGGCCTCGCTTTCATGATGCCCAGGCTCCAAACAGTCAATTTAGCGTGTAAACACAATGTCATCGGTGCATGCGAATATTGATCGAGGTTTCAAGAGGTATTTTGTTATTTCCTTCAAATTTTTTTAGAAAAGTTTTCGAGTTTGTCGACAAGGCACAGTTTGAAGTCCACTCGTAAACAAAACCGCTGGGTTGGACACTCGCTGTTCCCCTGACTGAAACATCCTGGTCAAATCATTTCACAGCAATTCTCAGTCAAAACAATATGTAAACCCTCCTTGGTGACAACTTAGGAACCAGAAGTGTTGGCTCTCTGAAAGAATGCAGCCAGTTGAATGCACTCTCTTAATCTTTGATTACTACTAGTCTAATCTCGCATTTTGTTATAGATGTGATTAATTGGTAACTGGACTTCGTGTCGTACAATTCAGGGGTTATCGTGCTCGTAATTTCAAATCGTCCTTGCACGACGAGCTCGGCCGATTTAAAATTACTCGCCCGATTACTCCCTGAACTGTACTCCACCCAGTCCAATTACCATTCCTTATCATTGTTAAGCTGTGGTGTGAGAAGGCCAAGCAGATGTGGAGCATTTGACTTGTTTGACAAACAAATTGGGATGTATATTGAGGTTGCAAAAGAAGATCAAATACCAATCCCTCTTAGAAATATCATTATTACTAAGAAATTTGTCAGTATCCTACCAGGGAATGCAGGTTGCAAAACCCTGCTGAACTCATGTCTGTAAGTGATGCATGGAACCTCATCACTGCATTGGAGTGATATGCTTAAGTTGTAAATCAAAAATGTCAGTACATGTTAACAGTTGGTATTGTCATGTTAGGTTGGAGATATTTGCTGTGCACCATTTGAGTATGACTCATCTTGGTACAGAGCTCGTATTTTGGAAATAAACAAGGATGGTACAGTAGATTTATATTATGTGGACTTTGGAGACTCAGGACAGATTTCCAAGGAAAAACTTAGAGAGCTGAAGTAAGTTTACAAACTGTAGAATTTTTATTTTTTAATTAAGGTCAGCATTTTGACAACCCTTTATACTATCAGTGCAATGGAAAGCAGATCTTGACTATAGATTGACAGAAGTAACTTATGCCTGCAGGCAGGTTAAGCTGGACTTTCATTAACTTTGCAGTTCCCTGCTGGCCTGTCCTTCACACCTGTAACAGACTTGGTTTGTGAGTAAATTATACCAACAAGAGACCAAGTTCACCTGTAACCTCAAGGTCCCATCAAGCATAATCAGTCATAACAGGTGTTACGGGTTGCATTATGGGTTGCATTTTTTTTTCTCACTGAAGAGACACTTGAGACGAGAGTGGCTCGCCTTTCCTTGTTCCAAAGCTTTTCAGGCTTACTTTCTCACTGGCTTTCAATTTGCCTTTTTGGTATCACACTGTTAGTGATTTACGTATTTCTCAAATACCAATTTTTGCTTTATAGAAAGGAACATAATCGACTTCCATTCCAAGCTATAGAGTGTTATTTGTCAGGAGTAAAGTCCACAGGTGATATTCTCCCTCCGTTATTATTATCAGTGAAATTGGCGTGGATGGGACAGTGATAACGGCACTTTCATTCATTGCTGGACGTCCTGGGTTCGTTGGGGTGGGGTACTCTCTTTCATGAGCTTTATACATGTAGGTATGTGCTGCCCAGGTTTTGGGGCCGTTTTGGCCTAAAAGTGGGTATGGATTTTAACCATTTTGCTCTAAAAGTCTGATTTGGGTAGGGAATAATTGGAAAATTGCATATTTTGGTCTCAATAAGGTCAAGGTTTGGAGACCCAGGCAGCACATCCCTACCAAAAATTCCAGGGAGTACCCCTCCCCCCCAGTTTTTGTGCAGGTCTGGTCATCTTATGGTTAGTGCACAAAAACATTCTCTTGAAAGTTTTGGTTTGATTTCCTGCTTCCGCTGCCAATGTGTTATCTCCTTAGACAGGACATTTCATTCCACATTGTCTACAAATGTGTACTAGTAAATATCTAGTGATGGGTTTGAAACAATTTAACATTTGGTGCAAAATGTTTCCAAGGAAGCCTGTGTTTCTTTAAGAAAGAGGTTTGGCATTTTTAATACGAATTAAATCTTAAGTTTTGTGTGAGAAAAACAAATATCTTGGGCCCATTTCGTTGAAGACAGCCTCCCAAATACACATGTAATACATCACTAAATAAGGTAAAATGAACAAACAAAAGTTTCAAAGTCTTTACTACTTAAGACCAGGTTCCCATTCCTCTGTTATGGACCCTGTGATTTCCTTTGTTTTTATAAATTACTACAGAGTTTGAGAAGCCATTTTCTAGAATAAATCTTGGAATAACTCCCCTGTGGACTAGCATTCCATCCGAGGGGTAATGAAACCAGTCAGTTAAGCACTGGGCATTTGGGCTTCTGTTGTCCAAGTGTGAGTTAAGGTGGGTTGTGTGGATTTTGGAAGACCACACCACCCAACTTTATTTAAACCTACTGATACTTGACACATTTGCTACAAGTTGAACAAGCTTTTCAAAAATGAAAAGGTGTGTGAAGTCGCAAGTCCTACCGAGCTCTAACAGTGAAAATTCAGCTGTTCAAATGTTGGCTGGTGCGGTCTTCCAAAATCCAGGCGAGCCACCTTGACTTCCTATTTTAATTGGATGTACGTATTGGCCTTTTATATATTCTGTAGGTGACGAGTGGAACAAGGAATCCATTGATGACTTTGAGAAGCTAAGTTTCTGCGCTCAATGGGTTTCATTGATGGCACGAGTGGTAAAATACGATGGAGACATACCCTGTCTTGAATTGATTGACACTACTGGACAGACAGTAAGAAATCATGGATATTGTTCCTATTTTTTCCCTGTTCTCTCTCTTCGTCCTCTATCTCTACAAATACATTTGTAGAAACAAATAAAAGAACCATAAAGAGCATTATTCAATGTTTCAAGGTTTAATCTCTCAGCATCTGTTTGCAAGTTCTATTATTCACGTGAAATGATGAATATTCATCATTTGTTAATGCACCGATATCGCTCGAATCCCGTTGAAGCAACTTGTTGAGTTGCCCAATGGCTGTGATGATCATTTTATGTTCGATTCTTTTTCCTGCAGTTTGTTTGAATTCAATTCTTACGCACATCAGTATGAATCACTTGAAACTTGAAGCTTTGAGAAAATGTATAACAACTTTTTTTTTCTGTTTAGGATGTGAACATCAATGAAGAAATGATAAAAAGACAGTATGCAGTCCGTGATGTGTCACACCCATCTGGTGAGCTAGGAAAAGGTAAAACAAGTGTTTCTTGTGTCGTGTGCTTCTCAAACTTTCTCTGTGAACTAGCAACCAGCGAGGAAACGAATGCGATGGCTGTTCATACATAGCTGTGAACAAAGTAACTCCATCGTCACTCGTACGTGTCTGCTGAGAGAATCATTGTCTGTAAAAAACAACCCCACTTTAAAATGTAGAAATTTACACTGCTGTTTCTAAATGTGCTGCACAACATAATCAGAAACAACACCGGATCGAGTACAGCCCTTTCATTTGACTTGTACGTTAGAGCCACAAATGCGTGCGGGTATAGTCGTGTATAAATAATAACTGAATTGAACAACCTTATTAATGTCTTGTCTTCTAGCCGGCTACATGTAGCCTACTAATCGGGGACACCTAATAGTTAAAATTTAATTAAGTATGATATTACATTCATAAATAAATCACTTTATTTAGTTGTCAACGGTATCTAGCACGGAATACTAATAACCCGTTCTATATCGTCATCTATATTATTTTTTTGTTTCAGAACTCACTGAAGACGCGAAGGGGGCCGGTTTGCAAGAAACCCCGCAAGCGATCAAACAAAGTATTGTTGAGCAGCAAGAAAGCACTTCCCCAGAAATAAGGAATGGGGACATCAATGGCGAAACGCCCAGTCACGGCTCAGAACAGAGTAGTGATGTACTGTCTGAAGCTGCCAGTAAAGACTTCCACGATGCTCCTCCATCTGAAGATGTCACTGACAGTATCCCGGAATTACACGAACCCATGGCCCCTGATAGGGACTCCCCAGTCAAGGCTGCGCTGGTTAAGACCATTTCTCAAGAGTACATCCCAGTCCCTGCCAGCACGTCAACACTCATGTCTGGACCTGAAGGAGGGAACGAAGCAGATCTGGGTGTCGTACAGGAGCAAGGGATCGTGGAATTACAGCCTGGTGTCCCCAGCCTTGAGCTTACAAACGCTACTAAGCAGGAGCATGGAAACGAAGCTGTAGATTTGCAACCTGAGGATCCCAGCTTAGATGCTGCAGACGCTACCAAGCGTGACGCGGAACAGAAGCTAACAGGGTACCGCAGCAGTCTTCATATCGCGCCTTCATCAAGAAGAACCATGGCAGCATCTTTCAGTGGCAGTCGCCATGTGTCAGCGAGAAGCGAGACCTCTGTGAAGACAGTGACAAACACTGTTCACCGACAGGTGGTCTCCTCTAAACAGTCTTACGTTAGTACCGTAACAATCCCTGAACACAGTAACGATAGTAACGTCATCGTGTCCGTGACACCGAGTGTCACGCAGCTGACTGAGGAATCCCCTTTTGATTTAGAAAGTCAGGCATTTAGAGCTTCCAATAAAAGCACAACGTTTACCCAACGTGCGGTCACTTCTGAAGTGCACCGAACAGTCACGCAATCCAACGGAGATAACACGAAAACTGACCTCTCTGCGTCACGCCTTGAAGAGAAGTTGGCGTCACACTCGTCTTCTGACGGAGATCAAACTGTAACTTACGAAATAAACTTTCAAGGGACGCCCGGAACAGACCCTTATACAGTAAAGAAAACGTACTCTTCTTCTTTAGAAAGCGCGCCCCATACTAGCGGGATTAGTGGCGAGATGTCGCCATCAGGCTCGCTTTTGCAAATCTCCAGTAACACTGTGATAGACGAAGAAGAGGAGTACGAAAGAGAACAAGTAGACCAACCAAACGGAGTTAACGAACAGGAACAGGCAGACCAATCAAGTGGCTCGTCAAAATCATGTGGGTCGGAAAGTCCCGAGCCAGACAGCGACACGGAGTCTTTCATGAGCGCTAGGGAAGACATCATCTCTGATACCGATACTGCAGCCTACATGACGGCCGCCGGAGGCAGTTCCACCTCGCTCTACACAGATGCCGCAGCCTCCCTTCAGGACAGTTCTACGGAAGAAGCTACCACTCCTGTCAACACTGACACCGAGGTAGAGGATGAGGAAGAGGAGGAGAAAATTCAGGGTTCTGCCACCCCGCAGCCGCCTGAAGATGCCGCGGATGAGTGCAGTCGTTCAGGCACTCTGAAGAGCTTGCAAGAGCAATCCACCGTTCTGGGTAGTGGTGTTACTTCTGATGGTGATCTCGGATACCGAGGGGATACCGAAGAAGGTCTCGCCTCTGCCGAGGATCTCCGATCTGCAGGCACATGATTCTCTATGCTGTTACGTCATAGGTCGGGCTTGAAAGCACCAGTCTGAATATTTCAAGTTGTTCGTTCTCAATCCGTCTCAATCGTCTTCAGTCTTAGCCATCCTTCACAGTTTAGTGTCTCCCCTTTGGTTTCTTCGAACCTTACTAACAGTTTAGGTTTTTCCTCGATTTTGAGAAAATTCTGTTAATTGGAAAGACTTGTTAACGTAATGTGGCTCATCCCCTAAATGGGGGAAAGCTGTTTTTATGATTATCGCAAGAAAGAACCGTGTTAGCACTAGTAAGCCCCTTCCTTTACTTCCCCTCTCCCTTTTCCGCCATTAAGAACACAGTCGAAGCGTCATTCCGGACTTCGTTTTTGTAAATCTTTGATACCCAACTGTTATGTTTTATTGTGGAAAAGATAATTTTGCTTTTCCGAGAAATTTGCAATTCGGAATAGGTTGCAGGAAAGTGCTTCCAAGTAGGTTTCAATAGAGTGGCCACACTTTAGGGGTTAATCTACGGGCTCAAAAGTTAGAACAACCTTTTTACAGAATACTAAACAACATCACAGGAGGCAGTACTCAGTGGCTTTCGTGCGAATAGTTACACTTAAGGATTTCATTCAGACTCGAAATTAGGAACCGCAATTTATTCATCACGAGTCGACTTTAAGCGATAGATTTAAACCGCATCGTGGGGATTTCTGTGTATTTCTGTATATGCAGTGAAAAATGGTTTATAGTACCTTTGTCCAGTACTTAATTCTTGAGTACCGTGTTTTGATAATTTTTAACGCGACTCAGTTGTTGCGAAAATTTTTGTTGTAGTGTCAATAGGTGTTAAGCAAAGTTAAAAATTGGCGCGACAGAAAGTCGCCATTTGAGACGTTAAAACCACATATTAACTTAAAATTTGAATATTAAATTTATTGTGGAATGCTGCCAAAGGAAGCTTGTGTATTGTGCAACCCTGTATTGTCTGCTTGAAGTCCTCGCACGCCCCCCCTTGCGCTCATCGCGTGTGTTACGCTGCATTGTGTGCTTTAAGTCCTCGCGCTTGCCTTCGCGCTTATCTCGTGTGTTACCCCGCATTGTATTTTTGAAGTCCTCGCGCTTATATCGTGTGTCTTGCGCTTATCTCGTGTGTTGCCTTTTATTGCTTGCTGTATTGTCTGCTTTAAGTCCATGTGTGTACCCTTCGCGCCTATCTCGTGACCGTCTACTTCACTCGCTTTTCAAAGTCTTTGTGTCCGAGACTCAGTTAACACTTTGAACTAATCACATTTTCTCGGTGAAGCTTCGTTTTTAACAAGTATAACAAGTAAGTCCAATGGGCATTAACCGGCCGTTCTGACCCACCTCAATTTCCGTCATCGTTCTCTGATCTTGGGCGAATCATAGCCGACGAAACGTGCTTGAAAATCCAGGTCGGCGTAGTGCAGTGAAATTTGCTGTCACTCTTTCAGAAAGTCTCCTGGGTTCTTCAGTCTAGTTTCAAACTCAGCGGCAAGACAGTACAATGATTCACACAGCTTACAGATTTTATTTTCTTTACACTGACGGATTACAAAGCTGGTTTCCTATCAAAAGTAGTTCAGCGGAAGCTCTCGTAAGCGACCACTTCGGGATTTCAGAAGAGTGGTCGCAACTAGAGCTGATCGCTTACGAGAATGGACTCTTGTAAGCGACCACATGATAAAACAATATGGGGGGGGGGGGGGGCGCTTACGAGAGCTTTTAGCGTAAAGTATGGGTGTATGGGAAATGCTAATGGTTACTACAGTTGAAACTCCCGCTCCCGACCCAAAATGTCGCCAAAGTGGTCGCATACGAGAGGTCAGACTGAAGTAAGAGAATTAATCCCCGTGCCCCATGATTATTATGTAACATTTATTATATTATTAGTTCGCACCCAAGCTGCGAAGGTTGTTCCCATGTCAGCAATCTAACATTACATGACGTCATTCTAACTGACCAATGGGGTATCGTCATTAAAATAGCCACACAGTATGACACAAAACCAAAAAAAAAACATTTCGGAAGAGGGATTTGCTCTCTCGCTTCATGCGCTCTTGTCCGAGGTTAGTTTTCTTTATTCATGCACAAATAAACATATAACCAAAAAATGAAGTGTAGTATGTTAAGCGGAGGACGAGGGTCACAAATACACTAAGTTAAAAACAAGTCATATTAGGGTTTTATGGGTCTTTTATGTGCAAATTGAACCAGGTGAGATGGGATCATACATCAAGTGGTTACTTACCGAAGGTTAAAAACAAAAATTCAAAATGTCCACCCATGAAGCGGCCGCTTACTCGAGGTGGTCGCCAACGAAAGGTTCCAACTACAGTGATTTATTGAGAACATTTTGGTATTTTGAAAAAGTGGTCGCTGACAGGAGGTGGTCGCTTACGAGAGGTGGTCTGGACTGTAATAGTGTTGTAGTAATATATTAAATTGATGTTTAAATATTGCCTATGACAAAGTAAGTTCACAAATGTACGGGTAATGAGCCATAAGCGCCTATGTTATGTTTTACTCTAAATTTGACCAAGAAGTGAATGCTTTTATTTGTGTTGACTGGGCCAGTGATGATCCCTTACGAGAATGTAACAACAAAGGAATTGACCGGTCGGTAATCACAAATATGGTCGCGGTCGCTTTCGGGAGCGTTCGCTTACGAGAGCTTTCAATTACAGAGATAAAGCGACAATTCAAACGGGGTTTTACAATGCTGGAAGCTTACGAGATTGGTCGTAAGGAGAGCTTTGACTGTCTTTAATATTATTACTACAAAACTATAAGTGTCCATTACCATATCCCAAACTTCATGCTAAAAGCTCTCGTGAGTGACCACTCTCTTTATCATTTGGAGTCTCTCGTAAGTGATCATGGGGAGTTCTAATTGCGACTGACCGAAGTGGTCACTAATGAGAATTTCCAACTGTATCATGGTTTGGCCTGGACCCACGCTTACGGTCCCGGCTCCTGCTGAGTTATATAGTCTGTCCCCCACTAGTCCTACGCAGCCGTTTTTTAGCTTGTCACGCAACGCTCTCAACCACAGGTTACGTCACGGGCCAAAAAAACAGCTGCTTGGGATACTATCAACCTGCGGTGAGCCATTCGAGCGTCACATTTCCACGTGTCAAGTGATATTTGCGCGCCCTCGCTCGCGTTTTCTTTTCGCTCGGCTATCAGCGCAAGGAAATGAATTAAATCCCTGGCGAAATTCCTTCATTACGTGCTCCCACAGTGATAATTTAATTGCAAAGCAAAGGATTCTGGGAAGACGTTCCAGTCCCCCTTGCCCTGAGAGTAAAGAGAGATTGCTCATAGTCTCCTATGTTGACGAAAGCATTACATTGTGTAACTTCAGTAGCCACAGTGGGGTCTGTAAGAAGGCTGGTACAAAGTGGGATGCTGGTGTGTCCGTGCAATCTGATCCCATGCAAGGCTAATTAACGATTTACAAGTCATCTTTCCTCCCAAAATTCACTCATACTGCCATGTACGGTATGGCGTTTCTGTAAGGCTTCCGATAGTAGAAAGGTTGAGTGTCTCCGGAATAGAGCAATAAGAGCAATTTACAGAAGCGAGGCAGATCCCTATGAAACACTCCAGTCCTTAACCCTTTAATTAACAGTGACAAGCATCGACAAGCATTAAATTTCTCCTAACAATAACACCACTTGATCATGCTCAAACAGACAAGTCATGAGAATAAAGGGAATGATCACCAGAGATGAACTGTTGAGACGTTTAATCAAATTCTCCCAAACAGTACCAAAAGAATTTTGAGAGAACAGCGCGAAGAACAGTGTTGATCTTGGGGCTGAAAGGGCAAGAGCGAGCTCGGCTGCCTTCGTTATACAATAGAAGATTACCAGATATAGCCATCTACGTCTACGTGTGCAAAATTTAAAATCAGCTCCTACCTAGTAGCATCGCCGAAATATTTAGTGCCGGTTAATCAAACGCACTATTCACTGAGACGCAATGACTTCGATATGTCAACTTTCGCAAGCATTTATTGCAGCACTTTAGAACCGAGTAATATGGTCAAGGCTGATTTGTGATATTAAGAACTCGCCCATCCTCACCGCATTCAGAGGTAAAATTCGTAAACTTGACCGGTTTGATAGAGTACAGTTGCCAACTATATGATCTTTGTAGTGCATAAATTTGCGCGATTTTAAGTTCTATATTTGTGTTGTTTATTTCTTCAGCTTCTTAGCTGTTTTCAAATTTATTTTATATTAAGCAGAACAAGTTAACAGTAAAACGTAAAAATGTTTACGTTTAGTGCTTTTAATTTGTTACGGCATAGTTTCCCAAACTGGCTGGTTTTGGAAGCTAAATACTATAAATAAAGAAGTTTTGATTTCATCTCATTTTATTTTATCTTAGTACCCGATTTGGATGTCTTTTTATTACTCATATTCAGCAAACACTCTACTTCTAACCTAATCTGTCAAGCTAATTTTTAACAAACTAATAACATCATCACGCAACCAAGAAGTAGCGCGCCAATGACAAAGATTGAACTGCTCTTCCTAACCACACTGTTGCAAATATGCTGACCACAGCAATGGAAGTATTCGCGGTTGTCGGCATCAGGCATTTTTGCTAAATTTTCTTCTCCGCAGGCGGCTGGAACAGTGCAACCCTTGGCGTACTCCATAACCCCGTCGGACCTTTTATACTCTTCTTTATAACACTTTCGATAGCCAGCCCCGCAGAACACTTCCACAGAGTTCCTGTCGCAGTGTGACCATGAAATATTGCTTTCACATTGCCTGCAGCGAAAAGAAGATGCGAGGAGAGTGGCGGTTGGGGTCAGGGAAAAGTTGCAAAGGTCCTTGTCGCATATGGTAACTCTGCACTGGTCT
This sequence comes from Siderastrea radians, assembly GCA_964017195.1. Classification (NCBI taxonomy): domain Eukaryota; kingdom Metazoa; phylum Cnidaria; class Anthozoa; order Scleractinia; family Rhizangiidae; genus Siderastrea; species Siderastrea radians. The sequence continues at coordinate 10,047,263 of OZ024887.1, read as the reverse complement.
ATTCGCACCCCATGGCACGGATTTTCTAGTCGGTCGAAACATCTCTTATGGTATGATATTTTATCCCTCTTCTCCTTGGCCTCCATGTAAGCAGCGCATCTCTTGTGGGCAGAATCCGTGCAAACCCGATCAGCCTTCGTATCTATTTCGCACTGGGACCATGAGACTTTACTGTCACATTTGAGACAATGATCCAGCGCCAAAACTGCAACGTAAAGTTGACAGACAACCTTAAAACCAAAGATGTCAACTTATTTTTTTGTCAAGCCTGTTTTTTTTTTTTCAAACGACAACAACGTAACAAATAATATCAAGAGTCAATAATACGTTCGCTCGGGTGTGCTGTTCTTCTCGTGCATAACGAATTTTGCTGAAATTTTGTCTCCGCGACATTTCTCATGAAGTTGAACGAGTTGTTCTTTGTCATTTTAGACTCCACAGCTCTTCTGTTCTGTGCAAAAGGAAAGACCTTTAGGGTAGAGAATGGAAATTCGGTGCGGAAAAAATGCGCGGGTAATGTGTATACCTATCTATCACTTCCCAAAGCGCAACCACCCTTTTGGATCCTTTTGCGCGACAATAAAATTTTTGAATAAGGTTGAATAACCAATATGTGCATTTATAGCTACTGCAAAAGTGGAACATCTTTAGGGGGATCAATCAGCTGCCATAACTTTTTAGGCCGTTTTGCTTAATTATCTGCTTCAGATTTCATGTAGTCCAAAACATCATCATAGAAGTCTTGTGCGGGCTCCCATAAATCGCAAAGAATTTCTCGTGATTTTAATTAATGCGTGTCAAACGCTTTGTCCGTCTGCTTCAAAAGGACGACGGACCATGTTGGTCGATCCAAAAGCAGATGGACTTTGTTTACTTAATTGCGTCAAGCGTATAACTTAACATGAGACGAATTAAATTGTAATTTAGTTGGTCTCATAATACGTTCGACGTTTGTCCCGGGTCTTAGTTAATGTACACGCTTCACTAATGTGGCCTGAGTTAGTTCGACTCTTGTAGTGCACCTCCTGAAACTATACGTGTTTTGAATTTACTGTCGATTCTTCTTCTGCTTGCATGGGTGTTCCTCCCTTCTCTGTAAACCTATCAATACCTTTAATTCTTTGGTTGGTCATGATCGCAATCCTTGAGTGTTTCTAGTGGTCCTGTTTAACGCCATCTAAGATCCCAAGACACACTTAAATTTCATTGCTTAATTTGAAGAGCCGCAGCCGGCTCTGGATAAAAATAATTTATGCAAAATCGAGAAATGTTATAAGACTGATTCTTTTTTGTCAAGATTTTAAGCATGAGAGCTACGCACATTGGAAAAATAACAACAAAACCCAGTACAGCTTTACTTACCACCTGAGACAAAAGGCAGAAGAAATTGTAAAACTAATTCAACACGAAATTTCATTTATAGCCCCTCTAATGAATTGCCACTGTTGGCTTCTGTGGTGATAGCAAAGGCGATTCACTTTGCTGGAAATACTGACTCGTTTAGTTAACTTCAGTCAATTATGAGAATCAGTAGTGAAGAAAGAGTTCTCTACGAACCTTCACTGAGTGACAATTTGAGTGTTTGTTGATATTTGTCGAAGTTGAACAGGTGGGCACAGGCATTTTTTGTTATTGCAATTTTCTTTTATTAACTTGTTTGTTCAAGTCACTCCGTCGAATAATCAGTCGGAACTGAGAAATTACGATACCAGGTGATTCGTGAAATTGATCAAATTAAAAGAAAGCTGTGTGCCTTAAAATAAAATAACAAAAAACTACGACACGGGAAGAGAACTTTTTGACTCAGTCACGTTTTCCTCTTCAGTTCTTAAATCGTGGGGTATGCAAGCGGCAAAGTAACAGATGGCTTGTCACATATGTCGCCCAATGGGTTCAACTCCTTTTCCGTCTTTCAAATTTTTCATATGCGGCACAATATAGGGCGAATTTATCACACGTAATGCAGTTCAAACGTCGCACTGTCCCCTCTTTTTGAACCCTACCTTAAAGACACACTGTTCACACAGTCACCTCTGTCAACTTTAAAGGTGGCCTGCGGCTGTTTTTTTGGCACAGAGGTTTCATTATATAAATTGAATTTCAGCGCGCGTAAGCATTAACATATTTCAGTAATTTGGTTGTCAAAATACCCCACAAAATAATCAATGTACAAATTCTACAAGGTTTTAAATTCTAGGTTAAGCAGAATAAACTTTTAAGAGATACTAGCGCTATTTGAAAACCCATTTCTTTCAGGAAAACGCGATTATTTTCATCAAACGACGATAGATTTTTTCCACTTAAGCCGTTTCGAGACTTCAAGTTTTACTGTGAATAAGGTTCTACGAATTCAGCTTGATACAAATTACTGCACAGTTGATTGCTGAAATTTGGCTACGGGGCTACAGGGCTTTAAGTGCTACAGGGCAATAAGGGCTACAGGGCTACAAGGGCTACGGGGCTTTAAGGGCTACAGGGCTTTAAGGGCTACAGGGCTATAAGGGCTACAGGGCTACAAGGGCTACAGGGCTACAGGGCTACAGGGATACCAGGGCTACAGGGCTACGAGGCTACAAGGGCTACAGGGCTACACGGCTACAAGGCCACAAGGGCTACAGGGCTACAGGGCTACAGGGTTACAGGGCTATAAGGGCTACAGAGCTATAAGGGCTACAGGGCTATAGGGGCTACAGGGATATAAGGGCTACAGGGCTACAGTGCTACAGGGCTACAGGGCTACAGGGCTACAAGGCTACAGGGCTACAAGGGCTACAGGGCTATAAGGGCTACAGGGCTATAAGGGCTACAGGACAACAGGACTAAGCTACAAAGGCTAAGGGCTACAGGGCTGTAAGGGCTACAGGGCCATATGGGCTACAGGGCTACAGGGCTACAGGGCAACAGGGCTAAGCTACAAAGGCTACAGGGCTGCAGGGCTACAGGGCTATAAGGGCTACAGGACTACAAGGGCTACAGGGCAACAGGGCAACAGGGCTAAGCTACAAAGGCTACAGGGCTGCAGGGCTGCAGGGCTACAGGGCTACAAGGGCTACAGGGCTACAGGGCTATAAGGGCTACAGGGCTACAAGGGCTACAAGGGCTACAAGGGCTACAGGGCTACAAGGGCTACAGATCTACAGGGCTACAGGGCTATAAGGGCTACAGGGCTACAAGGGCTACAAGGCTACAAGGGCTACAGGGCTACAGGGCTATAAGGGCTACAGGGCTATATGGACTACAAGGGTACAGGGCTACAAGGGCTACAGGGCTATAAGGGCTACAAAGGCTACCGTGCTAACCAGGGCTACAGGGCTACAAGGGCCACAGGGCTACAAGGGCTACAAAGGCTACAGTGCTACAGGGATACCAGGGCTGCAGGGCTACAAGGGCTGCAGGGCTATAAGGGCTACAGGGCTACAAGGGCTACAAAGGCTACAGTGCTACAGGGATACCAGGGCTACAGGGCTACAAGGGCTGCAGGGCTATAAGAGCTACAGGGCTACAAGGGCTACAGGGCTACAAGGGCTACAGGGCTACAAGGGCTATAAGGGCTACAGGGCTATAAGGGCTACAGGGCTACAGGGCTACAAGGGCTACAGGGCTATAAGGGCTACAGGGCTACAAGGGCTACAAGGCTACAAGGGCTACAGGGCTACTAGGGCTTCAGGGCTACAAGGGCTATAGGGCTACAAGGGCTACAAAGGCTACAGTGCTTCAGGGATACCAGGGCTGCAGGGCTATAAGGGCTACAGGGCTACAAGGGCTACAGGGCTACAAGGGCTACAGGGCTACAAGGGCTACAAGGGCTACAGGGCTACAAGGGCTACAAGAGCTACAGGGCTATAAGGGCTACAGGGCTACAAGGGCTACAAAGGCTACAGTGCTACAGGGATACCAGGGCTACAGGGCTACAGGGCTACAAGGGCTCTACAGGGCTACATGGCTACAGGGATACCAGGGCTACAGGGCTACAAGGGCTACAGGGCTACAGGGATACAAAGGCTACAGGGATACAAGGGCTACAAGGACTAGAAGATATATAATGTGTAAACACAGATTACTTTATTAGTAATTATTGGGCTAATTAGTTTGTAATGACAGAGAGATTTAGAATCAAGTTTACAGTAAACGGCAAACGTCTGACTCAAGTAAAACTGTCAAAATAATTCTTATTGATGAGAAAGTAAGGAAACTCCTTTTCTTGTGTTGAGATAGTGCACAGTGAAAGACATGGACATGGAAAAAAATTGACGTTTGCAGTAAAGGTAGGTGATTCTCAGTCTCTCAAGTTACATCACCTTTTCTTTCTTAGTGAAACAACTTTATTGCTTTACTCATACAGTATTAAATCAATGACTTGAAATCTCTTACATATTTCGCGTTTCAACTGTACGATAAGCAGGCAAAGAGAGAAAGTAAAAGCTGCTATGAACAATTAGTCACGTACGTTACCCGTACCTTCTTCCCCTTTCCTCCATCCTTACAATTATTACGCGGGATGACGTGGTCAGCCAGCGTTATGCATCAGTCATTTCCAGCAGTGCCCATCCCCCCCGCCCGGGCCGACCCCGGGTATTAGCATTTTTTGAAAACAAACCGGCAAATGCCCCACGGCGGGGACAAACAAGCTGTTCAAATGCCCCGCGGTACAGGTAAAAAAATCAGTTGATTTCTTAGTTTTCGAGCTTATCTCCATTCTAATCAAAGCTAAATCAGGCCAAACTAAGACTGAAATAAGTCTTATTTTTGTGTATTGCTTCAGTGATCATTAGTTCTGTGGGTCTACCGTCTCATTTTGTCCTCTTTAGACAAAGTTAATCACAAATTTATCGTCCTTGCCCGATAAACTTATCACTAAAAGGAAGTGACAGAGCGTCAAATGCCCCGGGGTAGACTAATGCCCGGCCCCCGGGACGGACAATGAGAAAAAAAGGCCCCACCAATTCCCCGGGGGGGGGGATGGGCACCGCTGGAATTGACTGATGCATTAAAGACTCATTGGCACTTTCCATAATGCAACGCGGTCGTAATTGAATTTCGTGGACCACGAAAATACTCAGCCATCACGACTGTTTGAAAGATCCAAAGTAATCTGGTTCCATCGCGCAATGTTCGGCCAATTTTTCTCACCTGTGAAGTACACAGAAATATATAACATATATTCTACGTGATATTTCGCGTTGGGATGTGGTAGAAGCCATTTTTGGTCGCGATTAGAACTTTTCCGTGGAGCGATGCCGCCAAAGGCGCGAGGGTAAGCCGGCAAGAAACTGCAACCTTCGGGTTTGGCTCACAAATTCGGTCTTTCATGTAAATGAAATAAGTCTGTTAGATCGCCTATAAGTGCCCCTGTATTTTACAAATTATTCTCGAATCGTTTTGTTATCTCTTTTCAGTGTACTCGTTTACTGTGAGGCGAGTTTTTCAATGTCGATACGTGACCAATCGACCAAAACAAAGTATTGTCTGCACGGCAAAATATAGATGAAGTACAAAACTTCTTGGCCCGCTGGCGGCTTCGTTTTGTTCTACACTGAAATAAAACTTTCGGCGAAAGTTGAAGGAGGTTTTCCGCGTCTCTGGCCGTCAAAATTTTTTCGATGTGAGTTTCGAAAGTGACTAAAAACAGCGTCTTCGGCGTTATTATTTTTCCTTTAAGTGGGATTTTTGAAGGCGAAGAAAATGTCCTCGGCGACTGCTACGCGAAGGCGGGTTGAGTGGCCCAAAACAAAGTCCGCAAAAGTATTTGGCGGGCTTTTGATATCTGACAAGGTTGCTTTTCGAGACTAAAAAATTACTTACGACCGACATTTCAAACTCAGTGTTCATTTCTTCCTCGAGATGAGCGGCTGTAATTTTTCCTCTCGAGAGTGTCCGGTCGAATCAAAATAAACAATGCGCAGTGCATCACGGTAAGTGCCAATGGTCGATGGAATATTTTCATCGGTGGTGTGACAAATGGGCATGTTTTTTTAACTTTCCCGTTTCCCGTGCCCTTGGCACGAGGCTCAAGGCACGTCACGGAAAAAATTGTGCGATTTTATTGGCTGTAACACTTCGAATCACGTGCAAGTCAGAAGTACAAAGTTGTTATCACACGTTTTTGTCGGCACGCGCACAGGTAAAGCTCACTATTTTAGGCCTTCAAACACAGTAATCCAACTCTCTTGTCGACGATTATAAGAGTTTGTATGGGAAATCTTACTTTCACTTCTAAAACCGAAATAAAATTGCCTACAAAACTCACCGTTCTCGTTTTCTTGTAGTTTCCTAGTATATCCCCCACCCCCCCCCCCCCCCCGCTTACTTAAGGGTAATTTGGCGCCTTTCCGAGCGGGTCAACTTATCAGCCGCAGCACGTACACGAATATAAGAGTTGGTATGGAAAATATAACGCGCGCTAAAACAGTGATGATGTAAAATAAAGTTGTCTTTTTAACTCACCTCTGGCTCATTCATGCGTTTCTCAGTGTTTTTACAGCGGTTTAGGCCTCAAAGGATCAATAAAACACCTCTCTGAGCGAGACGCTTTTCCACCCTGAGAAGCGTAGAGGGAAGCGCTGGGGCTGATAAGTTGACCTGCTCGGAAAGGCGCCAAATTACCCTTAATTAAGGGGGGGGGGGTGGGGGATATACTAGGAAACTACAAGAAACGAGAACGGTGAGTTTTGTAGGCAATTTTATTTCGGTTTTAGAAGTGAAAGTAAGATATTCCGCAAGACTGAGCAGGATAATTGTTTTATTATTCAACAAATTCCCATCGACTCCCATTTTTAGAACGAGAACAACTACGGCTCTATGATAAAAACGCTAAAAGCTAGCAACACGTAAGCTTAATAAAAATCAAAACAGAACTTCAAGAAATCGAAGTTTACTACCGTTGACTTAAAAAGACTTATTTACAAACTCATGTTTGGAAATGACAAGACAAAGTAATAAAAAAATTGCTACCTTACCGAGAATAAGTCCTCTTGAAACTAGCTATATTACGAACCACTTTAATGACCAGCTCCCAGTTGGCTTGTTAGCTCAATTGGTTAGAGCGCTGCACCGGCATCGCAGAGGTCAGGGTTCGAATCCCGGCAAGCCTGATTTTTTCAGGCTTTCTTTTCGCAACTGCATAAGTTGCGTTAATAACTGCGAGGATCTTCTTTACACTAATAAGTCCTCTTCCTATGAATTAAAATCTTTTCAACTTTAGTCTTAACAAATGTCCGTGAGCAAGTGTGCTGCTTCGTTCGCAATAGCATTTTCTTGGTTGAGTTCTCACTATGAAATAGCCTGCGTGCAGACGTCTCCTATTTCCTTCCACGCAGGCTAACTATGAAAATTCCAAGTCAACCTCTGGATATCTTTGTGAGCTGAAGCAAATACTTGTTGACTTCTTGAGAGCATTTAATCGTGGAAAGATTCTTCCAGGGAGTTAAAATTTCCGGAGAACACTGCTAAAACTGCCTCGCTTTTCAAAATGACCGCCAAACAAGCCAATGAAAGAAAATCTGCAGTGCACTTCCAAATATGGTCATTTACGTATATCGCAGGATATCTGTCATGTACGGATGACAGATATTGACGGCTTCCTTACCATATATGGGCATAATGCAATTTGTTGAATAATAAAAAACAATATCAATTCTTTTTATTCTAATGAAGAGGTTATGTCAATACTTCACAGTGAATTATGATAAACAAAGTATCTCCTTGATCCCTCTACTAAGCGATCTCCCTTGAGCATGAGAAATCCGTTCCCGTCGTGAAATCTTCAATCAACAGGAACGTCTACTCCCAAAAAACAGCTTGAAACCATTTGTGAATTTGAGAGATGGTGGCCATTGTTCCATGCATCTAAAATATTGCCAAGTGCAATGAATATCGTCTCTAATGCAAGTACAGCCAGTACTTACCAGTGTTAAGGGGATCAGATGCCATAACACGATATAAATCTTCTAAAATAGTTTTCCCGGCATAATGACAATACAAAGAAAATCCACTTCAAAATACATCTGAAGCTGGGAAAAATTTCAAGCATCTCAGACGAAAATCAGCCAGGCGCCCATCTCATCAGATCAGTTCTCGTACACAAACACATGTAAAGACCGCAAATTTCCTTGCCGGCTGTCATTAGAATTCTTGGTTATCAATTTTTCCTGTAATCGACCACTAAGAAGATCGAAATGTCATTTCCAATGAGGCTAGCGCTACCCTGCAAGCAGAGGTTTCTTGGTCGCCCTATGTTCCGGCGGGCGAATAAGTAACCTCTGCGCAAAACCGTCTGATTTCCTGTAGTGCATGCGCAAAATTCGTCATACGCGTCGTCACTTACCTTTTGCACGCGCGTTCATTCGTGAGATAAACAAAACTCGTGAACTCCATAAAAACGTTACTTGCACCCGCTTTATTTGAGCGTTACTTTCATCTCCGGATAAATACCAGTAAAGCAAAGGTTTAACAATTGCTGCCTTATCTTTCTGCGTATTTTCTGAGCTAGGAGAAATGACAAAAGAATTTTGTAACAAAAAAAAGCAAATCTGTCGCGTACAACAACCTTGCAAGCTTATCACAGCGCGCGCACTTTTTGACAGTATTTACAGCATGTGTCAGCTTCAAAACCGGTTGAGAGCCGGTTAGAATCAAGTATTTTTAATTAATTCGTCCAAAATCCTGGACGGCAGCAGATCAAAGAATCAAACGGTTTTGCGCAGAGGTTACTTATTCGCCCGCCGGAACATAGGGCGACCAAGAAACCTCTGCTTGCAGGGTAGGCTAGCGCTGGAATTTAGCTTCGATCTCGGAGCCCGGTAAACAAATGCACATGTTTGAAAAGAAGCGCGCAGCTGGGAACGAGCATGCTGGGTCAAAAGGAGTCTTGGGTAGAGAGAAAATAAAGATGGCGGATGCCATGAGCCTTTTTCTACTGAGTTTTGAGATATGGTTGTTGATGACGAATTTTGGATAGGGCTAGCGCATTGTGCCAGCTAAAGAGGAGATCATTTGCTTGAGTGACAGGCAAAACGCTGGTCGGTGGAATCGTCCAGAACTCTTACTTTTGTTGAGCTGGTGATTGTATTCAAGACGATGCTCAAGTTTGCAGCAGTAAGTCATGAAAATGTGGAGATGGAGAAATTCAGAGGCAAGTCGCATTGCGGAGATAATTTATCCTTTGTTTCCAAAAGTGTTCGCGGAGTATTTTGTACGTGACAGGAAGCAGCCAATTGATTACAATAATTATAGTTTCTGAAAAGACCCAAGCTGTTTTGGAGTACCCTGGAGTGTCCTGGAAGGTTACCAAATCTAAGTTTTATGTTTTCAGTGTAGGCGACATAGCATGGCTTTCATGCATGTCATCTCATCTGTTGATGTGTATATATTTGAAAATATAATCATGACTGATATGATGACTGTTATTGTTATATAATTTATTGCAGTATTTTTAGTTTAATGGTCAATATAAAAAAAAGAAATTCTCTAGTGTCAACTAGATAAATTATGTATCAGGAATTCCAGTTGTGGTCATTTCCTTTGTGGGCATAAAGCATGCTCCATTCAAACTGCAGTAATCATCACACCTTGGAATTGACTGATTCACTTCAAGTCTGTTTAGTGTTATATTAGTAAGTTGAGTGTTAATAGTAAGATCTGGGTATGAGACCTTGTTCTGATGGTAAGGCCCGCAGTCTAAAATGTGAATGTGTGATGACTGGGGCTTCACTACCTGCGCCAATCAAATTTAATTTGTAGCATTGATCAAAAGAGGGTGTGGAGGCAGAGGTCTTACAAAGGACAACTCCTGGTCCTCAAGGCTGCTGGTTGGGCCAGGGCTAATCAGAATACACCCTAAACTTACCTAAAAATTGCCCTCCAGTCGCCTAAAATCGCCTTAAGTCGCCTAAAATCGCTTAAAATTGCCATAATGTTTTGGCGAATTTTGCTTAAGTCGCCTAAAATCGCCTAAAGTCGCCTTAAGTTGGCCAAAGTTACGGCGACTTAAGGTCCCATAGTAGGCCTTTACATCGCAGGAATTTAGCAACAATTAAGCCACCCAGATCACAATTACCACACAATCAAAAAGCTAATAGATTGCATTAACCAGTGTAAAAGCCCACAAATTTAAAAACAGAAAACCAAGATAATTAACACAAGGACAGTCAAACAAAAGATTGAAGACAGTCAACGAAAGTAGGTACTCACCAAGAGACGGAAATCTATCACACCGCTGTGAAATTCAGAGGGAAACCAAGAAATCAACCATAGCCCACACTCAAACGGATTGATATGGAGAACGGCTGATTCAATCCGTAAAAAATATATATCGAATTTAAACGTGTGTAATCAGTGAATAAAACCTCCTATTCTAAAGACTATTGGTTGTGTATTTTAGGGTAATACCGACTAGAGGGACAAGACAACCTAGTTACACATAAAACGGAACAGACTTGTGACAAAGGATCCATTATTTCTAAGACAATGTCTCAATCGCAAAAACACGGTTTTTAAATAAACATTTCAATTCTTACAAGACCCTCACAAGCTTACCGTTTCAGTTTCTTAATTTGGAATACTTGAGCTAATTTAGCTTCGGCTAACAGAAGTTTTTTTCGAAGACATTGAACAGTTCGACGCCAATTTCATGTTTAAACAAGTACTGTACATGAATGGGGTGAAGTGTACAGTAAAAACCTTGTTTCTCGGCCTCTTTAATGTCTGCTTTGAATGCTCAGTCCGCCATATTGGATATTTGCCGACAATTTTGCGAAAGCCGGCAACCTCGTCCCCAGGGCCTTCTCCTCGTTCAAAATGGCGATCGGAGAAACCCCTGCCCAAGGCTGCCAAAGTGGCTCCAAAAGTTCGTTAGAATTTTGCCACGCAAACACGATGAAATGTCTTCGTTTTGTTTGAATAACGGTTTCCGATTGCACAAAACAAATAGGGCCGCCAGACGCTGGAAACAACGTCCGAAAAAGCCATTTCATCATGTGTCACGTGACAAAACACTCCACGATTCGTGGAGTATTTCAGCAGCCTTGGCCAGGGGTTTCTCCGACCGCCATTTTGAACGAAGAGAAGGCCCTGGGGACGAGGTTGCGAAAGCCGGCCGAATCGGAAAGTCGTTCCTAGTACCCCTCGGCTGTCCTTCTGGACGGTATTATTTAGGCACAACCGTCGCCCGGGCGGTGTGCGTCACGGCCCACAAAGGGTCATGGGTAAAAATATAACTGATGTCCATTTCACTCTAGACATGAGGACGTAAACATCTCACGAGAGACCTTACAATGGAGGTAAAAATGAGAATTAAGGCTCTGTTTCCCGTTATATTTCCCTGTTTTGACTAGTTAATTTTTTGGTTACATGGACCAGGTGAATACGTTTTTTCACGATTCGGAGTCGATCGAATGTGCAAACGTACAGACTACTATGTAAACTTAAATATTAAGAGCTGAAACGTTCGTTTCTCGGAAAGTTTTTCGTATTTGTTTGGTACTTTGACTAGATCAGCGATAAAAGAGATCCACAACACTTAGTTTGCGGGTATCGTTCACGGACTTACGCTACCGGGAAAGATTAGAGAGCGCGGACAACGAGCAAGGTGAGAAAGCCGGCCGACGTACGCGTGTGATTACCATTTTTTACAAACATGGAAATCAGATCTTCCTTCATGCAAAGAAAGCAACACAAGGAAATAGCCTAACAACTTACTGAAAATGTATTAGACAAAATATTACTTGTGGTAGTCGTCCTGGAATTCAAGTCTTTCCTGATAACAGCCATTCAAAGGGATTCCCCAAGTTTGTTGATCGATGTAAGCTCACGGCCGCACAAAAATAAAAACTTTGTTGTCTTAATAACGTCATTTATGCTCTTGTCCTTGATTTATAAAAGGTTTGTACTTCATCAAGCATGTTTTATTTTCTCTTACATCAAACACTGCACATTAGTTTTCTCAACCTTGCTATAAGACTAGTGATGCTGATCCCAAGGCAGAGCCACACTTCCATATATATATGTACTCCTCTGCTTCCTATTTTAACAAGTTACTAACCTACATTCCTACAGTCACTGATTATGAAAAAAAAAATTGATACCCATGTTGTTGATTGACCTTCTTGTCTGCTTAAGAGAGGTGTTTCCTTTTACCGAAAATATGTGAAAATAACTTTGTCCACAGGTTTCACTGTAAAAGATTATATTCAAGCAAATAATAGAAAAACTTTTTCTGTGTTTGCATAGCCTGATATAAACACCAGAATGGTTGGGAGAATTCAAGAAAGCTATGCAAACCCTTGAGGGTTTGCGGGGAGTGCCCAGCCTGGGTTGCGTATAGATGTTTGAGAATCCTTCCCCCCCCCCCCCCAACCCCCACTTGAGTGTTCGCTGTATATCAGGCCATCCAAACACAGGAAAAGTTTTTCAACTGCGTTCACACACTCACATGCAAACACACATCTCAGCCACTCAGAGTGCACGTAGTATCTTAGTTATTTTATAAAATAAAATGTATTTCTCTGTCTTGTCTGTATCAAGTCAGTTGAAAAGTATGGAACACTTGAGTGGACATGTGTAGGCTGGATAGTAAATAATTTTAACAATGCTATCTGATCTGGTAATTGAAACATCACATATTTGACAGTGTGTACTATCAGAGCTCAGGGATAATTTTTGCCTCAAGGAATACCTTGCCTGCAAAGCCAGTGCTCTTGCTGAAGTTTGATGAGAAGAAATTTATAGCAAAGCCAGGAACTTACAGCTTTGCCACTAATTTTTCTTTACCACACTCCAGTCATACCACAAAAGACACACACAAGCTAGGGAATGCGGACGGTTCCAGAAATACAGGCAAGGATTGTTGAGAAAGCCCTTCATATGTGACAGCTTCAATTGTTACTTTCAGATCACTTCAAATTTCCTTTTAATCCCTGAGGACCCTTAATGATGGCTATCATGATAATTGCTTCTAAAATATCTCACTAGCCTGTGTTTCTGGACAAATCTGAAAGGTAGATAGCCACCCCAGACCTGTATATGAACATTTTAAAGATAAAGCAGTATGGGCAAAGCTCCAACCTGAACCTGATAATGAACAGGGGTAAGTTCAATAAAAGTTTTACAAGTGCAGCTATTGTTTTACAGTTTGAAAAACAATACACTTGTAAATAATAGTTGTAAAAGTTTTATTGAATTGGCCCCTGAATGCAGCTGTTCTTCTAAACTTTGGTGTTTGTTATATTGCCAACAGGAGTCAGTACCGTATTTACTCGATTAAACGCCGCCCTCGAATAAACGCCGCCCTCGATTAAACGCCGCAGATGGAAGCAAAATTACCAATAAACGCCGCCCTCGAATAAACGCCGCACCCAATCAGAAGAATGCGGCGTTTGTTCGAGGATTATAAGAAAAAAAAATTACAAGAACGGAAAAACTCGGTAATCTACACATGAACGTTGTACATATCAAATTGTACATTGTCAAATTGCCAGCATTCTGTTCCAAGTGTAAGGAACCTGGAGCATTGCAGCAAATTACTTTGAACACCAAGGAGACTCTAATTATTGTAAATGAAAAGGTATCACCTCTGTATTTTTGTTTTAAAGTTTCTGCCTGCTGTTTGAACATGAAATGGTTTATTAGTGTTTTATGCTAATTAGAATTAACTACTTAAGAATCATGAGTTTATAAACAAATCTAGTTTTTAGATGTTAGATGTATTTTAAATGTATTTTTTATGTTATCTTTTAGTTCCAATGATTACTCATTTAGATGTCTATCTTGCACCTTTTTGTAATCTTTGTCTCATGATATGCTTTTGTGTTTCTGTGTACCTCTAGGTCGGTTTGATTTAAACAAGTCTGTAATCCACTGTAAGAGTTGCAATGACATGGCTCCATCCTGGACACTAGCTGATGTCGTCCATGCAGGGTAATGGCCAGGAAGTCCTACTGACACAAGTTATGTCTTTGATCAGCGCCTTTTTCAGCTGTGGGACTCGCTCCAGAAGAGAATGCTAGGGACATCTGAAACATCATTCATTAGAGCACTCGAGGATGTGTCTGTTATGAAAGGAAGGGTACTGCTTTTAATTAGTTCATTACAATTCTTTATCCAATGTAGTAGGTGTTGCAGAATTTTGCAACATTGGTTTATAGAACAATAAACAAACAATAGAAAGGATGGGCCTAGCTCTGATAACTACGCAGCTGGTACACATTTGGGACCAATAATTTATAGCAATACTTGCACATGAGAGCTACTATGCTTTCAATTCTGTGTTGTTCTTTTTTATGTATCAGTTTCTTTTTCCTAATTTATCAGTTGCCAACCTTTGTCATTTATTAGCTGTTAACACATTTACTATTAGCTGTTCTATTTATTTTATAGAGTATCCAAAGTGATGCATGCATGTTCCCTTAATTTACTTTTAAAAAACAGCTGCTCTCATGCAAAAATTGATTATTTCTTTGTGCCTTACCTATCTTTTATTAACATGTTATTACACCCAGCTGACACAGCAACTGAGTATATACTGTACATATTGGGCGTTGGTTTCATTGTTGAGTTGGTTTCTGTTTTGCAGGAGCCAACAATCAATCATTCAACATTTAGTCGCTCATTTAAAGAGTGGAAATTTTGCCAATATGAACTCTGTCGACTTCAAGGCATGGATTGGTTTAGGTGTCCTACCTGTTCAATTAGTCAACATTCCTGTCATGTTGATGGAAACATGAAATTGTATCGTTACCAGTCATCAGAAAGGTCAGGGTTGTGAATTTTTTTGTCACAATAAATTATAATAATAATAATAATAATAATACAACTCTTTATACAGATGGCCTATATCACACAAGGTGGTTTTCAATAGGGCACTGTGAAAATATAACAAGATAAAACTAACTAAAATACTAAAATGCTAATTTAAATATTAGAAAATTAAGAAGGATTAAACACCTAAGTTCTACTTAAAAGTAGAAGAAAATGGAAAGCTATTTTAAAATTTAAACCTATTATGTAACGATATTCTAAAAGCATTATAAGATAGGTTTCTCATCTCCATAGGCAGGGCATTCCAGTCAAGTAAGGCACTATTCAGGGATCTAAGCAGTCCCCAGTTAGTATCTGATTTTATGATTCGAACAGTGTCCTTTGACCGAGTGTTGTGACTGTGATGGTCCGAACCTCGGATGATCATGTTGTTTCTATTGTCCGAGTTTATTAAATTGTACATATAAAGGCCGCGTTTCATTTGTCTTCTGGTTGTAAGATTCACCCAATTCAGATCTACAAGTGCTTCAGTTGAAGACGAATGTGGGCGCCCTATCCAGGACCATCTTGGCTGCTCTATTTTGGAGAACTTGGATAGAATCCATTAAAACTTTGTTGTTTTTGTCGCCCCATACGATACTTGCATATTCAAGTATTGGGATGACCATTGTTGTGACATAGATCTTTCTTGCATAAACAGGGAGCAGATGCTTAATTCTCTTTAAAACGCCTAACCTCTTCGCAACTTTGCTTTGTATTTGGTCAATATGATCGTGCCAGGTTAGGTACTGATTTATGGTCACGCCAAGGTATTTGAATTCCGTAACGTTCTCCAGCCGATCGTTATTAGCGTCAAGAGCTATATCATTAAATTGACTCAGTTTCGCACGGCTACCGATGATCATAAACTTCGACTTTGCAACATTTAATGTCAACTTATTGTCGTGTAGCCAGGATGTAATCGCTGCCAGGTCCACATTTAGCTTTAATTGTAAATCAGTTGGCGAATTCTCATGACAGTAAAATGCCATGTCATCAGCAAACATAGTCATCCTTGAGTGTTTTAGTACAGATTGAATGCCATTTATGTACACTAAGAATAACAACGGACCGAGAATACTACCCTGTGGTACCCCCACGGTGATTTTAGCTGGGGGAGACAGTTCATTTTCACACATCGTTTGCTGAGTTCGACCAGAGAGATATGAGCGGAACCATGCCAGACTTTTTCCTGCCACTCCTAGACCCTAAAGCTTGTTAATAAGGAGCAAGTGGTCAACAGTGTCAAAAGCCTTGCGTAAATCCAGGAACACTGCTCCCGTCACGTATCCTTTGTCCATACTCTCCAGGATTTGATCTGTGAAGGTGATTAAGGCGGTAGATGTTGAGCGCTTTTGGCGGAAACCAAACTGTGATTGTGATAACAGCTTGTTCTCTTCTAAGTAGGAACATAACTGAACATGGGCTGATCTCTCTATAATCTTACTGATGGTTGGTAAGATTGATATCGGTCGATAATTATCCTTCAGTGTCTTATCTCCGCCTTTGAATAATGCAGCGACTTTTGCTGACTTCCATACCTCAGGAAATACTCCATCGGCGAAGGATTTGTTAATCAAACTAGCTAGGAGTGGAGCGATGACATCAGAGGCATCCTTTAACAAGCGGGCACTTAGTTTATCAAGTCCGACAGCTTTGTTCGCTTTCAAAGATCCGAGGGCATTGTGGACAAAGTTCACACTCACGTTATTTAGGTGAAATTCAAAAGGTAGGGTACTGGAAGAAGGAATAGTAGAAATATTTCGAAATGGTTTTGCCAACGTTTTACCAATAGATACAAAGTATTGGTTCATGATCTTGGCGACAGATAGGCTTTCATTGTGCCACTTTCCTTTCTCAAAGATGGAGAACACCGTCGACTTTTTTGCATCAGGAAGCACTTGTTTTATTGCCCGCCACATTTCGCTACAATCACCCCTAGCGTCTTCGATCATCCGACAAAAATACTTCGATTTCAGATTCTTTTCCTCATGATTGGTGTAATTCCGCAGTTTTCTGTACATTCTCCAATGGTAAGTACTATTGGTGGCGCGTGCCTTCCTGAAGTGGTAATTCTTATCCCGTTTCATTTCAGCAAGTTTTGGTGTTACCCATGGGGTTTTGCTTCCTTTAACACGCTTAATCTTCAGAGGAGCGTGCTCGTTAGCTATTTCAGAGAACAAACGTTCCCATAGGAAAACAGCATCATCAATACTTTCCATTCCATTGATGACTGACCATGGGACTTGATTAAGATCATTTACGAACGCCTTCTTATTATAATTCTTGAATGAGCGATATTCAAATTTTCTTGATGGAAGTTTCGGGACGCCACCTTTCAACACACAGAAAACTAAGCTATGGTCGCTTAACGTCGTGTGAAGGACACCAGATTGAACAATTTTGTGTTCTCTGTTGGTAAAGATCAGGTCAATAAGAGTCTTCGAATACTCAGTAATTCTTGTTGGCTCATTTATGATCTGCTTGAAGTCATTGTCAATTGCAAACGATTTTAGCAATGTGCTTGCGGGACTTTTACCGAGTTGGTCGATGTTAAAGTCGCCCAGCAGTACTATACCATTCTTTTCAAGGTCAATTTTCGCAAAGGAGTTGCTCAAGGAGTCAATAAAGTTTGTTTCTTTCAGGTTTGGAGGCTTATATGCAGCGGCAATCAAAAGCGGTTTGCACTTCGGCCTGTTAATTTCGATCCATAACAGTTCTTCATTTTTTGCTGCCAAGTCATTTTTCACAGTGAAAGGAATATTCTCTCGCACATAAAGCAAAACTCCACCCCCGTTCAACTTAGCCGATCCAGTGCGGTCCTTTCGAGCTACCGTGTACCCGGGTATATCGACTTCGTTGTGAGTTATGTTCGGAGAAAGCCAAGTTTGACTTAGTGCGAGCACGTCAAAAACATGAGTTGACATTAATTCGCGAATGCCTTCCATTTTGTTTATAAGTCTGTTGATGTTCAGGTGGGCGAACTTCAATCCTCTTACCAGGCGAACTTCAGGATCAGGATCATTCGAATCGTTTGAAGCCGTGGTTTTCATGTTGCAGTCAGAATTTGTAGGTGAAAATGGTCCGGGAAACAAACAGTCCGTACAACACCAGTTGGCCGACGAATCGCTGACATCAAGATACTCACGATGTTTCATGTTCATGCATTTCGCATGAAACCAACGATCGCATTCGTCGCATTGTACGGCCTTTTGATTCGCTCGACAACCTTTGGCACACAGAACACATGGATCCTTTATCGGGCCTGGATTTAAACTTACATCACCCGCAAGAACAACCAACGAAGCGGCGAGTGACATGTTTAGCAGCTTCAAGCCAGTTTGAAGTTTACACAATGGCGGCAAATCCGAAGCATGTGGGCGGCGATGTAATCCTGAATTTCGACCAGGAAAATGCTTAATATCGAATTTAGCAGCAACAGCAAGCGAAGAGGAGAGACTTACAGTCTTAATACTCTGGACATGCGTTTGCAGCAGCAGTACTACAACCATAAACACTACAAAAGTCGCAGAGTAACGCCAGGACCGACTGACCGCCATTATTGTATATATCACCTGCATTTATGTTTTAATACCTGTAGCAGGAAAACCGTGTAATCTAGTAATCTCAGAAAACGATACATTTAACACTTGTGTAAGAAGATCACTTAATGTGATCAAAATGTAGGTGTCTAACAAAGAAAAGTTTTTTTCTTCATTTTTGAAAAAAGAATATATTGTTTTATTCCTACTATTGTTTGCAGTCAAAGAAGGCCATCATATTATGGTGATGTGTTTATTGCAAATAATAGTGATGTTGACTGGCACATGAAAACAGTTTATGCAAAGCAGCCAAAATCTAAGGTTTGTCAGTTGTATGTATTTTGTACAATATATTTAGTCGAATCATGTACGTAGCATTATTTGGTTTAAGATAGGCCCTGTGATTTTGTTGCTTCTCACACTTAATTGTCTTTTTTACTTGCTGTCATGCTTCAGTTAAGTAATATCAAAGCTTTTATTACAGTTGTAATCTGAACACCTCTCTTTTTAACATACATTTCACTTGGACTCAAAGATCTAAAATTGATATGAATTCTACCCCTGTAATTAGGACACCGATGACTTTGCTCTGTCCTTTGTTTCGCTGTAGTGTCAAGTTATTACATCTTATTTCCTATTTGCTAATGTCAGTTTGAATATCCAATTTTTAATTGTAAATTGTTCTCCTACTGGCCAAGAGAGAAATACCGGTGCAATTAATCTGACAGTGTATATTAAAGCTGATGTAATAAGGCAAGTGTTTTCATGCTTGCATTGTTTACAGGATAGTGATAATAAATGTGGAGATACACACTGGCGGGCAGCCAACATCAAAGGCAGAAAGTCAGCCAAATTGGATGAGACTGGACTGGAGATAGCAGGTCAAACTAAAATGAAACAATGATCACTTTGTTACCGTAATTTAAATCTGGCTGATCTAACTGTACTAGTTGTATTGACAAAAAAGTCCTTTATTTACAGGTTGCAGGCATGGCTTGGCCCAGTGGGCAGTGAATATGTTTCAGGGGGAATTGTATGGTTATGCAAACTATATTCATCTCAAGAAAATGATACCAGCTGGCGTCAAATATTTTTGGGAGGATATAGTTTGCAAATACTGGAAGTGGGCAAGAAAGGCTGGTGGTCTCGATGGAAGTGGCATGAAACCTGCCTTTTCCGTTATGCATGCCAGGGCTCACAATTGGACATGCCAGGTAAACATATATTTATCAAATACAAAAGAATGCCTCACTGTATATCCCCTCCCCTAATGCCCATACTCATATCATTTAGAAAAAAATGTTTGAATGGCAATTATCCTACCTGCACCACCCTGGTTTTGTATACTGTGCTGCAAGAACATTTCAATATTGCAGTCTGTTTCTGCAGTATTTATACTTGTCTATCAATCTAATTTCATCATGCAGGTGATATGGGGTGGTCGATGGCAAGATGGGAGTGCCTGTTCCACTGTTGAAGAAGTAGAACAGATCAACTCTCACATGTCACGATGTGGAAACACCACCAAGAACATGCTTCCTGAGAGTGAGTGGAAACCTTCAACAAGAAGTTATATACCAGTCATGATAGGAAGATACACACAGGCTGAAAAACAGATTGCTAGCATTTGGATATGTTTTTTATTTAAAATGTTCTAAGTCAGTGTAATAATATTTAGAATTCCTGCTGTCTCCGAATCATTACCATAATTTGTAAGAATGGGAATTAAAAAAAAAATAATTGGTTTAAAAGAAATTAAACCACAGTACATAATACAAATGGCCAATTGAGGTAGAACATTATTTGAAACAAATGCTTAAACAAATGTGATTTAAATCTTCCAGATCGAGAGGAGGTCATTACTGAGCATGCCTTCTCATGGAACAGGAGGAAAATTGTTGGCATGGTGCAGAGTCTTGCAAAACGCTACACTCGTGTGAGTATGCTTTTTTACCCACCCCCTTCCCCCCGCCCTAAATACACATACAATGCACATACATATGTTATTGGATATTTAGGTCCTGAGCTGAAGATTTTTACTGAGCAAGGTTGACGAGGGCACAGGAGGGCACAGCTCAAATCAACTATTGCACATAGAAATTGAGGGTCAATGATGTAATTGCTAAAACAATTCTTCAAGAATCATATTCCATTGCATTGTTACATTAAAGGTTAAACTGCACACGTTGGTCAGCTTTCTAATATTCGCTGTCTATTACAGAATCGATAGTCAGTACAATTCAGATTGCTGCGTTTGTGATAGGTATTTACGAAAATGTAATGTGTTTTAGCTTCAGAATGACCTCATCTTTTCTTCTCATCTTTGGTGTGCTAGGCTGTTAAGATGCAAAGTGAATCAGAGAAAGAGTTCACTGAAGTTCTTGTTGCATATAATGTACCAATAGTTCAGTTTAAGGCAGATGAGTGGAAGAACATTGTTGTTTGTCGTGCACAAGGTAAAATTGATATTGTGCATGATTTGTTGTAATCATGCATTTTGATTTTAATTTAATTACTCCCTACATTTTAAAATTATTCCATGAGATCTATTATAGGTGTAATAATTAACAAGTATTCATTGTGCAAATTATAAGGCAAGGAAAATGTCCTAGTTTGTTTACTGCATCTGCCAATAAGCTGAAGCTGAAATTCCAGTCACCACCTATGGTTGCATTGTTCATTGCGATAAATCGAACAAAGTGGAACAAAACCCACCAATCACTGTGCACAAAAGTTACCTTTTGACCCCGCCTCTTTTGTTTCTAAAGCTTCTGGTGCAATGATTTACAGTGGCAAAAACCGCAACCGTTGGCAGTCATTTGAATTTCGGATTCTGCATGTTATTGAAAGGTGCAGTAAACATGCCAAAGATAGGTACGGCCATGTTGTATTGCATAACCCAAGGCTCATGTTGTATTGCAGTACCCATCGCTAGTGTACTGACACATCAAAATTGCTGTTTGTTAGAAATAGAAGCCTTGCATGGTTCTACCAGCAGCATGCGCCTCCAAGATGAAATTGAAATGTTGGCATCATCTATTGAACAGACCACTCGTTCCATGAGCAGATTGACAGGTGTGTGCATGTCTTTTTTCTAATAAGGATTGGGGGTTAGGATTAGAAAACATTTTCTGTTATACGCTAACATATTTTTTCTTAAGAATTTCTCTCTTGGTGTTTTTTCAGAGTCATCAAAACAACGATCCAAACTGCACACAAAAATATCTGCTGACAAGGCAAAGCTAACATCTCGGGTGCAGCGGTACAATGAAGAGGCAGCAGGTAACCAAGATGCTAACCCTAACCCATGTACAGTTGCGGACGTCATGAATGGAAACTTCCCCTGGGGAAATAATGCAGGTGAATTATGTATCACTGGTACAAGGTAGGCATAGCTAACTATACTGATTGCTGTCCACTGCTGCTAATTGCTCAGGCTGTTATATTGGTTGCTTATTTACTAATTCAGACTGGGTGATCCTGCTGCGCCGTGCTGACGGGGCCCAAATAGGCCGAAACAGCTTGTCATTTGAAGAACAGTGGTTCAGAGGTTACCCAAGCAAACCTTTAACATTTCCTGTATGGCCAACTTGTAATGTTACCCGTGAAAGTTAAAGTTTGGTTGTGTCTAAAGAATAGGAACCACTTGTCATCGGTTGTATTTGTGTCCCAGCAATACAACCTTATTTACTTAAAACAGGCTGGTAAACCTCTCTCTTTCTCTCTTTGTTCAATTCTTAATGTTCCTATAGACACACCAGTACGTATCAAGAGATTGATCGTTGAAAAGTTTGAAATGACAAAGCGATGGGAGGAAGAAGTTGCCCTGATCAAAATGGAGATGGCTCACTTCACAAAATTCTACATGGAGGTTGCTATGCCCCAGCTTCAGAGGATTGCAGATGAGTTGAAGGACAGCCTCGATCGTTAGTTTGAATCAAATAAATTCAAAGTTTTATATTCTTGTTGAGTAGCCTTGTCTTCGAATAAAATATATATTGTCAACTGTTTCTGTTTTTCTTTTGTTCCTTTTTTGAAGATCCTCCCTGTGAATTGGACGTTGAGATGCCGCTCGAGACTGGTGAAGTACCTATGTAGTCAGAAAGTGTATGCTAAGAATTGCACAACCTTCTAGAACTTGTCTCTAGTTGGAAATCATTTTGGCTAATAAAGATCTTTTCACTCTTTTACGTTTAGGTGGAGATAGCCAGGTATACAGCTGAGTCCCAGAACACAAGGGTAATTGAAGGAAAGTTGGCATGCGTCAAAAAGGGGATCGCGTTCTGTAAAGTTCAACTGGTCAGTGTAGCGACCTCATTCAAAACCGCTCTGTCAGGTAGCAGCTTTGAGGAATCCCTTGATATCCAAGATGGTGAGAACGAAGAGGAAGACGATGATGCTGTCGAGGACGACGTTGATACTGGTGCAATTTCTGATGACGAACGTGTAGACATCGACCGGCCCACCACAGGGGAGGATCTTGAAGTCACTGGGGAAAATCTGCCGCATAGCAACCTGATGGCATGGAAATTTCCTCTAGAGATTAGCCAATCCACACTTAACGGCCTTAATGGTAGCTATGCTTGCAGTGTCATTGCGCTCATCTTTGCTCATGAAGTACACCATCAGCGCCTTGACCTGCAACCAGTGCGTCTGCTATCTCCACTGTGGGTTGTGCTTATGTGTGCTGGGATCAGAATTGGCAACCGGTTTTACGACAGTTGCCGTCATAGCTTGCCACAGCGTTTCCTGTCAGCAGCAGAGGCTGCTACCACTGTAGAGCGAAGTGTTAGTGCTTCTGTTGACCTCCCTTTGCCGGTACGCGTTTTTGATGAACATGCGCCCACAACTTTGCTGTTCCAGTTACGAAAGCTGTGTACGAATAACCACGGTCATGCTGCCTTGCTAATAGCCAACGAGAAGACGGTCCTCTTTATGCCCATCGGAAACAGCTCTATTGCCTTGGTGGATACTCATCAACATGGCCTCTATGGTGCCGAAGTGTTACTGGGACAGCGTGACAGCTTAGACCAATTTGTGCATGCCAGCCAGACCATGCTAGGTTTGCAGGATGACACCTACGCCAATATTTCCTCTATTACCTTTTAAGTGGAAACCCGTGCAAGAAAGTTCCAAGCTTGGAACAGGAGTCATCCTCCAGCCCTGTTCTCGAAGTCACTTCCAACACGTTCCTTACTGGTTTTCTTACTCAGCCTACTCCCGGGCGACGTGCATTGTTAGCAATGCCAATGAACCAAACCATCCGGTCTGGCATGCTCTATCCGATCGACAATCATCTCACTTTGTGCAGCCTTGTTAACTGTGGTGTTTGACTTTCCGGGGAACCAACTGGGTTGTTTCTTCCTTTGCTCGTCAACACTTGTAGTGTTATTGTTTTTGTTATGTGTTGATGTTGGCTTTCTGTGTCGCCTTTGACGGTTGTACACACTGTTTAGCCTCTATTCATAGTGTTTTTGTTTGTATCCGTTTCGTCAGATCGCTTGCGCTTGGTGTCCTTTGTTGGTCTACTGTGCGGTGATCTGTTGTTTCCGTTTTGTGTGCCTTTATGGCACAATATTTGGAGATTTTTTTAAGGGGTGGGGTTCGACTCCCCAGCGAAGTTGGCGACCGGTGTCCCCCTGTTTATGTGCGGACCCGTCCCTCTGGCATTGCACTTCTCCGCCATGGATGGGATTAGATGTTATATCCGACAGCCATTGCACTTACCCTACTGGGGGGGGGGGGGGGGCTGCTCGTCCGCCTTAAACACAATAACATATATTAATAAGTACTCTGTAAGGACTTGTAATAGTCTATTCACCTTTCCAGGTATTTATGACATTTCGTGCAATGAAGAGTGAAAAACTCGCTTCTGATTGGTCTAGAGAAGTGGGTGACTATAGTACAGACGCACGAATGACGTCACTGTGGCAGGACGAAGTTATTTTTCAGAAAATTTGCTTCGTCAAAGACAAAAACAAACAAACTTTCTTGGGACAGATCAATGGGAATATAGGTCCTTTTACGGGCTAATAAGCTAAAATGTTTGACGTGAGACAAAACTGATGACATTTTTCCAGACGTTTGTCTCTGAGAAAATGTAGGAATAGTCAACAATGAACAACATCATACGGTCGATTTTTTGGAAGCAGAAATTTGTTTGTGGAATAAAGGTTACTTTGAGAAAGCTGTTTCAAAACTTCTTTGGGGTTGAGTATGTTAATTTAGAACTTCTTTATTTTAAGAAGTTCTTTACAGTTTACAACGTTTGTGAAAGCACTTGGTATGAAGCTCACTTTAGAGAATCTCTCTGCCATTAAGGTTTAAAAACAAATTCATTCTATTCGTTTTTAGTGGACCGTGTGTACCGCATGCGGCAAGAATAGCAGTCACGCTACTCGCCTGAGGTTCATTAGCGTACTTCTTTGTTCTTACCATAATTATTTTGAAGTCTTCTCTTCGTTATAAGAGAACGCGCGCACGGCCAAATGGAAGGTATTTGTTAGACCCGACTGTTAACACTTCAGATCTATCAACGGATATACCTTTTATACAAAACTTCATCTTTGCGACACATTCTAAAACGAGCAAACTGACTCGCATCACCGATGACCTGATAACGTGTGGGTGACTTTGCTCTTGAAAATTGCTTGAAGTTATCCTGACTGAGCTTAATTTAACCTGGGCTCGTGTAAAAACCGTACGTTTTCGTCGAATTAAAATGTCAGGAACAGACAGTCTAAATTTAAGAAAAGTGGGATAATTTTACGGAACCGTCGATTTCGGAAATGCGACAAGAACATGCCATTTTGGTCTAATTTCTAATAACGTAACTCTCCAGAAGCCTACTTTTTTCCCAGATGAAGGTAAAATAGGAAAATCCCACAGAATGTGCGATTTCGAAGGAGTATCGAGACAATGTTCCAACATGTTCCTAACTCAAAATTAGTGAAAAGTGCATTCTTCGCAGAATGTTCCATTTAACTTTGCCGATCTGTGATAATTGTGTTAATCTTGCCGGGTTTTCTCATCATTGTCTTTCGTAGAATGGCCCAACTTCTTGAAAATGTCAATAAATTTCTTGTGTCCCTTAACCGAAGTGCAGTATGCATGGAACTTGCATCCCTTCCCCTTCTCGAGTCATTTGTTCTCAACTCCCAGCAACTCGAACTCCCGATAACTCTAACCTTTTTCTATTCCTCTTGAAGATTCGAGTTATCGGGAGTCAACTGTACTGCTATGACTGCTTACCACCATTTTCACTACTACGCGACTGTTCTTTTCAAAACACCTCTGAGCACTTTGCAATACGCTTCCGTCAACCATACCTTATATGGAAAGTGTGTGATGTTACCGCAATTGAATTGAGCTCGAAGGAATAAACATAGCGCCAAATTATCCCGTAAATTTGCGCTGGCGAGTCATATATTGACTAGTAAGAGGCTTTAGAGTCGTTGATGTTGCAAGAATACTTCACGTTTGGTAGATATTTGTAAAGAAATTTCGACATTTCTTGTCGACATGTATCGTCGTGGGTCATCGCTAATTTTCACCGAGAACAGTTGCTATTTATAGATGAATCAGAACTTCTCAGATTCATCTATAAATAGCAACTGTTCTCGGTGAAATTCAGCGATCCTACGACAATACATCGTCCTGTTTCCCTCATCACGTTCTTTGGCAATCGTCTTGAGTTATAACGAAGAAGTAAACTTGAAAGTAAGCTTAAATATTTTCCTCGATTCCCCGTTCCCGCTTGTAGAAATAACAATTTCCCTATCATGTCACAGCGTTATATGTTTACATTCTCGAAACGTAGAACAACAAACGTTACAAGCCCATTATAAGCTTATGCTTTATTTTGTTTTTTCAATTCATTCCGGAGGTAATAGGTGATTAGAATTAGCAGTGTTCCTTCCAAAAAAATGCAGCTAGTCATACGTACCTTTCTTCTTGTAAAACCCATTTTCTTCACGAATCGGTTGATCGCACGCCGATCAGGATTCGTTTTCCCGTTGCATACTCTATCCACTCCTGAATTTCGTCCTCGTACACTTCGGGATATTGCCAGATTTATACTCGTGGTGAATAACATGTCGTGTGCTATTTTCGGGTCAGAAAAGCTAGAATTATTACTTCACACTTTGGTTTAGCTTATTCGCGAGTTTAAACGCACGCTTACCATCCGCCGCCTAGGATAATCCACCGGGCGGGTATTTAATTCTGAAGAAATGTCGAAATTTCTTTACAAATATCTACCAAACGTGAAGTATTCTTGCAACATCAACGACTCCAAAGCCTCTTACTAGTCAATATATGACTCGCCAGCGCAAATTTACGGGATAATTTGACGCCATCATTATTCCTTCGAGCTCAATTCAATTGCGGTAACAGCACACACTTCCCATATAAGGTATGATTGACGGACGCGTATTGCAAAGTGCTCAGAGGTGTTTTGAAAAGAAAAGTCGCGTAGTAGTGAAAATGGTGGTAATTGCGGTTGGTGGCAACAATGACGTATGTCAAGAAAGCATTTGTCATGATTATGTTGATCAAGAATATAAACCTAGCAGTGCCTTAAACATCATTACATGGATAACAAAGCATGTAATTAAGAAACATCAAGAAAAATCCTTCCATCAAGTTAGCCCTCCACTCTCTCTCCTTTCTTGTCTTTTTGTGAGGATATGATCAATCAATAAGTTTACCAGCAGAGAGCTTAATAGTATGAGGATCAAACTATTTGTGAACATGTTTCTATGAACACGCACATTTTTACATGTAATATACTTTTTTAGGGTTAGCATTCATGATTACGGTTGGTCAGAATTTCAGTTTGAAGGGAAACATAATATTCCCTTTCATATTGTTAACGTAAGCAATAATTTCTGTACACTAAATATCCCTCGGACAACCAATCTTGACAGTCTACAACGACAACATTTTCCATGTCCCTCTAAATAAAGGACGTAAGTGTTTGCATGTGCAAACACCATCATCTATCATCATCATCTATCATCATTATCATCATCATCATCATCATCATCATCATCACCTATGTGAGGCAAGGCAATAGACAAATTTAAAATGTACTATTGGGATTGTGATAACTGGAAGATATGTACCTGTTATAAACCCATCAAAGACTTGAAGGGCCATGTTTCCTGCTTTTGACATGTTCTTTTTGTTGGCACCAACAAAAGTTTCGCCGATGCCTGGTGTGCCAAATGTCATTACCGTATCACCATTTCCATGTTTGTGGTAATAAAAAACCACAACATCCCATCCATGCCTTCGCCACAGTATATTTGCCTAAAAGCAATAAGACATTAAAAATAAACAACTTATTAAATGAAGAGTGCCATGTGTCTTGGTATCCTTCATGTAATGTGTAACAGTTTGACGGTTGTATTTGTGACAGTGGGGACCTTCACTATAGGTATTGCTCTTCAATCGCCATGTAACCAAGAATTTCCTCAACGCAAGAGTTACATAGCTGTGAATTAGAACATCTGAGACTAGTAAATTATTAAACTGCTTGTAACTAATAAAATGTGCCCGCAGAATTTATTATTATCAAGTATTCAAGGTTACAGCTGTATAGGTATAAGGTCCCTGTTATGGTTTCCCAGAATAGTTAACATATAATTTATATAACATGTATGAGTGAAATTTGTGCTTGACACAGGAATCGAACCCTAGCCACTTGAGCTACCAAGCCAATGTGCTTAACTTGATAGCAAAACTGCGAGGATCACAATTTTACTCATTTAAATGAGTGATTTACAAACATTAGCTGAAAATAATTTCACTGTAAATACAGAAAGTAACACCTCTTGAAAAAAAAACACAGTGAGACGGTGGATGAAGAGCAATTATGAGGAAATGCCAAGGCAAATTCCTATTTATTTTATTTATTATTTGCTTCACTTTTGTTTGTGTCACTTATTTATTTTTATTTGTTTAGTTTTATTTCATTTTACCTAATAATTAAATTATTTATTTATTTACACATATTTATTTACTAGTTAGTACTTTAATTTTACTGTAAACAGTTGTGTATAAGCCACACTTATAGATTAACTGCATCCCCAACTCTGCAACTCAATTTTGTGAAGAAAAAATAAATAAATAAAATAGAAAGTAAAAACAGAAAGTAATATGACATTTCATAGTTCATGTTTAGTGTGAATTAAAATCAAGAAAATAATTATGTGCTCAGCTCTGTTTGGTTTTGTGTTGTGAATGAAGTTCGAACAAGAAATTCATACATGCAACAATAGCCAGGTAACCAGATAGATTGTGGACAAAACATGAAGGCAAAAGGGTAGCGAATTCCCACACCATTTTTTTGAGTCCCCCACCCCTTTCAGAACTAACATCAAAT
Organism: Siderastrea radians; assembly: GCA_964017195.1. Taxonomy (NCBI): domain Eukaryota; kingdom Metazoa; phylum Cnidaria; class Anthozoa; order Scleractinia; family Rhizangiidae; genus Siderastrea; species Siderastrea radians. The sequence goes on along the minus strand of OZ024887.1, from coordinate 10,018,544 downwards.
AGATTTAAAATACTTTTAAACACTGTAAAATAGACCTAATAGGTCAAGTAGTACTAATAGGCTTAAAAGACCTAATAGGCTTGATAGCCTTTAAAAGAAACTCACTGAAACAGGAAAAATGGCAAAATGGCTGAACAAACACCAAGTTTTTTTGAGATATTGTAAAGCCATCCATTGGGGAAAGACTTGATCAAAAACTCTATGGATAAATTTGCGGTAAAAGTGACAAAAAGCAACAAAGTGTTTGGTCCTATATGCCTCATGAGATCTTCTGAATATCGTGATATTTTCTCACACATGGAGGACAGATAACTACTCTTTGGTGGCAGAATTAATATTCTAAACAGCTTTGTGGAGAAAGAGAGACACATTCTTGGTTTTAGTTTGAGCAAGATAAAGTGAAATTAGCCATTTGAAAGGAACTACTGGATGACAAGATCCAGGATTTGAAACTGAAGGCAAGTAAAGCTCGTTTATTAGCCACCAACTTGCACTAAAGCAAATTAGAAACAACACAGAATGACAGGTTTTCAGTTTGGCTCTTATAAACATTCAGGTGACCTGGGTGTTACTGAAACGAGTAATGCAGTAACAAGTAACGAGTAAAGCAGTAACGAGAAAACGAGTAACGGGAAAAATTTTCCAAGGGTAAAAAATAGAAAACGAGTAACGGGAAAAAAATTGAAAGGCAGAAATAAAAAAAGAGAGTAACGGTTAAAAAAAATGAAAAGGGTGAAAATTACACTGAATAATAATAATTACCTAGGCAATGTAGAATTGTGTTAAATAAAACGAATAACGTGACCTGAAAGCCTTTGATGTGTGTTGGTGAAAAATGTATTTAATGTCATTCTCGGGCAGGCTCCATAAAAAAGCTATGAAGAAGTTTTTGTCCGAATTTAATGAATTAGTCGATATATATATTTCAATTCCCCGTTCTCACTGCAGTATGCAGCGATGGTGCATTCGCTAGACTTTGAATAGTAATAGGCAGTGTCTAGATACCTGGCAGCCCGGTACGGATGTTTCAAGACTATTAAATACCCGGCAGTCCGAAAGGCTTATTCTAACGTTCTGAAAGTATTCGATATTTGTTTAGAATTGCCAGGCTAATAATAATAATAATAATAATAATAATAATAATAATAATGTCCGTCAGCAAAAGCTGTTATAAGTGGGTTCCCTGCGCAACTAAAAATAACAAATAATAAGTTTATTCAAAAAGTAAGTAAGTAACGCTATGAGAAAAGTATTTTAGTTTGGTAGTTGACGAGTTTTTTGAGCGTGTGCATACTAGAAAATTGCGATGTTTGCGGCACTTTGTTTAATAGAGTTATTAGCAGCTAGACCCGCCAGTCAGAAACGCACAGAATTTCTCATTCAAACGTCCCGGGGGTATTAGAAGTTTGTTTAGAATTACTAAGCAATTTAAAAACCCAATTTTGTTTTGTAGGTGACGAATTTTCTGAGTTTGTGCACAGTCAAAAATCACTATTTTCTCAACACTTTTAGCCATAGCCGCCAAGTTTGAGTTTCGCTTCATTCCTGCAATCGCTTTTATGTATAAATACTGATTCATTAACAGAAACACTGATTATTCGTTTTTATATCAATATCACTGAAATATTAGTTCAATAATTTGAAAAACGTATTTGAAACCTCTGAGGGAACTGCGGGCATGTAGACACGGTTATTAAGGTCAGCTAAATACCCGGCACTCTGGTTTCGGAGAATTATACAGTAATTATTGAGGCAACCCTATTATTAAGGGTTTCCTATTGTATAGTGGTGGTAAGTGATTCGAAACTATCGTGGTTTTTTTGGGCCACATTTACAACTCTACAGCGTCCGTGACATGTCACAGTATGGTGGCGTGATGGCTCGGGTCAGACAGGGATCAAGAAAGCTACAGCTATTGTATAGCTTGCTAAAGCTCTGAAAGTTCGCCAACTACAAAATCAAATTGATCTTTTAATCGCTTAGTAATTGTAAACAATCTTCCAGTTCTTTCAGAATGTTGGAATGAGAAATTCTGTGTGTTTCTGACTGGTGGGTCTAGCCACTAATAGTTTTAAGTGTCGCCAACACATGTCGTAATTTTCTAGTATGATCTAGTATGCACAAGCTCAGAAAACTCGTCAACTACCAAACTAAAATACTTTTCTGAATCGCTTGGAAATTCTAAACAAATATCAAATACTTTCAGAACGTTAGAATAAGCTTTTCGGTCAAAACTCACCGAAAATTTCGGACTGCCGGGCATTTAACAGGGGCACCCAACGAGAAACGTTTAGCAAAATACCTGAAATATCATTTTCTGCTTTCTTAGATTGTTTCAGACCGTTTTAAAGGTATATTTGTGTAAGCCAATATAGATTGATCTGTTCGGCGTTTTTAGCTGAAAATTTAGGCCGCAGAAAATTTTAGGAAACAGCTCCCTTAAGAAATCAAGTCTATTTGTAATCTATTTATTACCAGTTTAAATTCTATTTAATCTATTTAAAATAATTTTATTCTATTTTAAGACTATTTACTTTAAATTATTAAAATTCTAGTTCTATTTGCAATTTATTTGAATTCTATTTAAAATCTAATTGTAAAATTAATTTAAAATATATCGATTTGTGTTGTATTTAAGATCTTAAATAGTTATGTTTATAATCTATTTCAAATTACAAGTCCACATTTTTATGAAAATAGCATTTAAATAGCTCTATTTGAAGTCTATCTGTGAACATAAACAAGACAGCTTTCTATTTGTGTGCTATTTAGAAAAGCATTATTAAAAATAGATCTATTTATATCTACAAATGTGATGACAAACGAGAAAATAGAACATAAATGGCTGGATTTAAAGTCTATTTAAAAACATAAATGGGTAAGAAATCTATTTGTGTGCTATCTAAGAAACATGTCGTTAAAAATAGATCTATTTATATTTGCAATTCGCTACCAGGTATGAAAATAGATTATAAATAGTTCTATGTGAAAACTATTTGCAACCTAAACAGAGGAAAGTCATCTGTTTGTAATCTATTACAGGAAGCTATCAAAATTGTATTTATGAAAAAATCTACTGGAAAACAACTTTAAATTGATTACCACAGCTTAATCTAGAGTAAAAGTCTGCACCTCTAGTTTAAGGTGATTCCCTTCAATTGCATTGCGCATCCTTTCTGCGCATCATTTTTTGCGTGATTAGCACGCGCACGAGCGCGCGCACATTCGGAACTTGATAGGTTTTCTATGAAAGCTGAGCAGTTCAGAGAAATAACAGGTCGTTTTCTCCTAAACGAGCTCGGTGACCCCCAGTTTTTAATGCATAAATTCAAATGGCACACGGTCGAGTACAATATACTGCGATTTCAGGAAAAGTTAAAAATTCTGCTTTGAGATATTTTTATTTAAATGCCGAAAAGAACACGTCTTTAGGTACAGCAGGGTATGTACGCACGCGGCAAATTCTTTAATTTTTTTTATATCCTTCATTCCTGTTCCACTAAAATAGAACACAATGAAAGATAAAAGTCCATTTTGTTGAACTGCTCCAATATTTCAATACAAGTTATGACTTTTTAAGAAATTATAGTTCTCATTTCTGATTACTAGGGTCTCCTAGGAAAACCTTGCGGGTCGTATAGTTACTATCAATGGCTATCCATTTTGTGCCAAAACAAGCTCGGTGACCCCTATTTTTTATTGCATTTTTGAAATGTTCTGAACATAATTCCCCGTTAGACCAAGTCTTAGAAATTTTTAAATATTCCTTCTATTTCGATGGAATCACCTTAACACTAAATACATTTGTTTCATTTCAATGAGTAGCACATCAGCATACTCCGTGGGGCTGAATAACTGTTTATGATTACAACTGTTTGCAGCTGTTATTGACCCTACAAAAAATGAAGGCAACGAATTTATTACCAGTAAAATAGGGCAACAATAAGCAGCAATAAGGTTATGGAACATCCTGAATTACTAAAATCCAGTATTATTTAAACCAAAACACTGGTTTCCGATTGACTTAGAGATTGAATTGGTTTACCGATTGAATTTGAAGGTATTTCAATTTCTGCTAGAATTTTGTGAAAATGGATTAATATGCTTGCTATGATTTTTCACTAAATTGAAGGTGTTGAAAGTATACATTGAAATACTGCAGTCAAAGAAAGCAATTTACCTCGATTATCTCAGTTGTTGCTTCTGATCGATGTGATATTATGGTCCTAGTCACTCGCTTCGTAATACATTTTCAAAAATATTGCAATCCATAATTCTGAACTTTTGCAAGACAAAAATTGTTCCCAGTCACCACTGAAAGCATCATGCTTCCTTTGAAATGGGAAAGAACAGCAGGTCTTCGTTGAAGTAGCGGCCATGTTGGTAAGTTTCGCAATACACAACTGAGAAGCCTGGGAACGAATGAGCACTTTCGGTCAGCAGCTAGACCACTGCGGGCTCGGAGAGAGACCGTTGTAATCACTTCGGTGGCGGCGGGTCTGGCGGCGGAGGGATATTTCAAGCGGAGAGTTTTCACTTCTTTTGAGCTGAAATTATGTACCAGAGCAACAAAATGTGAACCAACTACTCTTTAAGCTTCTTCAGAAGGAGGTACGTTAAAGCAAATTACAATTTTGGAAGTCTACAGGCTTCAAAATGATGATGATTTCAGGTGAGGATCGCTCACCATGTGCTATTCGAGAATGTTTCAAAATGTGCAGAATCACTAAGATATAAACTGATTTTGACCACTCAATGTTTTGTTGCAGATCGATATATAGACACGATGCAAGTCTTTATTCGATTCAACTCAATCAATGTTGTTGAGAGAGACTGGCATTTGGACCATCAACAGAGGAATATCAAGTCGCTAATAGGGGTTGCTGAATCGCTCAATCAGCTAAGTTGCTTAATAACATGGCACTAAATTCTGTCGATATCCTTTTTCTTTGGATCATGCGACTGCTAACTAACTAAACGACGCGATGAACTGCTAATTAAGACTTTTAAGTGGTCAAGTCTTTTAACACAGTCTTAGTTGAAATTTTTAACAGCAAAATATTTCAAGGGAAAAATTATTTTAAAAAACGTTTTTGCGCAACAAAATGATTGCTCGATCAGTCCACTCAGTGATGTAAGCCTCAAAAGTTTAAGCTTATATATTATTAGCTTAATTGATGTATTTCTGTAGTAACAGCTGAGTTTTGTAATCCAGTTTTATATCCAGCAGTATAAACAATGCATGGAGTTTACCTGTTAAAATGCTTCTTGATGCTGATCAGATCTAGTCTTCAATCAAAACAGATTGCTGATTGTATTTTTTTTTAAACTTAAAAGTTGTTTAAATACTGTTAGATATCACAATTAAGGAAGGTTGTAAATATGCATTTACTGAATGAAAAATTTTCAGTGCATGACTGCAGCAATTTGCATAATAAAACAGTTTGTTACATGATTCTCTTCATATCTAGCCTTTACTTGGTTCAATTTCTAAGTAACGATAATGTCTTGGCAATTCTTGGCCTCTGGGGAAGGATGATTTTTATTATTATTACACTGTACATGTAGGTGTGAAATTAGCTGCAATTAACATAGATATGTGTGATTCCCAAGAAGAATTTAAATAGAATTTAAAGAAGAATTTAAATAGAGTTTAAGTGGGAATCAAGTAGAGTTTAAGTGGAAAGTAAATAGAATTTAAGTAGAAATAAAATAGAATTTAAGTAGAAATTAAATAGAATTTAAGTAGAAAATAAATAGAATTTAAGTAGAAATTAAATAGCGTTTAAGTAGAAGATAAATAGAATTTAAGTAGAAAATAAATAGAGTTTAAGTAGAAAATAAATAGAATTTAAGTAGAAGATAAATAGAATTTAAGTAGAAAATAAATAGAGTTTAAGTAGAAAATAAATAGAATTTAAGTAGAAAATAAATAGAGTTTAAGTAGAAAATAAATAGAATTTAAGTAGAAAATAAATAGAGTTTAAGTAGAAAATAAATAGAATTTAAGTAGAAAATAAATAGAATTTAAATAGAAATTAAATAGATTTTAAATTAAATAAAAATAAATATATGATAGAGTTTAAATAGAAATTAAATAGGTATAAATACAGCTTGCAAACAGAGTTTAAGTAGGAATTAAATAGGTTCTAAATAGCATTTAAGTAGAGTTTAAGTAGAAATTAAATAGAGTTTAAGTAGAGTTTAAGTAGAAATTAAATAGAGTTTAAGTAGAAATTAAATAGAGTTTAAGTAGAAATTAAATAGATTTTAAGTAGAGTTTAAGTAGAAATTAAATAGTGTTTAACTAGAATCCAAATAGAACTTAAATAGAATGCATACCATCACTTCAAATAGAACTCAAATAGAAAATGGCAAATAGAATTTAAATACATTTTAAATAGAACTCTATTTCTTAAGGGGCAATCCTATCCGCCGAATTTCCGAGCTGCTGATGGCTCTCCGAAATTGGTAGCTGACCTTATTTTGCACTCTAAACGACATATTTGTCCCTTCGAAAATAATAGGAACTAATAAGTCCTCTTGTTACGAAAGTCCGACGTGATGTTTTGCCAAAGAAATCTCTAGCTTTCACCGCAGTAAAATCCGAAAATCGCAGGCGATTTAAGGCTTTCCGAACAGATATTCCCCGAAACGAACCTTTGGGACCCGCCTGCCGGGTTATATCTAAGACACTGCCTATTACTATTCAAAGTCTAGCGAATACACCATATCGCTGCACACTGCAGTGAGAACGGGGACTTGAAATATATATCGATTAATTCATTAAATTCGGACAAAAACTTCTTCATAGCTTTTTCATGGAGCCATTCCCGAGAATGACATTAAATACAACATTTTACACCAACACAGATCAAAGGCTTTCAGGTCACATTATTCGTTTTATTACAGTTCTACACTGCCTAAGTGAATATTATTGTTCAGTGTAATTTTCACCCTTTTCATCTTTTACCGTTTCTCTTTTACTTTTAATTTTTGCCTTTCAATTTTTTCCCGTTACTCGGTTTCTATGTTTTACCCTTGGAAAATTTTTTTCATTACTCGTTTTCCCGTTACTGCATTACTCGTTACTCGTTACTGCATTACTCGTTTTAGTAACACCCCAGGTGACCTTTAGTTACGAGATTATTGTACCCTCATAGATAAGCTGCACCCCAAATTTTGAGGCTACAATTTGAGCAAAATGGTGCAGCTTATACACAAGTGTTTACGGTGTTATTACTTACTCTTTTCTCCAGATATTGTCTTTGCTGGGCGGGGTTCGTTTTTCCCATGTTGTCAATGGTTTCCCAGTCAAACTCCTTGACTTTAAATTCCCCGCCACAGTGCCTACATTTCTTGCATGCAACCGGGCAAACCTTACTGCAGCTGGTGCATCTCTGCAACCAAGCAAAATATTTTTTCTAAATATCATCACATCTTACTTCACACACACATCACAAGACAAGTATCCATGTTAATTAATTACAATTCCTTGGAAGGGCTACAGCTCCAAACCTTAACAAATGTGTTAATGTTAACTCAAGGTCACAGGGGTCCACCAAAACACAGCTCCATGGTTCTAGGCTAGAGTTCACATTCTTAGAAAAATTCCATAGGGGTACAGAGATACAAAGGATACCTTCAAATAATAAAACAATCTCTTGCTCATGTTGCATTACGTATTATAAAAACTACAGAAAATGTAAAATGACAATTTGGCAGATCAAATGGTGAAAATTTACCTTTTTTCCTCTTCAGGTAGGTTCAATACTGGGCTCATCCACCTCCAAAATCTCATCCCGGCTCTCCTGTCTAACATCTAAATAATTAATTTTGAAATGAAAAGGTCAAATCAACATAATGAGTAAAGGGCAAAGACTTGTGCCTATACTTAGTGGTGAGCTAGTTAGATAAGAAGTTTCATTATTACCAAGATCCAATTATAAAAATAATATTGTACAAGTTAAACAATTATTAGTATTTGTGCCTCGAAACCATTAAATCTAAAGCCTTGGTAAAACGGTAATGATAGTGACGATGATACTGATGATGATGATAGCTGGAATTCACACTCTCATTTGAGCACCAACTATTATGTGCTATCATCGACTATCATGAGCTATCACAAACTTTGAGTGCTTTTAGCCGTTCGTTTGACCACACGCACATTATAGTTCATGATAGCTGATGACATTTGTAAGTTCTGAACTATCATTGACTATCATGCATCGTTTGACCAGGACTTAAGGGACAAAGTTGTTGCTTTCAGCTGGATTCGCAATGTGAGATGTCCACAAAAGTTTAACTGTTGACTGTAAACAAGCAAAATTGTAGGGTGAAGAAATGCCAAATGACAAGGCAAGGCACTTATGGCACACAGACCTCACTGCACTTTGCCCATCTGCCATGACCAAATGTTTTTTCATCCGACCCTCTCACTCAGTGAATAAATACATTTCACCCCCCTCCCCTCTATAAGCTATATAGGTATGTGCCTCCCAAAGGGTATGGTTTTTGAGGCATTTTGATGTAAAAATGGGTATAGATTTTGCCTGGGGGGGGGGTACTCTGCAAATTTTTGAGTGGGGGAGTGTCACTGACTCTGAGACCCTTAACCTATACTGAACCATTTTAGCTGCATTTCGAAACCCTATTCTAGACTAAACACCGAAAAACCCTACCCTATCATAGACCTATTCCTGACTCGCTATTTTTCAGAAACTTGTTTATTAAAGTTACCAGGGGTCAATAAAAATGCCACATTGCCCGCCGAACAGATTTTTTAATGCCATGTGTCAGGAAACCTATTCTAGACTAAATTCTTCAAGCAACTGACCAGTTTCGCAGAAAATGATACCCTATTCTAGACAAAATATCTCTGATTACTATACCCTATCCCAGACTAAACTGCCTGAAAAACATTCCCCTCACAGGGGCACATACCTATATAGTCCATGACCCCGTGGAGATTTTGACCATTTTGGTCTGACAATGGGTATGATTTTCAAGGGAACCATGAGAGTGTGTAAACATATTTGTATTTTCAACTCCAAATGAATAAGAAGGAAAGAGAAGTAACCAAAAGACATAATTTGAGCTGAAAGTTAGCAATTCCTTTGTTTGTTTTGTTGGCGTTCTCATCCATTAACTTCAGTCAGGTCTGAAAATGGGTATGGATTTTAGAGGTTAGGTCTGAAAATGGGTGTAGAAATGGAATGTTTTGGACTGAAAATGGGGTCAGGATTTGCAGCACCAGGTGGCACACCCCCTGCAAAATTTACGAGGATTACCCCCTCCCCCCCAAGCAAATCAAATGGGGATCAATGTGTCATCAGAGGGTGCGCCCACGTGCCAGAGAGCAGGTCAGCAGTCTTCGTTACTACGCATGTGTGGAGAGGCTTGCCATCACCACACGAAGAGGGTAATGATGGTGTGAGCATGGCATGTGTTTACGTGCCAGTACAGCCATGGAGGATAAATGTGTCATCAGAAGGAGCGCCTGCATACCAGGGAGCAGGTGAGTGGTCCACATTAGTACGCACGCGTGGAGAGGATTGCCATCATCTCATGAAGAGCGTAATGATGGCATAAGCATGGCGTGTGTTTACGTTCCCGTGCAGCCATTAGGGGTCAATGAATCACTGGAAGGAGTGCCCGTGTGCCTGAGAGCGGGTCAGTGGTCTTTGTTAGCATGCATGCGTGTTGAGGCTTGCCATTGACTAGTGAAGGTGGCATAAGTGTGTTGTGTGTTTTACGTGCCAGTGTGTGCCTTTGGGCAAGTTTCAAGTTCCCCCCCCCCTCCCTCTCCCTTCTTTCCACTGACTTGCCAGTGTGATGGGTGCCTGTTACCTATGTGTGGGGGCTCATGCCTGGATGGCAGGTTGTGCCAGCCATGGGGATGTTATTCAATCTAGGGGCTGGTTGCCAATAGTGGAAGCCCCTGGAAGTTACACGCACCCAAACTGCATTCAGCTACACAGTTGTTAATCACCCATTGGGCTGGTCAAAATTATTACAGCACAACTTGTAATAGTAATTATAGAGGATATTACACAGTGACACAAAGATGTGAATTTTATTTTTGAGTGGTAAATATTGTTTTTAACATGAGAAAATAAAATTCATATCTTCAAGTCGAAGTGTAATATTCATTTCATTATATAGACAACACAAGTTAGAAGAATTCAGCAAATTATTTTCCAAAGATTTCCAAAGATTTTTGGAAATTGTCTGGGTTATACAAAATGTAGCTAAATGTTTCCAAACATTTTTGACATTGCTGAACATTGCAAACCATTTCTGAAGATGAATCAATCAAATACCAAAGGTGTTTGGCTCCAGTTCACTCACACCAGTGGTTATGAATTCATTGATATACTCGCTAGGATATAGAAAAAAGGCCACTCGGGACCCAGATGTAGCTTTGTGTGAATTTTATGAGTGGTGTATTTCCCAGTAAAACACTCACGAAACAGCCATACTACACACCAAAACATCTAATAAGATATGGGAAATAGTAACAATTATTACATAAGTTGTTGACCTTGCACTGGAAATAGTGTGACATACAGAATATTAATCTCATTGTAACAGCCCTGCATTCACTTGCTTTAACTAGATTCATAAAATCAAACACACACTGACAACATGAAAACCGTTCCAGTCCGTGAAAAGGGTCGCGGTCACTTTGATCTCAAAAACTCTAAAACGGTGTGGGTTTTTCTGCGTGTGATGTGTAAACATTGAAAAAAAAAAACGAACCAAAGTGGTCCACAAGTAGGTCAAAAAAGGCCCACAAGTCGGTAAATGAATATTTCCCTTTCTGTAAAACACGTAAAGTTGTAGTCCGTAACCCCTGCAAACCATGGCGCTAAATAAAACGTCCTCACACAAAAATGCGGCGTATAATTCACGCTGTAAGTACTTATATGAAACTGTCGCCTCACAGTTCATTGAGCGGCGGTATAAAAGCCCATTGCCCTTTGCAGGAAAAAAATTATGGTTCTCCTGAAAGAGATAAAAGTGCACCGTTCGTAATGCTTCACGAGGCACTATTCTTATTCAATGAGATGCAAATAAGCGGACGGGTATATATTGTGCAGTTCATTCAAGCATTTCGGAATTAATGATATTATAAAGAACCATATATGACGATGGGGTACAAACATTGAAATATTCTTACCAGAGATTTCCTGATCGCTCGTAATGACGGAAAAAAAGGACCCTCGTTCCTCCAGCTTCCTCCGCGTCGACCGAGCCGTAAATTTCGGAGAATTACTCCATTGAGACCTCGTTCCATTTTCCAATTGAACAGCGGACCTTCTGGTCCGCGTTATATTAATGATATCGATTTAATGATATCTATAATTTCAAGCCTCTTTTGCAATTTATGCTATTCATTATTCTTAGGGGGATAGTGTGTTGTCCGCATTTTACGCCCCCTCCCTCCTGCTAGCAAGATAGCAAATTAGAATCAAAATGCGGAGCTCTCGCGGACGCTTCTTTTCACAGCCTTGTTCGAATCTTTGGACGTCGAACAGCTTTTCGTGGTTACTTGTAATTTTTGCAGCTCAGATTGTGTCTAGCCGGAATTCATGTAGTAATGGACCTTGTTATCCTTCTCCTGTGGACATTGCTGGGAGCTATAACGTGACAGCGAACTCAACTTGCGGCGAACCTACGCAGGAAATTTACTGCGTTAATTTGGACTGTAGCAAAGTCTGCAACGCGAATGATCCAGATCTTCAGCATCCTCCTAGATTCGTGAATGATAGATTCAGTGCTAGTACTTTCTGGAAATCTAAAAACTACGAATTCCCCGTAGTTTTAGAGCTAGACTTTGGAAGAACTTTTATGCTATATCGATCTGTTGTGACTTTTTACCACGAACTACCGGCCGCGATGTACTTTTTGAAGTCGAACGATTCGGGAAGAACCTACAGACCTATAACTTACTTTGCGACAAATTGCACGAAGTCTTTTGAAATGCCAGAAACCCCAGAAAACGATAGAGAAGGTTTAAAAGTCCAGTGTTTCAAGATCGACCCAGGAACAAATCCATCTAAGCAGGTATTTGTAGTCTTTATTTTGAATGCGTGAATACACCGTGCACTCTAAGCTTTATAAGCATGTACGTAAAACGTGTTACAAGATGCCGATTTGTCTTTTCTCTGGATGATTAGAAAGGTTTGGTAAACTAGCTTCCCACCTGTAGTAAGACCAGAAAGGTGATGTTGTTAGGCGGTGCGACGTGCCTAGGCACGTCGCTGCCGTCTCATAAAAGTGCAGAGCACATTCCTGAATTTACGCGGAAGTCAGTAGACTTATACACCATTCACACCAACTGAACATGTTTATGAAGTTATGAATATATGAAATTCATATATTCAATCTTCTTTACATTTAATTGAACATGTTTACTTAAACACAGTTTAATTAAACTCTGTTTAACTAAACATTGTTTAAATCATCGGGCTGTTCACACCACACAGGTGTGCTTTAGTTGTTTATAACCTTGCTTTGCCGTACAGTTTTCTTCTACTGGTTTTTTTCTTGTTTTTCTTTTTTTTTTCTGCTATCTACCTTGTTTAGCTAGAAATCATTTTTCTTCTTTCTTCCTTCCATTTCAACGGGCAGGTGAAGCGATGGTAAATTCGCCGTCCACGTGGTCCACGTAGTTTTATGCCCGCAAAACGACACAAAATATTTAAAACACACACACACACACGCAAGTTTTTTGTGTTTTTGGAAATGCAAATTTTTCTGTATCCTCCAATTTCTGTGGTTCCGTACTCCTGAATTCCAGATTACAAATTCCTCGTTTTTTGTTCATGAATGAAATTGCCAGCTTTGTGTAAAACTGAAGCGCAGTGTGAGGTGGAAAATATACCGGTTGTTCGCTGCCAGTTTTATAGTTAAAAGAGTCGATTGCTTCATGATATTTCTAATTGTAACCCCAGTTTCTTGCTACAATCAAGGGAAATGTCAAGTAGAAATGTGTTCCAGGATTGCATTCGGCATTTGGATTTGTACTTCAAAGATAGATGGACCTAAACAGTTGCTGGACGAACCTAGTTCGTCGGTGAGTTTTTCTCAGTACTACTAGGACTTTCCAAATTGCTGAATTTGTCAAGCCTGTATTTCTGAGTTTAATTATAATGATGTGTCTCGTATACATGTGTCTCCGTCCAAGAATGATGTATTGGTTATGATAAATTGATCTTCTTTCTCGTTTTTGGACAAACCTTTTGTCCGAAACTTGCGAACAAAATGTTAACTGGCTGTACACGCAGGTTTGTTTTTGTAGCGCAATAAACTGATGAACTACTCACAATTTCACTTAAGCTTAAGCGCAAACTTGCCGCAGCTATTCCGGAACACATTGACGATCAAATTGTCGGTGAATGAGATACTGGACTGAGAAATTGAGATCCCTGAGTTTATTCAATCTTGTTGCGAGTCAGTTTTGAGTCAACACTTTCTTCTTCTTCCTCCGCAGACGGTAAGCTTATAAAGTTATCGAGTGCTCAGGGTTGTGGATGGGCTGCAACGGCTTTACTTTACTACAGTTCTTCATTAAACTGCGTATGTCACATGGCTTGTTGAGATAATTTTGCCGAACTTAATTAAAGGTTTATTCCCTAGCCTGTTTTCCCAACGAAAATGTGCGCTTGGTACCTTCATCGTTGTATGCTCGGAACGCAAATTCAGCGAGGGGGCGGTGCGAGTTGATTCCCGTCTTGTAAACAGAGGCCCTAAGGCGAGAAATTCTCATTATGTTTACTTTTTCTACTGGTAGGTCGATAGTTTTCCTTAAATATTTTGACCCCCTCAACTTCTTACGCTGCAAAAAAGGTTTCTTGATGTCCTTAGATTCGGTTTCGTTGTTTTTGTTGGCAGCCATTTTGAACCTGTTTAGTTAAACACGAAAGTTAAACTACCTCGTACAGGTAGTTTAGTAAAACTTGGTTTTAAACATGTTTAGTTAAACAAACCAGCGGTATGAACGGGTAGTTTAATAAAACATGTTTAGTTAAACAACATTTAAACATGTTTTAGCTTTGGTGTGAACGGGGTATTAGTCTCCGAGGGATGTTACTAAAACGAGGAATGGGGAATGGGGAATGGGGAATGGGGAATGGGGAATGGGGAATGGGGAATGGGGAATGAGAAATAGTGGTCAGCGGTAATACCTAAAAAATTAAGTTGGAGTCTGCGCAGTACGGCAAAGAAACGAGGATTGCACGTGGAGAGCGAAAGATGGAAGGTGAGAATATTTATCTGTCAGTTCTTCCCGAGTTTTTGGGATTATTGAGTTTCTGTTTATTAAAATTAACCAAAAATATTGATTTGCAGGTAATGAGAGTAACGATGATATTTAGGATCACGAGGTTATCGTTATCGACAGGTTGGAACAAAAAGATTCGTATCACTTTGAGTAAGGTCGCTTCGAGTGTTACAGTGAATGAACGCCTAAATTATTTCTGGAATGTTTATTGTTCTGCGACCAATCAGATTCGAGACGTAACCGCAACAAACCGCAAGAGTAATTAGCTGAAAGGTTTCGATCACGAAATGAGTCGGTGGCTTTTGCCGTGAATGACCTTGATACACTGTTCTCCTCACCACAGTAGGGTAAAGGAAAACTTTTGCAAAGTTATTCAGTAAACTGTTTTGGTCAAACAGGGAAAAGGCTGAAACCTACAAATGATTATGACTGACACCACCGGAGGGGCCGTTTTTTAAAAAAATCAAAAACTGAATACAATTATTCTGCTCTCGATTCTGCTCCCAGACGCGCTCCTAGCCGTGTCTGTTCGATTATTTATCTCTTTTCAGTAAAATATCGTTTATAGTTATTCTTTGTTTATGCATAAACTCTGAAATAGAAAAAAAATAACAATTTCAGAGTGTTTGTTAATCGGCGGTGAAACTGAGAATTTATCATGGACGCAAAAGCCACCGACTCGTTTCGTGATCGAAACCTTTCAGCTAATTACTCTTGCGGTTTGTTGCGGTTACGTCTCGAATCTGATTGGCCGCAGAACAATAAAACGTTCCAGAAATAATTTAGGCGTTCATGGTTTAATGGGTTTCACTGTAACACTCGAAGCGACTGTACTCGAAGTGATACAAATCTTTTTATTCCAACCTGTCGATAACGATAACCTCGTGATCCTAAACATCATCGTTACTCTCATTACCTGCAAATCAATATTTTTGGTTAATTTTAATAAACAGAAACTCAATAATCCCAAAAACTCGGGAAAACTGACAGATAAATATTCGTACCTTTCATCTTTCGCTCTCCACGTGCAATCCTCGTTTCTTTGCCGTACTGCGCAGACTCCAACTTAATTTGTTAGGTATTACCGCTGACCACTATTTCTCATTTCCCATTCCCCATTCCCCATTCCCCATTCCCCATTCCCCATTCCCCATTCCCCATTCCCCATTCCCCATTATCCATTCCCCATTCCCCATTCGCCGTTTTAGTGACATCTGTCTCCGAGCGGGCTCTTAACAATCAGGCTCGTTATAATGACGTGGATTTTACGAGATTGAAAGCTAATGTTTAAAATACCGGACGATTTGTTGGTGACATGACCATCCTTGCATGTGAAGCGTAATTTTGTTGTTTTGAGTTTCGGGGCATATTGAAGTTGAGTAAAGGTAAGCGTTGAAATGTTTATTTCGCTGTTTTTGAGGACATTTCGTTTTTAAGGGGCAGTGTTTACAAAGGCTAGCGAGAACTTGGGAATTGTGCGCGTCCAATGCCCATCCGCGCTCACGTGCGTTCTCTCAGTGCACGAGATGGAAAACAATCTATACCTGCCACTGTAAACCCGGCCTTTACAGAATCAAAGCTGGAACTAACTTCTATAGTTTAATAAATAGCGTCCCAAAAAACTATAACACTAAAAAAAAAAGGAAAACAGTAAACAAAAAAATTAGGTGGTAATGAAATCTCAATCAAATAACAAACAAGGCCTGAGTATCACCAATCTAAATTGATTCCGTCGCACCAGGTCAGAAATACATTTCTGCTTTTCGGGTCTGTCCAATTTTTAGAGTTTTGTTTGTCTGAACTTGTCTAAGACCTCTCAGTCTTTCGTTTATGTCTTACAGTTTCAAACCAATTTAATAAAGTCTCATTCATTTTAGTCTGTGTTAGAGCACGGGTTAACACGCAAAAACATAAACGTCGCGAGTTGGTTAGCTATCTCAGCATTGACATGAATATGTCTTCCAGATGTCTCTAGAAACCCAGCTTTCTGGCGATAAAAAATTGGTCTGAACCCCTACGTATAGATATATATATTTCTAATTTTTAATTTTTAATCTATATTTTATTTTATTTTTTAATCTATTTTTTTATCTAATTTTTAATTCATAGTTGTAACGCACATTTGAAAACCTATGTTGAATTTGCGCGCTACAATTTTGTATTTTATTATTATTATTATTATGTGAAATCAAGAATACTAGACAAAATGAACTTTGAGCTCAAAAGAGGAGAAGTAAACCTTTTTCAACAAAAAGCGTACCCGCCTGTTGTAGCTTAAGGATATCACAGTTTAAGAACAATTTGAAAGAGTCGTACAAAGGTCACTGGTTACAAACAAACTAAGTTCTCAAGTTGCATACATACATTTAATTCCTTACATACCGGAAGTGTAAATTGTCCATAACAGGTCACCGGAAACCACGAACTACTAACGTTAAAGAATGTGACCCACCCAGTTTGCAACGCGCGCTTCTATTATTGTTATCATCCGGGACACCGTTGTATTCTTCCCATATTTGGGTATAGTTTTCATTGTCCTTTAGCGCGCGAGATTCTGCTCATCGATATGGCGGAAAGGATGCAACTGGAAGTGAGCGATAGCGAAGAAGCTCTAAATATCACTGGTAACAATTTAAGTGGAGATGAATACGCAGAACTTCCTGCTGTAAATGCTTACGGATCGCCAGTGAACGTGAGCGGAATCGAACCACGGCTCGCCGTGATTTAGTCGCCGGACCAAGCAGCGCTGTCGTCGCTCGTGTGGTAAGAAATCATCCCAGCTTTACATTTATCCGCTTCAAAATAAGAATATGCATTTCTTCCGATGTTTATTTTTAGAACTAAAACGAGACTGGCTCTGACATTGTAGGTTTGCCGCTGCAAAAACACATGTGGCCGAAACAAGAGTGCGAAGTCGACAGGCTGCCCGTGTCGGAATGCCGACTCCAAATGCACGTCGAGTTGTCAGTGTGGAACGAGTAAAGCTGCCTGCAAAAATAGGGCCGTTGAAGTCCAGCCTGTATTCAACAACCCGTGCGCATATGCACGCCACCGAAGAGCTGTAGAAGAGTCCGAGAATGAAATAAAGGTAAACACAAGTTTAGTACAAATTATCGCAAGCAAGTGAGAAAAATTGGCACTTGTTGACAAATTGTTTGTAGCTGAAGTCTCTCTGTTCCTGTCTTATACGATAGGAGTTTGTGAAGAAGCTATCAGAGGTTGAAAAGGAAACCCTTCTCATCAGGGTACTGAGCCAAGGCCGTGGCAGTGTAGAATAAGCCAGAGATCCACTAACAGGAGCAAATGATCCAGAGTCGGAGCCGCCAGAACCGGAAAATGACGCGAAAATGTTTGCTGCCAGAAAAGAACCTGTGTTACTTCCTATGTAATGTTCAACACCACCTGTTTAGATCGGGAAGTTTTGCGGTGTGACATCCGTGCAGACGAGCCTGATTACTCCACTCAAAGTTACCGGAAGGCCGCACACCGGCAGTACACGTTGTGGAAATATGGAAAACTTGGAAGGGGGAATCGAAACATTTTGCCGTCTTGTGTAGTTACAATCATTAGACAAGCTTATCCAGCTCCAGATGGCAATTACATGGGCTTTCGCCGTTCATAGGTGCATTGAAACAAAATGCATTTTGCGCTTATTTCCTCACAAAATTAGTATTTTCCCAAGATTCTAAAAAGATTCTGTCGTGTTGCTCTTTTAAGGCCCATCGGTGACAGTGAATTCGCTTTGAAATATCAATGTATTATGATGCATATGGCTAATAAGAAGTATGTGAGTGATCACTATAGCCTGCCAGCAAGCTCTCTTACCCCCACCCATCCGAGAGAGTTTGCTTGTAGGCTGTGACAAGTAAGGAAACATTCTCATTGGTGTTTCCATTCCATTGGAAATGGGGATTGAAGGCCTAATTGTCATTACCAGATTTTATTGAAAAAAGAAAACCTAAAAAATGCCCCCCTTTTCTCCCCCTCCCCCCACCCCCCCCACACCCAATGTAACATGTCAACCGGATAAGTCTGGAAACAGTTGGAGAGTAGTTAGTCCTAAAGCAAAGTACTTTTTCAACCTACAAGTTTTTTCTTGACTACCGGTAAACTTATATATTCTAGGCTATCATTATACTGTAAAGTGCAGCTTATAGGTCCGGGGCATCACAACTTTGAAAAGGTTGTTTTGTTGGCAAGTGGAAAATGTTTTCACAATAAACATTTTAGGGAGGTCTGTAGTATGCCTATTTATTGCTGGGAATATAACTGGTGTGTCAATAGCCTTATAAGTATGATATGGGGGCTATAGCCTGTATTTTGTAGTATTGGCTGATGAAGTGGGGGAAAAAATTTATGTTTTACTGTGCGAAACCAAAAACCGTGAACACTTTGATTTGATATTGGGTAATGAGGTGGGGGTAAAAATTTAAGTTTTACTTTGCAAATCCAACAACCATGAACACATGACCAATCAGATGGGGGATCAAACCACAGGAAAAAACTGCAAGCCACAAACCTAATTATTGCTACAGGTTGTGGTTTTTTATGTAGCATCTGATTGGCTTTTACCTCTCAACACAAGAATATTCCAGAAATAATTCTAGTGTTCGTGGCTCCTGGATTTGCACAATAACAAAATACTCCCATTCACACACGAAAAGGTCAAAAAATCTCTGTTTCTCATCCATTTATTACAAGTGACAACCTTTATTTACCTTTGTTCCATGATATGAGGGCTGTAGATTTGGTACACTTGATGAATCATAATGTTGTGCATATATATCATAATTATAAAGACTTCAATTCTTTCTCAGTCCTGTCTCCTGAGAATGAAATTTCTGATATATTTATTTCTTTTTATTCCACTGAAGTATTTCCAAATAAAAAAAAATTGGGAATTTTGATAGACAATGTTAATATTTACAGACAAAGCATTTTAACAAAATTCGAATTTTTCTCATGTTGAAAAGATCAAACAGTGATCCACCAGTAAAACAAACATGCTTAGTTTAGTTACCCAGGTTACTACCCATCAGGACAAAATCAATTCCTGACTTTTCACAGACTTCTCCCTGACAAGAAAGGATGACCATTATGATGGCTTCTATGGTATGAAATCATGAAAACCAAATCACTAATAGACAATTTCTACAACTATAGGCCTTCCTATATCTAGAAATATATATCTGGTTAACTGAAAATAAAATTCCCTGACTTTTCACAAAATCAAAGAATTTAGAATTTCTCTGACGTGATGGAAAATACCCTGAGTTTTCCCTGACCTTGAAAGATAACTGCTTTTCCTTTACTTTTCCCTGACTGTGGGAACCCTGTCACTAAATAGTCTGTTAACACCTATTCTGGTTTCTTTTGAGTCTGAAAGCGTGACAATTTAGCTTTGACCAACTCTTCAGTTGAAGGGGCCCTTTTCATAGCTATTGTTGGTGCAAGGTGGGTGGGATTGGATGGGGAGACTTCAATGTGCCTGGTAATGGGATCTTTATCTTCTGCATGACGTCGCAAGATGTCTGCCTGGAGCAAAGCCAAATGAGGATGCTGCTTGGGTTCCTTCACAGGTTCCACCCTCCAGTTTCCTGAACGTTTGGAATAGATCTTTTTGAACTGCCCTTCCAGGGTCTCGCAGAAAACATGGAAGTTGTCGTCCAGGGCTGCTAACAAAATCCGCCCAGTAAAGACCTCATTCCTGAAACATATTATAACATTCAGTTGAAGTTATTGTATACTTTGAAGTAGAAGAACAAGGAAAATGGTGTGGGGAACATAACCTGTCTCCCAACAAACTATCATCCTAGTTTGTAATTTTTTCCCAACAGATTTCCTTCTATTTACATGAACATGAACTTACCCAAATGCAATCCGTTTCGGAGCATACTTTAGAAGCATCGAGTTGAAGTTTTCTAAGTTGCTTGTATGCCTAGTTTAGATACAAATAACAAAAATTAGAGACTGAGCCATTATTTGAGTCATTTTTTAAATAGATACATTATATATGGGTTATTGGTCAAACATGATATAAAGGTGGTGGAATATTGGCCAAATTATTTTATTACAAAATTAGGACCAAAACAAAGTCAAGATCCAGCTGTACTGACAGGTATAGTTTTTAATTTTTAACTTATTACTACTGATTTACTTCAGACAAGGCTTGCTTTGTAGAAAACCACCAACAGGCGATGGCCACCTGTATAAAAAGGTACTATTATGTAACAGACAACCAAGCATATTGCACTACCCCCTCCACCTATGGGTTAGTTCAACTGCCAGGTGTGTGACATGAGGAAAATTATATACAAAAATACC
Source organism: Siderastrea radians (assembly GCA_964017195.1). Lineage (NCBI taxonomy): Eukaryota > Metazoa > Cnidaria > Anthozoa > Scleractinia > Rhizangiidae > Siderastrea > Siderastrea radians. Next base: position 9,997,930 of record OZ024887.1, on the reverse strand, counting down.
TGTAAATCCAACCAATAACAATCAAACAACACAATAAAGCATAATAGGTAGATAGATGGAAAGGTAAAACTCTCTTACTCCTCATCGCTCACAACTTCTGAGTGAGGGTTTCCTTCCAAAGTGGAGAAGCAGGGATTCCAACTTTGGACCTGCTCCAGAAGAGTCTGGTGACATGTCGCGAGCTCTTCTCCGGGCTTCATAGCCTGTTCCAGGCGTTCAGATAGTGGAGCACGAGCGAAAAAGAAAGCGAGCGAAAGAGCGGGGAAAAACGAGGGGAGACTGGGGAAGAGGACGAGGGAACGCCTGTGAAATTAATTTTAAAAAGCTCATGACGGTATACCAGAATCTGGTATACCCTCTGATTGGCCAAATTTGACACCTCCTGTCAACACCAGAGGGCTGTTGACGCAGACAAGAAATGCGATATGGCGTGCCCCTGCGAAGGTCATCCTCCATCGAGTCACGCACGGTTGAATAACCGCACGGCAAGCGCTTGACGATTTCCCAAATGTGGATACTTTACAAATGGAATAAAAAGATTGTATTCAAAACGTGTTTCTGGGAAGAGGTCTCATCGCCATTCTTCCAACAGGATTTGGAAATAGCTTGATCTTTCAACTTTTTTCTAAGGTTAATCAACGTATTGCAAAGAAACGCTGTTTCTAAGACAATTGTGGTCACTCCGCTTGTCGCAATCATGAAAGACCAAGTAGAACAGCTTCAAAGCATCGGAATTAGAGCGCTGGCTATCGGAGTAGACGAAGAAGGAGCAGGAAAAATAGATCGGCTAGATTGATTATGAAAGTCCTGAAAGCCTGCTGTCTAAGGAATGGAGAAAAGAACAACAACAAACATATCGCAGCCATCGCAATCGATGAAGACGACGAAGTTCATTCCTTCACAGAGTGAAAAGCTTTCTATTCATCAATTTGATAAACCGATGTGTATATAAAGTCGTCCGTGATTCTCGTTACCTTTATTGGTCCAGTAGTGGAGATGACATTTGCGTTTCCGTATCGCAGAAAATTTTGCAATGTTCATTCGGCATGTCAGATTTCTTAAAGCATCAACTACTTTTCCCAACGCTTCAAACTCGGGTGAAGTCTATTTCGGTGAGCATAATTACATAACTTTCTTGTTTACTTTGACCTGACCCTGGGTTCATGTTTCTCTGCCACCGTCGGCGGTCTAAAGTAGGCGGCATGGGCTTTTTAAAATTAATTTCACAGGCGTTCCCTCGTCCTCTTCCCCAGTCTCCCCTCGTTTTTTCCCGGTCTTTCGCTCGCTTTCTTTTTCGCTCGTGCTCCACTATCTGAACGCCTGGAACAGGCTACGGGCTTCAGAGTGGATCGTGGAACTACCAGTTACATCAACTTCAATGCTAAATACACCAAAAATAGACCATATCAGTACAAGCCGCACTTTTCGAAGTTCCGAAAAACGTCACAAGATTTCACATTGAAAGTGACAATAATAAATACTGCCAAACATACACACTGACTTCAAAGTACTCTCACTGCTTTCTCAGATAGAAACAAGAACTCACTTCCTAACAGATGTGTTGTCTGAAGCACTGGCAAAGGGTAACGGGGACACTGATAAATCCTCAGGTCCGCGTCTTATTCCAACAGGCGTTGACTGCAGGAACAATTCTTCCCTGCTAGCAGAGGCCCCTTTTCCTTTGTATTCGCTGAACTGACGGGCGGGACGAAAAGCGACCTCTGCCATGGGTCGAAATGAACTGTGTTGAGCATGCGCCACGGTTACTTAGCGATCGAAACGTCACGTGATGCTTTTAGCACGTGATCAGCTGACGACTCGCACCTTTCTCTACTAGCGCGCCAAAAAACACCTGCACAGTTCGTCTAGAGATAGTTGTTGTCTAATCTACGGTATTAATTTCAAGTTATCTGGACAAGGAAGCTTTTTTAACATGACCACAACTCCAGGAATCAAAGAGAATTTAACCCATTGAAGGCTGCGTGTTTTATGACCGCTTCACTAAATTAGCAGTTGGTAATAAACAACCCATGTGCAGTACGAAAGGACAATTTATAGGTTCGAAATAACAAAACTCACTTGATCTAGAATAGTTAAATTTTCTCACTTTTAAATAAAATACACCAGTTGTCAATTAAGAATTATCCAAAAATACAATCTCAAAGTCAAAATTTGAAAATTTCCGCAAGAGATTTCTCATGTTGTCTCGCGCGTGAAATCAAACCACAACAGAGCATTTGTGTCTGTTTAGGTCAGATTACTACTCTTCGAAATTTTTTGAATGAAGGTACACAGAAGAAGAGACAGTAAGCTTTTCTAAATGATACATTTATTAAAACATGCCTTCACTTGTTTGTGAAGACCAAACGCGTTCAATTCTTTCTTCGAGGGAAGCTACGTGCAAGCGATCGCTCGATGTGCAAGTTATTTTGAAGAGCATTTGATGATGAGAACTGTGCATGTTTTTCAAAACTTTTACGAAAACTGTAAGGAATATGAAGAATCCCTCAATTAAAAAGCGATTTCGATACAAGTTTACAATCAAATGTGTAATTTACTCTACCGTAGACTCGCAGAAGTGCTGGAGCATTTCACAGAAAGTCCGTAGCTCGAAAAATCTTTGGACCTGGAAAGAGAGCAAAACTCGTGAAGAGTTACAAAGTCTACTTTCTCTCGTTTTTGTTAACATGGACGACGGAAAGATAAACAATCGAAAGAAGAAGCTCTAAGAAACACTCGACAAGTTAAGGAATGGAATTTAGAGCGAAGAAAACATCTGTCAAGGCGAAGGACAACCTTCCACCAACGGCGACAGAGCTGAATAACAATTGCGCATGTCAAAAGCGCGCGCCAAGGAAAACTGGGGACCATAATACAAAACCATAGCAACAATGGCGGACTTTTTAAAAATTTTGACACCGCGAAGATTTTCACCTTCAATAAGAGTTTTGTTGCAAACTTAAGTTTCAGACTTCTGCAAAGCCTTCGTCTGTTGTCAGGACAAATTATATCTTTTGTACACCGAGGTTATTTTTCTGAACACCAGGTGAAAACGTGTCTCAAAAACACCAGTCTGCGAAAATGCAGCGAGATTCTTACCATTCCTGGAGTACACCTCGTCATCTTGCCTTTACATTCTTCCCCTGACTGGGTACTCTTACACAGGAGCAGGTGTGGTGACCGGAACTTTCCCTCCACGTTGTATAAAAGCAACACAGTGCGCAATCACTGCATTTTCGCGGACTGGAGTTTTTGAGAGACGTTTTCATCTGGTGTTCTGAAAAATACGCTCGGTGTGCAAAAGATAAAATTTGTCTCGACAACAGATGAAGGCTTTGCAGAAGTCTGAAACTTAAGTTTTCAACAAAACTCTTATCGAAGGTGACAATCTTCGCGGTGTCAAAATTTTTAAAAAGACCGCCATCTTGTAGCTATGTTGTTGCTATGGTTTGTCTTGTCGTCCCCAGTTTTCCTTAGCGCGCGCTTTTGACATGCGCAGTTGTTATTCAGCTCTGTCAGGAACGGCATGTTACTATGCGGGCTCACTAAATGACAGCGGAATAACTGTAAAGGAATGCGCGAGATACAGTGGGCTCAAGTCACGGTCAGCAAACAATACAGGGAGCATGCGTTTCGGAAACCGCCGTCCACGACCATGGACGGCGGTTGAATCAAAGGGAGTTTCGACCCATGGCAGAGGTCGCTTTTCGTCCCGCCCGTCAGCTCAGCGAATACAAAGGAAAGGGGCCTCTGCTAGCAGGGAAGAACAATTCCTTTCTCTCTGTGAATAAATTCCAGAACATTGTCACACAGACAACTCAACATTTGTCACGCATATAATTTAGATACAAGATCGATTATTGCCAGCTAGAACATTGGCTGGATAGCACAACAAAGAAGCCAATTTACTGATAACATGTTAGAAACATTTTCTTACCTCGCCTCGGAGTAGAAGGTGTTGAATGTGGTGATCCACGACCATGGTGAGATCCCGGGTGAGATCGAGCGCGTTCTTGAAGGGCACTGAAATGCTGATGGAGAAGCATTTCGGCGAACTCGCTGTTTGTAATTCTTCGAAGCCCAAGAGCCTCCTTTCGCTCGTTCCACAGATTAAACGTTGAATCTCACAATTTGAGTCGTTTGATGCCTTCTCGCCTCCGTGGACGTCCCATCTTGGGACGATTCGCCGCCATTGCGACGGAGGAACTTCTGAACAGGCACAGAATCCCACTCGATTACCGTTCGGAAAGTAGCGATTGTCCAGAAATAATACCCCGTACAGAAAGAACAATAAACGACGAAAATATTTATGTGAAAATAGAGGCTGCTTTGTGCCGTAACCGCTCGATGGAGAATGATTACTTTCTCTAACGATGAAATCGGGAGTTTTGGGATGCCCCGAAAATGGCTTCTGAACTTAGTAAAGCGCGCAAAGGCTCTTGGGTGGGTCAGATTCTTTAAACCCTTTTTCCTTAAGGAAAGGGGAGGGGGGAGGGGTGTGAGAGACTATGCGCCGCCTGTAAATTCTTCAGAATTTCTTGTTTATTAGCCAATGACGTCACGTTAGTGACGTCATATGGCTACTGTCAGAGCCTAAAAATCAACGATATACGCATATATATGATACGTGAGACGTCTGTCTTACGATTTGTGAGGCTGGGGGGATATTCTGTGAGACGATGGGTGGGGGTGTGCACCAGGAGACTGAAACTCTTACCTTATCAGCGGCACAAACCCATACAGCTTATACTATAGGAGTACGTCCCCCGGGCTTTGAAGTGTTTTGCATTCGCAAGTGTGGATCTACTTCGAATGCCTGTTTTGTGTACGTGAAGTCTGGCAGGATTTTATTCGCGTTGTGGTCCTGTGTTTACTTAACTGAAGTACAAATTTCCACAGCAGCAAATACAAGACGGACTTGCCAATTTGAGATGTTGTATGAACAGAACGTGGAAATTAACGTTACTTCGATCCCTAATTAACAGTGAAAGAGACAGTATTTAAAGCCCAAGTTAAAAAGACTAGAGTAAAACAGCATAAAATTTTTCGGGATTATCTCTCGGTAACAGCGAATCTAAAATTTGCAGTGTCATTTTTGAGTGCGTGTTATAAAACATGAACCTATTTAAAACTAAATCGGAAATTGCGCGGCTTGTTGCTAGCTATTCGTAAAACTGAAAAAACGTGAATGAAACTAGTATTAAAATCCAAGTCACAGTGGTGATCAAGGAGTTAGAGGATGGATGTACTAAAATCTTTACAAGATACTAAACGTTATTTCGGGGTTATTCATAGCTCAAAGTGTAAAGCGTATGTTGAGCAAATTTGCATAGTTGACAGCTGTAATTTCAGTCGTAGGAATGTAACGCAACACTTAAAACATCTCGAACCGACCGAAACAGTACCGAAAGATTAACAACAACAGATATGCGACAAAGCATTCTAATAGAGACCTGTTGGATCTACTGGAAAGCGAGCTGAATTTGAACATTTTCGTACTGTTCAAACGAAATTTATTCGGCTGTAGGTTGAGACTCAAAATAAACACGTGCGCTAAAAATAACTTTGTACCGTGGGAAAGTTACAAATGTAAACATACTTTGGTCGATTTGTGAAGCAAAAAGACGAAAATTATTATAGCCGACTTGATTACAAAGCAAGCAACTTCAATCAACAGGGGAAATAAATATAGTTGCAAAACTATTTCAGTCGTGTTTATAAACGCTAGTTCAAACCGATTTCGAACGAAAATATTGTGGATACAAGAAACGCCGTTTGATGGCAGACTCCTGTTTTGACAATACAATGTACTAAGAACGTAAGTGGTTGACTGAAACGTCTGAAACCTTACAAATTAAACAAAGTAAAGCGAGTCGCGTGTCACGCAAATTTCGCAGAGCGTCAAAACGGCACCCTTTAGAAAGTTGACCGTTTATGAGCACTGAAAAGTATTGGATATTCGCCGGTAGAAGTAAGAAATTAAAAGGTTCAACTGCAACTTGCATTTATTTCTGAAGTAAAATTGTTAACTTTCCACTGATCTTTGCCTAAATTATGTATGCAATATCTTTCGACGGCGAGTTTAAGTTTAAGTTTGCTTGTTTTTGTCTCTGTTCTTTGAAGAACGGTGAAATAAAGAGCTTTCTTCGGTTTCTTTACTGCGCGTGGTCACGCTGCTCAATCATTACCAGGTTTTATAGTGGATAACCACAAGATCTTTTTGGTGGTGGTGGTGGGGGGGGGGGGTTGGGGCTGAGGGGTTAGGGGGGACTTACCGGAGATGTAAAGTCCCATAGGTTGTCAGGATAAATTTCACCATATTGTGAAAAAAAACGTCATTGGCTCTGCGCGCATTGCGTGCCTATGTTCTTAGTGGTTCGTGCGTTTTTCGTAGGCTTCAATAATGTGGTTATGGAGGTTTTATGTAACCTGTTATGCACCTATCAATGTTAAGCCCGAGGAGGGGGGGGGACCTCGGGCATATGTGGGGCATTTGATTACCTTTGCTATCTCCGCCCTCGGGAATTTGACTGAGAGTCTGGGCCCCTGGGTGGGGACGTTTGACTGTTTTGGAGAGGTGGACTGGGCCCTAATAGCGTGTTTGTTCTGTCGTGTTTAGTAGTTGGATGTATTGAAGATTTTGCCCCATGTCAAGCTATCTCAGTTTATAATACATGAAAGTTAGAT